>JABTTQ020003401.1:0-633097 GCA_016081115.2 Rehmannia glutinosa | reverse complement strand
AACTATAATAACTTTCGATCATTCTAAGTCGCTCGCAAAATACCGAAATGGCATCCACTATGATTTTGTCAAACTAAGAAAGCAAATCCACACCGGGTCTACCGTGGATTTCAAGGTATGATCAAACAGTGGTCCGACGACGCCCGTGAAGAAGATCGCCGAGAAATCGAAACGCCTGGGTCGAAAACCATTTCGACGCATGGAGTTCGGCGACCTATGTGGAAGAGGTCGATGCTTCACGTGAACGCCCGAGGCTCACGATGAGGGCATCAAGTCCTCGTCGTTCATGGAAAGGAGTATTCCATTACCGCCATGATTCGCATCAACACCGCTGCTGAATGAGCACTGCAAATTAATTAAGCCGATGCTGACACGTCGGGGCCGCTTGGGAAGGAAGTAGCCAAGACCGATCGTGGAGAAAGTAGTCTACACAGCCTAATAAGAGGTCGGGCAAGGAGGGACTACCACAAATTGATGGACATCGCTACAAATGTATAGACATCAAGTTCCTATAGCCTTTGACCAAAATTGCCTAAAGCTAAGTCGATCGTGAATGGCCGCGATCCTGAAGGAAAGAAAGTGAATCGGGCTGAGTTTGTCTACAAAGAAGACTCTTTCCGTAATGTTGGGAACAAATCCTTCAAGGAGGATAAAACATTTGGAGGTTCCTCGATACCGCCCGGTGGTTGGCCGAATGATGGAAGTAAAGAAAGTCCTCTTCTCGACATGGAAAGGCCATGTAAACAAGAGGATGTTCCATCAAACCTTCTCTCGGCGCACGAAGAGAGCTTACGCTAGAGAGCCGACACGAGTGAGGGGGAATCAGCTGACCCTGAAGATACATCTGTCTCCTCTCCTCCAAAGAAGAAGACTGCCCCTGCAGCTGCTAAGAAGATTGCTGCCCCTGCAGCAAGGAAAAAGAAATCTTCTCCTACTCCCGCAGCCGAGTCACCTGCCCCCGCAACATTGTCTCCTGCCCCTGCAGCCGCAGCAGAGAAGGAATCTCAAATACCCGAGACTGCTGGAGAAGTAGAGTCTCCAGATGTGATTGATGAAACTGCTAAGTCTGCTGAGGCTGATCAGCAGAGGCAACTCGAAGACCCAGCTGCAGACAGAACAACTAAGGAACAAGGAATGGCTGAGACAACCGAATCACCTGTTGACAGGGTTGCTTCTCCACCTGTAACAGAGGCTGCTGAAGATGTCGAGCAGCGAAGTCTGCTACCCCTAATCCCTGGAAACGAGGGCCAGCAAGGGAATGATGAAGACGATGTAATCATGTACTCTCCATTGTATCCAGACATCCAAAATCGTCTGAGAGAGTGGAGAAAATGGAAGCTGAGCCTATCCAGAGTGCAGTTTGAACGTCCAGAGTTCATTGCTGAGGAAGAAGAACTCTTCAGATTTCTTGAGGTGGACACAGTACTGCAAGCCCTTGACGAGGATAATTGCATCAACATACTGCAGATTCGAAAAGAAAACGAACGGGCTAAAGCAGCTGAGGACGCAGAGGCACGTGAGAAGGCTAGCATATGCCCTCTCACTGGCACCACCGATCATACACACTCACTTTTGACGCCCTATCGGGAAAGTGATGAGGATCCGCATCCCGTTGTCGCCACGTATATCTGCAATGCATCAAGCACAGAATCCGTAATCCTTCATGAGCAAAAGAATGATGGAGGGACCAGAGAGTCCTCCAAATCACACCGGAGATAGACCCGACGGGAGTGGTGCGGGAAGATATTGCAACTATTGCCACCGCCACCACTTCCTAGCTCATTCTGGAGGAAGGTGTTAAGGGAAATGGCGATGAAACCGGGATCAAACCCCAACAGCCAACCCCTAATAAAGGTGTCTCACCACCTGCCCTAACGGCTGAATACTCTGAACAAATGAGTCTGAGACGAGTGACCCCCATTCCCAAGTCACTCACCACAGCGCCCTTTGAGGGGGAAACTCCCCTCCACCGGGGCAAAGAAGGTTGAGGATGCACTGACTCCACAATGAATCTATAGGCGAAGTGGAGAAGGAACAATCACAGAGTACACATCAAGCTGCTCATCAACGAGGCTCGCATAATTGAGACTCGCCTCACCGAGGTGCCAATCGCTCGGGTGCCAATGACGCCGCGACACGCCGAGGCACAAGGAACCGCCTGAGCAACACTGGCGATGAAAGCGCAATCCATGGAGTTGAGACTCAATGGATGCCACCGGGGAAGACCAAGACAAATTGACACCGCAGAAAGGGATGTCTGGGTGCCTCGCCGCAAGAGACCGCAGGGTACGGCTGATGCCACCCGGGAGGTTGAGACTTCCTGGTAGAGACGCCGGCACGTAACATTCCTCCTCGCTATTATTGATCCATCGTAAAAGGAGATAAGTGCCCTTCACGATTCCCCATGATAACTCCCGATGTAACCTTTCTCGATCGGAGACGACGAAGTCGTAGTCAACTCCTTGGACTAATCCAAAAGACTCAGTCAGGATGTTCCAACCACGAGCAAGTCCGACCCCAAGACTACTCGCCAAACATTCAACTTTGATGATGAGCCACCATGGAAATCTCATCATCGTCCGATGATGCTTTTGATAAGGCCGAGGACCACCCACTAATTGGATAAACCAAATGAGACCAACGGTTGCCGGAGACAAAATGGGAGGCTCGCCAGCCGGGTCGACTTCACAACAGACCACTGGAACCAGTCCACTACGCAGCTCCCAAGCCGCAGCAGGATCGATTTCACAGAGGACTTCATGAGCACCACTTATCATTGAACAAATTCCGCTTGCCCGTAATGATCCCTTTGTAGAATCATTTCTTTCTCTGAGGTACTCGACCTCCCCAAGAATCGAGAGATCGCGAGCGCCTTTCCACAAACCTGATCCTGTTATTCCATCGTACACAATTGTTCCACCGACCATGACTTCGACGCTTGGCCATCGATGAAACAAAGGGTGACAACAAATTGGACGTGTTCAAAGCCTTATTTGCCGAGATTGAACGGATGGAGAGGCACCGCGCCTCACCGACACGAGGTCGACAATGAGACGCCAACTCACCGGGCCGACCACGAGGCATCATAGCTCGAATCCGTGAGTGATGGCAACAAGTAGACACTACGCAGTGGAACATGCTCGATACTTCGTGACATTGTTCAACAAGTTGTTAGTCCGGGCGAGCCGGAATGCCGATGAAAAGTCAAAGTTGCAAGAGCACATTGAACAAATGTATGGGGACCACACTACCGAGATCCGCTGCTGCGTGAACATAATAAGAACGAACTCCCCGCAGTGGAAGAGAACACGATCAAAATTCAGTCTCCTCATGGGCCGATGAAGTTGGTCATAGCCGAATCCAACGCCACTCGCTTCCGAGTTCCGTAAAAGAAACTCGCAAAGCAGATTCGAAGCAACTCAACCATCACCGACTAGACTTTGCTTGCTAGCTTATTTCTAGGGGTTCCTCTCATTTGATGATGCCAAAAAAGGGGAAGAGGAATACCTAAAGGCGCTCAAGGGATCCTCAAGGCCGAGATGTGTGCACCATGAAAGGAAAGATGTACTGTGAAGTAATAAGAGAGAAGAAAAGGGAAGTCTGCTGAGGGGGAAGGTTTCGAAAGATGTGACCTTGATGATTGCTAAAACCCTCAACAATGTCTTGTCATTGTACCGATATTATTAGCAAAATCCCAATACTCAGCCACTCCAACACTCATTGCATTTATGACCGAAAAGAGAAAGACAGCTTGAATGAAGGAAGGGAAGGGAAGGATGGATGCCCGAGTTATGGATATTCTCGGGGTTAGCAAATATGTAGGCATTCCGATGACAGAGACACCTATGCCATTTCGTACGCTCGAACCGAGCCAAGATCAGGGCTTGATGAATCCAAGATGCTCGATCCAAGGATACTTTGAAATATGTCCAGCGGCTTAAGCTCGGGGATTTGCACCGGGAAAAGTCTCATACTATGTGAAAAAAGCCGGACAGACAACACCGGCACCTTCGCACTAAGCATTCGCCACCACTCAAATACCACGAAAAGAAGACCCCAAGACAAAGATACGCCCGTAGAAAAGAGAAAGAAGCAGAGGTGGAGTTAAGAGGTTTTCACTGCACTCAGGCCTCGCCCAAAATATTGAGTATATAGATCCGTGCAAGAAAGGGGGATCTATCGATCGATTTGACGAAGAGCCAACTCCGCAAGTTGTTTGATACATGTTTGTATCTTAATTTTGATGATTTTATTTTTTCACCAAAACAATGCTTTAAGTGTCCAAATACTCCTAAATGATTTAAAATGGTTTTAATATTTTCTCGAGTATTTCTCAAGTTTATTTTTGACAACACTTTTAATGATTTTATGTCAATGGGTTTTTACTTCTAAACAAGTGTTCCTAAATGTTGTCTAAATACTTCCGATTGGTTTAAAATGTTTTAACTAAATTTTTGGAGTATTTTTGAGTTTTATTTTTGACAAAAATTGACAACTTTTCTGCCTCGAGGTCGACCGGCCGCCCTATAGGGCAACCCTGCATCAAGATGATTTTGGAACAAAAAATGAGACAAAAGTGAAAAACGGTCGAGCCGACCGGCCGCTACGGACCGCCCGATCGGCTCGGCCGACCGGCCGCCCAGGGATCGACCGGCATGAACGTTGTTCTGAAATGTAACATTTTCTTTCCAAATCCATGAGGGGGACTTGAAGCTAAGGTCGACCAAATAAGACCTCCTCGAATCGGTCGCCTATGTTAATTTCAATGTTTTAATTTAAATCTATTTCTCGTATGCATCGTCGCCCGGCTTGACAAAGAAAAATATGACCGCTTGACAACAGACATATTTCTTAAAATGTGGGATTGATATCAACAACTATATTCTTGATTTTAATCGTATTTTTTCTCAGAGATTTTCAATCCCCAAGAGGAGCCTATGCTTGATCAATCATCTCCTATAAATAGAGGAAGTTTTGAGCAACCAACACTACAATTGAGATACAACACAACAAGATACACTTCAAGCAAATATTTGTTCTTCATTGTTATTATTCTTGTTGTAATTTTGCCTAGCTTTTCACTTTCACATCCTCGAGGTTCAGGGCTATTCTTGATTACACTTTTGCACTCAAATTGTAATATTCATTATCGAGTCAGAATCTTGATTTTTGTTATCATTCAAACACAAGATATCCTTGTGAGTGTTCTTGGTAAGAGCACACTTGGATGATCTAGGTGATAGGCAAGAAGATTGTGGTGATCTTGTTATTGAGGTGTTGAAGAATTTGGTATTCTTCAAGATTGAAGATTGTGGAAATCTTCACAAGGTGCGCAGAAGGAAGATTGTGGTAATCTTCAAAGGAGATTGTGGTAATCTCCAAAGGTGGTGTTGAAGAAGAGTGTGGTGCTCTTTAAACGTGTTGTAAGTTGAATTTGTATTAATTTTGGTAATTAATAAAATTCTTTTTCTTTTGAAATCCATCCCGATATACCGGAGTGGTAGTAGATTAGCCCTAGGTGGGTTGAACTACTATAAATCAACGCGTTGTTTACATTCCGCACCTTTATTATTTGTTTGAGCATTTGGTTAAAAAAGAGGGCTAAATCGAAAAGATAGGAGATAATCTATTCACCCCCTCTAGATTATCGTAGTCGCTGACTTACAAGTGGCATCGTGAGCCAAACTCTTGGCAAGCTCGCTTTCACATCGCGAGTGAAGAGGAACGATCGCTCTGCTACGAACGAAGCTCAACTTTCCTAAGACCTCCACCACCAAGCCACCACTATTTGATTCCAAAAATTTTATATTTTGGAAAGAAAGAATGGAATGTTGTTAGGAAATTTATTGTTTAGATTTTGATGAATGCCATGTAAAACTTAGAATAGAAGTTGGCACCCCATTCTTGTTGTAAAAATGCATTGTAATAAATAGGGCTGGTCAAGCCGAGTTAAGTCACTTATGCCCAAACGCAAGAAGACAACTCGGAGACTAAATGAAGACTCCGCGAGACACGAGTATGGCAAAGAAGAGTAGACGGGAACTCCATCAAGAAGCAAACGAGATGCACAGTGGAGCATCACCAAGTCAACTCAAGAAAAGCCAAGTCTCAAGTTGAAGCGGCTGTAAGAGTCATCCAATGATTGAAGTCGACTTAAGTCACCTGGGGAAAAGCAAGGAAATGCAATAAGTCGAGATAATCAAAAAGATCCGTTGTACGTAAATCAAGAGAATTACCTAAACAAGTAATATCTCCATACTACCTTTTGTAGGTCCCAAGGGGTGTAAGTGTAAGGTTTAGAAGGGCGGGGTTGAATAAACCTTACCAAATTTTCGATTTAGTCCTTTTAAATCTACAGAGTTGATACTACACAAATTGTCCTTGATGGACAAATAACTTAGTCACTCAAGAGAGTTAATCACTCAACAAACTCAACCGAGCCGTTGATGGAGTAACTCACCGTTAGCTCTAAATTAACTCGACCGTGGTTTTGTTTTCAATGAAGACTTAACACCCTTAAGTTTGATTAAGTAAGAGTTTAGTGCTTGGTTTAGTACTTATAATTTATCAAGTGGATAGCAAATTTATCACAGATATAAATAGCTAAAATTGCAAGAATTAAAGTGTCGAAAATGTAAATGACACAATGAAATTTTTATAGAGGTTCAAGATGGGGTAATTCTTCTACTCCTCTCTTTCTCCAACTCCCCGGAGGAATCCACTAAGTAATGATCGCTTACAAAGTGGTAATACCCGTATACAAGTCTTGATCACACAAATGACTTGATCCTTTGGGACTCACCGAGACGCCTTGATCACTCACCGGCTTCTCGACGACTCAACTTCTTCACAGGCAACCGCTTGCTACATGTACCACTTGCTCAAGCTCTTTGGATTTGATCACGAAGCCCTCCAAAAGCTTAAGACTTGGCTCAACCTTGAACCTTCCTACAATCCTTCCCGAATGTAGACCCCTTTGTTTTCAGATTTTCCTCTTCAACCGATTGAAGTTATCTTTCCTTCACAGTGAGTGTTGGATTGATGTTCTTCGTAATGTAGGCTTGAGGATTGAGAATATTTCAGCTTTTTCTAATATGCTTGTATATCTCACATATGTGTCATCTATGTATCTCTACTTTCTCAAACAAACTCCTCAACCTTTTTATAGTGAACTTTCAAAAATTTGCCCGTTGAAAGAGATAGCTTATTTTTGAAAGTCACTTGCGCCGTTGGCTTTGTCTTGTTGCGCTTCTGGAATTGCCATTTCTCGTATGAATTGTTCTTTCACCTTTTTCGAGTTCGACACGGTGTAGTGCTTCCCATTGGTTCATTCCTTTTGCACGCTTCGACCGAGCACTCCGAAAGGTGGTATGGAGATATTACTTGTTTAAGTAATTCTTTGATTTCTCGTGCAACGGATCTTTTACGCTTATCTCGACTTGACCGCATTTCCTTGCTTTCCTCAGTGACTTAGAGTCACCTTCCAATCATTGGATGACTCTTCTCCGTCACTTCAACTTGAGACTTGGCTTTTCTTGAGTTGACTTGACCGATGCTCCACTCACCGCATCTCACCGCTTCTTCAAGAGAGTTCCCATCTACTCTTCTTTGCCATACTCAAATGCTTTCAAAAGTCTTCCTTCAAGTCTTCGCTTGTCTTCTTTGCATGTTAGGGGCATGGCCGACTTAACTCACCTTGGCCACTTATTCATTACAATGCATTTTACAACAAAATTGGGGTGCCAACTTTCTATTCTAAGTTTTACATGGCATTCATCAAAATCTAAACAATAAAATTCCTAACAATTTCCCCCCTTGATGATGCCAAAACTTAAACCATACAAAAATGCAAATAACAAAGATACATACAGATAGTGTATTGACATAGAATGTATGCGCAGAATCAATCTTTTTATTGATCATATCATTCTTGTACTTAACACAATCACATAAGGTGTATCGTAGTATATAATTGTCTTCACAAAAAAATAAAGAATTTATAGCTTTATTACGTAAGACTTACATTGTATGTATTTACATAATAAAATACACGGGGGTTGGACAAAGAACACTTCATCTCCTTCATTGTCTCCTTCTTTTTCATCTTGTTCAAGATCTTCTTTCTCTTCTTCTCTTCTTCTCGCCGTCACCGCTTTCTTTTCTTTTTTCATATGCCTTCCTCGGCAGCCTTCATCTTTTCTTATTCTTTTCCTCGTCTCTCCCGCCATAGCCGAGTTTGTCTCTTGTTTTCTTCTTCTATTCTTTTTGCATACTCAAATTAGTTTTAGCCACTTTTAAATTTGCCACTTGGTCAAGTTCCACCAAAGAGATCCCTCCTTTCTTTCCTAGATCTACGTATTCAATATTCTTGGGCAGGCCTAGGTCCAAGCTTCTTCCTCCACTACCGCTTCTTCCTCTACCTTCTGGGCGATATCAGACGGGTCTTTTTCTTTCCAAACAAAGACTAGCGAGTGACCAGCAGAGCGATCGCCGGAAGTCTCACGCTCGTCACGCCTTCTTCACATAATGTGAGACCCTTTTTCCCAAGATAAGTCCCAAGCTTGAGCCATGGACATATTTGCAAAATATCCCCGATTCGAAAGCATTTTAAATTCATCAACCGACGCGGGCTCGTCCCGACATCCGAATGGCATAGGTGTTCTCGCTTCACTAGAATGCCTCCGTGTTCTTTTCAAGATGTTCATAACCGCATCCATTCTTCCTTCCACTTCCTTCATCCCCGCTTCAATTGTTTTTCTTTTCACCATAGATACAAAGAGAGTGTTGGAGTGGCAGAGTCACGGGAGTTTGCCGCTTATAATGTCACCGTGATAGGACCCTGTTGAGGGGTTTGTGCAATCATCAAGGTCATATCTTTTGATCCTTCCCCTCAACAGATTTTCCTTTCTTTTGTTTCAAAATTTCTTCACCGATTTTCCCTTCTCAAATGCTTTCCTCCTTTCTTTTTCAGCTTCAGATTTTGCTTTTAAGGTATTCCTCTTCCCCTTTTTGGCATCATCAAAGGATAGAGGAACCCTGTGGAACATGCCGGCAAGCATGAAGTCGAGCCTCATGATAGTCGAGTTCGCTTCAAGTCCGCCGCTTGTAAGCAAGACGGAATTCGGATCGAGTAGCGTTGGACTCTCACAAATCACTTCATCTCACCCATGAGAAGGCCGAATTTTCTAGTCATGTGTTCTTCCAAACGCTGTAGATCATTTGTATTTCGCTTCACGCAGAGCTTTATCTCTAGCAGATGAGCTTCATGCATGTGCTCAATATGTTCTCTCAGCCTTGTTTTGCATCGCATTTTCACTTCCACACTAGCAGCCTTGTTGAACAATGTCCTCAAGATCTCACTTGTTCCACACGCATTGTTTGTCAGCCGTTGCCACCATTCCCTTATTCGATCATTATGCCTCTCAAGTCGGCCGTAGGTGGTGGCATCTCTGTTGTCCAGTCGCATATCCAAAGAGGCCTGATGCCTCTCCATCCGCTCAACCTCAACAAATAGTGCCTTGAACACTTCGATTTCACCGATTCTTCATTGAAGCCGATGGCCATGCAAAGATCAAAATCATAATCACCGAACAATGGTGTCCGATGGAAGAACAGAGCTGGTTTGTGATAGCGTGCTTGTTCGCTTTCTTCGACTCTTCGTGGAGTTCTCGTATCTCCAAAGTGAAAAAGGGAAAGATTCTACAAAAGATTCATCGCCGCCAACCGGGATCTGCTCGATGAGCGGCGCGTGAAGTTCTTTTTGGGAATCGATCCTCGCCGCAGCCTTGAGGAGCCCGCCAGCTGGATGCTTTGTTCAACCGGGTTTTGTTGTGAAGTAGTCCTGCTTTGTTTAGCCTCAATGCCAACAACAGCCTTCTCGCTGGTCTCACTGCCTTAACAGCCTTGATTTTTCCAATTGCGTGACTGGTCCTCGGCCTTATCGCATCGATCGAACGATGATGAGATTTCCATTGGTGGCTCATCATCAAAGTTAAAGGTTTGACGAGTAGTCTTGGGATCGACTTACTCGTGCTTGGAACATCCGCACTGAGTCTTTTGGATTTGCACCGGGATGACTCGCTTTTCTTCTTCGCTTCTCGATCCCGTAAAGGATACATCAGATTATCCTGGGAATCATGAAGTGCGCTTATTTCCTTCTCGATGGGTCGATTATAGCAGAGGGATGTTCTCTACTTCAGCCTTTTTTTACCCCGGAAGTCTCAACCTCCCGTGGCCTTCATTACCTCCAGCAGCCCTACCGCAAATGAGGCCTTTGGTCCTCCCTTTCGACAGTCAGGTCACTGCCTTAGGGTCTTTCATGGTGGCATCCATTGGAGTCTCAACCCCATGGATTGCACTTTCATCACCCGCAGTGTTAACTCCTGGGCTGCCCATCCATCTCAGGCTCGACCGCATCGCAGCGTCATTAACCTTCTCGAGCAGCTTGGCACTCACCGAGACAGTCTCAATCGCCTGAGCTTCGCTGATGGCAACTTGATGTTCTTCTTGTGTTTGTATTTTCTCTACTTCGCCTCCTTGATTCGCTAGGAGTCATCTGCAGATCCTCCGACCTTGCCGCAGTGGGAGGAGTTTCCCACCGGGCGCACCACCGAGTGACTTGGAATGGGGTCACTCGTCTCCAAGCTCCCTACTTTCGATTGATTGTTCAGCCAAAAGCAGTGGTAACACACCTTCAATAGGGGTTGGCTCGACCGGGTCCCCATTGTCCCGCCATCGCCAGCTCCTTATCGCTTTCTTCCGAGTGAGTCGGGAAGTGGTAGCAAAGAACAACATTGGCGATTTGTCAACCACTCCCATTGGATCAATTTCAAATGTGTTCGAGGACTCTCCTGTCCCTCCATCAATCTTTGCTCGTGAAGGATTCTTGATTCGCGCAATGCTTGCCGCATTTGCAACTCTTCTTCGGGCAAAGAAAGATTCTCCGGATCCTCATCACCGTCCGAGAAGACATCAAGGAGAGGATGTGTGTGTTCTGGGGTGCCGAGATAGGGCGATGCTTGCCTTTCACGTGCCTCGCCTTTGCTTTTTTCTCTCCTTTTCCTTGTAAATCAGCAGATATCTAAGCAGCTTGTCTTCATCAAGTGTCAGGGCACGCTTTTAGTCCAAGGAAATTTAGCAGCTTCCTCTTCTTCTTCTATAAACTCAAAGCCGTTGGAATTGTTCCTCGACTTACTCAACTTCCATTTCTCCACTCACGCAGACGATTTTGGATGTCCGGGTAAGGTGGGGATAGGATCATTACATCACTATCCGCTTCTAGCAGATTCTTCTTGTGTTTCAAATGTGAACTACAATCGTGTCTTCTGGTTGCCTTCACGACGCTTTCAAGAGACTTGGTCTGTTTCATCAATTACATCCGAGACTCTACTTCTCCAAAGAGTCTCCGATATCTTCTCTAGCCGAGTAATCGACTCACCGGTTTCTCCAGCTTTGGATCGCTTGATGATTCTTCTTCGTCTCCTTGTTTGTACCAGTAGGGATTTCTCGTTCGAGATCGTGTCCTCTCGAGTCTTGGGCGGCCGGGGCCGGGCCGGTGCCGGTGTCTTTTTCTCGGGAGCAGGGCCGTCGTGGCTTCTGCTTCTCCTCTTTTTGACGATCGGAGAAGGCATTTGTGAGTCCTTCTCGACCGCTCCGCAGGGGCAGAGACACGGCCGCAGGGGCAGTGACTCGCCGCAGGGGCAGGAGCATGTTTGTTTTCTTTGTCAAGCAGGGGCAGCGCTTTTTCTTAGTACCGCAGGGGCGCCTTTCTTCTTGGCCGAGAGGAAACAATCAGATCTTCTGGGGTCACCGATTCCCCTCACCGTGTCGCCTCTTGGCGTAAGCTCTCTTCTCTCAGGCGCCAGAGGGTTTGCTCAACATCCTCTTGTTAACATGGAATGCCTTCCCATGTCTAAGAGGGACTCTTTCACCTCCATTAGCCGCCAATCACTAGGCCATATCCTAGGATCCTCCAAATGTGCCATCTTCTTTGAAGGATTTGTTCCCACGCTCGGCAGAGTCCGCCGAGACAAACTCAGCCTTCTTTATCTTCTTTTTTCTTCGATGATTGCAGCCATTACAATCAGCTTTGCCTTTTGACAAGCTGGTCAAAGTCGCCAAACTTGATGTCGATACATTTGGCAACTATGTCCAACAACTTGTGGTAATCCTCCTTCAAATCTTTTGTTTGTCAGATACACTATTTTATCAAAGAAAGTCGCTTGGCTATTTTTTTCCAAGCTTCACCGTGTTTACATCACTTCGTTAATCTCGATGCTCCTTCACCGGGTAGTGAGCAATGTTCGCCAAATCCTCGCAGATAGTCACCGCTTCCCGTGAATGTATGACTTGATTCCTTCATCGTGAATCTCAAAGATTCACGAGAATTGTGCGACTTCCTCCACATATGTCATCGGTATTCTAACGCCGTAAACGGTTTCAGATCGGACGCTTCTAACTTTTCAGCGATTTTCTTCACTAGGTGTCGCCGACCCTCGTTTCATCATTCCGTCAAATCCACCGTAGAGCCGGTGTGGATTTGCTTCCTAACTTGGTAAAGTCATAAGTTGGTGCCATTTTTCAGATTGTATCAAGGAAAACTCGTAAATTAATTTGAAGATAGATAGGGTTTCGAGAGAATTTTGCCTTTGCTTTTGAGAGAAAGAAATGAACAGCTTTTAGAGGTGAGAGAGAAAACGGACGAAAATGGTTTAAATATGGTTTATGAAAGGACGTATGGGTGGTTTTTGAAATGTGATCGAAATCAACGGCTTAGATTTTGCACGCCTATTTAGCATTTCATGTCTCGTATTTAATGCGGCAAAGATTTATATCCAATCATAAGCTTTGGTGTGCAGCTTTTTATGTCTCATACACATCATCATTATGCCGACGATTTCTTAAAACATTCCCGCTTAGTCAAAACGACAACGTTTTTGTCACTTGCTCATAAGTTATTCAAATTATCCCTTAGTCCGATTTAACTCTACTTCTCACAGCTTCTTAGTGACTAAATTATCACCGACTTTGTAATCGTTTTTCCGATACATACCATTTATCGAAATGATTTTTTTTCAGCTTTTTTTCACCCCTTTTCTGCTCCATTTCTCTTCTTTGATTCGCCTCGAGTGTCACCACCAATTAACCCCAACTCATGTTTGAGTTCTTCAAATCTTGACTCACATAATGGTTTTGTGAAGATGTCACTAGTTGTTTATCGCTTGAGATATATTCCAGATGATGTCCTTCTTTTCAACATGATCTCTTATGAAGTGATATCCGACATCAATGTGCTTTGTTCTTGAATGCAACACAGATTTTGAGTAATTGCAATTGCACTTGTGTTATCACACATGATTGGAATCTCTTTTTCTCAATTTCATAGTCTCTCACCGTTGTCTCATCCATAGACTTGGGCACAACATTGCCCGCAGCCTATGTATTCTCGCCTCACCGAGGTGGCTATTGAGTTTTGCTTGCTTGCTAAACCAGAAATCACCGCTTCCTAGCATTTGACATGTGCCTCAAGTGCTTTTCCTATCAACTCGCATCCAAAGATAGTCGAATCAATAGCCAATTAGCTTGAATCCACCTTCCTTTGATACCATAGGCCTACTTTTGCTTCCTTTCAAGTATCTCAATACTCTCTTAGTCGCTGTCATATGGCTTTCTTTTTTGGAGCAGATTGAAATCTTGCACATACACCTACAAAGAAAGGTGATGTCCGCCCGCTTGCCGAGATAGAGCAAGATCCAATAAGTGCTCAGATCTTGTTTGATCTACAGCTTGCCATCCGCATCCATGTCCATTTTGACGATGTGTTCATTGGTATTTTCACGTAAGACTTCTCTTCCATACCAAATTTTTTCATTAAATCTCTGTGCATTTTGTCCGACTTATGAAGGTTCCATCCTTCACTGCTTCACTTGGAGTCCAAGGAAGAATGTCACTTCTCCCATCATGCTCATTTCAAATTTACTTTGCATGAGGTTTGAAAACTTTTCACATAGCTCTTTGTTTGTGGATCCAAAGATGATGTCATCAACATATATTTGAACAAGTAGAATACTCTTTTGTCTTGAATTCTGAAAAGTGTTCTATCTACTTTTCCTTTTGTGAATCCATTTTCGCTTAGGAATTGTGACAAGGTATCATACCATGCTCCGGTGCCTCGCTTCAATCCATACAGAGCTTTCTTGAGTTTGTATACCTTATCTCCAAGAGTCTTCTCGCTCAAATCCTCGGAGGTTGTTCAACATACACTTCTTCTTCCAATAAACCATTTAGGAATGCACTTTTTACATCCATCCGATATACAATGAAATTCTTGTGAGTCGATAGGCAAGAAACATCCTTATAGCTTCCAATCTTGCTACAGGGCAAATGTTTCATCAAAATCTATCCCTTCTTCTTGGCAATATCCTTTGGCTACTAGTCTTACTTTGTTTCTTACCACGTAACCTTCCTCGCTCATCTTATTTCGAACACCCATTTGGTTCCAATAACATTTTGATGTATGGGTCTTTGCACTAATTCCCATACTTTATTTCTCTCAAACCGATTCAAATTTCTTCTTGCATAGCTTGAATCCAATGTGTGTCGCCCAATGCTTGGGACACATCTTTGGGCTCTATTTATAGATGAAGCATGTGAACATGGCTTCTTGTTGAGTTCTCGATCTTGTTTTGACACCTTCTCTTATATCTCCAATGACAAGTTCTCGTGGATGGTCTCTCCCATCTTACATCAAAGTTGGAGTAAGTTAGCCGGATTCCGACTTGCAAATTCGTTTGTGTTGGTGGGTCAGCTCTCTCATATCACTTAGCCGCAAATTTTCCACTGCTTTTTGAGATTCACTATCTCATCTTCTTCCTCAATTGATGATTCCACTTCCGCCACAAGATAGGGATTCTTCTCAGATGGTTGGATGATTCAAATATCACCGACTCTTCAATGTCTTCTCCATTTACCTTTGGCTCATCGAATACTACATGAATGGATTCTTCTCAGAACCATAGTTCTTTTGTTGAGTATTCTCAGAGGCTTTGCTTTCACCGAGTATCCTAAGAAGATACCTTCATCACCTTTAGCATCAAAAGCCTTTAGATTGTCTTTGCCATTGTTGTGATGAAGCATTTACATCCAAATATTCTCAAATATGCAACATTTGGTTTTCTTCCACCCGTGATCTCATAGGAGTCTTTGTCACCGCTCATTTATCATACATCCGCTTTGGGTGTAGCAAGTCGTGTTGATTGCTTCAGCAAAATCTTTTTGGTAACCCCGCTCACCTAACATGGTCCTTGCCGCTTTTTGAGGGTTCTATTCCTTCTTTCTCGCAACTCCATTCTCACGGGAGTCCTTGTCATGATAGTTCATGACCAATACCATTCTCAATACAATATCGAAGTTATTATTCCATTGACAAACTCGCCTCCTCTATCCGATCTTATTTTGATAATGGTTTGACTCTTCTCGCTTTGAATCCTCTTCATCACCGTGGTAGTTTTTGTAGAGTTTCTTTTCTTCTTGCACATGAATATTGTCCATGTATATCTTGAATAGTCATCTACTACCACCAAGGTGTATTTCTTTCCACTTATGCTAGCCGTTCCACTCGGGCCAAATAGATCCATATGAAGCGTATGTAATATTCTTGTTGAGGATGGGCATGTCTTTTTCTTTTGAATGACGATTTGATTTGCTTTCCTTCCGACATGCATCACATATACTCTCCTTCTTGTATAATCGAGTCCGAAGTCCTTCTACAAGATGACTTCTTGCCAGCCTTGTTAATTGTTTTGAAATTCAGTGACTCACTTTTGTGCCACAAACCAACTTGATTCAAATTGGGCTTTTGCTAAGAGATGTGCATCGGGTGTTGCAAATGACCAATCCACTACATACATATTTTTCTCTCGTCCTACATCCTTGCAAAGACAACTTCATTTGATTCAATATCTTTGATTTGGCATATTCCCATGTTGAATCCAACGTTGTAACCCTTGTCACAGAGTTGATCGATGCTTAGCAGTTAAAGTTGAGTCCTTCAACATATGCAACGCCTGCGGATTTCTAATCCATTCCTCTTGATGGTTCCAATGCCTCTTATTTCACCAGAGCTTCATTTCTCCAAATATGACTTTTGCTCCTTTAACTTCCTTGAATTTTGACAGATTTTTCTTGTTTCCTCACATGTGTCCGGAATGTACCACTATCCATGTACCAGTTCCTTGCACTCACTGCTCAACCCGCAATCAAGGAAATTAAGTTTTAGGTACCCATACTTGTCCGGGTCCCGAGGGGTTAGAATTGTAAGATGATCCAACCAACTTATAGCCAAATGATTTGACTCTAAGGGGTTGCCATCTATCGCCATAATCATAATTAATTCGCAAATTGCTTGGGATTCTAGTGTTCATACAAATTGTCTCTTTTGTCTCAGATGCCTCGCATATGTGTTTTAGCAATTGCCTTCCTTGGGTAATTGTGGTGACTTTGAGTGTGATGCTTAGGTGCATAGGTGTGTCGATGAAAGCTCTTATACTTTTGGAATGGCCTTTGCCGAGTTCTTGGCCTTTGCCATTTGGGGCTTATATTCCATAAGTTTATGCCGATAGTTCACATTATTCCAATCACTTGGCTTGGATATTTTCTACCATTCCCATCATATGTATTTCTTTTATGGATTTTCTGGGATTTTTGGTAGCTCGCTTCTCTTTTTACAGTATTTTCTCGTTAGGAGTTTGCCGAGGACTCGGCCGAATCTCTTCTCTCTGTCCTTTCAAAGACACTCAATCGGCCGTTTTCCTTTTCCTTTGTAACCAAGGCCAGCTTTGCTTGTTATTGTACTTTGGAGTGAATGTGTGTGCAACATTTAGAGTTTTGGATTTTTCGGACTTTCATGACTTGAAGATCCTTTTTCCAAAATTACTTTTGAGGTTTGACATAGCACAGAGGAATTAAATCCTAAGCCCTGCCTTTGTCTCCACATTCTCTTTGACTCATGATAAGATCATCCAATGATTTAGATGCCTTAGTGAATGAGGCAATAACATTCTTGAGGTCATTCTCCTCTTTTCTATAGCAGCAATTTCTCGCTACTAATTTAGCATTTTCAAATTTTTAAACTTTCATTCTCATCAACTATTTGACTTAGAGTACTCAAATCCCTTAGTCACCTTTGAGTTTTGACTTTTGAGTAGGCTATTTTCCTCATTCAATAGTGTGTGTGAGGATTTAATGTGTTCAAAATCTTTCATCATTTTTCCTAATGAATCATAAAGATCAGCCAAGGTGATGAAGTGTGTGTGTCACAAATCACTATCACTAGTGTCCGAGTTTGTTGAGTTAGATTGTACCTCATCTTCTTGATCTTGTTCTTTGGCCATCAAGTAGATCAAGGCTTCTTCTTCGTAGTCACTTGAGTAGTCACCACTTTCTCGAATCACTTGCCTTTTTGACTTGGTCAAGCTTTAAAGAAGCCTCAGCAGCCTATCATTGCCTTTTTTTTTTTTCTTTTTGTCTTCTTTCTCCTCAAGATCTTCCTTTCTTCTTCATCCCCGTACTTGTTGACTACAGGATATGGACAAATAATGGCATAGTGACTGGTTGTCTACAGCCCAACATAGATACTCAACCTTTTGATCAGCTCTTTCCATTCTTGATTGTCACCCCTTTGATACTCAACTTTTTGATGATCTGCTCTCTTGGTTGGCCTATCATCCCTTGATTTGGAGGAGCCGAGTGTCTTCCTGGAAGATTCACCCTTTCCTCTCTTGTAGTTCTTATTAAAGAACTTGTTAAATCTTTTAACCATCGTATATTTCTTCCGGGTCAATGACCTTCTTTGACCTCACCTCTCTTCCTATCTTTAACAATTAGAGCAAATGCTTTGGGTACAAAATTGCCTCTTCCTCGGTCTTTTCTTCTCACCAAACTCGTAGGCTTTGAGGTCCGAGAATAACTCATGGTTGGATATCTTTGATAGGTCCATGGAATGTCTCAAAGTGCCATGACCTTCATTTCCCATTCACCGAAGACTTTTTTAGGATCTTCATACACATTTCTTCTCGTATATTCCTTTCCAAGTGCATGCCTCATTTGTGATTTCGTGAACCGAGCGCCTAGTTAATCCAGGTTCTCTCCCGAGATCATTTTGAAGTTCTCAAATTTCTCAGACACCACCGATAATTTGTTTTCTTTGATTTGCTTCGAGCCTTCACAAATCAATGTCACTTTGTCCTGCATTTCTTTAGTCGCTTTTGCATGATTTGACTTTGTTGAACATGGCTTTGTCCAAGGTTTTGTAGAGGATGTCCTTGGCTACATTGTCCAGGTTATATCTTTTTCTCGTCATCATTTGTCCACTCGCTTCTTGGTTTTTCAACCATGACTCGGTCTAGAGCAACATCTTCTTTCTCCTCACCGCAACTCTTCGCATACCGTGTTCACCTTTAAGATTTGCAGAGGCCCATCTTCTATCACTATCCACATCTCATCATGTAATGCCGATAGATGAGCCCGCATACGAATTTTCCAATCATCAAATTCTTCAATAGTGAACATAGGGATGCGTGTCAAATTTGCTTCCATGATAATAACTTTTAATGGAAAAGAAGAGTTTTGAAAGTTTAAGTACTAAAGCGACTTTGAAAAGTTTGGAGATCTAGTTCAAGAACTGCCGAGGGTTCAATGAACCAACCGCTCGATACCACTTGTAGGTCCCAAGGGGTGTAAGTGTAAGGTTTAGAAGGGGGTTGAATAAACCTTACCAAATTTTCGATTTAGTCCTTTTAAATCTACAGAGTTGATACTACACACTGTCCTTTATGGACAAATAACTTAGTCACTCAAGAGAGTTAATCACTCAACAAACTCAATCGAGTTGTTGATGGAGTAACTCACTATTAGCTCTAAATTAACTCAACTCGTGGTTTTGTTTTCAAATGAAGACTTAACACCTTAAGTTTGATTAAGTAAGAGTTTAATGCTTGGTTTAGTACTTATAATTTATCAAGTGGATAGCAAATTTATCAAAGATATAAGCAGCTAAAATTGCAAGAATTAAAGTGTTGAAATGTAAATGACACAATGGAATTTTTATAGAGGTTCAAAGATGGGGTAATTCTTCTACTCCTCTCTTCTCCAACTCCCGGAGGAATCCACTAAGTAATGATCGCTTTTACAAAGTGGTAACAGTCCGTATACAAGTCTTGATCACACAAATGACTTGATCCTTTGGGACTCGCCCGAGACGCCTTGATCACTCACCGGCTTCTCGTGACGACTCAACTTCTTCACAGGGCAGCTTGCTTTGCTACTACAAATACTTGCTCAAGCTCTTTGATTTGATCACGAAGCCCTCCAAAAGCTTAAGACTTGGCTCAACCTTGAACCTTCCTACAATCCTTCCCGAATGTAGACCCCTTGTTTTCAAGATTTTCCTCTTCAACCGATTGAAGTTATCTTTCCTTCACAGAGTGTTGATTGATGTTCTTCGTAATGTAGGCTTGAAGATTGAGAATATTTCAGCTTTTTCTAATATGCTTGTATATCTCACATATGTGTCATCTATGTATCTCTACTTTCTCAAACAAACTCCTCAACCTTTTATAGTGAACTTTTAAAAATTTGCCCGTGAAGAGATAGGCTTATTTTTGAAAGTCACTTGCGTCAATAAGGCTTTGTCTTGTTGCGCTTCTTGGAATTGCTTGCCATTTCCTCGTATGAATTGTTCTTTCACCTTTCGCAGTTCTCGACACGGTGTATTGCTTCCCATTGGTTCATTCCTTTTGCACGCTTCGACCGAGCACTCCGAGAAAGGTGGTATGGAGATATTACTTGTTTAAGTAATTTCTTGATTTCTCAGGCAACGGATCTTTTTCGCTTATCTCGACTTGACCGCATTTCCTTGCTTTTCTCGTGTGACTTAGAGTCGCCTTCCAATCATTGGATGACTCTTCCGTCACTTCAACTTGAGACTTGGCTTTTCTTGAGTTGACTTGATCGATGTTCCACTCACCGCATCTCACCGCTTCTTCAAGAGAGTTCCCATCTACTCTTCTTTGCCATACTCACCTTGTTTGTTAAGCTTTAGAGCGAGTCTTCCTTCAAGTCTTCATTGTCTTCTTGCATGTTAGGGCGTAGCTGACTTAACTCAGCTTGGCCATCTCTATTCATTACAATGCATTTTACAACAAGAATTGGGGTGCCAACTTTCTATTCTAAGTTTTACATGGCATTCATCAAAATCTAAACAATAAAATTCCTAACACCTTTCTCAAGTGCTCTCCATACTACCTTTCTCGAAGTGCCCCCTGCGTGCAAAAGGAATAAACCAATGGAAGCACTACACCATGTCGAACTCAAAAGGTGGAAAACAATTCATACGAGGAAACAAAGAATTCCAAGGATCGCAACAAGACAAGCCAACGACGATCGCAAGTGACTTTCAAAAATAAGCCTATCTCTTCAACGGGCAAATTTTTGAAAGATCACTATAAAAGGCCGAGGAGTTTATTTTGAGAAAAAGAGTTGGACCAAGTGATTAAGAGACAATAACCAAAAACGCCCAAACAATTATTAGAAAATCTGAAATATTCTCAATCCTCAAGCCTACACTACGAAGAACATCAATCCAACACTCACCGTGAAGGAAAGATAACTTCAATCGCCTGAAGAGGAAAATACTGAAAAATCAAGGGGTCTACATTCCACGAAGGATTGTAGGAAGGTTCAAGGTTGAACCAAGTCTTGAGCTTTTGGAGGGCTTCGTGATCAAATCCAAAGAGCTTGAGCAAGTGAGTCGTAGTAGCAAGGCAGCTTGCCCCGTGAAGAAACCGAGTCGCATTTGGCCACCGAGTGATCAAGGCATCTCCAGATCGAGTCCCAAAGGATCAAGTCACCGTGTGATCAAGACTTGTACTCGGACTTACCACTTTGTATATTGATCAATACCTAGTGGATTCCTCCAGAGTTGGAGAAGAGAGGAGAAAGAATTACCCCATCTTCAACCTCTATAAAAATCTTATTGTGTCATTTACATTTTAGCACATTAATTCCTCGCATCTTAACCGCTTATATCTCACGATAAATTTGCTATCCACTTGATAATTTCTAAGTACTAAACCAAGCTCTAAATCCTTGCTTTATCAAACTTAAGGGTGTTAAGTCTTCCAATAAAACAAACCACGCTTGAGTTAATTTAGACTTAATAAAATTGAGTTACTCCATCAACAAATCGCTTGAGTCTCGTTGAGAGACTAACTCTACTGACATCTAAATCACCGGCCCACCAAGGACACAAATGCAGTATCAACTCGAATATTTAAAAGGACTAAATCGAAAATTTGGTAAGGTTTATTCAACCCCCCTTCTAAACCTTACACTTACACCCCTTGGGACCTACAAGTGGTATCGAGCAGCTGGTTCATTGAGCCTTCCGCACCGGTTATCGAACTAGATCTCCAAACTTTTCAAAGTCTACTTTAGTACTTAAACTTTCAAAACTCTTTTTATCATTAAAAGTTATTATCATGGAAGCAAATTTGACACGCATCCCTATGTTCACTATTGAAGAATTTGATGATTGGAAAATTGTATGCAGCTCATCTATCAAAGATTACATGATGAGATGTGGATAGTGATAGAGGATGGGCCACCGCAAATCTTAAAGGTGAACACAACTGTAGAAGAAGAGCCGCAATGGGCGGAGAAGAGGATGTTGCCCCTGCACTCACCATGGTTGAAAACCAAGAACCGAGTGGACAAATGATGACAAAAAGATACAACCTTGACAATGTAGCTAAGGACATCCTTTACAAAACATTGGACAAAGCCATGTTCAATAAAGTCAAATCATGCAAAACGGCTAAGAAATTTGGGACAAGCTAACATTGATTTGTGAAGGCTCGAGCAAATCAAAGAAAACAAATTATCAAAGCTGGTCGTACGTAATTTGAGAACTTCAAAATGATCGCAGAGAGAAAACCTGGATCAACCGGATGCTCGGTTCATAGAAATCACCAATGAGCTATCGGCACTTGGAAAGGAATATACACGAATGAAATGTGTATGAAGATCCTAAAAGTCTTCCACCGAATGGGAAATGAAGGTCATGGCACCGAGACATTCCATGGACCTATCAAAGACATCCAACCATGAATTATTCTCGCATCTCAAAGCCTACGAGTTTGAGCCGAGAAGAAAAGACCAGAAGAGACAATTGTACCCAAAACAGCTTGCTCTAATTGTTAAGGATGGGAAGAGAGCCGAGGTCAAAGAAGTCATTGATCCGTAAGAAATAGCCCCGATGGTTAAAAGGTTCAACAAGTTCTTCAATAAGAACTACAAGAGAGGAAAGGGTGAATCTTCCGTAAGACACTCGCCTCCTCCCAAATCAAGGGAAGATAGGCCAACCAAGAGAACACATCATCGTAAAGTCAATATCAAAGGGCCGACAATCCAATAATGGAAAGAGCTTATCAAAAGGTTGAATATCTATGCTGAACCGCAGACAACCAGGTCACTATGCCATTGATCGCCCATATCCTCGTAGTCAACAACAAATACAGGATGAAGAAGAAAGAAAGGTCTTCAAAGAAAGAAGACAAGAAAAGAAAAAGGCAATGATGGTCCGCAGAGATCGGCCGAGACAGCCAAGTCCAGAGAGATAGTTTATCTGAGAGCAAAGAAGCCGACTACTCAAGTGACTCAAAAAGAAGCCCGATCTGCTTTAATGGCCAAGGAACAAGATCAACTCGACCAGAAAGATGAGGTACACTCTAATTCATCAAACTCGTACTCTAGTGATAGTGAATGTGACACACACACTTCATCACCCACTCGATCTTTATGATTCATTAGGTAAAATGATGAAAGATTTTGAACACATTAAATCCTCACACACACTACTAAATGAGGAAAACAAATTTACTCAAAAGCCAAAACTCAAAGTCGACTAAGGAGCCGAGTACTCTAAGTCAAATAGCTGATGAGAATGATAGTTTAAAGGCTGAAAATGCTAAGTTAATAGCAGAAATTGCTGCCATAGAGAAGAGGGAGAATGACCTTAAGAATGTTATTGCCTCATTCACTAAGGCATCCAAATCATTGGATGATCTTATTATGAGTCAAAGAGAATGTGGAGACAAGACAAAGCTTAGGATTTAATTCCTCTGGGCTATGTCAAACTCCAAAAGTGATTTTGGAAAAAGGATCTTCAAGCAATGAATTCACTCCAAAGCACAATTACAAGCAAACTGGCTTTGGTTATAAAGGAAAAGGAAAACAGCCAGTTGAGTGCGCTGAAAGGACAAAGAGAAAAGATTCAAAGAGAGTTCCTCAAAGAAACTCCAAACAAAATACTCTATAAAGAAAAGGCAGAGCTACCAAAAACCCTTAAAATCTATAAAAGAAATACATATGATGGGAATGGTAGAAAATATCCTAGCCAAGTTGATTGGAATGAAGTGAACTATCATCATAGACTTATGGAATATAAGCCCAAATGGCAAAGGCCTAGAACTCAAGAAAGGCCATTCCAAAAGTATAAGAGCTTTCATCAAAGACAAATATGCACCTAGGCACTACACTCGAGACACCACAATTACCCAAAGAATGCTATTGCTAAAACATATACACAGCATACGCACAAAAGAGACAAATTGTATGAACCTAAAATCCCTGCAATTTGCCAAGATTCATTATGATTATGGCACTGATAGATGGCAACCCCTTAGAGTCAAATCATTTGGCTATAAGTTGGTTGGATCATCTTACAACTTAACCCCTCGACCCGCATAAATATGGGTACCTAAAACTTAATTTCCTTGATTGCGTTCAAGGAACAATCGAGTGCCAGGGAACCTGGTACATGGATAGCGGTCGTTCCCGGACATATGACAGAAATAAGAAAAATCAATAAAATTTAAGGAAGTCAAAGGAGCAAAAGTCATATTTGGAGGAAATGAAGCTCCAGGTGAAATAAGAGGCATTGGATCCATCAAGAGGAACGAATTAGAAATCACAGATGTTGCATATGTCGAAGGACTCAACTTTAACTTACTAAGCATCACCAACTCGCGGACAAGGGGTATAATGTTGGATTTAACATGGGTATATGCCAAATCAAGGATATTGAAACGAATGAAGTTGTGTTGCAAGGATGTAGACAAAAGAACATGTATGTAGTAGATTGGTCAACCGCTACACACATCACTTGCCTATTAGCAAAGAGCACAAAGAGAATCAAGTTGGGTTGTGGCACAAAAAGTCGAGTCACCTAAATTTCAAAATGATTAACAAGCTTGCACGAAGTAATCTTGTGGAAGGACTTCCGACTCGATATCAAGAAGGAGAGTATATGTGATGCATGTCGAAAGGAAAACAAATCAAATCTTCATTCAAAGAAAAGACATGTCCATCTTCAACAAGAGAGTATTGCATATGCTACATATGGATCTATTTGGCCCAAAGGAACCAAACAAAGATAAGTGGAAAGAAATACATCTTGGTGGTAGTAGATGACTACTCAAGATATACATGGACAATATTCATGTGCAAGAAGAAAGAAACTCTACGTAAAACTACCACAAATGATGAAGAGGATTCAAAATGAGAAGAGTCAAACCATTATCAAAATAAGATCGTATGCAGGAACCGAGTTTGTCAATGGAATAATAACTCAAAGATTGTATTGAAAATGGTATTGGTCATGAACTATCGCCAGCAAGGGCTCCACAAACGTAATGGAGTTGCGTAAAGAAGAACAAACTCTCAAAGAAGCAACAAGACCATGTTAGTCAAGCAGGTTACCAAAAGATTTTGGGTCAAGCAATCAACACAAACTTGCTACACTCAAAACAGATGTATGATAAACAGACAAACCGACAAAGACTCCCTATGAGATTTGGATCGAAGAAAACCAAATGTTGCATATTTTAGAATATTTAGATGCAAATGCTTCATCCACAACAATGGCAAAGGACAATCTAAGGGCTTTCGATGCTAAAGTCGATGAGGTATCTTCTTGGGATACTCAAATAAAGCAAAGCCTCACAGAGTACTCAACAAAAGGACTATGGTTGCGTAAGAATCCATTCATGTGGTATTCGATGAGCCAAATGTAAATGGAGAAGACATTGAAGAGTCACCGACAAGTCAATCATCCAACCATACGTAAGAGTCCCTATGTCAAGTTGAAGCTAGAATTATAAACTCGAGAAGAAGATGAGATAGTCAATCTCAAAAACAAATGGATAATTTGCGCTAAGTGATTACGAGAGAGTCGAACACAAAGAACACACCGCAAGACGATCAACCTAGCCTAACTTACTCCAACCTCGATGTAAGATGGCCGAGAGACCATCCACCGTAACTTGTCATTGGAGATATAAGAGAAGGTGTCAAAACAAGATCCGAACCCAACAAGAAGCCATGTTCACTTGCTTTATCTGCAAAAAGAGCCCAAAGATGTGTTACAAGCATTGACGACACACATTGATTCAAGCTATGCAAGAAGAGTCAATCGCTTGAAAGAAATAAAGTATGGGAATTAGTTCAAAGACCCACACATCAAAATGTCATTGGCACCAAATGGGTGTTCGTGAATAAGATGAACGAGGAAGGTTCTGCGGGTAAGAAACAAAACAAACAAAGTAGCCAAAGGATATTGCCAAGAAGAAGGAATCGATTTTGATGAAACATTTGCTCTGTAGCAAGATTGGAGGCTATAAGGATGTTTCTTGCCTATGCACTCACAAGAATTTCATTGTATATCGATGGATGTAAAAAGTGCATTCCTAAATGGTTTATTGGAAGAAGAAGTGTATGTTGAACAACCTCCAGATTTGAACAAAAGACTCTTGGAGATAAGGTATACAAACTCAAGAAAGCCTTGTATGGATTGAAACAGCACCCCTAACATGGTATGATACCTTGTCACAATTCCTAATCGAAAATGGATTCACAAAAGGAAAAGTAGATAGAACACTTTTCGAATTTAAGACAAAAAGAGTATATCGCTTGTTCAAATATATGTGGATGACATCATTTTTGGATCCACAAACAAAGAGTGTGAAAAATTTTCAAACCTCATGCAAAGTAAATTTGAAATGAGCATGATGGGAGAGTCGACATTCTTCCTTGACTCCAAGTGAAACAACTAAAGGATGGAACGTTTATAAGTCAAACAAAATACACCGTAGACTTAATGAAGAAATTTGGTATGGAGGAGAAGTCTTCTCGTGAAAATACCAATGAATACATCACCAAAATGGACATGGATGCGGATGGCAAGCCTCAGTAGATCAAACAAGATACGAGCACTCATTGGATCATTGCTCTATCTTACAAAGAAGCGTGCCATACATCACCTTTGTTGTAGGTGTATGTGCAAGATTTCAATCAGCTCCAAAAGAAAGCCATATGACAAAGAAATGCTAAGAGAATACCGAGATATTTGAAAGGAAGCCAAGAAGTTGGCTTATGGTATCCAAAGGAAGGTGGATTCAAGCTAATTGGCTATTCGCACTGACTATCTTTGCCGATGCGAGTTGATGTAAAAGCACCTCGTGCACATGTCAAATGCTAGGAAACAGTTGATTTCCTGGTTTAGCAAGAAGCAAAATTCAATAGCCACCTCTACAAAAAGCGTATCATACATAGTCAGGCAAACAAGCCCAAGTCCTATGGATGAGACAAAGAAGCCAGAGAGACTATGAAGTTGAAGAAAAAGAGATTCCAATCATGTGTGATAACACAAGTGCAATTGCAATCACTCAAAATCCTGTGTTGCACTCAAGAACAAAGCATATCGATGTCGATATCACTTCATAAGAGATCATGTTGAAAAGAAGGACATCATCGTGGAATATATCTCAATTGATAAACAATTGGCTGACATCTTCACAAAACCATTATGTGAGTCAAGATTTGAAGAACTCAAGCATGAGTTGGGGTTAATTGAGTGAGTTAACATTGAGAAGATTCAAAGAAAAGAAATGGGATACAAAAAGGAAAAGAGTCAACACACAAATCAGCTAAGTAAATCAGTTGTATTGGAAAGACCGCTATACCAAGTAGGCTGGTAGCTGAGTCACTATGAGAACTGTGAGAAGAAGAGTTAAATCAGCTAAGGGATAAGCTGAGTCACTTATGAGCAAAGTGACAAAAACGCAATGCTTTTACTAAGCGGGAATGTTTTTAAGAATAACGTCAAGATAATGATGATGTGTACGTACATAAAGCCGCACACCAAGCTTATGATTGGATATAAATGCTGCCGCATTAAATACGAGACATTAAATGCTAAATAGGCATGCACAATCTAAGCCGTTGATTTTGATCACATTTCAAAAACCGTCTGCACGTCCTTTCATAAACCATACTTAAACCATTTTCGCCCATTTCTCTCTCACACTACCAAAACTGTTCATCTCTCTCTCTCAGAAGCAAAGGCAAAAATTCTCTCAAAAACCCTATCCATCTTCAAATCAATCTCTAAGTTTTCTTCGATAAAATCCTGAAAAATGGCACCAACTTATGACTTCATCAAGTTAGGAAAGCAAATCCACACCGGGTCTACCGTGGATTTCGAGGGCATGGTCAAACAGGGGTCAAATGACGCCCTCATAAAGAAAATAGCTGAGAAACTCCAAACGACCGGGCTGAAATCGTTTCTGACGATGGAATATTCGATGACCTATGTGGAGGAGGTTGCACAATTCTATGTGAATGCTGAGATTCACGATGAAGGAATAAAATCATCTGTTCATGGAAAGGAGTTCACCATCTCTGCCAAGGATTTGGCTGAACACTGCTCATTACCAACGGAAGGAGCATCGGAAATTAACGAAGCTGATGTAAACTTAACTGCAGCTTGGAAGGAAATAGCCAAGACTGACTTTGCTGATAAAATAGTTTACACAAAGAAACAAGAGGTCAGCCAAGGAGGATTATCACAAGTTGTTGGACATAGTTGCCAAATGTATTGACATCAAATTTGGCGCTTTGACCAATCACAAAAGCTAAGTTGATCGTAATGTTGCGATCATTGAAGAAAGGAAAATCAATCAACCGAGTTTGTCTACAAAGCAGACTATGCCGTAATGTAGGAACAAATCCTTCAGGAAGATGGCACATTTGGAGGATCCCTAGATATGGCCTGGTGATTGGCCGGATGATGGAGGTGAAAGGAGTCCCTCTTAGACATGGAAAGGCATTCCATGTTAACAAGAGGATGTTCAGATCAATCTATCCGCGCACGAGAGAGCCTACGCCAAGAGAGTCCGACACAAGTGAGGGGGAATCACCACCCTCAAGATACAGTTGTTTCCTCTCCACCAAAGAAGAAAGTGCCCCGCAAATGCTAAGTAAGAAGATCGCTGCTCATGCAAAGAAAGAAAAACAAACATGCTCCCCCCCCACTCGAGTCACCCGCCCCCCGCACTCGTGTCTCCCCGCCTCTGAAGCAGCCGATCGAGAAGGACTCTCAAATACCTTCTCCGATCGTCGAAGGAGGAGAACTGATAAGCCAAGACGGCTACCTCAAGAAAAACACCAGACGCCCCGCCGCCAAGACTTCGAAGAAACCGTCTATGAACCGTAAATCCCTCTCGTACAAACAAGGAGACGAAGAAGACTCATCAAGCACTCCGAGCTTGAGAAATCGGCCGAGTCGCCACTCACCGAGCAGATACGGAGACTCGCTGGAGAAGTAGAGTCTCCGATGTAATTGATGAAACAACCAAGTCTCGTTCAAGGCGATCGCAGAGGCAAATCAAGAAATAGTCGTAGTCCGCGCAGCTGAGACACAAGAAGAAGCCGGGTAGAGCGATAGTGATGTGATGATCCTATCCCCACCTTACCCGCACATCCAAAATCGTCATGCGAGAGTGGAGGAAATGGAAATTGAGTCGATCCAGGGAACAGCCCAACGGCCCGAGTTTATAGAAGAAGAAGAGGAACTGTTGAGCTTCCTCGACTTACCACTGTACTCCCAAAGATCGATGAAGACAATCGCACGCACAGATATCCCGCAGATCTTCAAGGATAAGGAAAAGGAGAAACAGCAGAGGAAGCTAAGGCACGTGAGAAGGCCAGCAGATGCCCCTATCTCCGCACCACGTAACACACACATCCTCTCCCTTGATGTCTTATCTCGACAAAGGATGAGGATCTGACCCTATTGCCGCCCGTAAGAGTTGCAAATGCAAAGAAACATTGCACGAATCGAATCCTTCACGAGCAAAGATTGATGGAGGGACCAGAGAGTCCTCGAGAACACACACTGAAATTGATCCAATGGGAGTGGTTCAAAAATCGCCACTGTTGTTGCCGCTACCACTTCCCCACTCACTAAGAAGGCATAAGGGAATTGGCGATGAACCGGGATAGTGGGGACCCCCGTCGAGCCAACCCCTATTGAAGGTGTCTTACCACCCGCCCAACGGCCGAACACTCAATAGAAACAATGAGTCCGAGACGAGTGACCCCATTCAAGTCACTCACTGGTGCGCCACCGAGGGGAAACTCCTCCACCGCAGCAAGGCAGGTCGGAGAATGTTGCAGATGACTCCACAACGAATCCGGGAGGCGAAGTGGAGAAAGTACAAGCGCCAAACGAATGCAAGTTGCCATCAACGAAGCTCGAGGCAGCTTGAGACTTTCTCACCGAGGTGCCAACCGCTTGAAGGCTAATGACGCTGCGATGCAATCGAGGCACGTGAAGGAACATCCTCGGGAGTTAACACTGGGCGATGAAAGTGCAATCCATGGGGTTGAGACTCCAATGGATGCCACCGCAGAAGACCCTAAGACAAAAGACACACTGTCGAAAGGAAGTCCAGCCTCACCGCAGTCGAGACTGCTGGAGGAGGTAATGAAGGCCCACGGGAGGTTGAGACTTCCGGGGTAAAGCAATGAAGCGAACATTCCTCTTGCTATCATTGATCCATCCGAAAAGAGATAAGCGCGCTTCATGATTCCCAGATAATCCCGATGTAACCTTTCGGGATCGAAGGCGACGAAGAAGCCCGAGTCATCCCCCATAACATCCAAAAGACTCAGTGCGGATGTTCCAAGCACGAGCAAGTCGATCCCAAGACTACTCGTCAAACCTTTACTTTTGATGATGAGCCACCAATGGAGATCTCATCATCGTCCAATGACGCTTCGATCATGCCGAGGACCAGACTACTCAATTGGAGAAACCAAATGAGACCAACGGTTGTTGAAACAAAGAGCTCACCACCGGGTCCACTTCACAACACCCCAAACAAACAGAGTCCATCGCGCAGTTCCCAAGTCCGCAGCAGATTCGACTCAAGAAGAACTTCACGCGCACCGCTCATCATTGAACAAATCCTATTGGCGCCGATGAATCCTTTACGAAACATTTCCTTTTTCCCCTCGAGGTACCCGACCTCCATGAAGAGTCGAGAACGAACGCGCACGCTACCATGACCACTCCCTTTCCATCCGACACCATCGTTAGCCGACTATGACTTTGACGCCGCATGGCCGTCACCGCAATGGAAAAACAACCGAAGTTTGGGAGGTGTTCAAAGCATTATTTGCTGAAATTGAACGGATGGAGAGGCATCGTGCCTCTCCGGACATGATCGATAACAGAGATGCCAATCTTACGATGACTTGAGAGGCATCACGGTGAGGATCAGGAATGGTGGCAACAAAGAAAAACAATGCGTGTGGAACAAGTTAGATACTTCAGACATTGTTCAACAAGTCATCGGGTATGGAGAGTCGAGAATGCCGATGCAAAACGAAGTTGAGAGAACACATTGAGCACATGCATGAAGCTCATATTGCCGAAATAAAGCTGTTGCATGAACAAAATAAGAGTGATCTTCAGCGTCTGGAAGCAAATATGGACAGAAAATTCAGCCTTCTCATGGCTGAAATGAAGCTAATTTCAGCAGAGTCCAACGCTACTCGATCCGACTTTGTCTTTGCATACTCCGCAGCGGAGACTCGAGACAAAACTCGGCTATCGTGGCTCGACTTCCCGCTTGCAAGTCTGCTTTCCAGTGTTCATCTCTCCTTTGATGATGCCAAAAAGGGGGAAGAGGAATACCTAAAGGCGGTGAAGGGATCCGAAGTTGAGAAGGAAGGAGCAAATGAAGGAAGGAAAGACAAATGAGGAAGTATTAAAAGAAAAGAAAGGGAAATCTATTGAGGGGGAAGGATCGACAGACGTAACCATGATGATTGCACAAACCCCCAACAAGGTCTTGTCACAAATGACATTATCAAAGAAACTCCCCGTGACTCGCCACTCCAACACTCGCTATATCTATGGCCGAAAAGAGAAAAACAATTGAAGCAGGGATGAAGGAAGTGGAAGGAAGAATGGATGCCCGAGTTATGAACATCTTGGAACAACATGGAGGCATTCCAAAGAGATGAGACACTTATGCCATCTCGTATGTCGGACAGAGCCACGATCGCTGATGAATTTAAAACGCCGCATCCAAGGATACTTTGCAAAAATGTCTATGGCTCAAGCTTGGGACTTGTCTTGGGGAAAAGGGTCTCACGTTGTGTGAAGAAGGCCGACAGAAGCGGACTACCTATCACTCTGCTTTGGTCACTCCGCCGGTCACTCACCGGGAAGAAGAAGACCCCAAGACAATACACGCCTGAGGTAGAGGAAGAAGTAGTGGTGGAGGAACAGGTTTTGAGACCTGGCCTCCGCCCAAAAACATTGAGTACATAGATCCGTGCAAGAAATGAGGGATCTATCGGGCGAAACTTGACCAAGTAGCAAATTTGCAAGTGGCTAAAAGTAATGCGAGTATGCGAAAAGAATAGAAGAAAAAACAAGAGACAGACTCAGCTATGGGAGGAAAGACAAGAAAGATTAAGAAGAGGTGAAGCTGCCAGGAAGGCATATGAAAAGAAGAAGAAGGCAGCTGACGATGAGAAAAAGAGAAGAAGAGAAGAAGATGCTGAACAAGATGAAAGAAGGAGACAGCGAAGGAGATGAAGTGTTGTTGTCCACCCCTTCATGTATTTTATTGTATAAATACATACTATGTAAGTCTTCTGTAAGAAAGTTATAAATTCTTTATTTTCTGTAAAGACAAATGTTTGCTCTAATACACCTTGTAAACAGTTGTGTAAAAGAACAAGAATGTTATGATCAATAAAAGGATTGATTCTACGCATACATTCTATCTGAGTACACTATCTGTATGTATCTTTGCTATTTGCATTGTTGAATGATTTAAGTTTTGGCATCATCAAAAAGGGGGAAATTGTTAGGAAATTTATTGTTTAGATTTTGATGAATGCCATGTAAAACTTAGAATAGGAAGTTGGCACCCCATTCTTGTTGTAAAATGCATTGTAATAAATAGGGTTGGTCAAGCTGAGTTAAGTCAGCTATGCCCAAACGTGCAAGAAGACAACTGGAGACTAAAATGAAGACTCATTGCGAGACAAATGAGTATGGCAAAGAAGAGTAGACGGAACTCCATCAAGAAGCGGTGAGATGCAACAGTGGAGCATCAACAAGTCAACTCAAGAAAAGCCAAGTCTCAAGTTGAAGTGACAAAAGAGTCATCCAATGATTGGAAGTCGACTCTAAGTCACCCGGGAAAAGCAAGGAAATGCAAATCAAGTCGAGATAATCGAAAAGATCCGTTGCACGTAAATCAAGAGAATTACCTAAACAAGTAATATCTCCATACTACCTTTCTCGAAGTGCTCACCCCGAAGCGTGCAAAAGGAATAAACCAATGGGAAGCACTACACCATGTCGAACTCAAAAGGTGGAAAACAATTCATACGAGGAAACAAAGAATTCCAAGGATCGCAACAAGACAAGCAACGACGCAAGTGACTTTCAAAAATAAGCCTATCTCTTCAACGGGCAAATTTTTGAAAGATCACTATAAAAGGCCGAGGAGTTTATTTTGAGAAAAAGAGTTGGACCAAGTGATTAAGAGACAATAACCAAAAACGTCCAAACAATTATTAGAAAATCTGAAATATTCTCAATCCTCAAGCCTACACTACGAAGAACATCAATCCAACACTCACCGTGAAGGAAAGATAACTTCAATCGCTTGAAGAGGAAAATAATCGAAAAATCAAGGGGTCTACATTCCACGAAGGATTGTAGGAAGGTTCAAGGTTGAACCAAGTCTTGAGCTTTTGGAGGGCTTCGTGATCAAATCCAAAGAGCTTGAGCAAGTGAGTCAGTAGTAGCAAGCGCAACCTGCCCGAAGCCGAGTCGCACGAGAAGCCACCGAGTGATCAAGGCATCTCCGGATCGAGTCCCAAAGGATCAAGTCACCGGTGTGTGATCAAGACTTGTATCTGGGTACTTACCACTTTGTATATTGATCAATACCTAGTGGATTCCTCCAGAGTTGGAGAAGAGAGGAGTAGAAGAATTACCCCATCTTCGAACCTCTATAAAAATCTTATTGTGTCATTTACATTTCAAAGACATTAATTCCTCGCATCTTAACTACTTATATCTCACGATAAATTTGCTATCCACTTGATAATTTCTAAGTACTAAACCAAGCTCTAAATCCTTGCTTTATCAAACTTAAGGGTGTTAAGTCTTCCAATAAAACAAACCACAAACAGTTAATTTAGACTTAACAATAAAATGAGTTACTCCATCAACAAAATTCGATTGAGTCTTTGAGAGACTAACTCTACGATTATCTAAATCACCGTCCACCAAGGACACAAATTTGTGTAGTATCAACTCTGAATATTTAAAAGGACTAAATCGAAAATTTGGTAAGGTTTATTCAACCCCCCCTTCAAACCTTACACTTACACCCCTTGGGACCTACAAATGTTATTTACAAAGTTGCGGGTTTGATATTTGGAACACCGTCATAAATGGAGAACCCATTCCAATGATAGATATACCACACACCTCCAAAGGCCTCAAAGAGCTCAATGATGAAGAGAAGAAAATCATCTCCTTAAACGGTAAAGCTCTCAATATTTTGTATTATTCACTTACTAATTTGGAATATGAACATATTGTAGGAATTCGATCGGCACATGAAGTATGGCAAAAATTAGAAGCCATCTATGGAGTATTTGCAAATGAAGGGAGTCAAACAAAAGCATTTACTTCTCAAAGGGATACAAGCTCAAATCTAAGGAACAAGCCTCTTACAACTTCCAACTATGAAGAAGTTGAATATTGTTTTATGGGCATCGAAGAAGAAAATGAGGTATGTCTTAAACCCTCTACTTCCTATGATATTGTTATTCAAAATGATTATAGTGATTTGCAAAATGATTATGATGAACTTCAAAATGAATTCCAAAGCTTACTTGTTAAATACAAAAATTTGAAAAAGGAATTCAATGTTTTGAAAAATGATAAGGATAGTTTATTTACTTCCTATGAATCACTATCATGTGCTCACACCACCACACTTGACAAGGTTAGAAACCTTGAAAAAGAAAATAATACTCTTATTGAGAATATTGATTGCATGAAAAAGGATTTATTAAAATTCAACTTGAGTATCAATAGAACTGTTGATTGTTGTGATAATTCGAAACTAGAACTTGATCATAAGCCTCAAGATGTCAATCACATGAAAAAGAATCAAGTCTCTAAGCACGTTGGTTATTATTCTCCTAGAATTATTACATGTTTTTATTGTGGTAAAAAGGGTCATACGGTAAATACTTGTCGGGCTAGAAATAGCTCTAATTATTGTTGGAGACCTAAAAGTCTCAAGACTAATCCCAAAGGACCCGAACACATGAGGGTACCACAAAACAATGTCATATTAGGTACCCGGCGAAATAATGATCGAAGAAAATTTATACCGCCAAAAAGACATCAAATGACCGTTTCATTTGATCAAAGAAGAAGAAACTATTTTCGACAAAGCCAATTTCCAAGAAGAGGATATAATCAAAAATGGGAAGAACACAATCCTTGGAAATGGCAAAGACATCATCAACAAGATGATTTTCAAAGAAGAAGAGACTTTCAACAATAGGAAGGCAACAAACCTTGAAATGGAGTAATCAAAGAAGTCACCATCAACAAAGTGACCTCTCGAGGAAGATATCATCAACAATGGGAACGGACAACCCATGGAAACGGCGTAATTGGTAAACCGTATCTCCCCATTTATATATGCATTTTATTTTAATTCTATGCATGTTTTTATTTGTGTCTTAAATGCAAAATGAGTTTTCAAGTATTTATTTTTAATTTAAGTCTTCAATATATTTGTGAGTTTCAAAATTTTTAAAAAAGAAGACCTTGCATGATATTTCTAAAACTCTTGTGCATTTAATTAGACTTATGTAGTTTATTATCTCTTATGATCTTTTATATAGCATAAGCATTTTTGATATCTCATATTACTTGCCTACACTTGTGTTTTTGTGCAAATTTTGTTTAAGAATTGTGTAGGATATATATATCTCATATTCATTGGCTATTTCGTCATCAAGTTTCTTAAACTATCGAGGTATGTTCACTCGTATTTCTCTTAGAACTCGATATTATGCTTATGCACATATCTTTCAAGATATTTCATTTCAATCCCTTAAGTGCCCCTAAATGATTTTGCAAATTTCTCTTAAAAGGGCACTACTCATTAAATCTCGTTTCTCTCGAATATATGTTTTCCCAAAACCCGTATTTGTTGGACTTGATCCAAAATTATCTTTTTGCAAAGTTTTAAAAACTTTTTGGGTGAAAAATCGAATTTTTAAAAACCTGGAGAATGAAAAATTGCACTTTGGGACCGGTCAAGGCGGGCGGCCAGTCGCCCGCACGCCGACCGGTCGCACCTACCTCGACGGTCGCCTGTGCTAATTTTACAAGTTAAAAACGTTCTGCCATTTCAGTTCAAAACAGACGCAGAAAACCCCCAAAACCCTTGCTGCGAAAAATTCATCCCCTTTCTCCTATATTCCTCAATTTTTCATCATTTTTCACGATTCTTGTTGCTAATCCTCTTATTTTCACAAGAATCGTACATATATGGCTCCCCCAAAGAATTTCACCGGTCGAAATCCCATCTCTAAGCGTAGAAGGGGCGGAGAGGGTTCTTCAAGAAATCGGCAAGAAGAAGCCGAACAAAGGGATATTCGAGCTGCCCAGAGAAACATAGCTCAAGAAGGTGATGACGTTTAAAATCCCGTACTCTCTCGGGCACAAATTACCGAGCTCCGCGGAACAATTTTGCTCCAAAATTGCCGTTGGGCGAAAGGTAAAAAATCTTTTATTACTCAAGCTCCTCATTCCCACAATGTTCTTAATTTCATCAATAAATATGCGGAATGGTACTATGAAGATTCGGGAATGGGAGGAAAATCGATTGCTCGGACTAAAATGTGTCGTTTTAATACATTTACAAATGAATATCCCACTATTAGAGGATTCTTTGAGGAGCAAGGTTGGATGTTTTTATGGGAGCGTGCTTATGTCTTATATGATGATGATATTATCCAACTCTTTTATGCTAATATGTGGTGCAATATGATGTTGAAAGGAAGCCGATTCTTTGTTAATTCGTTTGTAAGGGGTCGTCATTTTAGGTGGACTCCTAATGATATTTGTCGGCTTTTACATGTTAGAGAAGGTGGTTGGGACTATTTTTCTTGTGGTACTTGGAATGATGAAATGTTGGGGGTGTCCATGAAAGAAGTTAAAACATAGTTGGGCGTATGGCCAAAGTATTCATTGTTGGCGATGACACTTGAGCATCGTATTTTATCTGTTATTGTCGCCATCAATTTGTAGAAAGGCGGGTAAGATGCCTAGCAACATGGATTATTTTCCTCGACTTATAAGATTGCTAGGAGGGAACCGCTAACTTTGGCGCCATACTTATTCAATGTCTAATCGAGTCCATCACTCAAGGTAATAAGAAGTTGGTTATGGGAAATTGGATTTGTAAACTTCTTATACAATTGGGACTACCTTCGTCGGAATGTAACTCGGAGGTATTTCAAAATGACTTTGACATTGATAACATCTCCCAAATGGTCACTATGCGCAAGAATATGGACATTCGACCAACCAAAATGGCTAGAGGAAGAGGTCAAGATTCCCCCGATCCTAACGATTTCTTTGATGACGCCGAGGCCGCAAGATTAGCGGAGGAAGGCGAACCGAGCAATCCGGAGGGTAATACCGGTGCTCAACCGCCTAGGAGGTATACCCAAGCCGAATTTGATGAGCTAAGGGCTTTTCATGAGGCGATGTATGAGGCTTTGGAGCAAAAGACCTCCAAATGCAAAAGCCTATCGGCAAATTGAAGAAATTCATCAAAGACTTCATTCCCGGGTCTTGCTTCTCCTTGGATGAGGAATGATGTTTCCCCACCCCTTTACTTTCTAGCATTTTCGTTCATGTTGCTTTGTATTTTTATGAACTTTTGTAAAACTCTTTCGTACTAATGAGATTTGCTTGTTTTTTTCTTGAAAGGGTTAAAATTACAAGTTGATAATGACTTGTGGGTGATCATGGTATTGATGGAGTATTTGATGGTAAAAATACTCTAATTTAGCATTGTTTAATGTTGAAGTACTTGATGGTAAAAGTGCTTCTTTCTAATTTTTGCTTAAATGCATTTGAGATGCTTTAATTATTTTGCTTAGATGGATATTTTGGGACATTTGTAATGTCTAATATGCATTGTTTGATGCTTGACATGTATCTCTTAATGGCTCTTTATTTTTGCTTGATGGCATTGGTAATGCCTTGATCTCTCTTTGGCTAAATTATCTCAATTGGGTTGAACCCTTGAGAATTTACTTTGTTTATGCCTATTATTTGTTGGATACATGTTGAAAATTGCTTTTGGTGATGGTATGAACAACTTGGCTTGATTTCATTTACAAAGGCTACATATATCTTTTTCAATTTTTTGACGCCCGCCAAGTGTTCGTTATAATGCTTCTATGAAAATCTCATCACATACATGAATCTCTTATGTTCAATGTCTTAAAATCTTTTCGAGATCATGTTTTTGGCTAACTAATGAGCTTTTGGATTTCTCATATTACATTTCTCCCATTTTCCTTGGATTTTAAGCATAAATTGCTCAATGGTTGATAAACCGTCTCTTTTGCGCACTTTGATATAATTGTATGATGTTTTTATCATCCTAACTTTCTTTTTGATGATTCCAAAGGGGGAGAAACAGGAAATTGGCTCATTAGCTCAAAGAAGCTAATAAAAGCTTGTTATAAAAGCTATAAGCTATGGCTCATAAAAGCCATAAGTTGTGATTTAGTTTTAGTCCAATAGTTGCTTGATGGACTTATATAATTGTTTAAATGATGTTTTGTGACAGGGGGAGCTTATAAGCTCTTGAACAAATTGTAAAAGCTAAAGCTTTTAGCTTATGGATAATCGCTTTTACATTATTATTGATGTGTTTGTTGATAGGCGGAGCTTGTGTACTGAATATATTTACTCCCCTACTTGGTTGCTTTTATATTTTGGAAATTTTGGTTGCTTCCAAACGGTTAAATGTTTTTACCGGAAAATCATTTCTAAAATTGTTCTCCTAGTTTGTGTAAAAATTGTTTTGGTTTGTAATCATCAAAAAGTGGGAGATTGTTTGATACATGTTTGTATCTTAATTTTGATGATTTTATTTTTTCACCAAAACAATGTTTTTAAAGGTTGTCCAAATACTCCTAAATGATTTAAAATGGTTTTAATATTTTCTGGAGTATTTCCTCAAGTTTATTTTTGGACAACACTTTTAATGATTTTATGTCAATGGGTTTTTACTTCTAAACAAGGTTCCTAAATATTGTCTAAATACTTCCGATTGGTTTAAAATGTTTTTACTAAATTTTCGGAGTATTTCTTGAGTTTTATTTTTGACAAAAATTGGACAACTTTTCTCGCTCGAGGTCGACCGGCCGCCCTATAGGGCAACCCGCACCAAGATGATTTTGGAACAAAAATGAGACGGAAGTGAAAAACGGTCGTCGACCGGCCGCTTCGGCGTCGACGTCGGCCGGTCGACCGGCCGCCTGTGGTCGACCGTGACGAACGTTGTTCTTGAAACAGAATATTTTCTTTCGTCCAAATCCATGAGGGGGACCGGTTGAAAAGGGTCGACCGGTCAAGACCCCCTTGACCGTCCCCCCTATGTTAATTTCCAATGTTTTAATTCTAAACTCTATTTCTGTATGCGACCGTCGCCTGCTTTTGATAGCAAAAATATGACCGTTTGACAAATGAGACATATTTCCTTAAAATGTGGGATTGATTTCTAACAACTATATTCTTGATTTTAATTGTATTTTTCTCAGAGATTTTCAATCCCCAAGAGGAGCCTATGCTTGATCAATCATCTCCTATAAATAGAGGAAGTTTTGGAGAAACCAACACTACAATTGAGATACAACACAACAAGATACACTTCAAGCAAATATTTGTTCTTCATTGTTATTATTCTTGTTGTAATTTTGCCTAGCTTTTCACTTTCACATCCTTGAGGTCTAGGCTATTCTTGATTACACTTTGCACTCAAATTGTAATATTCATTATTGAGTTGTAATCTTGATTTTTTGGTTATCATTCAAACACAAGATATCCTTGTGAGTGTTCTTGTGGTAAGAGCACACTTGGATGATCTAGGTGATAGGTGCAAGAAGATTGTGGTGATCTTCTTATTGAGGTGTTGAAGAATTTGGTATTCTTCAAGGTTGAAGATTGTGGAAATCTTCACAAGGTGCAGTTGAAGGAAAATTGTGGTAATCTTCAAAGGGAGATTGTGGTAATCTCCAAAGGTAGTGTTGAAGAAGAGTGTGGTGCTCTTCAAGGTGTTGTAAGTTGAATTTGTATTAATTTTGGTAATTAATAAAATTCATTTTTTTTTTGAAATCCATCCCGGATATACTGGGGTGGTAGTAGATTAAGCCCTAGGTGGGTTGAACTACTATAAATCAACGTGTGTTGTTTACATTTCGCACCTTTATTATTGTGTTTGAGAATTTGGTTAAAAACAGAGGGTGAAATCGAAAAGATGGAGATAATCTATTCACCCCCCCTCTAGATTATCGTAGCCGCTTGGACTTACACAAGTGGCTAAGAACAATGCTGAGTATGTGAAGAGAATTGAAGAGGAAAATAAAAGACAAACTCAATTATGGGAGGAAAGACAAGAAAGACTGAGAAGAGATGAAGCTGCCAGAAAGGTGTATGAAAAGAAGAAGAAGGCGGCTGAAGATGAGAAAAAGAGAAGAAGATCAGAAGATGGCAGAGCTGAAGAAGATGAAAGAAGGAGGCATCGAAGGAGATGAAGTGTTGTTGTCCACCCCTTCATGTATTTTACTATGTAAATACACTCTATGTAAGTGTTCTCAGATAACCGAATAAAATTGTACAATTTCTATACTTGTGTAGATATAGAACAGCATGGTTAGCTTAAGCTCCGTTTAAACTCTGATACATTTTTGTTGGTTTAAGCTCTGATACACCTTGTAAACAGCTATGTAAAGAACAAGAATGTTATGATCAATAAATGATCGATTCTAAACATACATTCTGTGGTTCTACATTTGCCTGTATGTATCTTTGCTGTTTAATTATCGATGTATGTTTTAAGTTTTGGCATCATCAAAAAGGGGGAAACTGTTGGGAAATTAATTTTTAGATTTTGATGAATGCCATGTTAAACTTAGAATAGAAAGTTGGCACCCCATTTTTGTTGTAAATTGCATTGTAATAGATAGGGCTAGTCGAGCTGAGTTAAGTCAGCTATCCCTGAACATGCGAGAAGACAACTGGAGACTAGAAGGAAGACTTCGCTGCAAGGCAGCTGAGTATGGCAGAGAAGAGAAGACAGGAACTCGACTGAAGGTGCAGCTGAGTGAAGTATCAGTCAAGTCAACTCAAGATAGCCAAGTCTCAATGTTGAAGTGACAAAAGAGTCATCCACGATTGGAAGCGACTCAAGTCACCTGGGGATGATAAGAAAATGCAAATCAAGTCGAGATAATCGAAAGAGACCTGGTTGCACAAAAATCAAGAGAATTACTTAAACAAGTAATACTTCCATATCGCTTTTCTTGAAGTGCTCGACCCCGAGAAGCGTGCAAAAGGAATAAACCAATGGGAAGCACTGCACCATGTCAGAACTCTGAAAAGCTGAAGAATCATTCATACGAGGAAATGGAAATTCCAAGGACTGCAACAAGACAAGCCAATGACCACAAGTGACTCTAAAAAATAAGCCTATCTCTTCAACGGGCAGATTTTTGAAAGATCACTATAAAAGGCTGAGGAATAACTCTGAGAGAAGGTTACCTGAACCACGAACATTCAAGCAAACATTTGAGCTGTAACCTAAAATATTCTCAAGTCATTCAAGATTAATCCTCAAGCCTACATTACGAAGAAAATCAATCCAACACTCACCTGTGAAGGAAAGATAACTTCAATCAGTTGAAGAGGAAGTTTTTGAAGAATCAAGGGGTCTACATTCCACGAGAGATTGTAGAAAGGTTCAAGGTCGAACCAAGCTTAAGCTATTTGGAGGGCTTCGTGATCAAATCCAAGGAACTTAAGTATCTCCGGGATGGATTTCAAAAAGAAAAAAAGATTTTATTACTTACCACAGTTAATACAAAACCTTACAACATCACCTTGAAGAGCACCTCACTCTTCTTCAACACCACCTTTGAGATTACCGCAATCTCACTTGAAGATTACCACAATCTTCAACGGCACCTTGTGAAGATCACCACAATCTTAAACCTTGAAGAGCACCAAATTCTTCAACACCTCAAGAGCACCACACTCTTGAAACACCTATCACCTAGATCACCCAAGTGTATTCTTTCCACAAGAATACTCACAAGGATGTCTTGTGTTGAATGATGACTAAAATCAAGATTACAACTCAATAAAGAATATTACAATTTGAGTGCAAGTGTAATCAAGAAATAAAGCTTAGACCTCAAGATGTGAAAGTGATAAGCTATGCCAATTACAACAAGAATAGTAACAATGAAGAGCTAATGTATTTGCTTGAATGTATCTTGTTGTGTTGTAGTATACTCTCTTGTTGTGTTGCTTCAATTCTTCATCTATTTATAGAAGATGTCTTGAACATGATAGGCTCCTCCTAGGAGATTGAAATCAGAAAAATTGCAAGACAAATGAAGAATATAGTCATAGAAATCAATCCCACAAATTAAGGAAAAGTTGTCCAAAATTGCAACGGGTAGTTTCTTTCGATAAGAAAGTGCGACCGGTCGCTACAGAGATAAGTTTGAAATGAGTTCTCTCATGAATTTTACACAGGGGGACCGTCAACAAAAGTCCGACCTGGCCCCCTATGTCTCGACCGGTTGGGGTGTCAAAAAATGAAACAGAGGTCCTGCTCCTTGAAGGCATGTTCGTGCACCGGCCGCCTAAGGGGTCGACCGGCCGCCTCTCCCCTTTTCCTTTCTCGTCCCGATTTGCTTCAAAACTCAACTCAAGATAGGTTGCCCCTATAGGGCGACGATCGAGCTTGAAACATAAGTGTTGTCCAATTTTTTATCGAAAATAAACTTCAAGAAATACTCAAAAAATAGTAAAAACATTATAAATCGATCGGAAGTATTTGGACAATATTCAGGACATTGTTTTGATGTAAAAACACAATAACACAAAATCGTTAAAAGTGTTGTCCAATTATGTCGAAAATAAATTTGAAGAAATACTCCGAAAATTTGTAGAAACAATTTAAATCATTTAGGAGTATTTGGACAACATTTAAAAACATTATTTTGGTATAAAAACAAAATCATCAAAATCATGATAAAACCATTTATCAAACACATGAATGGGGTATGATTACTCCGACGCCTTCGGCATTACAACATCGACGTTATGGCCTTAGATCCGCTTGAGGGTAAGCAAAGGATTAGTCTAGCCGTTTCACGCCAAATGAAGATAATCACGGAAGAGGAGGGCATGTACGTCTTCCAACAAGGAGCTTGGCATCCATTTCCACTTCCCAACACTGCGCTCACAACCGTGGATAACATAAATGACAGGGCCAACTTTTTTCTAAACTCTGATGCACATGACAGAGTTGTACATGCCATGCTTGTGAGAAAAAGGCGAAGGGTCACTGGTCTGCCAGATGATGATGACTTGGTGACAGAAGAGATGGAGTATATGAGACACAAAAGTGGGCTCAAGTAGGAATATCAACAAAGGGCGGAGGACGTACCTGAGAGCTCTCACAGGGGTGAAGAGCGAGGAGGGTATGATTTTAATGAAAGATTATTAGCCCTTGAGGAGCGAGTACAATTGCAACATGATGAAATCTGAGCCTTTAGAGTGGAGCAGCAGCAGTGGAATGTGGCCACCGACAGGCGGCAAGAGGAGCTCCTTGAGATGATGCGACAGATGACCCAAAGGGCACACGCCCGGGGCTATTATCCACCGCCACCCCCGTAGTGAGTCAGGTCGAATCCACACTTTTTTTATTGAAATTCTATCTTTCCTTGTTTGCGATATAATTTCATTTAAGTTTGGGGGGAGAGAGAGTTCATTTTGATTATGATGGGTGTGGAGAGATTTTTTTTTGCATTCATATAGTTTCAAGTAGAGCATTTAGGTTGCATTGCATTAGAAGCACGTTCTGATTTTAGCATGTTTATAGCTTTAGTAGTTTTTAGGGAGTGAGTAAACTGTTTTGTGGTGTGCATTGCGACTTGGGGGATTATTTGAAAATTTTTGTGTTATTTTGACTTGGGTGTTGAGTGCGAATTGATCATGATGAGAATGGATGATATGGAGCATGTGGATATTGAGAACATGGAATTTATGCTTTGAATTACGAATGTGCAAACATGTGAGCTTTTGAGCCTTTACTGCTTTTATTATATGCAATCTTGTTTGTTGATTTGAGTGTATCATTCATGTTTATTAGAATTCTAGAACTTGCTCTGGTATCTCTGTCAAGGCCACATGTTGTATGCGATTTGTGAAAATTATTAAAGGCCATTTTTGTCAAACCTTTCAAGCCTTTTGCCTACCAAATGATATTGAATTCCCTAGTTAGCCAATTTGAGTCTGTTGCCTAAATTTTTGATAGTCACATTTCAAGCCTTAACTTGATATATATGTTGCTCTAGACTTGAGCGTATAACAGTAAATAAGAGAAAAGAAATGATGAATACTCATGGAAGAGTCGAAAAAAACAAAAAGAAAGAGAAAAAAAATCGACTTTATAGATGAGTTAATTATGAATGAACTTGTAGGCTGGGGATTGTGATGCGAGGTGAAAGAAATTTTGACTTCTATAAATGAAAAAAAGGGATATGAAAAGTTGATAAGAACGAGGGGTGATTTGAGCAGCAAATTGGGTTTAGATGAGGATGATTGATTTGAATGAAAGATGTGCTTATAAGTCTACACGCTCAAGTTTAAGTCACTCTATCTATTTTCCTACCTTAACCAAAGAGCCTTGATTACAACCAAATCAGAAAAGTCCTTTTTGATTCATGAATTGCATACACTCTAGTGGCGGAGATGTGAGACGATTTGCAAGCTTATGGTAATTCTTCATCATTGACATGATTTGAGTGTAAACACGTCCCTTATACATTTGAGAGAAGAGCATACACTTGATCACTGAGAGTCATGATTCAAAGCATTTGCCATGGTTTCATTGAAATGTGTTCTACGTTACATGTTTGAGGCTTGGTTGATTCATTGCATAATGTCTAAAGATAAGCATGATTAGTTTTGTTGTGTTGTTCTTGATTATTGCTTTTCATTCCTCCCACTTGTGTTTTGTTGTTTATAAAGCGTTGACCGGGACTGCCAACAGTTTAAGTTTGGGGGTTTGATTAGTGTGAGTTTTGCATGTATTTTGGGCATAATTGTGGATATAATAGATTGATAAGCATGCATTAACTTAGTAAAATGGGCCATGTTCTTACAAAGTGGAAAAGATATTACGCTTTGCTTGTTTTGTAGGAATTAAATGATATTTGTAGTACTTTTGTGGCAAATTGGAGAATTGCAGTAAAGGGCCATCGAGAATCGAGCGAATACGTGAATTTTGAAGTTGAACCGAGAAGAGATCAGACGAATCGGGCAAAATATGGCCATGCACGGGCAGCCTGTGCACATAGGCACGACCCGTGCGTGTGCAGGGCTGAAGAAATCTAGTTTCGCATTGACGCACGGGCAGGTCGTATGTAAGCGCACGACCCGTGCGTTTGTTCGAGGAAAACAAGTTGCTATGGCTTGATGCACGGGCTGGTCGTGCGTAAGTGCACGGCCCATGCGTCTGTGTGAGATTTGGCAGATTCAAGTCATATGAAAATAGGTTTGGTCCAAAGGGAGTATAAATAGAGACGAGACGGCCCCATACGAGGACACACTAACTTTTATCATAGAAAGCACAGAAAAGAGCAACCTTCTACCGGAGGATTCGAGAGATAGATCGAGGTTGCATCCACACGCTTGAGGATTGAAGATTGATCGAGAGATCATCGATATCCCTGAGTTTTCTACTCCATTGTATCTTTTATTTTCATTTAATTTGATATGAATATGAACGATTTGTCTATGAATTATTTGTTTCCCATATCCGGCTAAATATCTTGTGATTCCGGGGTTTGGGATTAGGTTAACTGATACTCTTGTTTGATTTTTAATTGGAATTGAAGTTATTATTTCAAACCCTATCCGGGTACTCTGTTTTATTTCTTGTTTTATCAAATGGCCATTGGTTTAACTTGTTTGATGTATTGATTCATAATTCGAGAGATAAGTTTCAATACTAGATCTTGAGTACTTGACATGAATACTTTACATGATTGAGAAGTTTGTAAGTATTTGTGAGGATAACTGATCTTTTATGCTTATGGGAGTTGTTTATCTTTTGTTGGGTAGAGATGCTAACATAGATAATTCAATCAACATTTTTATTGTGTCTCGAGAGAGAGGATAAAATACTTTTGTGATCATCTTATAGGGAAGACTAATAATAACTTCGGTTATGATTAATCGGATAATAAGAGGGAGATTAACTAAAACCGTAGCCCTAGAATCCATTCATCCACTTGATCTTTTCAATCGAACTCTTTGCTTGTCTTTTTATGATAGAATCTTGTCTCAATTTTATAAAACAACAATCACCTTTCGGTCGTCTAAATAAAAATAATAATATTACAATCTCAATACTTAGTGCATGAATTTATTAGTCTCTGTGGGATCGACTTTGCTAACCCTATCTATTATCTACACCGTTCACTTGCAGTGAAGCTAAAAATAAGGCGAACAACGAGCTGCCTCCCGTAGAGTGATTGATAGCTTACCCTCGTTTTGGAACGTCAAAACTGAAAAGCTTAATGCCTCATTATTGAAGTATGACAGGCATGACGACTGACCTAAAGTCCAAGTACGGGACATTCACTGGCAGGTTATATGGTAAATGGATTGAGTTTTTGAACAATGAGGCTATGACAGAAGATGAGGAATCAGAAGGAAACCTGGAAGAAGACCTGGAGGAAAATCCAGAAGAAGATCCGGAGGAAGATGAAGACACGGATCAGTAGAGATAGATGGGTCTATGTGTTAGATAAATGTTTTTATCATGATTTTGATGATTTTGTTCGATTTTGTTCAAATAAGTTTTTAAACCAAAACAATGTCCCTAAATGTTGTCTAAATACTTCTGATCATCTTAAAATGTTTTTACTATCTTTCGAAGTATTTCTTGGAGTTTATTTTCGATAAAAAATTGGACAACACATTTGTTTCAGGCTCGACCTGGTGTTCTATAGGGCAACCCGCACTGAGTTGAGTTTTGAAAACAAAAAATGGGACATAAGAAAAAAGGAGAGGCGACGATCGACCACTGTGGGCGAAAGCGAGGGCGGTGAGGGCGACCGGTGAGGGCGACCGCACACGGGAGCACCCTCTTAGTTCAGTCTTCTCTGTTTCGTAATTTTGTCACCTCCAACCGGTCACAACTAAGGGCGACCGGTCGCACCTAGGGGTGTAAACGAGTCGAGTCGAGCCGAACATGGTAGTGTTTGAGCTTGTTTGAATTTTAATCGAGCTTTGAAAATTGTGTTTGAGCTTGTTTGATTATTAATCGAATCGAGCTCGAACGAGCTTTGGTCGAGCCGAACACGAATCGAGCTTGAGTAGCTTGATATTTTTACACATATTTTATTCTTTTTTTACTAATCGAGTCGAGCTCGACCCGAGCTTTAAATCTTATCGAATGGAAAAATATGTTCAAGCTTGGTTCGTTATGTTAATGAACCGAGCTCAAATGAGTTTTTAACGATCGATCTCGAATCGAGTATTGAGTAGCTTGGTTCGTTTTTCAGCCCTAGTCGCACCCCCCTCCGACCGGTCCCCCTGTGTAAAAAATTCGCAGAATTCAATTTCAATCTTATCTCTGCGCGACCGGTCGAACCCCTCTTTTGACAGCAAACTATCCGTTGCGTTTTCAGACAGCTTTTCCCTATTTTGTGGGGTTGATTTCTAACAGCTATATTGATCATTTTGAATGGTTTCTTTTGCAGCAAATCACTCCCCAAGGAGAAGCCAATGTCTGGAAATGAAAGCCAAGTCCTCTCCTATAAATAGAGGCTTCATTCAAACAACAAGATACAACACTCCATACAAGCAAAGAGCAAACAAAGCAAACACTTTCATATATCTTGTTGTATTAGCCTTAGCACAGGTCTAGGCTTTCAATTCTTGATTACACTTGTACTCATATTGTTTCAATCATTATTGAGTTGTAATCTTGATTTTTGGTCATCATTCAACACAAGACATCCTTGTGAGTATTCTTGTGGTAAGAATACACTTGGGTGATCTAGGTGATAGGTGTTTGAAGGTTGTGGTAATCTTCAATGTGTTGTAAGAGGGTTGTGGTAATCCTCAAGGTGGTGAAAGAGGGTTGTGGTAATCCTCAATGTGTTGTATTAATTTTTGGTAAATTAATAAAAATCTTTTTTTCTTTTTGAAATCCATCCCGGATATACTGGGGTGGTAGTAGATTAGGCCCTAGGTGGGTTGAACTACTATAAATCGACGCGTGTTATTTACTTTCCGCACTTAGCATTTCATCTTTGCTTGAGTCTTTCAAAAGAGGGCAAAATCAAAAAACCGGATAATCTATTCACCCCCTATAGATTATTGTAGCCACTGACTTACAAGTGGTATCGAGCCAAACTCTTTGGCTAGCTCGCCCGAGTAAAGAGGAAAGATCCATGGCTACACATGATGCTCATCTCACCACCGTGCCTCCACCAACAAGCCACCACTATTCGACGCCAACAACTACGCATTTTGGAAAGATCGTATGGAGTGCTTTCTGCAAGGGTGCGGGTTCGATATTTGGAATGTAGTCATTGAAGGAGTTGATCAACCAACCAAGAAATCGGAGGATGGCACCTTGACTCCTAAACCTTTCAAGGAGTTCGATGAAAACGATAAAAAGGCTTTCTCTCTAAACGTAAGGCCTTAAATATTTTGCATTGTTCTCTTTACGACTCACCGAGTATAATCCCATAAGAGGCATAAGGTCGGCACATGAGGTTTGGGAAAAATTGGAGACAATTTATGAAGGGACTAAGAAGGTCAAGCAAGCAAGAAAGACCATGCTTGTTAAAGACTTTGAAAACTTTAAAATGCATGATGGTGAAAACATTTCCAAGATGGTGGAAAGGCTTGATAATATTGTCAATCCTCTTGTGGCCCTTGGTAAAGTCATCTCCGAAGAAGACAAAGTGACTAAGGTATTAAATGCTCTTTCCGGCTCATGGTCCGAAAAAGTAACGGCAATCACGAAGGCATAAAACCTTGAGACACTCAAGTTTGACGAGCTCATTGGAAACCTCCTCATCTATGAAGTCTATCTCAAGGAGAGGAAAAATACCAAACCATCCATAAATCAATCGGGTATGCAAATTATTCCTAAAGGTTTTGCTTCTTCTTCTAATAATGCATACTATGATAATGATGATGATGATGAGGAGACGGCCGCACTTGTTCGAAAATTTGCAAAATTTGTGAATAAAAATAAAGCGAGAAAACCAAGAGATAATGCTTGCTTTAAATGCGAAAACCCGGCACTTCATTGCCGATTGCCCAAAGCTCGATGAAGAGGAGCAAAAGAAAAAGAAGCCTTTCACGAAAAAGAAGGCTCTAAACGCGGAGGTCAAAACATGGGATGAACTACTCGAAACAACCGATGAGGAATGAGAAACCGAACATGGTCTCATGGCCATAGACGATGAAAACAATGAGGTACACTCTAATTCTTCTACTTCCTCCATAGTTGACGACTTGCAATGTGATTTTGATGAATTGCAAATTGAGTTTCAAAATTTAATTGTTAAATACAAAAATTTGAAAAAGGAGCATAAGGAGCTTAAGGATGAAAAAGAAAAATTATTTACCTCTTATGAATCTCTAGACAAAGCTCATGCTCTTACTCTTACTAGAGTTCATTCTCTTGAAACCGAAAAGGAATCACTCACAAAAGATATTGAATGCTTGAAAAATGATGTGCATCGTTTCAACATAAGCACGGATAAAGTCACAAAAAATTTAGATGCACAAAGAGGTGAACATTCCAAATTGGGACTTGGCTATAAGCCATTTCAAAGTGTTTTTAAGAAAAATAACCAAGGTCCGACTTTTGTACGTGCTAATAGTTATAATACTCCTACTTGTTTTTATTGTGGCAAAGTTGGACATTATGCTAATAATTGCAAATTAAGAAATAGCTCTAGACATGTTTGGAGACCCAAAGGTCTCAAGACTAACCCCCATGGACCCCAAAATAATAGGGTACCTAAAAGAAATTCTTTTGTAGGTAATAGGGGCTATAACTACAATGGAAGATTCAAAATGGCTCGTGGACAGCGGATGTTCACGCCATATGACCGGGAGGAGATAACTTTTTACCAACATCAAGCTCCAAGAAGAGGGTATGGTCATGTTCGGCAATGGCAAAGGAAAAATTCTTGGAAATGGAGAAATTGGTAACTCTTCTTTCTCTCTTAGTAATGTTCTTTTAGTTGAAGGGCTTAAGTTTAATTTGATAAGTGTTAGCCAACTTTGTGATTCAAATTATGATGTTTCCTTTAATAAAGAAAAATGCCTTATACTCAAAAATGGTGAAATTATTTGTGAAGCAAATAGAAAAGGCAATCTTTACAAAATTTGTACAAGTGATTTGGTTAGTCAAAATGTTTCTTGTTTAGTCGCCAATAATGATTTAACTAGGTTATGGCATAGGCGACTTGGACATGTTGGATACAAGAATTTGAAAAATATTTACAAAAACTAACATGTGAAAGGACTACCCAAATTGAATTTTGAAAATCTTGGCTTATGTGACACTTGTCAAAAGAACAAATTAGTTAAAAGTAGTTTTAAGCCCAAAAATGAAATTTCCACAACCAAACCCCTACAAATGCTTCACCTTGATTTGTATGGGGATATTGGTACGGCTAGTCTAAGTGGAAAACATTTCACTTTCGTTATTGTCGATGATTTTTCTAGATATACTTGGGCTCTTTTTCTTACCAATAAAAGCGATGCCATTAATGAGTTTGTTAAGTTGTGTAGACTTATTGAGAATGAAAAGGAAGACACTATCAAGTCTATTCCAAGCGATCGAGTTGGAGAATTTGACGGTGAATTTAGAGTATTTTGTGAAACCAAAGGATATGCTCATAATTTTTCGGCTCCAAGGACACCTCAACAAAATGGAGTAGCCGAAAGGAAAATCGGACATTACAAGAGATGAGTCGGTCCATGCTCAATGAATTTTCACTTCCAAAATATTTTTGGGCCGAAGCCGTAAGTACCGCTTGCTATGTCATTAATCGAGTTTATATTCGTCCTAAAATGAATAAAACTCCATATGAGCTTTGGAAAGGTAGAACTCCAAATATTAGTTATTTCAAGATATTTGGTTGTAAATGCTTTATTTTGAATACCAAGGATCAATTGGACAAACTTGATCCTAAGGCCGATGAAGGGATATTTATGGGATATTCAACAAAAAGCAAAGCATATCGGGTTTACAATAAGACTAGTGGAGTTGTTGAAGAATCCATCCATGTCAAATTTAATGAAGCGTCGGGTGTTGAAAGAATACCTAATGATGAAAGTGATGAAGAGGATATTATTGAACAAATTGTTCAAGTTGATGATCAACCGTTTACATCAAATGATCAACCGTCCACTTCTAATGGTCCTCAAGAAGATAGAGGTGATATCTCGGATCTTCCCGTTGCATTGAAATTTAAGGGAGATCACCCAAAAGATCTTATTATTGGTGATCCCCTTAACAAAGTGATGACCCAGAGAAAATTTGCCGAGAAAGCTCTTATTTCTCAAAAAGAGCCTAAAAATGCTAAAGAGGCCATTGAGGATGAGGATTGGTTCTTAGAAATGCAAGAGGAGTTAAATCAATTTGAAAGAAATGATGTATGGGAATTAGTACCTTGTCCTCCATATCAAACTATTATTGGTACAAAATGGGTATTCCTGAACAAACTTGATGATCAAGGCAACATTGTTCGAAATAAGGCAAGGTTAGTAGCTCAAGGGTATTGTCAAGAAGAAGGTATTGACTATGATGAAACGTTTGCACCCGTAGCACGTTTAGAAGCTATTCGTATTTTACTTGCCTATTCCTATTTTAAAATTTTCAAACTTTACCAAATGGATGTTAAATCCGCTTTCTTAAATGGTATTATTCAAGAAGAAGTCTATGTAAAACAACCTCCGGGGTTTGAAAATTTTTCTAGGCCTAATGATGTGTATAAACTTAAAAAGGTCTTGTATGGTTTAAAACAAGCACCCCGTGCATGGTATGATAGACTTAGCTCTTTTCTTTTACAAAATGGTTTTATAAGAGGTAAAGTTGATACAACTCTCTTTGTTTTTGAAAAAGGGCAAGATTGTTTACTTGTGCAAATTTATGTTGATGATATTATCTTTGGTGCTACTAATGATTCTTTGTGCAAGAAATTCTCTAAGTTGATGCAAGGAGAATTTGAAATGAGCATGATGGGGGAGCTCAACTTCTTTCTTGGACTCCAAATTAAACAATGTCAAGAAGGTATTTACATTTCACAATCTAAGTACACAAAAGAACTTTTGAAAAAGTTCGGCATTGAAGAAGGAAGAACTGTCTCTACTCCCATGGCAACAAATGTCAAAATTGACAAAGATGAGAAAGGCAAGTCCGTGGATGAATCAAAGTATCGAGGTATGATTGGTAGTTTACTTTATTTAACCGCTAGTAGACCGGACATTCTTCATGTCGTATGCCTATGTGCTCATTTTCAAAGCAATCCCAAAGAATCTCATATGAGTGCCGTTAAAAGGATTTTTCGATATTTGAAGGCACTATTCAATATGGTTTATTTTATCCAAAGAATGAAAAATTTTCTCTTAAAGGTTATAGTGATTCGGATTATGCGGGAAATATTGATGATCGGAAAAGTACTTCCGGATCATGTCAATTTTTAGGCGATTGCCTAGTTTCTTGGTTTTCAAAGAAGCAAAATCTGTTTCTCTTTCAATGGCCGGCGAATATATTTCAAATGCATTTTGTTGTACTCAACTTCTTTGGATGAAACAAACCTTAGCGGATTACAAATGATCTTTTGAAAACGTATCTATCTTTTGTGATAATATATCCGCTATAAATATTGCTCAAAACCCAGTTCATCATAACCATACTAAACATATTGAGATTCGACATCATTTTCTAAGGGATTGTGTTTCAAAATGTAAAATTGAGATATCATGTGTACCATCTCAAGATCAATTAGCGGACATTTTTACAAAACCGCTATCTTCCGAGACTTTTGCGTCCATACAAGCTCGGTTAGGCATAATGCATATTGAATGAGGCTTATGTTTGCATTTTGCATGTTTTTAAAACTTAGGGGCGAAAAATCGGATTTTTGGTTGAAAATTCGGATTTCTAAAAAAGTCAAGACAAGGGCTAAAGAGGTTGAGGGCAACCGTCGCCCTCAACGCCGACCGTCGCGCTCAACCTCGACCAGGTCGCCTGAGCTATATTTTGATTAAAATGGTTCTGTCTTCAGCATTCGCCATTTTACCTTATTTTTGCCATTTTTCGTCCCCTTTGCCAAATTCACACATATTTTCTCTCAAAATTGATTTTCATGCATTCTAATCACATCTTGGACCTTATATAGCATGTTTATCATCATCATAGCTCATCTTCTCCGATCAAATGGTAAGAATTTTCCTTACTTTACTCAATTGGGTTGAACCCTGAGTTTATGGCTTTCTTTGTATAATTCTTGATATATTTTGCATATGATCTTGTTGAGCTTTGCTATTATGTTGTTTTGTATGATGTTTGATGTAATTTGGTGATGAAAATTTTTGGCTTGAATCATTTGCAAGGGCTATATACAACTTCTTTTAATTTTTATGCCCACAAAGTGTTCGATAAAATGTCGTAATGAAAATTTCAACTTCTACATGATTCTCTTGCTTTCAAAAGTCTTCTATACTTATTGAGATCATGTTTTGGCAAATAAAACGAGCGTATGAACTCTTCATGATACATTTCTCCCATTTTCCTTGGATTTTTAAGCATAAATTGCTCAATGGTTGATAAACCATCTCTTTTGCGCACTTTGATATAATTATATTATGTTTTTATCATCCTAACATTCTTTTTGATGATTCCAAAGGGAAAGAAATAGGAAATTGGCTCGTTAGCCAAAAGAAGCTATTAAAAGCTCGCAATAAAAGCTATAAGCTATGGCTTTCTAAAGCCAAGAATACCTAGTCCATGGCTTGTATTATGGACTCAATTGCAAAAGATTATAAGTATTGTGACAGGGGGAGTTTCTTAGCTAATGATGTCTATATGCATCTTATATAAGCTTGTTATAGCTTGTGCTTCTAACTTATAATAATCTTTTGTTGATATGCTCATAGATAGGGGGAGCTTTGTATGAAATGCCTTTAACGGATAGTTTACTTGTAAAACCGGAAAATTTATTTGTTTTTCAAATCATCCTCGAGAAAATTGTTTTGGTTTGTAATCATCAAAAAGGGGGAGTTTGTTAGATAAATGTTTTTATCATGATTTTGATGATTTTGTTCGATTTTGTTCAAATAAGTTTTTAAACCAAAACAATGTCCCTAAATGTTGTCTAAATACTTCCGATCGTCTTAAAATGTTTTTACTATCTTTCAAGTATTTTTGGAGTTTATTTTCGATAAAAATTGGACAACACATTTGTTTCAGTTCGACTCGGCCGCCCTATAGGGCAACCCGCACTGAGTTGAGTTTTGAAAACAAAAAATGGGACGTAAGAAAAAAGGAGAGGCGGCGGCCGACCAAAGTGGGCGATCGGTGAGGGTGACCGGTCGACCCTTGGGCGACTGCACTGGGAGCAAACCTCTTAGTTCGATCTTCTCTGTTAAATTTTGTCACCTCCAACCGGTCACAGACTAAGGGCGACGGTTGCACCCCCTCCGACCGGTCCCCCGTGTAAAAAATTCGCAGAATTCAATTTCAATCTTATCTCTACGCGACCGGTCGAACCCCTCTTTTCACAGCAAACTATCCATTGCGTTTTCAGACAACTTTTCTCTATTTTGTGGGATTGATTTCTAACAGCTATATTGATCATTTTGAATGGTTTCTTTTGCAGCAAATCACTCCCCAAGGAGAAGCCAATGTCTGGAAATGAAAGCCAAGTCCTCTCCTATAAATAGAGGCTTCATTCAAACAACAAGATACAACACTCCATACAAGCAAAGAGCAAACAAAGCAAACACTTTCATATATCTTGTTGTATTAGCCTTAGCACTTTCACTTGCACAAATTTGAGGTCTAGGCTTTCAATTCTTGATTACACTTGTACTCATATTGTTTAAATCATTATTGAGTTGTAATCTTGATTTTTGGTCATCATTCAACATAAGACATCCTTGTGATTATTCTTGTGGTAAGAATACACTTGGGTGATCTAGGTGATAGGTGTTTGAAGGTTGTGGTAATCTTCAAGGTGTTGTAAGAGGGTTGTGGTAATCCTCAAGGTGGTGAAAGAGGGTTGTGGTAATCCTCAAGGTGTTGTATTAATTTTTGGTAAATTAATAAAATCTTTTTTTCTTTTTGAAATCCATCCCGGATATACTGGGGTGGTAGTAGATTAGGCCCTAGGTGGGTTGAACTACTATAAATCGACGCGTGCTATTTACTTTCTGCACTTAGCATTTCATCTTTGCTTGAGTCTTTCGAAAAAGAGGGCAAAATCTGAAAAACCGGGATAATCTATTCACCCCCCCTCTAGATTATTGTAGCCACTTGGACTTACACTATGTATTGCTATAATTGATAAATAAATCCTTATTATATATAAAGATTAGTTGTCCTTTAATTGATACTAATTTATTTGACCATTATATTAGGATATTTAGATTTTAAGTTACATATCTCATGCGAAATCCATTAATAACCTGGGATAAATAATAATAATAATAATAATAATATTGCGTATGACCTTAGGAATATGGCTCCCCGTCGTGGAAATCAAGTCAACGGTGAGAACTCCACTAACACAGGAAATCAAACCACTGCTACTGCTGGAAATATAATTGCTGAGTTCCTCAAAGGTGTGCAGAACAATAGGGACAACAACAACAACAACGCACGAGTCGTGGAATAATTATGTTACTATCATCCACCCACATTCAATGGACATGATGGCCCGACAGCAGTAGAAGAATGGTTTTGAATGCTAGAGAGGATTTTTCAACTTATTGGTTGCACAGACGATCAGAGAGTTGTATGTGCTGCCTTTCAACTCACTGAAGACGCTGATCATTGGTGAGAAGGGTATTGGAGGACTAAGACCAAGGAAGAGTGGAATGCTTTAACATGGGATGAGTTCAAGGTGATTGTAATGGAAAACGTTTTCCCACAATCATATCGGGATAAGAAGGAGATAGAATTCCTTAACGTTAAACAAAGAAACATGACTGTCACAGAGTTTGAGAGACAGTTCAATCAACTAAGTCGGTTTGCTCCACACCTAGTGGATACTGATTTGAAAAAGGCTCTAAGGTTCAGAAGAGGACTTCGAGCACAATTATCAGGAATATTATCTGCTCAAGGAGATTTGGAGTACTCGGTGATGGTGAGAAGGGCTCATGAGGTGGAGGCAAGTTTTGCTGGGATGAGGAGGAGCAAAAGTTGGTTATGTTGTCTAAGAAAAGAAAGTGGGAAGGGGCAAAACAGAATAAAAATGAAAATCAAAATAAACAAATAAAGATTGATTGAAATCCACGCCCGAATACGCAAGCAGACATGCCAAATTGACCAAAATGCAAGAAGAATCATTTTGGAGAATGTTTAGCTGGACAAGGGAAATTCTTTAAATGTAAGAAGCCAGCGTATGAAGTCTCTAATTGTCCTCTCTTGAAAGCTGAGTGGGAAATAAGGGAACAAACATTTAGAGGTAGAGCTCGAATGTATGCTATGACTCAGAAAGAAGCTGATCAGAACCGGGGTACAATGTCGTATGCTAACCATCTCTGAATACATGTTTGTATTTTTGGCACTGTGCCACACATTTGTTTTTATCTGCCAAATTTCATGTTATATTAGGACATGAGAGTGCTAGAGTAAGTGAACCCCTTGAGGTTGGCTTGCCATCTGGAAATTCGATAACAACTGACTCAGTGAATAAGGGTGTTGAAGTGAATATAGGGGGAAAATATCTTAATGCTGATCTATACATAATTAAGATGAAGGATTTTGACGTAATCTTAGGTATGAATTGGCTTAGTAGATATCAGGCAGACATTAAGTGTCACGAGAAAGAGATAATATTCAAAATGCCAGGAAATGATGGGATAAAATTTTATGGGATTAAGTCTAAGGCAGTACCACGAGTGATATCGGCAATGCAGGCAAGAAAGATGTTGAAAAAGAAAAATTGTCAATGATATCTAGTGAGTTTAGTAGATACCTCGACAGCTGAAGTGACACTTAATGATGTACCAATTGTGCAAGAATTTTTGGATATATTCCCAAAGACTTGCCGGGAATTCCTCCAAATCGTCAGGTTGAATTTGGAATAGATTTGGTACCTGGGGCAGCACTTATATCTAAGGCACCCCTATAGGATGACACCAAAGGAATTACAAGAGTTAAAAGTGCAAATACAAAAATTTTTGGATTTGGAATTCATTCGACCTAGTGTATCACTGTGGGGAGCACCAATTCTGTTTGTAAAGCAAAAAGACGGGTCACTTAGAATGTGTATCGATTATAGAGAACTTAATCGACTCATAGTGAAGAACAAGTACCCGCTACTGAGGATTGAAGACTTGTTCGATCAATTGAGAGGTGCCAACACTTTCGCTAAGATTGACTTGAGATCCAGATATCATCAGTTAAACATTAAAGAGAGTGATATCCCAAAAACGACATTTAGAACCCGATATGGACATTATGAGTTTGTAGCAATGCCATTTAGGTTAAGTAATGCACCATCAGTATTCATGGACTTGATGAATAGAGTGGTTCATTTGTATCTAGACCAATTCGTCATAGTCTTTATAGATGATATACTTGTATGTTCAAAGAATAAAGAGCAACATAATGAGCATTTAAGAATAGTGCTAGAAACACTTCGCAAGGAAAAGTTATATGCGAAATTCAAGAAATGTGAGTTTTGGCTAGATCGAGTTGTGTTTCTTGGACATGTAATCTTGCTCAAGGAATTGAAGTGGACCCATCTAAAGTTGAAGCGGTTAATCGATGGAGTGCACCTATGGATGCGAATGAAGTTTGCAGTTTTCTAGGTTTGGTAGGCTATTATCGGAGATTTATTGAAGGATTCTCAAAGATAGTTGCGCCATTGACTCGACTGACAAGAAAAGGGGAGAAGTTCCAATGGAATGAGAAATGCGAATAAAGCTTTTAGGAGTTAAAGCGAAGGCTAACTTATGTAGGTCCCAAGGGGTGTGAAGTAAGGTTTAGAAGGGGGTTGAATAAACCTTACCAAATTTTCGATTTTAGTCCTTTAAAAATATTCAACAGAGTTGACTCAAACAGTTGTGTCCTTGATGGACAGCTAAGTAGGCTATTCAAATTAAGTTACCCACTCAACCGACTGATAGAGTCGTTGATAGTATAACTCCTTCGCTTAAGCCAAATACTTAACTCGGGTTTGGTTTTTAACAGTGGAAGACTTGAAACACCCTTTGTTTTGTTTTAAGCTTGTTTTTAACACTTGATTTTTAGCACTTGGTTATTTATCAGTTGGATAGCAAATAGAATACTAACAGCAGATATAAAGTAAATATGTAGAAAAGTAAATTTGCTGAAAGTAAATGACACAAATATTTTATAGAGGTTCGAAGATGGGGTAAATTTTCTAATCCTCTCTTCTCCAACTACTAAAGGAATCCACTATGTAACATATCAGTTTACAAAGTAGTTATCAGTCTCGAGACAACCTTGATCACAGAGTTGGCTTCTCTTGTAACTCAGCTTCTTGACAGGGCAACTGCCTTCTTACATCAGCTCACTTCTCAAGTTCTTGGATTTGATCATGAAGCCCTCCAACAAACTTGATAATGGTTCGACCTTGAACCCTTCTACAATCCTGACTTGGAAAGTAGACCCCTTTGCTTCTTCAAATGTTTCATCTTCAACTGGTTGAAGTTATCTCTACTTCATAGCTTGTGTTGGATCGAGTTTCTTCGAAATCGAGGCTTGAGAAATTGCTTGAATTGCTATGAGAATATTGCAGGTTAAATGCTTGAGTATTTCTTGCTTGTTCGTGGTTCAGGTCACCTTTTCTCAATAGCTTCCTCAGCCTTTTATAGTGCCCATTCGAAATTTTGCAGAGATAGGCTGATTTCAAATGTCACTTTGTGTTTGTTCGCTTGTCTTTTCTTGGTCTGCATCCTTGGTGATGTTGACCTTTCCTCGTATTAATGGCATTTCAGCGTTTGCAGGTGCCTGACACAAGGTGCAATGTTTCCCATCGCTTATTCCTTTTGCACAATTCAGGGCCAAACACTTTAGGCATGGCAGCTTTGTCATATTACTAAATGAAGTAATATTCTTGACTTTAATCAACGGATCTAAGTCAGTTGTCTTGACTTGACTGCTGTCTTTACCCAGGTGACTTGAGTCTGCTCCAATCATTGGATTGACTCAACTGTCACTTCAACTTGTAGACTTGGCTTGTTGAGTTGACTTGACGGACACTTCTCACAGTTGTTCTTCAGCTGACTCTCCTTCAGTCGAGTCATTGTCTTCCTTCATGGCCTTACTCAGTTGATACACAACAGAGTCTTCACACAGTCCGCAGTTGACTTCTTCTAATCTTTAACATAGCTGACTTGACTTAGCTTTCTCAGTCATATCTATTACAATACAAATTACAAGGAAAATGGGGTGTCAACTTCCTAGTTTAAGTTTTACATGGTATCATCAAAATCTATCAAATAAATTTCCTAACAATTTTCCCATTTTTGATGATGCCAAAACTTAAAAAACAATAAGTAAACAATAAAAATATATACGAGCAGTGCAGTAACAAAGAATGCTAGAATGAATCATTTTATTGATCATAGCATTCTTGTCCTTTACAAACCTGTTTACATAAGGTATCAGAGATTTTCCTATACAAAGCTATATACAAATACATCAGTACAGAATGTATCTAAGCTAAGTTACAAGGAAATTTACAGAGCTTATTACAGAAGACTTACATAGAAATGTATCAAAATACATGAAGGGGTTCGCAGCACACTTCAATGTCTTTGCTGCTTCCTCTCTCTCTCTTCTTCAGCTCTTCTTCTGTCCTCATCGTCAGCTCTCTTTCTCTTTCTTTCCTCTTCTTCTTTCTTCTTTTTCTCATAAGCTCGCCTAGCAGCAGGGTCATCCCCCTGTTTTCTCTCTTCCCATTCGCGAGCAGTTCTCTAATTCTCAGCTTATTGTCGTTTAAGAGTCTCGGTGTTCTTCCTTGCAACTTCAATGTTCGCAAGGTGATCGTATCCAGCCCAGTAGATAATACCTTTCTTCTATGGATCTACGAACGAGACATCTTTTGGTTTTGGTCGAGGTTGAGAGCCTCTTCCACCACCACTATGTCTTCCCCTTCCTAACTCGGCTCCCCCTTCCTCTAGAGTGTACTCAGACATAGTCTTATGCTTTCCAAATGAGTGATCGCTAGAAGTCTCACTTTATCGCTTGATTGACATAATTCCACCTTCTCCCAATACAAATCTCATGCTTGAGGCAGAGTCATTCCCTTAAAATAGCCTTCGATTCCGATCTTGAATTTCTCAATCGATCCGGGCTCGATCCATCATCGTGCATGACAATTTCTCTCGGGGTTGAATCGCAAAGATAATCCTTCCCTTTGGTGGACCACCATATTGCTTCATTATTTTATGAACGCGAGCATCTTGTTTTATAGCTACCTCTCAAACGCAGCTTCAATGGCCTTTCTTTTATCTCGTATGGCCACCGCAGCGGCTTTCGATATGGAGTGTCACAGAAGCTTCTTGAGAATGGAGACAGCGACTTCGCCACCAATGGGGTTTCAACAGACATCATTTTCAAAGGAAGATTTTTGGAACTTCCTTCGCCCCTCGCCTTTGTCACCTCCTTTCATTATCTCTTTCTTCAATCCCTTAAGGGGCTCCTCTTCCCCTTTTTGGCATCATCACCAAAAGATAGAGTATCCCAGGGAACAATCCACCGAGGAGAAAGTCCATTGGTTGTTCATCAAGTTTTGCTTGAGTTTGCTACATCGTATGCCATACGAAATTCTCGAGCGTGTGACCTTAGACTCGGCCACATCAAGTCTTCATTTCAAGAATGAGAAGACCAATTTCTCATTCATGTTATTCTCGAGTCTGGCAATCTCATTCTTGTGAAAATGTTGTAGCAGCTCCATATCCGACTTGTGGGACTTGTCAATCCTCGCAATATACTCCTTCATACATTGCTGATACATTGAATTGTCCGCACTCCATAATAGCAATTTCGCAAATATGGCTTTGAAGTGACGGACTTGCTCAGATCTCATAGTTGTTTGTTGTGCAGCCCATTCCCGAATCCTGACAACAATCCCTCTTAAATCAGCTGAGAGGGTGGCATCCCGATTGTCCAGTCTGAGATCCAAAGATGCTTGATGGCATTCCATCTTCTCAATCTCCTCACAGATAGTCTTGAAGGCTTTACGAAACTCAGCTGCTGAGGCTGACTTGGCTGCTGGCCACTCTGCATCAAAATCAAAGTCCATTGGAACAATCATATCCGAGGGGATAACGGGTTCTTCTCGCACTGTATATTTCCTTAAGTATCTGGCAGATTCAGCTTCTAATTCTGGAAATTCAACAGTGAAGGGATATTCTTCCTCAAAAACATCATCTCGTACAAATGGGATCCCCGAGTCTTTTTTTTGTGGAGCCTTCCCTTATTGTTGATGAGTAGTACCAGCTCTCTATGTCTCAGCTATGACAGCGTCATCGGCAGACGTCACAGCTATGGGAGCCTGTGATGGAGCTGTGGTAGTCGTTACTGTTGCAGCTGTGGGAGCCTGCGCAGTTGACTCTTTCGTAGCTGGAGCATTTTGAGATGTTTGCTCAGCTGACTGAACCTCAGTTGTCTTTACAGCATCTTCGGTCTCAGTGTTTTCTTCTAAATGAATAACCATGTCCTCAGCTGTATCATCAACGTCATCGGAGGATGATGAGACCTTTGTAGATGGCTCATCATCGAAATTGAACCTCATTCGAGCCGTTTTGTCACTGACTTGGCTCTGAGATTGCAGAACATCTTCACCTGGATCCACTATTAGATCTTCATGCTGGGTGGACTCAGTTTCATCCTCTGACCCTAAAAATGATGTGTAAATATTCTCTTGAGAGTCATAAAGGGAACCAATTACCTCTTCTGCGGCAGCACCTTCAATTTGAGGGATGTTCTTATCACCTTCATCCTTACCCAGGTAAGTCTCAACCTCCCTAAAGCCTTCATTACCCCCAACAGTCTCAACTGCTGCAGGACCTTCTATATTCCCTTCGACAGTCGCAACCATCTTAGGGTCTTCTACTATCCCTTCGACAGACGCAGTTGTCTTAGGGTCTTAGACAGTGGCATCCATCAGAGTCTCAACTCCTTGGATTGCACTTTCAGAGCCCAGAGTTTTAACTCCCAGGGCTTCACCATCCTTTGCCTCACCGCGGCAGATAGCGTCGTTGTCCTTCAATGCAATCTGTGACATTTCAAATTGACAGACTAACCGCCTGGGGAGGTCGCATGTCACTCTGCTCTTCTGTAAGTTCTTTCTCAACTTCGCCTTCTAACTGCATAGATTTGTCTCCCACAGAAACCTCCAACCCCGCCGTGGTGGAGAGAGTTTCCCTCTCACCGCTCACCACCGAGTGAATGATAGTGGGGTCACTCGCCTCCCGAGACGCGCTTCTTCCCTTGAGTGTTGAGCCACAGGGGCAGGTGTGTTAACACCTTCTTCAGGGATTGGCTTGGCTTGGGTGCCTGAATTCCCAGCTTCATTGCCAATTCCCTTGTAGTCATCCTCTGACTGCATGGGGGATGTGGTTGCAGCTATATCCGTTGCAATCTATTGCGCCACTCCCAAAGGATCAATCTGAAGAAGAGTTTGGGAGGGCTCTCCTGGACCTTCTAGTAGATTTTGCTCGTGCATGGCTCTGGATTCCTGCAAAGCCTGCTGCATCTCTGACTTCTCTGTTGCAGCAACTGGATCCATATCATCATCGCTTTCAGTGGACTCATAGATATGCTCATGAGTCCCGATATGTGCGCATATCTTGGATTTCTCCAAGGCTCTAGATTGCTCTTCAGCTTTCTCCTTCTCATCCTCCTTAATTATGTGGAGGATATCCAAGCAGATTTCCTCATTTAGAGCTGATTGAACATTTGTTAGACCAAGGAATTGGAGAAGCTCTTCTTCCTCCTCGATGAACTCAGGGCAAGTCAACTATTGCCTTGAATGATCCAACTTCCATGCCCTACATTCTCTTAATTGCCTTTGAATGTCAGGGTAGAGTAGAGAGTACATGATTAAGTCATCATCCTCATCGCCTTCATCTCCGGTCTCCTGAATGGGGGCTAACGGACCTTGCTCCTCCTCAGACTCAGTAGCGTCTGTTCGAGGAGTTGAGACAACCTTTTCTTGCACAGGTTCTGTTGTCTCTGCTGCTTCCATTTTCTCAGTTGTTTTGCCGCACAGCTGGGTCTTCAACGGTTCTCTGCTGATCAACATCAGCAGTCTTCTCAGGCTCGTCATCAACTTCTAGAGACTATTTTTCCTGAACATCAGCAGTCTCACTTTCCCACTTTGTCTAGGTACCGGATTCAACTGTCTTCTCAAGCTCAGAACGCTTGTACATCCGTCTTTTCTTGGATGGAATCAGGGGAACCTCTGGTTGAATATTTTCAGGTTCCTCAAAAGCGATAGCCTTCACAGTTGCCTTCCTTGCCTTGGCAGTGCACTTTTTCTTCACGATAGGGGAAGAAATTTGGGGTTCCTCCTCTATCTCGGCTGCTGGGGCAGGTGGCTCAACTGCACAGGCAGGTGACTCGGCTACATGGGTAGGAGCTTTAGACTTAGCTGCAGGAGTAGGTGTTTTCTTTGTTTTGGTTGCGAGGCAGGGGCAGGATTGGATACCGCAGCTCTCTTCTTGGATATTGGCTTTGGAGAGAGAGCAGGAGAGTTCTTAGTTATGTCTTTGAGATCAGCTGATTCCCCCTCACTAGTATCAGCCTTTCTGGCATAAGCCTTCTTCTGGGCTCCGGAAATGTTCGCCTTGAACATACGCTTGTTGGCATGAAAGGGCTTGCCATGGCGGAGAGCAATGCCCTTTGCCTCCATTAGATGGCTAATCACCAGGCCATAACCTAATGAACAGCCAAAAGACCCATCTTCATTGTAGGTCCTGTTCAGCACATTCTGGCAAATTCGGCTGAAAACAAACTCAGCCCAGTTGACTTTCTTCTCTTGCATGATCGCAACCATCACGATCAGCTTAGTCTTTGACAGCTGATTGAAGCTTCCAAACTTCATGTACACACATTTTGAGACGACGTCCATCAGCTTATGGTAGTCATCCTTCAAAGATTCCTTCTTGGCTGTATACACAACCTTCGCAGCACACTCCGGCTTGGCAACTTTTTTCCAAGCAGCAGCTAAGTCGACATCCTTCTCAGTTATGTCCTTCAATCCCTCCGTAGGCAAGAAACAGTGCTCAACAAGGTCTTTTGCAGTGAGTTTGATGACCTTGCCATGGACTGATGGCCGAATTTCATCGTCCAGCATCTCTGCATTAACGTAAAACATGGAGACCTCCTCCAGATATGTATGAGTGAAATGCATCGACAATAAGTCCTTCAGGCTGGACTTCTCCATTTTTTTAGCTATCTTTTTTACCAGGGTTTCATCAACACCCTGTTTGATCATCCCTTTGAAATCCACTAAAGAACCAGTGTGGATTTGCTTGGAGAGCTTTGCGTAATCATGAGTTGGGGCCATTTTCAGAAGTTTCTATTGATTAACATGCGAGAAATCTTGCTTGTAAGAACTAGGGTTTGCACTTAGTTACAGAGAAAATGCTTTGCCTTTGCTGAAAATGAATAGTTCATGTGAGGAGAGAGAAAAATGAAGTTTCGTATATAAGGAACGTGAAAGGATGTCTTTCGGATTTTGAAATTTTTGATCGAGATCAACGGTCGAGATTAAAGCTTCAAAACTGCATTACATTCCCCACATTAAATGCAACATCATTTATATCCAATCATAAGGTTTATTGTGCAGCTTTTGTACTGACAGTCATTATTACGCTAATGTCATTATTAAAAACATTCCCGCTTAATTAAAACGACTGCGTTTTTGTCACTTAGCTCATAAATGATTCAACTTATATCCAAAGTGACTCAACTCTGCTTCTCTCTTCTCATTGTGTAACTCAGCTGTCAGCTAACTTGATACAGTTGACTTCCCGACGGGCTGTTACACTTGGCTGAAATGTGAAACTTGCTCTTTTTCCATTTTCTCATCTTCTTTCTCAGCTTATTGAGTCTTCTGGGTTTCCTAACTCAACTCAATTAATCCTAACTCATTCTTGAGCTCTTCAAACCTTGATTCACACAGAGGCTTTGTGAATATATCAGCTAACTGCTTATCAGTTGAGATATATTCTAAGGTGATGTCTTTCTTTTCAACATGATCTCTTATAAAATGATATCTGACATCAATGTGCTTTGTTCTTGAATGCCACACTGGATTTTGAGTGATTGCAATAGCACTAGTGTTGTCACACATAATTGGAATTTTGTTTCTACAATATCATAATCTCTCAGTTGTTGTCTCATCCATAAGACTTGGGCACAACAGTTACCCGCGGCTATGTACTCTGCTTCAGCTGTGGATGTAGCTATTGAATTTTGTTTCTTACTGAACCAAGAAAAACCAATCTATTTCCAAGCATTTGACATGTACCTGAAGTACTCTTTATGTCAACTCTACATCCAGCATAGTCTGAGTCTGAGTAACCAACCAGCTTAAATCCATTTTCCTTTGGATACCATAAGCTTGGCATCCCTTCAAATATCTTAGGATTCTCTTAGCTGCAGTCATGTGGGTCTCATTTGGTGCAGATTGAAATCTTGCATATACACCTACTTCAAAGGTGATGTTTGGCCTGCTTGTTGTTAGATAGAGCAATGATCCAATGAGGGCTCTATATCTAGTTTAATCAACAACTTTGCCATCTGCATCCATGTCCATCTTGACTGAAGTATTCATTGGAATTTTCACAAAAGACTTCTCTTCCATACCAAATTTCTTCATTAAATCTCTGGTATACTTTGTTTGGCTTATGAAGGTTCCATCCTTCAATTGTTTGACTTGAAGTAAGGAAGAAAGTCAGCTCTCCCATCATGCTCATCTCAAATTTGCCTTGCTTGAGGTTTGAGAACTTGTCACACAGCTCTTTGTTTGTGGAACCAAAAATAATGTGATCCATATATATTTGAACAAGCAATATACTCTCTCCATCTTGAATTCTGAAGAGTGTTCTATCAACTTTGCCTTTGGTGAATCCATTGTCAGTTAGAAATTGAGACAATGTATCTTACCATGCTCTTGGTGCTTGTTTCAATCCATACAATGCTTTCTTGAGCTTGTTGACCTTATCTCCAATAGTTTTCTGCTCAAAACCTGGAGGTTGTTCAACATAGACTTCTTCCTCTAATAGTCCATTTAGAAATGCACTCTTCACATCCATTTGATATACAGTGAAGTTCTTATGTGCAGCATAAGAAAGAAACATCCTTATTACTTCTAACCTTGCAATAGGAGCAAAGGTTTCAGCAGAATCTATACCTTCTTTTTGGCAATACCCTTTGGCTACCAATCTTGCTTTGTTTCTTACAACAGATCATTCCTCATTCATCTTGTTTCTGAAAACCCATTTTCTACCAATAACATTTTGATGGGTTGGCCTTTGAACTAATTCCCATACTTTTTTTCTTTCAAACTGATTCAGCTCTTCTTGCATGGCCTAAATCCAATGTGTGTCATCTAATGCTTGAGACACATCTTTAGGCTCTATCTGGGAAATAAAACAAATGAACATAGCTTCATGTTGTGCTCTGGATCTGGTTCTTATGCCATCTCTAACATCTACAATGACTAACTCTGGTGGATGGTCTCTTAACCATCTCACATCAGGTTGGAGTAAGTCAACTGGATTTAGCCGTCTCGCAGCTAAGTTGTCTTAAACATCTCTTTCATTTTCATTCAGCTGTAGATCTTCCAGATGTCTTTGAGATCCAGCTATATCATCTTCATCTGGGTTAAGTGCTCTCACTTCAGCTTCCACATAAGGACTTTTTTGCATAGTTGGTTAATTCAGCTTATCAGCTAACTCTTCAATGTCTTCTCCACTTACATTAGGTTCATCAAAAACCACATGGATAGACTCTTGTGTGACCATAGTCCTCTTGTTCAGCACTCTATAGGCTTTACTCTCAGCTGAGTATCCCAAAAAGATACCTTCATCAGCTTTAGCATCAAAAGCCTTCAAATTATCCTTGCCATTATTATGGATGAAGCATTTACATCCAACTATCTTGAAATATCTAACATTTGGCTTTCTCCCTGTCCAAATCTCATAGAGAGTCTTAGTCAATTGTCTGTTAATCACGCATCTATTCTGAGTATAGCATGTTGTGTTTATGGCTTCAGCCCAAAATCTCTTAGGCAATCCAGCTTCAGCTAACATTGTCCTTACAGCTTCTTTGAGAGTTTTGTTCCTTCTTTCAGCTACTCCATTCTGTTGTGGAGTCTTTACTGTTGATAACTCATGAGCAATACCATTTTCAACACAATCTTTGAGTTATAATCCCATTGACAAACTCAGTTTCTCTGTCAGATCTTATCTTTATAATGGTTTGACTCTTCTCATTTTGAACTCTTCTCATCAGCTCAGGCAACTTCTGTAGTGTTTCCTTCTTTTTACACATGAAAATTGTCCATGTATATCTTGAATAATCATCCACCATCACTAAGGTGTATTTCTTTTCACTGATGCTAGCTGGCTCAACTGGACCAAATAAATCCATATGCAACAGATGTAATATCCTTGTTGAAGAAGGACTTGGCTTATCCTTGAATGATAATTTGATTTGCTTTCCCATCTGGCATGCATCACATATACTTTCTTTCTTGTACATTGAGTCTGGCAATCCTTCTATAAGATGACTCCTTGGAAGATTGTTGATTGTCTTAAAATCAGATGACTCAGCTTCTTATGCCACAACCAACTTGATTCGGTTGTACTCCTTGCTAGCAGACATGTGTTTGGTGTAGCAGTAGACTAATCTACCACATACATATTCTTTTGCCTTGTTCCTTGCAGCACTATTTCATTGGATTCAGCATTTTTGATCCGGCAAATTCCCATGTTGAATCCTACATTATAGCCTTTGTCACGGAGTTGGTTGATGCTTAACATGTTGAAATTGAGGCCTTCAACATAAGCAACATCTGTGATCTCCAATCCATTTTTCTTGATGGATCTTGTGCCTTTGATCTCTCCTTGAGCTTCATTTTCTCCAAATATAACTTTAGCACCTTTGATCTCCTTGAATCTTGACAGATTTTTCTTGTTTCTTGTCATATATCTGGAACAGCTACTATCCATGTACCAGGTTCCTTGGCACTCAGTTGTTCTTTGAACATGCGATCAAGGAAATCAGTTTTTAGGTACCTATACTTGTCTGGGTCCTGGGGTGCTAGTGTTATAAGATGCTCCAACCAACCTATAGCCAGATGATCTGACTCTAAGAGATTGCCATCTATCAGTACCATAATCATAATGCACATTAACAAATTGCTTAGGGGTTTTAGGATCATACAGCTGTCTCTTTTGTATGTATGCATGTGTGTGTTTTAGCAATTGCTTTCTTGGGATAGTTATGAAATCTTTAAGTGTAGTGCTTGGGTGCATATGTGTGCTGATAATAGCTCTTTTACCTTGGGGATGACCTTTGTTGAGGTTGAGGTCTTTACCATTTTGGCTTGTTTCCCATAGGTCTTTGTTGATATTTCACATTATTCCAATAAGCTTGGTTTGGATGATTTCTACCATTCCCATCATATGTATTTCTTTGATGAAATTTCTGAGATTTTTGGTAGCTCTGTTTGCTTCTTACAGAGTATTTTCTGTTTGGAGTCTGCTGAGGGACCTATCTGAATTTCTTCTCAGCTGTCCTTTCAGCATACTCTACTGGCTTCTTTCCTTTACCCTTGTAACCAAGGCCAGCATGATTGTGATTGTGCTTCGGAGTGAATGTGGGTGCAACATTTGGTATTTTGGGTTTTTGGAATCCTTCATTGCTTGAAGATCCCTTTTCCAAAATCACTCTTGGAGTTTGACTATGCACAAAGGAATTAAATCATTTGCCTATCTTGTCTCTACATTCTTTTTGACTCATAATAAGTTCATCCAATGATTTGGATGCTTTTGTAAATGAGGCAATCGCATTTTTAAGATCTTTTTCTCTCTTTTCTATAGCAGCTAACTCTGCTATGATCTTGACATTTTCAGCCTTCAGCTTAGTGTTCTCATCAGCTATTTGACTCAGAGTACTCAGCTCTTTTGTCAGCTGTGAGTTTTGCTTTTAAGCTGGTTGTTTTCCTCATTTAAAAGTGTGTGAGAGGTTTTAATGTGCTCAAAATCTTTCATCATTTTTCCTAATGAATCATAAAGATCTGTAGGTGATGAAGTGTGTGTATCACAGTCAGTATCACCTGAATCAGAATGAGATGAGTTAGAGTGTACCTCATCTTCTTGATCTTGTTCTTTGGCCATGAGGCATATCAAAGCCTCTTCCTCTGAATCACTTGAGTAGTCAGCTTCACTACTCCCTGAGTCTGCTGCTTCTTTGCACTTAGTTAGCTTAGCAGTCTCAGCAGCCAACATGGCTTTCTTCTTTTCTTGTCTTCTCTCTCTGAAGACTCTTCTTTCTTCCTCATTTCTATACTTATTGACTGGTGGATAGGAACAGTCAACAACAAAATGTCCCGGTTGTCTGCAATTCCAACACAAGTTCTCAGCTCTTTGATCAGCTCTGTCGGTACTTTGATTATCATCTCTCTTGGGCAGCATGCCCTCCCTTGCTTTGGAGGGTGTTGAATGTCTTCTGGAGGTTTCACCCTTGTTCCTTTTGTAGTTCTTGTTAAAGAACTTGTTGAATCTTTTAACCATAAGGGCAATCTCCTCCTGGTCAATGGTCTCATTTGGCTCAGCTTTCTTCCCATCACTTGCCAACAATGCGCTTGTCTTGGTACAACTGCTTTTCCTCATGCTCTTTCCTTCTCACCAAACTCATAGGCTTTGAGGTCCGAGAATAGCTCATGGTTGGATGTTTTTGAGAGGTCCATTGAATGTCTCAGGGCCATGACCTTCATTTCCCAATCAGCTGGGAGGGCCTTCAATATCTTCATGCACATCTCCTTTTGAGTGTATTCATTCCCAAGAGCTAAAAGCTCATTTGTTATCTCTGTGAATCTGACATCCAGCTTATCTAGATTCTCACCTGCAAGCATTTTAAAATTTTCTAATTTTTGAACAGCAACAATTAATTTATTCTCCTTAATCTGTTCTAATCCTTCATAAATTAAGGTCAGCTTATCCTAGATTTCTTTGGCAGATTTGAAGATTTGACTTTGTTGAATATGCCTTTGTCCAACGTCTTGTAGAGTATATCCTTGGCCACATTGTCCAGGTTATATCTCTTTCGATCTTCATTTGTCCATTCAAATCAGGTTTATCAACCATGGTTGGTCTATCTTCAAAGAACTTCTCCTCGAGCCGCAGTGTCGCTCTTTACAAAGATGTTGACTTTGTATATTTGCAATGGCCCATCCTCTATCGCAAGCCACATTTCATCGTGTAAAGCAGATAGATGAGCCTGCATAAGAATTTTCCAGTCATCAAAATCTTCCACAGTAAACATTGGAATACGAGTTAGATTTGCTTCCATGATAATAACTTTACTTTACAAATGAAAGACTTTGAAAAACACAAGTGTTAAAACCTTTGAAAAAGATTGAGATCTAGTTCAGTAACCAGTGTGGAAGGCTCAATGAACCAACCGCTCTGATATCACTTGTAGGTCCCAAGGGGTGTGGTGTAAGGTTTAGAAAGGAGGGGTTGAATAAACCTTACCAAATTTTCGATTTTAGTCCTTTTAAGATTGTTCAACAGAGTTGAATCAAATCAGTTGTGTCCTTGAGGGACATCTAAGTTGGCTATTTAGCTACGTTACCCACTCAACAAACTCGATAGAGCTGTTGATACTATAACTCGGCTGCTTAAGCCAAATACTTAACTTAGTTGATTTGGTTTTTAACAGCGGAAGACTTAACACTCTTTGATTGATTTTAAGCTTGTTTTTAACACTTGTTTTAGCACTAAGTTAATTATCAGTTTGGATAGCAGATTTAACTAACAACAGATATAAAGTAAATGCAAGAATGTAAGTGTTGAAAGTAAATTGACACAAGTAATTTTTATAGTGGTGGGGTAATTCTTCTAATCCACTCTTCTCCAACTCCTGGAGGAATCCACTAAGTAACAAATCAAGTTACAAAGCAGTGAATAGTCTAGAGATAGCCTTGATCACACAGTTGGCTTCTCCTGCGACTCAGCTTCTTCACGAGGCAGCTGCCTGGCTACTTCAACTCACTCTCAAGTTCTTGGATTTGATCACGAAGCCCTCCAACAAACTTGAAACTTGGTTCGACCTTGAACCTTTCTACAATCCTTCAACTTGGAAAGTAGACCCCTTTTTTATCTTCAAATGTTTCTTCTTCAACTGATTGAAGTTGTCTCTCCTTCACAGCTTGTATTGGATCGAGTTTCTTTGAGTTTTAGGCTTGAGGAATATCTTTAAATGCTTTGAGAATATTGCAGATTAATTGCTTGAATATTGCTTGTTCGTGTTAGGTTCAGGTAATCAAGGTAACCTTTTTCTCAAATACTTCATCAGCCTTTTATAGTGTACATTTGAAATTTTCCCGTTGAAGAGATAGACTAATTTCAAATGTCACTTTGTGTTTGTTGGCTTCTCTTTTCTTGGTCAGCAGCACTTGTGATGTTGACCTTTCCTCGTATTAAATGGCATCACAGCCTTGCAGGTTCTGACACAAGTTGCAGTGTTTCTCATTGGTTTATTCCTTTTGCATAATTATCGGTCAAACACTTTAAGACCTGGATGACTTGGACGTATTACTATATCGAGTAATATCCTTGACTTCCTTCCAATGGATCTAAGTCAGTTGTCTTGGATTGACTGTTGCCTTTACCCTAGGTGACTTGAGTCTGCTCCAATCATAAGATTGACTCAACTATCACTTCAACTCATAGACTTGGCTTCTTGAGTTGACTTAACTGACACTTCACACAACCTGCCCCCACACACCGATTCTCCTTCAAAACAGTCTTTGACTTCCTTCTAGGCCATACTCACCGACACACAACAGTAGTCTTCTTTCCAACAAGGCTTGACTTCTTGTAATCTTGACTTAGCCGACTTCACTTCACTCTCTTCCATCTATCTATTATAATACAGAATTACAAGGAAAATGGGGTGCCAACTTCCTAGTCTAAGTTTTACATGGTATCATCAAAATCTAACAAATAAATATCCTAACACGAAGGGGTCGAGGACTAGGACTTTTATTGTTCATTTTTCTACATCGAATATCTCGATTATTAAAGTAAGGATTTCTATATTATTTGTATTTATTTAATGTTTCGTGATTGTATTTTAATAATTGCAATATATGTCAAGAGGAAATAAATTCATATAAGCTAGGGGCCATGAAAAAGGTCTGGGATCAAAAGTATCTTCAGGGTGAACCCGCAATGCTATATGCAGGAACTGGCTAGTCAGAGGAAATTAATGAATTTATTGTTGTAATTATGTGAATGCATTTCATGTTATATTAAATATTGACAGATATATCCCTATTGAGCGAGATTAAGCTCACCCCTATTATTATCATGATTTTCAAGTTGAGGAATCCGGCTGAAGATATGATGTTGTGGATGGTGGAATAAATCATGCTATATTGATATTTAAATAATTATGATCAGACTAAATTTTGGATTAATGTCTTTAATTTGTTTTCCGATTTATGCTTCGAATGATTATTCGATATTTAATTTGAAAGATGTATTATTATTATTATCATTATATTTTTTTCCTTAAGAATTAAAAATTCTAAATCAATTTTTTGATAATTATCGGGATCACTTTAATTTATAAAATTGTGTTTTCTTAATAGTATTTTTAGAGTACTTTAATTTCATAAATTAGGTCGTTACAAAGACTAAGTTATAATAGAAGTGATCAAGGGAATTGGAGATGTGATAATAGAGTTTTCATAAATTAGGTCTTAATAGAATCAAACATTTGTCTTTTTCTTCTTGCCTTATTCACTCAAGCATGCAAGCTTTCTCAACCCCAAGGCAGTCCTTTACATTACCAAGGCAAGCATGAGCCCATTCCCAAGCCCTAAAACAAACACTTGAGAGCCTAAGCAAGAGGGGAGGGGGAGCAAGAAGAGCGGGAGGGGGACTTAAGATGTGTTTATTCCATTTTCATTCCAACACTTAGCACATTTTAAAAGAAAAACCAAACCTCTCTTTCCTACTCCTTAAGGGTCGAAAATTTGAAGAGAAATAGGTAAAAATTCTTTCTCTTCATATCATTTTATTTTCTTTAAGTCAAGACCTTCTTCTCCCACTTTTAACTTGAAATTCCATCTCTTGCTACTAGAAGAAACGGGCGAAAATTTTAAGGTGGAGAAGAGCTTCAAGTTGTGACTTTAAAGGCTTTCAAGAAGCAAGACATAAGGTAAAGACCTTTAACTAGTACTCCTCCTTATTCCTTTCTATTTTTCCACTTTTTCTTACATTTTGACACCAAAATCTTCCAACCTAGGGGTTGTCCTTAAGACTCTAAGGCTTTGAGAACGCATTACAAGAGGGAAAAATCACCTAGACATCCTACTACCAAAAATCAAAAGGTGGGTGAAAACCTTTCCAAACTCTCTCATTTTATTTTTGCATAAAAAGCATGCTAGATAATTTAGTATTATGTACAGATAAACAACAACAAACTAAGCCTTAATCCCACTATGTGGGGTCGACTATACGGATCATATTGTGCCATCGTTTACGGTCTTAAACCATATTTTCATTTATTTCTAGATATAACATGTCTTGTTTAATAATTTCTTTCTAAGTCTTTTTGGGTCTTCTTCCGCCTCATTTAATTTGTGTGGGTGATTCCCTACCTTCTAGACGTCGCAAGGTGCATCTAAAGGTCTCTTATAAATATGTCCAAACCATCTTAATCGTGTTTCTCTAATTTTCTCATCTATTGGTGCTACTCCCACTTTGTTTCTAATGTGTTCATTTCTTATTCTATCTAATCTAGTGTGTCCGCACATCCATCTTAACATTCTCATCTCTCTACCCTTATTTTTTGTTCGTGTTCATATTTAGTCGCCCAACATTCTGCTCCATAAAGCATTGGGGGCCTTATGGCTGTTTTATAAAAATTTTCTTTTAATTTTAATGGTATTTTTACATCAAAAGGATAGAAGATGCACTCCTCCATTTATTCCAACCCGCCTGGATCTTATGTGTGACATCTTTATTGATTTCTCCGTTCTCTTCAATTATAGATCCTAAATATTTAAAACTCTTTGTTATACTCACTTCATGTCCATCAATTTTAACCTTTGTCTCATTGCTCCTATTGTTTTTACTAAAGTGGCATCACATGTATTCTAATTTATAGTAAAACCTTTTGATTCGAGTGCTTCTCTCCAAACTTCCAGTTTTGCATTTACTCGTTCCCTTGTTTCATCAATTAAAATTATATTGTCCGCAAATAGCATACATTCAGGGATATATTTTTGTAAGTGTTTAGTGATTTCTTCAATTATTAGGATAAAAAGGTAAGGGCTTAAAGCGGATCCCTGGTGTAAACCTATAGTGTTTGAGAATTCACTAGAACTTCTGTTGGTGTCCTGATACATGTTGTTATATCATCATACATATCTTTTATGGCATCTATGTAAGCTATTTTTATTCTTTTTTTTCCAATATGCACCATATTATATTCCGGTTAACTCTATCGTATGTCTTTTCAAGGTCAATAAAAACTATATGTAAATCTTATTTTCTCTCATTGTATTGTTCACATAATCGTCTAATTAAGGGTATAGCTTCAATTGTGGACCTTCCTGACATTAAGCCAAATTGATTATCTAATATACTAGTTTCATTTCTTATTCTTACCTCTGTAACTTTTTCCCATAGTTTCATTGTATGACTTATTAATTTAATTCCCCTATAATTAGCACAATTTTGTATATTCCCTTTGTTTTTATATATAGGTATCAATATACTTTTTCTCCATTCATTAGGCATTTTCTTAGTTTTTAGGATAAAATTAAATAATTTAGTATTTGTACAAATCTTGTTATAAAACTTTCAGTATTTATACAGAAAATTTTACAAAATATATATATTATGATTTTTCTTGCAAAAATAATAAATTTAGACAAAATTGCTCTTTATTATGCTTCCAGGGGCCTTATTACTATGCATGTCCAAAATAACTTAGAAATGTGAAATATATATATTTTTACATGTTTATATATTCTGGACTTGAAACTTAGTAGAAATTCGAACTTGGAACATTTTTGTAATTATTGCAAAATATAGGGCCAAATGTGTAAATTACAAAACTGTGAAGGACCTCTCTGGAAATTCAAAATTTGGACCTTATAACACTGTAAATGTTATATTATAAGTGACAAAAAAATGGAGACCCTTCGGGTCAAGTAAATGCAACAAAAAACTAATTAGATACTAAAATGGCAGCTTTTAAAAATTTAAAGGACCCCGCTGTAAATTTCAAAAAATTAGAGAGTCACTGCCCCAAAAATACTAAGGACTTATTTTTAATAATATTCTTGACTCTTAGTACAAATTTCATAAAAAATGGATTTGAAATAAGTCCTTAACATCAAAATCAATTTTGGGCTAAAAATATAGTTTTCAAAAATAAGGTACTTAACCTGCGAGATTTCCAAAACTGTTTTTACCTCAAATTAATAATGTCCTAAAAAACATTTAGACGTGGAATCACATTAAAACCCTTTCCGGTTTAAGAGATATTTATTTTTAAAATATTGGGCCGAAAATATTATTTTTGGAAAAATTAAGGGTTGATCGGTAAATTTCAAAAAAACTGATCCAGGGACCCTAAAAATATAACTTTTTGGAATTTTTAGAAAATTTAGGGACTAATCTTGCCCTCGTTCCGAGTCCGGGATCAAAATTGTTGAATTTTACAATCGGTATGAAAACACCTTCCTTAGTAAAAAGGATTTATTTTAAAATAAAATCACTAAGGACCTAGAAAATTCATATTTTCAAAGTGAGTTTACTTATATTAATTTTAGACATATTTTATAATTCTCAACGAAAATTATATTTTTATTTATTATCCGATTTATTAGTTGGACTTTCTTACCCGGATAAATACACGAACAATAAGGTGATTTCCTCGCCCGAATAATCTGTAAATTTACAATATGGACTTCTATATAATATACTGAACCCAATAACGTATCCGACTAGATTATCCACCCGGTAACTAGACCGCAAAATTGAACTTAGTTGACTTAATACAGGATTATGTGTGTCTATGAACACTCCGATTTCTCTGACTGACTGGCTAATCGCTCGAATGAGCAAACTCCTGATTGTATCTGTGGAATGGATAAGTCGTGTATGGGATGGGTAGCTCGGCTGCAATCCCGTACCGACCTCCATCGTCCAAATTCCAACATCTAGTCTGGCGGGTGATTGTGTTGTAGACTAGGTATAATCATGATTATGACGATCTCCGGGCTTAGGTGTCCCCACTGTGGAGACATCGTGCCTACTAGGTTAGCGATTATGGCCCTATCCATTGGAGGGATAATGTAATCTATTGGGGAGTCGATGTTCGATCAACATTTCTCCGCCGAATAAAGACGGTCTGGTTGTGTCACATTTGTGCGCAACATTTCTGATTGATTTCTAGGTTGGCGTCACACCTCCATGCGCAATCACTACTGCTAACTGATATCTAACCGATTTGACTTGTTAACTCATATAATTAATTATTAAGAATATGATAATGACATATGCACGTTTCATGCATAAACTCCATGAAATGATTTTCTTGCATAACTGTAAGCCTCATTCGCACACACGCACAACACCCAATGATAATTTTTTTCTCACTCCCACCCGCTTTTCTCAACCGGAGGATGAGGACCCGCCAGGAGGACAACAATGAAGATTATGAAGCTACGGATTAGCTTTCTGTTTTATTTGGCAATTATTTAAGACAATTTAAATTTCATTTTGTAATGGATGAATATCAAGTAATTCCTTACGTAATAGCCGGGCGTAGGACCCGTAAGAACGATTGTGACCTGGATTGTATTTCACTTTTCTCTTTTTATTTGGATCGTATTTGCATTTAGTCTATTTCAATATCTATTCGTATTTTGGGAATTGTTATTTATGTTTGGATTATAATGATGAATAAATGAGCTGGCTTGTAAACCAACATAAGTTCGATAGTCTGTGTCACGACTTCCGTTTGGGGAATGACATTAGGCTCTCTAGCTCATGCATTAAATTGAATCATTACATAATGAATTAATCATATAATCATTGCTTACATCATTACTTAATGATATAATCATTGTTGGATTTCACAATTTTTAACAGATAAAAAACTGTTTAAATAGAGTGCCGATTTTCATTTCAAAAAGAAAAACATTAATAAAAATGGTGAAGGCCAAGAAGACTTTAATTTCTTTTAAAATGAAAACCAAGTGACATAATAAAAACGGCAAGAAGCTTAACGATTTAAATAAAACCGGTAGCCGTCTTTGACTATTATTTTAAAGTTTTTTTTTCGGTTCATTTGTGTAACTCGTTAAAAAAATACAATAATCTGTTAAAAAAGCCGAAGTTACATATATCGTAAATATTCTTATTGTCTTTAAATTCATGAAACATTGTAATAAATAACATCCATTAATGTCATACGGTATAAAAATATGAAAATGAACACCATATGTTTGAAAATGAACATTTCATTTTGTAAAGTTGAATTAAAATTCTTAAAAATCAAAACAGTGGTACTTTTGTTAAAATTTTGATAAAACGATTTTAATTGTTTAGTAAATATCAGAAAAAATAAAAAAATAGAAGATAGAAGACTGATAAGTGCTCCTGGCAAAATGCAGCTTGACTCTTGGGTTGGCCCGAGGTTTGGACTGGACCATCTTTTTCTAGGGGAAATTACACAGAATACGCTGTTTTTTGTACCATTACCACACAATACGCTCTTATTACACTTGTGCCTATTTTTTACTTTTTTACATTCCTTGCTATTTTTTGATTATTTTTAATTTTTTTTTTTTCGTTTTTTTTGTTCCTGTATTGTTTTATATGTTATATAAGTTGTTTCGAGGTTGTTTAAATTTGTTTCATTATTGTTTCTATGTTGTTTCTTTGTTGTTTCGATGTTTCAAAATAACTGTAACCTATTTTTTATGCTGTTTTTTTTCATATATTATTTTGTACATTGTTTCTATTGTTTCGGTGTTGTTTTATAATATTTTTAATGTTGTTCTAATAATTTGTTTTGTTGTTTTCATGTAGTATTCAATGTGTAAATACAATTTTTACCTATTTTTAAGCTCTTTTTATTCATGTTGTGTTTTAAATATTTTTTATGTTGTTTCTGGGTTGTTTCCATACCCTTTTTAATGTTGTTCTGATATTTCTTTGTTGTTTCAATGAAGTTTTCGATGTTTAAATACAATCTTTACCTATTTTTATTAAAAGAAACATGTTAGAAACAATGTTGAAACACAGAAACATGTTTGAAACATGTTAGAAACATGTTTGAAACAATGTTGAAACACAGAAACATGTTGAAACAAAACGTAAAATTTTCCGGAAATTTTTGCTGGAGCGTATTGTTGTATAAAAAGAGAGCGGGGAGCGTATATTTAGGTAAATTTGCACCGAAAAGCGTAAATTTAGGTAAAATTGCATAGGAAAGCGTAAAAGGCTGACATTGACTTAAAAAGGGTGGGTATTTTTGTCATAAGCCCTTTTTTCTACACCCAAAAAAGGTTGGGCCTATTTGGCCCGGTCCGATTTGGTCACGTGGGCCGGGGTTAACTCGACTTTAGCCCTGATCCGGCAGTTTTTATGTACAAAATGCACACATAGGTTGGATAGGGGCATGCATTCTCGCGGCCTGCCCAAAATTGGGCCAGCCCGATCCCGCCCATTTTTTTCAAAAGCCTAATTGGTTTGGGTTGTGCCAGCCCTGCTCATATGCAAATCCAAGTTCCACGGTGATAAGTGTCTGTGCAGGCGTTTTCCAAAAAAAAAAAAGAGCAAAAACTTGTATGAGACGGTTTAATGGGCATTATCCATGAGACAAATCCTATATATAAATAGAATTCAAACCTAAACCCAAACCCATAAAAAAAATCCATATTTTTGTGTTTTGTAGGATTCGTCTAATGAAATTAAGTTTTCATGAGACGGGTCTCACATAAGAGTATAAGACCACCTATAAAAAAGGTGTCTCTGTAGTTTTGATTTATTAAAATACAAAAAATGAGGCCCATTTAATTGAATTTAATAGGGTCGAAATCTGATAAGTATTATTAAGACCAACTCCAACGGTAGCGTTATCCCAACAAAAAACTCCAAAATGAAGCCAAAACGCTCCTCCAACCCAGTGCCAATATTTGCGCTAAAATGAAGTTGATACGATCTTTGCGTCAAATTTGGCGCAACATCAATTTTCACGCTATCCTTTTTGTTTTGTTTTGTTTTGTTTGATTAATTAATAGATTTAATGGTCTTTGAGGATAAAAATGAAATGGAGATTCATTATTTAATTCATATTTTCTAGTAACATTAATTTATTTTTATTTTATATACATGAATATTTTCAATAAAATTCAATTTATATTTTAAATAAAGTATTTATAATTATTTTATATAAGTATATAACTTATTACATTATCAATAAACATTTGATTTTAATATAAGTAAATAACTTATTACATTATCAATAAATATCGATTTTTGTCATAGTATATAACTTATTATATTATCAATAAATATTTTTTTAATATAATTACAAAACTTATTATATTATCAATAAATATTTTATATAAGTATTTATATTTATTAATAAATATTTGAATTTTAATAAAATATTTTTGTATTAAAATAATATGGAATTAATGGAATATTCCTTTTAGTGCAAAATTTAAAGTAAATGGGTTGGACATTACTTTTAGATTTAGTGCGAAATTATACTATTTTAGTGCAAAAGTTGCACTAAAATAAAATCACAAAAACTTGTGTGAGACCGTCTCTCACGGATCTAGTTCCGTGAGACGGAGCCCCATTTTACTAAAAACCGACCCGCCACCACCCCAGGTCATGACCTACCCGCCTACAAATCAAGCCCCATTTTACACAAACTCACCAACCCGCTTTTTTTCCCTCCCTCCCAATTCTAAACCCTTTCTCCCATCCATGTTTCATCTCTCCCCATCTCTCCCGCCGAGGTCACGATTTTCTCTCCATTTTCTCTCCGATTTCTCGCTTCGGTCTCTTCCGCGATTCCTCAATTTTGTCAACTGGTAAGTCATTTTTTCCGTTTTTCTTCAGTTTTTATGTTTTTTTCTTCTACTTTTCTTCAGTTTTTAGTTCAACTTTTCTTGCGATTTGTTAACCGTGTAGTTTCTACCCTTTTTCTTCGTTTTTTGTTCGTTTTTTGTTCAGTTTTCAGAGTTTTTATGTTCTCATTTTATCTAGGGTTGGCGTTGAGGGGTTGGTTTGGTGTACAGGGGGTGGTGTTGGTGTTCACTTTTTTCCATTTTTCTTCATTTTTCTCCCGTTTTTGTTCAATTTTCAGTTCTTTCTTGTGTTGGGGTTGTTATGTTCTCGATTTTGTTTAGGGTTTATGAGTTTTTTATGCGAAATTCATTTTAGTGTTCATAAAGTAGTCATGTTAATTTCTTCTTATTAGATTTATATATTTTCAGTATTTTAATATGTGTTTGTTTTTTATATTTTTGCGCTTTTAAGCTAAAAAGGTTGTTTGTGCACATTTATATATCCCCCGTGATAATGGAAGAAGATCCTAAAACACCTCGTACTCGTATGCCGATTGTCCCGGAAATAGGGTATTACAAAATGAAGGCACGAAAGATGGTTTCTCCTATAAAAAGAAACTCGTCTTGAGAAATGAAAAAGATATTCCCAAAAAAGGAAAGCTAAGGAAAATGAAAATATTCAAGCAAAAGATTCAAAGCCTATTCCAAAGAAGAGAAAAGTACCACAAAAGGCCGAAAAAAGTAGAGAAGATAAAACTCGGGTATAGTCACCGTTTTAATGCATGATTATATTGTGTTGTTTTGATGTTTCTGTGTTAATTTATTTGATTGTATTTACTGTTGCAGTGGAGATGATAGGAATAGCTCTGATGTTGAGGTAACCGTAGAGAAAAGGCGAAAAGCCAGGTAACATATGCTTTCATATAGGAGTATCACTTTTCATATGAAAAGTATCACTTTTTGTGTTGAAAGTATCACTTTCTGTGTTAAAAGTATCACATAACCGAGTTTCACTTTTAACATATTTTTTGTGTTATGGAAATACTTTCATATAGAAGTATCACTTTCTGTGATAAAAGTATCACTTTGTATGTTAAAAGTATCACTTTTCCTGTTAAAAGTATCACATAACTGAGTATCACTTTTAACATACTTTTATATAGAAGTATCAGTTTATGTGTTAAAAGTATCACTTTCTGTATTAAAAGTATCACTTAACTGAGTATCGCTTTTAACATACTTTCATATAGAAGTATCACTTTATGTGTTAAAAGTATCACTTTATGTGTTAAAAGTATCACTTTTTGTATTAAAAGTATCACTTTTCATATCAGTTTGCATGTTAATGATATTAAAAGTGTCACTCTTTATGTGTTGCAGAGACTTTATCAGCCAATGTAAACCCCAAGATTTATGTGAGTTTTTGAAAAATTTGACTGATCAACAAAACGCTGATGTTGTCAGTATAGGATTTGGTGGTTTGTTGAGTCTTCGTATCGATTCAAGATTCCCTATGGGTATCGTTAAAAATCACGGTAAAGAATTTTAATGGTACCAAATCGGATGTTGAAGTTCGACAATGCGAGTTTTGTTGTCACATCAGATGACATATGTGATCTTTTTCTATTGCCCAATAAAGTTGGGAATGATGTTCTTGAATTGGATCGGGGAGAGTATATTTTGTTGAGTCGTGAGTTGAAGGAGAAGTACGACATCGACGCGGATTGTTTGGTTTACAAGGTTAAGAATGTGATTGAGAGTAGGTTGGTGGATGGCGGTGATGATTTTAAGCGCCTTTTTATTATTTACTTTTGCTTGTCTTGTTTTTTTTGACTCAGAGGACGAATCGGAAAGTTGGCTTGCATGCGATTAGATCACCATCGATGTCGAAAAATAGGGGACTATGACTGTGTTCGTATGTTTTGAAAAAGTCAGTGCACGGGGTGGACAAATACAATAGGAATCCCGAGCTAAATACATCAAAGGGTGTGTTTTGGTCTTATTGTTTTTGTATTTCCATAGATTGAAGTGGCGGGAAACGCCGAACCATCCACATTACCACCGATATCTCACTGGACCCCGATAAGTGAGGAAAAGAATAAAGCAAGAAAGCTCTATTCTTTGTGCTAGGGGCGGGGTGAATGGGTAACGGATACATACCCCGTCGGCCGAGGAATAAATGCACGGTTGGGAAAGAGGCGGTTGGGAAAAATGGGACAGTGGAAAAAACAGTGAAAAAGATAAGGTTGGGAAAAATGCATACGAAGAGGACGAACAAGAAGATGTTCAAGTTGGTGATGATGAATATATAAATTTGAAACTACCAAAGGGGAAGGAGCTCGACGATGACGAGTTGGAGAAGCTGGCTAGGGATGTAAGTTCATTTAAAGTATCGCTTTTACTTGAAGGAAGAGTATCCCTTTTTACTTGAAAAGTATCACTTTTTACTTGAAAAGTATCACTTTTCACTTGAAAAGTATTACTGATCACTGTAATACTTGGAAGTGAAAAGTATCACTTTTCATGTGAAAAGTATCAATTTTCACTTGAAAAGTATCACTGATCACTGTAATACTTGGAAGTGAAAAGTATCACTTTTCATGTGAAAAGTATCACTTTTCACTTGAAAAGTATTACTAATCAGTGTAATACTAGGAAGTGAAAAGTATCACTTTTCATGTCAAAAGTATCACTTTTGCTGTGAAAAGTATCATTTTTCACTTGAAAAGTATTATTAATCAGTGTGATACTTGGAAGTGAAAAGTATCATTTTTCATGTGAAAAGTATCACTTTTCCTGTGAAAAGTATCACTTTTCACTTGAAAAGTATTACTAATCAGTGTAATGCTAGCAAGTGAAAAGTATCACTTTTTCATGTCAAATATTAACATATTTCTTCTTATTTTTGTAGAATGTTCACAAAGCTTTTTTGATGTGCAAGAGAAATTTTAATCTTGTTACACAATTCCATATGGACGAGTTCAGAAAATTGAAAAATGAGATGACACAAGAGAAGCAAGAGAAGAAAGATACAATTTCATCTCTACACTCGTCAATCTCTCGAAAGCGATTCTTCTTCTCGTTCGAAGGTGCACGAGATTGATAAAGTCGTTGAAAACTTTAAATTGATGAAGAATTTGGCAGCTCAAATGCCAAATTTTGAGCTCCTTACCCCGGTCGATTCCAAAAAAAGTCGAAGAAGAGGAAGATTCAGCAAACAAATGGGGGAAACATTGGTGAAGAAGGTGGTGAAGAAGCCGGAGAAGAAGTTGGGAATGAAGAAGCGGGGAGAGGATGCTAAAATTCGACGAACCATGGCCTATTGATCCAAAGGTTGAGTTCAAGTCCACTTTCATGAAAAAAACACAAGAGCGACCTCAAATTCTTGCGCAGAAGGAGCAAGATATTATTGATTATTGCTTTTTCAATCACAAAAAATTATCGAGTAAGTAAATTGTTTTTATAATTTACCTTTAATTTCTGTTCAAATCCATTTTCTTGTTGTATTAATTGTTTTTAATTTTCGATTCAAACGCTTTTGCACATCTTTGGAGGTTTTTATATTGCATTTAATGATGGCATCATGACATTGCATGATTCAATGATGATCCACATAAGCATCATAGATACATGGGCTATGTTGCTTAACAAAAGACCAAAGAACGAATCGCTTTTACTTCCATGCTCAACATTCTGTAAGTTTTATTTAAAAGTGTTATTTTATGCTTTATAAGTACTAATTTGAATCTTAAAAGTATCACACTTGTGCAACAGATCTACCTTGAAAATCTTTTGAGAGATAAAGGGCAGGATAATAGTAAAAATTTGAGAGATTGTTGGAATCATTGGATGTCAAGTGGAAATAAAGAGACCTCAAGACCGTGGGATTTCGTAAGAATATCTCTCAAGTTTTGCTTTGGAATTTAGCTTTTCTTCTTATAAAATGCAGATTTTTGTCCTGATTTTCTTGTTAAAAATGCAGATTTTTGTGTCAATTTGCTACAAGCAACATTATATATGTGCTGTTATCAACTTTGTTGATGCAAAAGTGCAATATCTGGATAATTTGGTGCATAATGAAAATGTTGCTCCTGACTATATTAGTCTAACAAAATTGGTGGTAAATTATTTAGTTGATGTTATTATTGATGTTAGTTTTCATGTTATTATTTGTAATACACTTGAAGTGAAAAGTATCACTTTTCATATGAAAAGTATCACTTTTCACTTGAAAAGTATTACTCATTATTTGTAATACGTTGAAGTGAAAAGTATCACTTTTTAAGTGAAAAGTATCACTTTTCATATGAAAAGTATCACTTTTCACTTGAAAAGTATTACTCATTATTTGTAATACTTTGAAGTAAAAAGTATCATTTTTTATGTGAAAAGTATCACTTTTCATATGAGAAGTATCATTTTTCAAGTGAAAAGTATTACTCATTATTTGTAATACTTTGAAGTGAAAAGTATCTCTCAAAGAGTGTGATTTCTCCTTTTTAATTTTCAAAGAAAGAGAAATGAGCATTTTCTTGAAGGAGAAAAACCACCCTAAGGCTGATGATGTTGCAAAATATAAATTTGATAATGTAAAATTTCCATGGCAAAGAAAAATAGCCAACATTGACTGTGGTGTTTTCCTAATGCACCACATGGAAAATTTCCAGGGGCTTGTTTACTCAGAACCGGATTTGCGTAAGGTATGAATGTTTTTGCAAATTAGATTAGATTAAATTTCTTTGTTTTATCTTGTTTTTATTTATTTTACCTTTGTTTTATGTTGTTTTTATTGAAGGTTGGTGAACAGCGCAAATTAAGGGCTTCTTATTGCGCAAAGATTGTTCTCACCGGTGGAATGAATTAAGAGTGCAAGTTGAGAAGGAAGCATTGAATTTATAAATCAAACAAGTTGATTGATGTATGTAGGCTCGGTATAGAATGAAAGAGAAGAATTGTTTCTAATTTTTATGCATGTATAAATTAGTTTGGTGCAAGTTACATTGATAGGTATTGAATAGTTTTTTGGTTGTATGATTTCTTTCGGGAAGATGACGAGAAAGTCGTTTTCACATTCTCTAAGTTGGTGTGGTTGTGAATAAGCACATTTATAATGTTCGAGCATTTTGTTGACAGCTTTAGAAATAGGCTTATTAGAGTATCACTGTGTTTTAAAAAGTATCGTTGCTTGTTACAAAAGTATCACTTTCTATTAAAAAAGTATCGTTTTTTGGGTTAAAAGTATCACTTTTGTTAAAAAAAGTATCATGTCAAGATGTATAGCTTTCAATTGGAAAAGTATCACCTTTTGGGTTAAAAGTATCACTCTTTGTTACAAAAGTATCGTTTTTGGGGTTAAAAGTATCATTTATTGTTAAAAAAGTTTAATCTCATTAAAGTATAGCTTTCAATCGAGTATCACATTTTGGGTTAAAAGTATCACTCTTTGTTACAAAAGTATCGTTTTTGGGGTTAAAAGTATCATTTAGCGTTAAAAAAGTATCATCTCATTAAAGTATAGCTTTCCATTAGAAAAGTATCACCTTTTGGGTTAAAAGTATCACTTTTTGTTACAAAAGTATCGTTTTTTGGGATAAAAGTATCACCATCATTTATAATATCAAGCTAAAAATTCAATAATAAAAAAAGTCAAGAATCCAATACTAAAAATCAATAATTCAATACTAAAAATCAACAATTCAACAATACTAAAAATCAACAATTCAATACTAAAACAAGAGGAATACTAAAATAATAATCGAGATTAGGAGTCTTTGAACCAAACTCCTTGGATGGATGTGAGTTTGTTGTATCACTACTTTTCTTCTTCTTGTTTTTCTCGAAAATGCCCTTGATCCTTTGCCTTCTCCCCTTTGTAATCGAACGTGTAGGATCCAAAGATATCTTGTTAGAAGAATTAGAAACCTCATGTTGTCCCGTAGAATTCAAATGTATTCATCAATGCATCAACAAAAAAGAATCTCTATTGTAGCCATCTTCGATGATTCTTCTCGCCTCCTCATTGTCTTGGCATTTTAGAATAAGATTATAATAGTTTCGTGCCATTTCATGCGGCCAAGGAACACAATCCTTCGGTTTGTGAGAACTTTCAGCCATCTTATTGAACTTCCCCACAACTCTGTTTTGACAAATTTTGTCCATCTTTTGACAATGTAACACTCAGAATCTTGGAGATAGAATGCATATGAAATACTTTTAAGCTATGACAACAGAGTAAACCACACTCCTCAAATTTCTTACAAGAACAATTTATGAGCATATTTAAACAATCATACACCACACGATGACAACAACCCCCATCACTTGGCATTGAAATGTCATAAACCATGATGTTTTCTTCAACACGCACAATGATGCATTCAAGAGAGATACTTTTAATAAACTCACTCTCAAACTCTTTAAAAGGGTCAATGTATATACCTCAAGAAAGATGTTTCAACATTCCACCAATGGTAGTACACGACGTTGGAATTGATCTTGAGCATCGAATTCGTTTTCTTTTTCATTGTTCCTCCAACGCTTTAATGTTCCTTGAAAAATTCCATAAAATTCAAATCGAGTTGTTGTTTTCTTTGCATTAAATCTATCGCTACTGTTTCGTACTCTCACTCCTTTGTGAAGATAATATTCCCATGAAAAAATATCCTTGCTTAATGCAAGACACCATTTCTCCTTCAAATCATACATGCGCCGAAACCAAGAATCATCATGCAATTCATACTCCAAATCATAAAATTCCAAAGAAATTTCAAAGTCTCTTTCATCAACACAACCACCAAACATTTATTGAATGCTTCTTTGAAAGAATTATTTTTTTCAAACGTCCAAACCGACTTATAAAGATTCTCGGTGAAGGTGCCAAAGACATAGCCTTTGGCCTTGTCCGAGGAAAAACTCCGCATGAAAGAAGTAAAACAAAATTAACCATATATGTTTTGAGGGAAAAGTATCTAATTTTCATGTTAAAGTATCACTTTTATAGCTAAAAGTATCACTTTTAGCTATAAAAGTATCACGCATAAAAGTATCACGCACAAAATTAACCATATATGTTCTCGAGGGAAAAGTATCTCGATTCTCATGCTAAAGTATCACTTTTATAGCTAAAAGTATCACTTTTCGCTATAAAAGTATCACAGCATGCAAAAAGTATCACGCATAAAATTAACCATATATGTTCGAGGGAAAAGTATCTCGATTCTCATGCTAAAGTATCACTTTTATAGCTAAAAGTATCACTTTTAGCTATAAAAGTATCACGCATGCATGCAAAAAGTATCACAAGACAAAATTAACCATATATGTTCTCGAGGAAAAGTATCGATTCTCATGCTAAAGTATCACTTTTATAGCTAAAAGTATCACTTTTAGCTATAAAAGTATCACATACAAAAGTATCGACATTGTCATAAAGTATTTACCTTTTCAATTGCATTGCTTATTGCCAGTCTTGATCGGTGAACAAAGTTACGGACATTTTCCACCCATTGATTTTGTAAAGACTTGAAAAAGCCACTCAAATGATTGATTTTTCATCGATAAAAAAGCACACCCAAACATGACGTTTTTCCAGTGGTTGTTGACCCGACAAATGGCGCACAAATCAAGTTGTATTTATTCGCGATATGTTGTGTCAAATATCATAACGTCACCGTATATCTTGTAGTCTTCCTTCATCATGGAATCCTCCAAAATACATTAGATAATCTACCAAATTCATCCAACTTCACTCTAAAAAAGAAATCCTCCTCTTCGACATCTTGTTGATATAAGATGTCAATTAACGTCTGTCATCGCCACCTTCTATTGCTTTCATTTTCAATCTATTAACAAAATTCAAATGGTCTTTCAAAGTATGACCAAGGCATTGTTCGCCCCCCAGCATCGTGTACCATATAACGGTAAGATTGAGTGGCTTTCATCCCACAAGATATCATATCCTCAATAGCTTTGCCTTTTTCATTTGTAATGACTCTCTCGGAACGATGTAAATGGCTCCATTCTTCTTGTGAGTTGATGGTTGTGTTCCACAATATCTTGAACTACCCGTAAAGCCCCTCTCCATTTAACTTTACTCTCATTGAAGCTTTACATCCTAAGTCGTGTAACATTAGCCTTTTTCTTTTACGCGCATATTGCTTAAATCCAGAGAAGAACATACATAGTATTTCTCAACAACAACTCCTGCTTTTAAATTGTAGATTTTCTAGTAGTCGATTTTCGTACACTAAAACCCAACAAAGACGAGCATGACGACAATACAACCGATGCATATCCTTAATTGTTTTTCTTGTTATATGTGAAGACAACCACTCACATCAAACTCATTTTCATCTTCATTATCAACTCCACCTCATTGAATTACTTACTATATCACCCTCATCACTAGAGGCAATAATTGTGACACCTAAACATAATACTTTTGGTTAGAAATGTGATACTTTTAATTGAAAAAGTGATACTTTTTACTAGAAAAACAATACTTGAAAAACTGAAGTGATACTTTTGGTTAGAAATATGATACTTTTCATTCAAAAAGTGATACTTTTCACTTAAAAAGTGATACTTTTTAATGAAAAAGTAATACTTCAAAAACTTAATTGACAACATCTAAGCGTAATACTTCTGGTTAGAAATGTGATACTTTTCATTCCAAAAGTGATACTTTTTAATAAAAAAGTAATACTTCAAAAACTTAATTGACAAAAAATGGGAAGCACATTACCTTCCGAAACTTGGAGTGTTGTATCATTTGCATTACGTGTGGCAATATTGACTTCATTTTGAGAGGAGCACCAAGAATTGTGACAACATCTAAGCATAATACTTTTGGTTAGAAATGTGATACTTTTCATTGAAAAAGTGACACTTTTCATTGAAAAACGATACTTTTTACTAAAAATCAATACTTGAAAATCAAGTGACAAAAGATAGGCAATACATTACCTTCACTTCTTGGAGCATTACATCACAATCATTATCTCGTGTCAATTTTGATTTCGTCACCCTCATCACTAGAGTCAATGACGGTGACAACATCTAAATGCAATACTTTTCATTAGAAATCTGATACTTTTGATTGAAAAAGTGATACTTTTAGCTATAAAAGTAATACTTTTAGTCTTAATGGAAGAATTCATACCTTCTTTGGCAAGCTCTTTTATATTGTCCATTTTTGTTCTTCAACAAAACTTACACAGAAGCTGGAAAACAAAAAGGAAGAAAAAGTTTTTTCTTACAATAATAAACACCAATACTAACACAAATTTCATACATATATTTTTGTAACCAGGGACGGACCTGGGGGGTGGTGGCGACAACCGCCCCCCTGATGTCTTGCGATTGAACCCCTATAATATATTATTTAATAAATTAATATAGTATATAAAAATGTAAGCCAACATATTTTGCCCCCCCTCCCCCAAATTTTCATGTAATTTTATTATAAAAGCTTGTATGTTTTATTTTTATTTATATTAGATTTGATTTTGCGAGAGCTGGTCCAAGGTTTCAGGGACCTGAGAGCAATAAATAATATATATACAATCGCGGAGATAAGAGGAGGCCAACCCGGGCTCGCACCCTCTTTTTTTTTTTTTTTTTTTAAAAAGGTATTTTTAAAAAAAAAAATTAGTTAATATTTATGTGTATTTTTTAGTTTTTTTTATCGGCCCATTCCCAATTTCGGTGATCGACTCTGCTTAATAATTCTAGATACGCCATTATATAATGTCGTATTTAGGGATTATTACTGAAGTGGTAATCTGACAAGAAATCAAATGACCGTATAAAAAATACAAATAAATATTAACTAAAAAAAATTTGAAAAATTTTACCTAGTAATTTTTTTTTAAAAAAAGGAGGGGGCCCGGGTTGGCCCCTATCTCCGCCATGGATTGTATATATACATATATAAAAAAAACTTCGGGGTCCTCGCCGGAGGGCCTCCTGTGCGGCGGCACCATCTGCGCCGCCTCAAGACCGCCCCTGGATTTCGCCCCCCCAAGAACGAATTTCTGCGTCCGCCCCTGTTTGTAACAAAAGGTAAATCGAATCGAAATTCTACATACCGTGTAAGAACGCGAGCTAATGTTTTTATGTTAATTGACGTCGAGAGAGGAGACAGAGAGAACACAAGTCGAGGATTTTTTTCGCTTTCTCTCTTTCATTCGTCTCACCGAGGAGACGACACTGCTTCTGGGGAACACGAGCTAGGGCACGAGCTGAGGGAGACGACCTGTTGCTGGGGGAACACTAGCTAGGGTACGAGCTGAGGGAGACGACCTGCTGCTGGGGAAACACGAGCTAGGGCACAAGGTGGCTGGGCTGGGATTGGTTCGATTTTTGAAAACCTAGCGCGAATAGGTTGGTTGGGATTGGTTAGTCTAAATCAATGGTTCTCTGTGCGGGCGGGTTATTTTAAATGGAGCTCGTCTCACGGATCTAGATCCGTGCGACGGTCTCACAAGAGAGTGCCCCAAATAAAATTATGGTTGGAGATGGCCTAAAGATTGATTAAGCCGAATTTAGTTGCCGAAGCCGCCAATGGATTTTCATAAGCCGATTGAGCTTCTAAATACCCAAAAGACAAATCTACCCCTAATTTTATTAATACGACGCCGTATCACATAATCCTCAGAGAATTAAATCATCTTTCTCCGGCACCAAAACCCTAAACCCTAACCCGGCTCCATCTTTTCAAGTCTGTGTGCTCCTCTCACTCACTCCACCATCACCGCCCCCGCGCCGCCCCACGCCACCGCCACCTCCACCGAAGGACTTTTGGGTTGTCAGCTCCGTGAGTCGACAATTACGTGAAAATTTCAGACAAACAACGCAATGGCGGGAACCTCGATTTCATCCCAGCTACAGGCAATTAAAACCATCCTAAACGTCTCCACCGATCCTGAACCCGGTAAGAGGCGGCCGATAACTCGTCCTTCAATTCTATTCGATGCCAAAGCTGCTGCAGATATTGACCTCGACACCATATTCAACATCGCCCTCTCTGGTATTAATTAAAACAGCACGTTTTCAGCCAGAAGATTCAGTTTTTCCTAATCGGAATTGCGCAGTTTCGTAGTTCTAAGAGTCTTTATATTTGTTTTAAAACAGGTTTGGAGGTTTTAATAACTATGGAGGAGAGGTTTAGGAATTACAAGAATGATTTGTTCAGTTACCAGAGTAAGGAGCTAGACAGGGAGTTGGTTGGCCAAGAAGAAAACAAACGAATTAATGCATCCATTGGCTCTTATTTGCGATTATTATCCGGACATCTTGAGTTGCATTCGGCTTTGAAGACGCTGGAATATTTAATTCGTAGATACAAGTATGCTTTCTGCCTCTATGCAAGCACGCTTCATTTTCAAGGAATATTTGCTTCTAGCTTGCGGGTTCAGAACCTTTTGATTCTTTCACATTTATTTCTTTTGGTATTGTAGGGTTCATGTATATAATGCAGAAGACCTGATTTTATGTGCATTGCCGTACCATGACACACATGTATTTGTTCAAATAGTGCAGTTAATTGATACAGGGTAAGTCTGTATTATGAGTTCCTTTTGAGGATGTATGGAACTATAGGACTCTATGCCTTCTTCATTTTTGTTTCTTTAGTTTCTACATATTATGATTGTGAAAGCGATCCAGATAAGTGATACCAACACATCATATCTATTTAATGTTGGTGGTGCAGGAACAGATGGAAGTTCCTTGATGGAGTTAAAGCATCAGGAGCACGACCCCCTAGGGATGTCATTGTTCAACAGTGTATTCGAGATATGGGGGTTTTGGAGGCTATTTGTAATTATGTGAGAACTTGTTTTGGGCTTATAGCTCCTTGATCCTCTTATATCCGATCCTATCTGAGAATCTGAAACTGTTGAATTTTTCAGGCTTCACCTGTGAAAAAGATTCAACCGTCAAAGCCTGTGATCGGATTCTGCACAGCAGTTGTTTTTGAGGTTTTGGGTCTTGTTACTGTTGATAGTGATACTGTGAGGAGGATTCTTCCATATGTCAATTCTGCGCTGCAACCTGGTGCCAGAGGAATGAACCAGAAGGTCAAGTTCGGACATGCCAATTTTTTGTGTTCTCATATATTGACTATACAAGTTATCTGACTATAAGGAAATTTTCTTTTCACATGTACAGGCTGGAGCTCTGATGATTGTGAGTTTACTAGCCCAAAAGGCAGCCTTGGCACCTAATGTTGTCAAAAGCTTGTTGCATTTGGTGGCTGACGTAGCTAGGGCAGCCTCTAAAGAAAGAGGTGACTTGCAATGGTTGCGCATGTCATTTATGACCGTAATCAGCATTGTTCAGGTATTGATTTTTTGTTTGAACTTTTAATTGGTAAATTAACTTACAAAAACTTAACTTCCTCATTTATGCATCTTAGAACTAGCTTTTGTTTCCTTCATTTGTGGCGTTATTAGCTGTGATGCAACATGTGTTCCTTACAGTTAGCTTGTTTAGTAGGTCTGAAGTATGGGTGTTACCTGAATGATCATTAACATTATGTTTGTTGTCTAGCTTCAATCTGTAGAATTGATTCCCAAGAAGACTCTGGACGTCTTAAATGGAATCAGGTAATCATTAATATTCACGCATCTTATGTCCATTGGCAGAGACTGGCACAGACGCTGCTCTTAAACTTGAAACATTCGAAATTGGAGTTTCTTAATTTTTTTCCCCTCTTGATTTGAAGGGATGTTTTGGAGATTCTTTCTGGTTTGACCAAGGTCTTCAACATTGATAAGTTCTTAGCTGTGTTTCTGGAGTCCTTACTTGAGCACAGGTTGGTGATGATTTTATACTTTTACAGATCATTTTTCTAACCCTTATCTTGTCAAACTAAATAGTTTGCTTTGCAGTGCTTCTGATGATCTTTGCAGTCGTACTTTATTGTCAATAATAGAGACTGTTCCTATGAAAGACTGTGTTAATCGCATAGTCTTTAGACTTCTTTCTATGCGCATAAAGATATCTCAGGGCAAGATTAATTTGGTATCATCTGAATCAGGTTTGTAATTCTGCTCATTTAAACTTCTAGACCCTACTACTTGATTTGCTTTTGCATAGTGATTTTAGATTTGGTTTATGCTTCCAGCAGGATCAGTTTTGCTCTTCTAGTGTTATTTTTTGTTGTGTAATTTGGCCCGTTTTATCAGGGAGCCAAGGAAAACAAATTCTGCTTTCTATTTGTGAGAAGTATCCATATGAATCACAAGGAGCTTTCTATAGTTTTTTGAAGGTTGGTTCGTCCCCCTTTCTTTGTTTTGGTTTCTGTTTTGGTGAATGGCACTAATTTTTTTTTTTTGGTTCTTCGTATGAAATTTTATAGGACACTAAAATACAGTCCAAGAAAATCAATTCAAGCTATGGTTTACTGTGCGAGATATTAGATGAGCATTTGGACTCATCACAAGAAATACCCGATCCAAAATTATTTTTTGCGCTGGAACACTCCGAGGTATTATTATTCTTTGACATGGTGTAAATTGGACAACATTTCATAATTGAAACCACATAAATATTATACCTTTATTCTTTATTATTTTTTTCTTAATATTTTCTGAAGGCTTGCTCACTGATTTAGTACCACTAATATTGGTATTAAGTTCCTTAATTACTTGCCATTTGAGTATTTTTACAGGCGGGGATTCGAAAGTCAGCAGTCTTGGGCTTGGATGTAGACAATGTTCTGAGGGAGAAAACTGCTGGCTCGAAGGTAACCTCGTTGCCTTTCTCTCAATTTGTATTGATATTAGACTAGTTCTTTTAAACCCTTTCAAAAGTCCAGCGTGCCCTCTGCTGATGTGATTCGGATCTGCAAAAGATGTAGTGGAAGTACAGTTGACTTTCTGGCAATATTTTCCCCCCACTGCACGATGCTCTTAGCAGCAGTAGTTGTGAGGCTTCTCTCAGTCTGTTATATGTTGATCATATTTTATTTGGCAGCCTTTGGCAATAGCTGGAAATTGCTTGTAGCTGTCTCTTGGTTAGTCCACTATAATGTAGATTCAAGTTCAGACTTCAGACCAATTTCCACATTTATTTAGCTTTAGTTCACCCCACTTATTTTCATTATCTGTTTTGCCTCTGAAGTAAATATTCATATGCTCATCTGATGGACCAAAGTATCACTTGTTGTATCGTGCATTTGATTCTCTTGTGAGTACTTAAGATTTAGTTGATGATACAATTGGATTATTCACCAACCATTTATGCCTTTCCCTTTTAAAGTTTAAAGTTGCAAAGCGATCTTGATACTAGTCCTTTAAGTGAATTTCAAATTGTAATCTTTATCCGATTTGTCATAGTCACTTGTGTTTTTTGTTCACATGGTAAGCTCTATATTTAGATTCTTGTTTAAGCTCCATAGTTATTTTTATTATTTCTAATATGTTTTCTTGACTGTTTGCCCAGAAGTTTGATGCCATTCAAGATGCACTAGTTCGACGGCTTTATGATGATGACCTAAATGTTGTACTGACGGTTCTGAGTTTGAAGAACTTACCCGAAATATTAAGTTCATCACTTCTTACTGAAGCACTCGAATATGTGCTTCAAAGATGCATTGAAATCTTGCTGCCAAGTGAGATGCTGTTATCTTGATGATTTTTTGGTTTTGTACACTCTCTTGTTCACTGTTTTAAAGATCCTGAAATATTTGAGAAAAGTGAAAAAATGTCAATTAGCACTAGTAAATAAAAATTACATGTGTGGAGATGTTGGTCACTCCTTTATCTATCATGAAATCAAGATTAGAAGGCTTTAATGGGAAGTAGTAGGTATTCGAGTTGGTTATAGATTGTTTGTGTGGACTTCTTGTTCAGGTTGTTGTTAGTGTTCTGCCTTTATATTGTGGGTGGGTTTAAGAATTTGATTTTTTAATGTGAAAATGGAATGGGCTCCGGTTAAAGTTCTAATATGAAGTTAAGTCAGTTGAGTAAGAGTGATAATAAAATGTTCCTTGTTGTCAATCAGAAAAACTTAATGTTTAGCCATCGGAAGATGAAACCTGTTGTATAGATCAAGCAATAACATCATTCACGTTTAGCCATAGGAAGAATTTTTTAATCGTATTGATCAAGCAATAATAATCAGCCCATGCATACTTACAGTTTTATAGGACTCCAAGATTGGTCCTTGAGTTTAGTCTCATATTTGAGGAAAATCACACAGAATGGGATGAATAGAAAAGGCTTATTTGACTATTTGTGCAGGAGTTGGGAATTCTGTCACTTGGTTATTTAGCATGTATTGGATCAACTTGTTCTCATTGCTTGTTCATATTGCAGGTTCATTAACAAACACATCTCTCCCCGATAATGCTGCTTCCTTGTGCCTGCAACAAGTTATCACAAATTTCAAAGATCAGGATCGATATGCAACAACATTAGCAACAACAATCTTTCCCTTACTTCTAATTCGACCTCAGGTTTCTTTATTTGAAATATTCTTGTTGTTGGCAAAAACATCTGGGAAATTTATTTGCTTTGCTGGCTAAATTTTATGTTTTGGCTGTCTTAACCAGACTCAGAAGTCAAACTTGAAGGCTTTGGAATTGGCTAAAGAATTAAAATGGCCTTTCTATGAGAACATTGCAAGTCTTCCAGGGTCAGATAAGGTAAACAGATAGTAGAAAAGGAAATGCTAGCGGATAATACTACATCTCTTCACTTAGTGATTTATTACTTACAACAAATGTGTTTTGACTTGACAAAAGAAAAGATTGGCTCTTTTGATATTTTCTTAATTAAACTACTGCAAGATGGTGAAGGATTGTAGAAGTACTTGCTTATTTGTAGAAGTTAAATCAGTGATTTGTGGACCTTTTTCTTGTGAACTCATTCTTTAGTATTGCTGTTAGAGCCTGAGGAGTACAAGTTGTACCTTTTCACTTGCATCCTTATCATTTGTATTTTTCTTGTGTTACTTTTTAAGGAAAGATATTTACAGTATGTTTCATCATTCCAAAATCACCTGAAATAAATGATATTAATTCTTAAGTCAAGTAAATGACAGTTTGATTGAACTATCAAATGTTTAGTAATTAGTTTGTTCCTATTTTCTGTCAATACTTTCAGTGCTCATTTGATTAGTCTATACTTAGTGCTTGTCTGGGAGCACTTTTCAAATGGGCTTTTGGATCTAAAAGTTCATTTCCATAATAAAAGATGTTTGGTAGTTAATTTAAAATGGACTTTTGGATAAGTCACTCCTCCAAAACGTCCATTCTTGAGAAGTTAGAACTACAGGCTTTTTGAGAAGTCACTTGTTAAAAAGTCCATTTCCAAATTGATTTTGCATAAATGCTCCCAAACATGCACTTAATCTCTTTGTACTTGGCCATCTACATAATCTCAATGTAATTTGCATGGAATATATAGTAACTTGATTTGAATAATATTGAGAGGGAGATAATTATTCCCAGATAGCTGGATTAAATTTTAGGGCATTAGGTGAAAAGCAAAGGGACAGCATGGATTCCTTGACTTACTCAGGAATATTGTTTTTCCAAGATAGATGGACCTAACAATGGTGTTGTTGGTGCGATACTACATTGATATTGTGGGAGGAAATTTTGGGGGACAACACAAGGAAAGAATGTAGCTGTGTGGAAGGCCGGTCATCAGGAAGTGAAAAACAGGACTGTGCTGTCTTGTCATCTGATGAGAGACATGTTATTGAGTTTTTTTCCTTGTTCATTTGTTCATAGCATCTCAATTTTTAAATTTCAATTTAGAATTAGAATCCTGTATGCATCTTTGAATTTCTCATATCGGCGTGTAGGTGATGGTGTACATTGGTTGTTGTGAAGGGAGGGTAACTGTTGGTTCAGAACAATTGTAACCCTGAAAAAAAAGAGATGTTTCAACAACTTTATGATCAACATGCAGTATTATCTCACTGAATTGATTACGTAAGGAGTGTAATGGTTGATTAGAAATTGATTTAACTTGTGCGTAGTACAGTTTTACTGGACATGAAAACCAATATCAAATAAATATTGATTATGGATACAGGATACCATGAAGGGACATAGCTGTTAATTTACATTTACCGTGCTTTTCACATTTTTTCTTCTTGAACATGGAACTAGGATCACGTAAATTGTGGTACCTATTGACTTAGTATATTATTCAGAATTGTTAATTTTCTTATTATTTATATGTTGGGTTTGATTGAAGTACTTCAAAGCTGAGTATGAATATATATGATAATATCTTCTCTAATTCTGACTGAAATTCCTTAGGAAAATGTATATATGCAAGTGTTATGGTACTCTTTTTGTTAGTTCCAAATGGATCCTGTTTCAACCATGAAGCTTGGATAAAAAGAACTCGTGTATCAGAGATTTTTGTATTGGATAAATTCATAAACTTTCTGTTCATATCTTTCCTGCATTACTCTGGAGTGGTTCCTTGGTACATAATTAGGCATTTTTGGCAAAGACTGCAGCCTTTGAGATGAATTTTCAAGATATTGTTTATTGGCAACTTAAACATTATTACATTAAAAACACACCTAAGTGCATATAATGTCTGTTAATAATATTGCACATTCAGTTGTGTACAGAATGTAATTACGTTCATCTGAACAATATGCCCCTGAACAAATTTATTTTAAAGAATAGCTCTGGTTCTATTTGTCTTTACCTTACCATCTGAAAAATGGAAACTGTATTCTATACTCATCTGACTTCAAATTTGAAATGGTTGCAGAAATTGGATCTTTCAGACATATCTTCAATTAATGTCGAAAATGTCAGTAAGTTAGCAGAGACATTCTCATTAAGCCCTGAGGAGTACATGCCTTGGCTTGCTAAATGCTGCAACTCCCATGAGCTTTCAAAGACATTATTCTTCTTGGTGTTGTTTCAGTCATTGAAAATAATGCAAATGGGTAAATATGCTTCTCATATTTCATGTTTAAACATTTCCCCTGCTGTATGGAGTAGTGAATGCCCTTTCTATCATTTAATGTTGCTGTTGACCTTTGATGTATAAATATATGGCAATTGCCACCTTCTTTTTGGATTGCCTAGAAGTTAATTCACTACATTAGGTTGGATTCAAGGATCCTTTTAATTTCTGGAGTTTGCTTAAATAATAAATATGCAGTTCATGCGAGCACACCTCAGTTGTATTGGTTGCTCACACTCAATTTTTTTCAGAGGTGGTGATAACTGAGTCTGTTAGTTAATTTTCGTGTGTGTGAACTCAGAAAACAAACTGAAAAGGTTCTTGTTTATACCAGTTCTTCTGGTCGTTGTTCTATGTTTTTCATGTCTATCAGTGATTCCCTGACCCTATTCTTGAAATCTGTTTGATGTGGGAAATGGTACAAAGTTTTAATTGGATTATTATCCTTCAAATGAAGCCTTCCCTAAAGTAACATTAGCCTGTCATTGACCATGGCAGACATTTGTTTATGACATCAGTTGTGGATTGAGCAAGGCTCCTAGTAAGATGGAATTAAGATACCTTTCTCCTGGTCTATTTGCTCCTTGAGAGAAATTCACTACATTCACTTGTCCAGAGGTTACAAACTTTATCTTGGATCATTACCATGTTTTGCAATGGCAGTTCAACTGAAGCCTTCCCTAAAGCAACATTAGCTTGTCTTTGACCATTGCAGACATTTGTTTATGACATCAGATGTGGATTGAGCAAGGCTCCTAGTAAGATGGAATAAGATACTTTTCTCCTGGTCTATTTGCTCATTGAGAGAAATTCACTACATTCACTTGTCCAGAGAGTACAAACTTTATCTTGGATCATTACCATGTTCTGCAATGGCAGTTCTTTAGCTGCTTGTTTCCCTCTTTATCAGTGAGAGTGTCACGACATAGTAGATAGTTTCATTTTTAGCATCAGTTGTCTGTCTGTTCTTGTAGCCGTTATTTTTAGGTCTTTTTTTAAAAAACTCTCTCCAAGTTTTTGAGTGAAACATGGTCTCGTTCTCACAGATGTGAGTCATACATCAGTGTGGATGAATTAGAATGTTGTGCTTTCTTCTCCTACTATAATGAGATGCATGCTTAATTGCATTTATTATCCATGTTCAAGACTGCTACTAGATCTTTCCTTTAGATTTCTTCTTTTGAGATTTACACCAATTATCATAAATTTAGACTGCAAATGATGTTTTGCAACGAATTCTGGAGGTACCATGCTTATTTTTCTGCCCTCTTTGACTTGGCAGATGTTGGCCGATTTTCTGCATTTTTTGATTCTTGTTTTCCAATTGTCAAAAATGAGTGGGAGATGCTAGAGTCTCTGGGGATATCTGCAGAGCAGGTATTATAATTTTAGTATTGCTCTATTCTAATATGATTTCTATTGTAACATGGTAACTCCTGACACTCCATTGTATCAACCAGTCCAAGAAAAGAATCCTGGATGGTGATTGCAAAGGAGTCTTAGAAGATCTTTATGACACTGACATCAGAGACCTCAATGCTGAGATTCTTGCTTGCCTGTTTTTGAGGTTATCGGAAGCTTTTATTGCAACAGCACCTGAGGATGTAGCTTTGGTTGGTTATTCTTCACATTTTAGTAAGCTGTATTCTGTAGCCCATCCTGTGGCATTAAACTTGCATTTGTTGCAGGATATGAAGGGGAAGTGGGTATCCACGCTTCAGGATCTATTTGTGTTCTTTGTTTGTCACTCTAAAGATGTTTTCAAGAAACATCTGGAGTACCTATCTACGAAGTGCAAGATCTCTCTGACGCAAATAATGTTGAAACTGTTCACGGAAGAAGGTTTGGCTCGTCGTCTTTGTTATTTTTGTTCTCCTTTTTATTTTAGTGTTCCCGTCAGTTCTCCTGGATATAGCTGATGAGCATAGAATTATAAATGATTTTTAAGAGGTGAAACATGGAGTGCACGGACATTTTTTCACGTATCTGTAGGAGTACACAAAAAGTACAAAAAAAAGAAAAAAACAGCATTACAGGAACAATGTGTACATGATCAGTTTGATTTTTGATTGGCTGAAAACCAACATGGAACAGTTAATTTAGTATGTTTTAGATGAAGACTTCATTGAAAGAATTTCCAGATGCTAGTATGTGACTTATCTTAAATGGATGTGTTAATAATACAGTCAAGTTTTGAAAAATTAATTATAAAAACTGCTACAGTTGTACATTTGATTCATATCTTACGCCAATGAGAAACTTTATGAGTTCATTTGAGTATCTCCTCATTTCTTAAAAGTGATCTGTGAATATCAAGTTCAGTGGCTTGAATATTGATGTCATACTTGTAATATATGACATATTTGCTATATTTATCTAATTCAGTGGGATATAATAAAGTAGGGATGGAATTTATGATTTACGGTTTACACATTTTCTAAAATTGTTTCGTAAGTATGCCTCAAATAGTTCTTCAAGGCTGAGTTTGACAGGGGTATTTTTGGGATGTGTGGAATTTGACCTAATAATTTTGTGTCAATACAAATAATCTTTTTCGTGGAAGTTCTATTAAGGGCGTGGACCTCTTATTTTATCGGTCTTTAGCTTTAAAGAATGTTTGCCCTTTTAATATTTTCAGAATTTCTTTATTTTTTTTAAGTTCTTCATTCACATAGAAGTTTTCTTTCATTAAAGACTTGTTATCTAATTGCCTTTCTTGTTTGGGTGCTTTAAACTCTCAGGCATTCCCCATGCTGCTCAAATTGAGAGTCTTCAGTCTTTCTCAAATATTTGTTCTCAGTTTGATGAGGGTTCGGCCCTTCAGCTCCTTGCTGATTTCCTTCTGTTCTTGTTCCACTATCAAGTGATAACCAGGTTTTGGAACTTTATTCTTGTTCCACTTCTGTTTGCTTTTGCTTTTTATTAGCTGATAATGCAACTAGTATTATGGATATTCTAAAATGTTTGGATTTGATTGGTTCTAATTAAGTAGTACACGAACCATGTGAAACTGACTCTCTTCCCCTCTCTCTCATATCTAGAATGTACGGGTGGCTGCCATGAAATGCATTGAAGAGCTATTTGCGTTGTGGTCTCGTATGGGCAGGAATGGTATGGAGTTATATTGTGAGTTTTCACTCAAGTTCCTCATTTCTTTAACTGGCATTTGTAACCCTAATATTGCAGGCAACAATGGAGCTGGGTTGCATTTTCTTGGGGAGCTATTGTGCTTAATTATTCAGCAGAAGATGATGATACTATCGGACAAAAACGTTCTTACCTCTTTCTTCACTACCGTGCTTAGTTCATCATCTGAGAGCCTTTTGGTGCAACAGTCTGTTGGGAAGAGGTTGGCATTTGATCTGGTTGATTTTCTGTTACCTAGTTACAGCCCCCTGATTGAGACCTTATTATGCTGATGCATAGTGTAATATCTGTTGACGATCCTTCATTGAGAAGAACTCTATTAATTTTCCCTAGGTTATGAAGAAAAGAAAAGAAACCATTTTCATTGCCTTGGGAGTTGGGAGACTAACATTTGATCTCATTGAATTTTATCCATAGGAAGTTGATCCAGTCTTCTTTTATGATCCAACTGTTTGCTTCTTGTGTTGTTCGTTTATAATGCTTTTGACATGAATATTCAGATTTGACGAATCCACCAAAAATGACATCCTAGTTTTCATGATCAGCCATGGTCTTGGGCTTCCTGCCCATGCAAAGGTTGGTTTATGTTTCTTTTTTTTCTTTTCCCCCTTCTCTTTTGTTGTTTCTTAGTTGCTTCTTCTCAGAATGAATATCAAACTGAGAGAGGACATGGGTTCTAATGTGTAAAAATATTCAAGATTTGGGTGCATTACTCAATTAGTTAACTGAGAAGTCACTTCTATTTTTCTCCGTGGTCTACATGGCAGCTGAAGATTCTTTCTTTGATCAAAGGCGTGGGAAGTAAACTCATGTCTGTTTCTGGGGTGAGGTCATTATTGAATGATCTTTTGGAAAGTCGTCGTCAATATTATCTTGCGGATGTCAAACTATGCCATAAGTTGTCGCAAAGTGAAGTTGACATATTGTGCCTTTTGCTGGAGGTAGATTTTCTAAGTTATGTTTTGCCATTATGTTTATACCTAAAACTTCAACAGATTTGTCATAGATGAAATTTATGCATGTCTCAGAGCTGTACCAGGCCAAACGCATTTCTTGAAGGGCATGATTTTGGGGACTTCATATTAAAGGCTTTATGGGTCAGCAGCATTTGTGTTTACTTGCTTTTTTACTCTATTCTTTCATGGTATCTGTTGAGATCTTATGAGTGTTTGAACTTTTAGGTAAATGGTGCTGAAGACTCTGTTGTTCTGGAGCCATGCATGACAATTTTGAGAAATCTTAGCAGTTCCCTTTATGGAGATATGAAGGTTGAAACACAGGTTGAGTTCATCTTCCCCATTTAACTGGATCGACTATTTTGCATTTATGATATGTAATGGTTGATTAATTGCATAGGAAAAAAGCTGGTTTGACTAGAAAACAAAATCATACTGAGTGCTGCTATTTTGTGGGCTGTTAATGCTTTTATTTGTTGTTTTGTGCTTATTTTTGCTGATCGTTAATTTATGTAAATGAACCTTTAGTAAGATAAAGTACTGAGTACCGGAGATATAAGAAACTCGATGATGATACCTGGATTGACTTGATTGATTGTGGTAAAACTGGGTTCCTGACTAGGTGCTATGTTAAAGTTTAAGAACTGGTCTTCACAGAATGGGGTAACTTGTCAAAGTAAGTTTTGAGTAATGGCCTTGTAATTAGGCTAATTCTAAAATTCTCACTTCAACAAGGGTATGAGACATGCTGATCTTTCACATTAACTTGGAAAGTATATTAAAGATTTGTGATATCTTTGAAACTTCAAAGAAAAGTTGGTGCACCTAATGTTATTCTCGAATTGAACAGTTCACTTTCAATTGGAGTTCTCATTCTAAGGTAGTACTTTTCAGTAAACTCAGGTTCAGAGGTCCAATAATTTGACTTTTGACGCACCTGACCGTAACATTTGGAATCTTTCTCTACCATGTCCTTTAGAGTTGCGTATTGCTGCGTCATGTTAATCTTAAAATCTTTTGTTTTAGTAAGGTATTTCACATTTCTCCTATCTTTTTAAATTACTCAGCTGATAATAATTTGGTACTATATTCATCTCCCTCCACCTTATCAGTAGGACACGGATCTCGGTGCTAGCATACGCCGTAATCGATTCTATTCATACGAGTGAAGTTAACCTGTTTAGAGAAATAACTTCATTGTGCTTTACTCTGTCATTCTGTGTTGGGAATCATGGACTGCTAAAACCTTTTTTCTCTCCTGAAGAAACTTAAGTGTCTATATGTATGGTTGTGGTTCTGATCTCATTTTGTTTTGTTTTGTCTTTCTGCAGGAGCTTATCTTCCAAATCTTTTAGTTCTATTTAGAAGTGCCAATGCTGGTATACATAATGCCAGTAGAGATACCTTGTTGCGAGTTAATGTATGTCCCCTCACTCTGTTTTCTATTTTCATTTTTCCTTTTCCATGTCAATAAATAATTTCATGGCTCGTGATTGCGTTATATTTGAACTTGTATGAATTGCACTAGATTGACCTTGCTACAAACTGAAATCATAAGTGTAGTTATGGATCTTGCCTGTCCATAATAACGCACTGGTACTTTCTTGACTTCAACTTCAAGTCTCGGAAGCCAATCCAAGGATTTTGTTATTGGAGATTTTACAACAGTGCTCAAACTTATGTTTCATATTTATTGGTTTGTATCCACGAAAGATGATTTGCCCTGAAATCTTGCAGCTAAATTGCTCCATTGTTGGACGGGTTCTTGATTCCATTTTGGATCAGGAAACTTGTTCAGTTGGCTCAGCGCATGGGAAGAAGCGAAAGAAATCAGTCAAACGGCAGGATCCTTTCCAGTGTAATGATGCAACCCAGAACAGAGAAAGCACACTATCTTTGTTGAGTGCTTTTCTCGATGTGTTGCTAATGAAGAAAAACATAGATAACAGGTCTGCACATTTCAACTTCGCACATTTGTGATTGGCATGCTTTCATTTACCTGTCTGATTTTTCTTCTGACTGTTATTGTCTATGCTGATCTAAGCTGATCATATTTTGTAGAACTTCACTTGTTGGTCCCTTATTTAAGCTGCTCCACTTGATATTTATGGATGATGAATGGATGCTTAAAGCTGCCTACCGTGATAAAGCATGTATGGATTCATCTGGTTCTCCCCAGGCTGTTTCTGATACTACAGCTTACATTCAGCAGACTCTGCTATTGACTTTGGAAGATATCAGTGCTTCCATAGGGAATGATATTCCACAGAAGGTTTTCTCCTTTACTTTGTCTCTCTCTCTCTCTCTCTCTATATATATATATATATTGACCCAACATGGCTTCTCTTCTTTCTGATCACTGGTTGCACTTGTTTCATATCAGGATGTCAACCACAGTTTTGACTTGCGATTGTTAGTCAGTTGTGCCCGTTCTTCAAGCGATGCCGTTACCCGTAATCATGCCTTCTCGTTAATAACTACTCTTGTAAAGATCATACCCGACAAAGTCTTGGACCAAATTCTTGATATTCTCACTGCGATTGGGGAATGCACTGTAACTCAGGTTGGCTAATTTGCGGATATAGACCTGCATTTCATACACACACACACGCACACATATATATTCTTTGCATTCTTCAAATGCTTACATGTGTCTTTGTTAGCGGTCACTTCCATTTGACCTTAAGACGCAATGAACTATTTCTATTTGATTTTATCACTCAGCCTAATTTTGTAACTAGTGAACCGTACCTTTTTGATGTGTAAAAGTCTGTTATTATTTTACATGGCTGGTAGTTGCAATATACAACCATCACTCTGGGTATCTTACATTATTCACTCACTTTGTATTCAAAAACAAGTCTCAGTGCATCATGTATTTCATCTATCACCAAACCTGAAATTAAAAGAAGGGCAATTTCATCTGTCTGCAGTGGGATAGTTATTCACAACGCGTGTTTGAAGGCCTTGTATCAGCAATTATACCCTGCTGGTTATCTAGGACCAACAATGCAGACCAATTACTTCAGGTATGTTATAAAATCTTCTGCAACAACTTTGTTTGCTGAATTGGTCAAATGTGTGTTAGCAGCAGCTATTTTCTTTATTTTGTCACAAACGAAGTTCTTAACTTGTTGAATTCTCTTAGATTTTTGTGAATGTATTGCCACAAGTTGCAGAGCATAGGAGACTCTCCATTGTTGGGCACCTATTGAGGTAGAATTTGCAATTTGGTCATTATGGTTCTTGGAATTTATCTTTGCTGACAAGATTTCTCTCGCAGGACTCTGGGAGAGGCTGAAAGTTTGGGTTCGCTGCTCTTTCTCCTTTTCCGCTCATTAACCTCAAGGAAAGACGAGCTAGGTCTCTTTGTTAATGAGCATTCTTTTGATCACTTGGCGTTTGTCATCAATAAGCAGTGGGAATATGAATTTGCTATACTGCTTTGTGAGCAGTATGCATGCACAATTTGGCTTCCTTCTCTCATCATAGCACTTCAGAAAATTGGAAGTGATACTTTTAGTGAAGGCATGTTCATGCAAATGTTGGTTGCAATGCAGTTTGTTTCAGATAAGCTGCGAGATCCTGAGCTTTCCCACAAGCTTGGTTTGGAAGAAGATTTTAATAACATTCAGGTATGAACATCTCTCTCTGTCTATATATACATGTGTGTGTGTGTAAAGTTTTTTCCACATTATCTTCCAGTTGATAAAGATTATGAATTTTTCTTTAGTAGCTCAAAGTGCTATGTCATCATCATCTGAAATTTTAAGTACCTGCAGTGGGAAGGTAGTCACACTCTTGGGCATTATATATTACTTTCAATCAGCTGGTTTCAAGTGACTAGAATCCTTGCTTGTGAAATTTTCGGTTTTCTGACAAATGAGATTTTTTTTGCAAATGAAAAGTGCAGATTTTCATTTATCTATGAGATAAGAAGCTATGCTGATTAGGGTTACTGCTATTGAGAATTGAAATCCTCATTTCGGTGGTTTTTATGCCCTGAATTATCCTAAAATCATACTTATAGTGGTAGTATTGAGGTAAGACTAGGAGTTTCTTCATGTACATATTACACCCTTTCACATTTTTACTCCAACTGGATTTCATTTCTGCAGACTATGGTTGGTGAACTTATGGAGCAAGTTGTGTATCATCTCCAACTGGTTGACTCTAAAAAGAAGCATATTGGTGTCCCGGCTTTCATCAAGAGTGAACTGAAGGAGTATATTCGCGCCCTTTTAAGAACTTTGATAAAGGGCCTTCCACCCTCCACCTATTTCAAAGTCATCATTAAATTGATCCTTCATATGGATAGAAACGTGAGGAAGAAGGTAAAGACACTTATATTATGGCAAATTATCTTGCGTTAAGTAGTTCCAAGGAAGCTAGCATGAATACGCACCTCTGAGAAGGGACTTTCATTTGGACACATGTTATTATTTTTTTTTGCAAGTTTTCTTGTCTAAAATCTAAGGGCATGCGTTGCAATGGTTCTAAGGCCAACACTCTCATTCTCCTTCACCGAATTCGATGCTATCCACTTGGGTTTTACCCAACTCCACTCATCTATTGACATGTATTTCTTTTCCGAAAAAATATATCAAGTTAAATTTGTATTGTTGGGATGAATATTGTTTGCAGTTAACAATCCACATGTCAATAGATGAGTGAAGTTGCGTAGAACCGAAGTGGGTAGCATCGAGTTAGCCCTCATTCACACCTACTTTTTTCCCATCTGCGTGATTTCATTTTGTTAAAGTTTGGGCATTGTTCTCAGCTTAAGTTTCTCTTGAGCAGGCTCTTGGGCTTTTGTGCGAAACTGTGAAGGACTTGGATACAAATGCAAAGCTTGAGAAGAAGGGTTCAATTTCAAGCTTAAGAAGCTTATGGCTGAACCTGAACAAGACTTCTTTGGAATCATTTGAGAACTTATGCTTGGAAATATTGACGTTACTTGATGCTCCTGATGATGTCTCAAGTACCTCCTTGAATCTGGCAGCAGTATCGGCATTGGAGGTTTTAGCCAACAGGTTCCCTTCACATGATAGGATCTTTAGCAAGTGCCTTGGGTCTGTATGTAGAAAAATCTGTTCTGACAATTCTGCTCTCTCTAGTCATTGCCTTCGGGCCACTGGTGCTTTAGTTAATGCAATTGGGCCGAAGGCACTGCCTGAACTTCCTAGTGTTATGGAATGTGTGCTAAGGAAATCTCGTGATGTTTCTTCAGTGGCTAAAGAAACCAAGAGAGCAGTTGACAGTGCTACAGTTTCTTCAAATTCAGTTGACTCCCTCTTCATGTCTATTCTACTAACCTTGGAGGCCGTTGTCAACAAGCTTGCTGGATTTCTAAATCCTTACCTGGGAGACATATTAAGATTAGTCGTTTTGCATCCATTGTCTTTTACCTCCTCTGCAATCAAGCTGAAGTTGAAAGCTGATGTCGTGCGCAAGCTTATTACTGAAAAATCCCTGTGAGTGGCTTTACTTAATCGTCTTATTGTTTTCATTCATTTCTTCTCCTCGCTAAATCTGCCATTCTTGATTGTCATTTTAAACTGACGCTAATTTTCTTCATTAGGTTCGTCTTCTGCTCCCTCCAGTTTTGTCGATGTACTCTGATGCTATTAAAGCCGGGGAGTCAAGTTTATCAATTGTTTTTGAGATGCTAGGAAACTTGGTTGCTTCAATGGATAGATCATCAATTGGTGTTTATCATGCAAAAGTCTTTGACTTGTGCCTGCTAGCTCTTGATCTGCGTCATCAGAACCCTTCCTCAATTCAGAATATTAATGTTGTTGAGCAAAATGTCATCAATGCTGTTGTTAACCTGACTATGAAACTCACAGAGACAATGTTCAGGCCTCTTTTTGTCAAGACTATTGAATGGTCAGGTTTGAATGTGGAAGGTGATGAAAATACACCAGGAAAAGCTGATAGTCGGGCCATCTCTTTCTTCAATTTGGTCAACAAGCTTGCTGAAAGCCATCGGTGAGTTGGCTAATCATTTATTTTGATAGATCGCCCGTATCACTTTCTTGGAAGTGATGGTTCTGTTGCAAGCTAGCTCAAAGGAATTACTGTATTTAACTGCTTTTTATGAATACGAGTAGTAGAAGTGGGGATTTTTCACGATTCCTATTTTGGAGCATAAATAGCAGGTTATGTTTTTGGTGATTATGTTACTGACATGAAAATTGGATACTCACATAATAATTGAAAACCCTATCCACGGATGTGGAGAGGGATTTAGATAAGAGGATACAAGGAAAAACACATGATATGTACACTTAATTTAGGGGGATGCTGCCCTGCTCACATAACTAGTCTCTCTGCCTATCTATTCATGAAAGTGACTGCCTATCTATTCATGAAACTGAGTAAGATAATAAAAACTTGTTGAGGAGCTGATGATGATGCGATGTACTGATGTTAACAAACTTGAGATCATTCTCATTCTTGTGTTAGAAATGAGGAAAGTATATTTATTAGTGTGTAGTGGTGTTTGGTGAAGTTGTTAAGGAGGCTGAGAGAGAATATATTTGCATAGTTTTCATCTAATTCTCTTTCCCCAAATTGGTGCGTCCTTTGCAGAAATCATTCGGAAGACTTGGACCACATTTTTCTCCATTGCCATTTCTCCATCAGTTTATGTTTGAGAGTTTTATGGGAATTGGGGGTTCAGTGGTCCATACCACAATCAGTTGCTGATTTGTTTCTGGGAAATTTTAGTGGTATTAATAGTACTGAGGGGTAATGTTTTTTGGAATGTGATAGCTCATGTGACGTTTTGGTCTTTATGGTTAGAAAGAAACAGAAGAATCTTTGAAGATAGAGAGGAACCTTTAGAGGAGGTGTGGTACAGAGTCAAGTCTAGAGTAGCTTGGTGAGTCTCAAATCATAAGGAGTTTAAGAGTCTGTTAAGTTTTTGATATTCTGCTTGTATCGGGACCTCTCGTCCCTTTACTTCTTGTACTGATTCTTTTAATAAAATTTCTTGTTTCTTATAAAAAAAGAATATAATTGCATAGGCATCAGACCTTGCATAGGCTTGTGACCTAATATATTTCATCAAGATGGATTTGTATATATTATACTGAAGACTAATATGGATACTGTATCTCTGGGAGAGGCCTGCATTATTCCCGTAATTCTTATATTGGCTTTTCTGGAGCTGCTGTTACTTTCATCTTCAGTGGGAGTTTTCTATATCACTAGAGAACTTAGGTAGGTGGTAACAGTTACCTATATATTCAACACTTGAGAAGGAAAGGATGAATCAGGACCTTACATATGAGAAATGATTTTGACACAGTAATACCTACAAAAACAAACACATTTAAATATACATGTGGTGCTCTTTTTATGGCTGCTGGCGCTGCATCCATGGGATCAGCACTTAAGGATTTTGGAAGAGTTGATCTCAGCCTTAGAAATATCGGGTTTAATTTTTATTTCTGAATTACAAGTAGTAGTAATTTTGTCCACATGCACATCCTTCTCTCATCTCTTGGCACAGATTGTCTGGTGGTCTCTGATGATGGTATTAATAAACCATCTAAAGATTGATGTTCGTTGAGCTAGGTTTTGTGCTATTTTTTAAACTGCTCCTTTTCCTATATGATAGGGTGCCCTGCTATTTAATTAACTTGTCAAATTATGTCTGAATCCATGTCTTTTTTTTTTTTTTGAATTACATTTTGTGTATGCTTGTTCGTTTGCTATTCCGGTCCAGTCAACCAGTTACGACTTGGTAAACCAATAAAGCCATTGTTGAACTTTGCAACGATCATACTAAAGTTTAAAATTAGTCTGATTAGAGCTAAAATTAGAGCTCCAGTTATGTTTTTGTGGCTGCGTCTTGGGTTTCCTAGTTCAATTTATTGCAGGACTATTCTAACGTGGTTGCAAATATTGTCAAGCATCCTTTTTAGGAAATTTTCTCTGTTTTGTTTTTTTGTTCCTGAAGGGTTTTATTGTTTTTATGTTGTAGTAACCTATTGGATTTTGCATTGGTTCTGTACTTTTCAGATCTTTTATAATTCGTTCTTTTATATTTAGTGCAAACTAAATTAGCTTCCGTATTTTTATTTAATCACACATTCATGTTGTTATTTAACATCAGATCGCTGTTTGTCCCATACTTCAAGTACTTGCTTGATGGGTGTGTTCGGGGTCTTGTTGACACAGAAGGTATAGAAATTGGCGTAACTCCGAAAAAGAAGAAGGCTAAGCTTCACAATAAAACTAAAGACAGAGATGGTGCATTATCTCTTCAAGTGTGGCATCTCCGGGCTTTGATATTGTCGTCTCTACATAAATGCTTTCTACATGATACTGGAAGTTCAAAGTTTCTGGATTCTTCTAATTTTCAGGCAAGATCGGTTTCTACTTTGCTATTTAAGAGATGCACCTTTTCTTCTTGCCTTATGCTTAATTTCAAACATCTCGCCTCGTGATGACATGCACATTAAACCATATCTTCGTTTGGATGTTTCATTTACTTAGTTCCCTCTCATGCCATCAAGATCCACGCAATTATTTTTTGTGTGGGAAATTTAACTTTCTGGGGTGGGGGGTGAGAGTTACTGTCTTGATTGATTTTGTGTGTGCTTTTCAGGGGCAAGCTGTTGTCAGATTATTAGGTCTATCTATACTTATCATCTTTGACAATGTTTTCCTAAAATCTCACACTTAATAAAATGTTTTCTATATTCACGGTCTAATTACAAAAAAGGTCATTTATATTTCAAAACACGGATGTACCCCCTTGAGGCATTACAAATACCACTTGAAGTTTTTCTTAAAAATTACCCCTCCCCCACCCAATACGTGCAATTCGTAAAATGGGAACAAGTATCAAGTGTATATGCTATTTGATATATAACTGGGTTTTTTATAATTAGATTAAATTTCACGGGTGGTTTTGTTATTAACCCTTATACTTATTGCTGATCTGATTTTAATCACATCACTTGTCTTCTTCCCTTATTCTATGTATTGGTAAATACATTTTGATTTCAGATTTATCATTTGATGTGGCCAGTTGGTGGTTCTAGATAATACTATTTCCATCTCAAAATTATTATTTTTACATGTCTTTAACTGAAGATGGTTCCTATTTTTAAAGCCACTCAAGTGGGTGCATCAGATTTACTGAATTAGCTGATCTTAACCGAAAGACTTCAGAAGTCTATAATCTTCTACCATGTCGCACCCACTTTTAGTTAACCAGATTGTTACTCCAATTTTTCCTTCACGATTTAGGACAGATTTTGAAATAGATTAATCAAAAAACGACTTTGCTAGTCTGAAATTATTCGGCTTTTGTAACTTTCTGTATCATCTAGGGAAATGTAAAACCATTAATCAACTTACTTTTACATATCTTGCATACTTCAGTTGCCTCATATATCTTTTAAAATTTACATGTTTGGTTCTTTCTATTGATTTTTGCATCTCTTCCAGGTTCTTCTGAAACCCTTGGTGTCACAGCTTGTCATGGAACCCCCAGTATCTATTGAAAATCATCATGATGTACCATGCGTAAAAGAAGTGGATGATTTATTAGTCGCCTGTGTCGGTCAAATGGCTGTTACTGCTGGTTCAGACCTTCTGTGGAAGCCATTGAATCACGAGGTAATTATAATAGAAGAGATTTAAATTACAGTGAAGTTTTATTTACTACTGAAGTTCTCGCAAAGATCATGTTATGGTCAAATGTTTCACACCTTATAAATAAATTTATATACGGATTCTTTTTTCTTTCAAGGACTAATTTTTTAATTTTATGGTATGAATTCTTTCAATTCAGGTATTAATGCAAACTCGTAGCGAAAAGATTCGTGCCCGCCTCTTAGGTCTGAGAATAGTCAAGTATCTTATAGAGAACTTGAAAGAAGAGTATTTGGTATTTTTGCCAGAAACAATTCCCTTCCTTGGTGAATTGCTGGAGGACGTTGAGCTACCGGTCAAGTCTCTTGCACAAGAGATTCTCAAGGAAATGGAAACTATGAGTGGCGAAAGCCTCAGACAGTACCTCTGATAACCTAAACTAGTAAGATTGCGCTTTTTTTTTTTCTTTTTTTCCCAGTGTGAGGTTGAGCACTCTTGGAAACGAATCTGTCTGTAAATATGTGCCAATTTTGTCAAGATTCACAGGATCAATCTTGTATACTTAGATTGTTTTAATGAAGAGGTAAATTTATAGTCTCTAATGAGCAATATTGTACTCTGACCTTTTGGAGCTAGGAAGGGCAAATTTTGTTTCTATATTAATATATTAGAACAAGTTTTCTGCTCATTGTTTGTATTGAAACATTTTTATTGAAAAATTATGTTCTTGCTGTTGATTGTGGCCACTTGGTATCATGCCCATCCATTAAATGAAGTGATGATCCTAGTGCGTTAAGTTTAGGTTTGGTTAGGACTGCAAATGAATCAAGTCGCTCGTGAGCTATTCGGAACTCGATTCGATAAAAGATCGATTGAGTTCGTTTAATGAGACTCGATAAAATAAACAAATAAAATCTCAGTTTACAGATATTCATTTTGTTAGCTTGTGAGATTGCGCGTTAATAAGTTCCTATAGCTTAAAATAATAGTTTGACTTTTGATGAATATAAAATATTTTTATTAGAATATTGGAATTAAATCATAGCTTTAATTAGATATATTATGTGTTTAATAAATACATAATTTTATTTTGTAATAAATTGAAGAATAATTTAATTTATTATTGATTTTCCAAGTTCGCTTAGGTTTGATTGAGTTCAAAAAAGTTTTTGAGCCATCAATATTTTTGATAAATCGAGCTTGAGTTTGACTCAATAATAACGGTCTAAACTTAAACTCTCAAGAGCTCGGTTCAGTTCTTCGATTGCAGCCCTAGGTGTGATAGCATCCAGGATAGTAGAAAACAAAATGAAGTATTAGAACAATAAAGTATAATTAATATAAAATAATAAGAAATTCCTTAAGGAAATCTAAAAAATTACAGATTGTGCCTATTGATCAGAAGGCATGATCCAACAGTCCACATCGATCTAGACCAAGGGATGAATCTGTTCTGAAAGGGCATCCAGATCTCTATATAAACAGACTCCTGGATGATCATTTTACTACACACTGAAAATCTACATTCATTTCAGCATATTGCTTTATCTCTTCCTTTCTGTTTTTCGAAAGTTCTGAAACACGTTAAGTTCGCTGTAAGGGGCGATTGGATATGCTTTCATTTTGCTAGAGAATAGTGGTAAAAAAATTTTGGAAGAAAAAAATATGAATTTTGAGATTGTGATTGGATGTGAGATGAAAAAGTAATGATATAAGTTGATTTGATTTAAAAATAGTAAAGTAATGATTGGATACGATTGATAGTTAGAAATGTGTGAGTGAGTGAGTAGTGAAATTTGTGGAAGATGTTTAATAATGATTAGTTTTTTGTGAAAAATGTGTAAATGTGATTGGTAAGAGAAAAACTGAAAAAAAAAGTTAAAGTGAGAGAATAGTATATTTTCTGAAAATTTTCATAAACAATAGTATGTTTGGTCAAAAAAAATTCTCCAACAGAACGAAAATGGAATCTCTTTCATATCCAATTGCAGCCTTAGACTTTTATAGTTCCCTTGATATTGCCTATTTTATAGGGATCCTCTCATTGAAAAGGTAACGAAAAATTTTGTCTACGAAAATTTATATACTTTTAATTGTTAGAGCATAACCTAGCAACTATATTGAGAACTGAACAGAAATATCAAATATATATTATTTATTATTGATATATTATTATGTTACAATTATACTTAGGTCAAAGGGCCACATTGACTACTCTTGGACACACTAGCCGTAAGCTTGTTCTGCAAGTATCTTTGGAATGGTCAATAACTCAAAGAACAAAGCTTCCAAAGCAATCTGTAATGGTCAATAACTCAAAGGACAAAGCTTCCAAAGCAATCTCCAGATTAAAAATACTTGTTGTATTGGTCAACTACTCACAGCTTGCAAAGCAATCTCCACTTAGAAAATACAACTTAAATACCCAACCAAACATTTGAAACGACACAACATATGTTGTGCCAACAGGAAAATCAAAATCAAAATTTCTAGAACAACCAGTGAGGCGCAATCATTAGCTCAAATTGTTACTTCAATTGACGATCTCTTGATAGAAATATTTCTACGCCTCCCCATGAAATCTCTTACTCGGTTCAAACTAGTGTCCAAACACTGGCATTCTCTCACCACTAATCCAAGATTCTGTCTTGTGTGCAATCCTAATCCGAATCCTGCCGTTGGCTTTTTCTTACATTGTTCCAACTTTCGGTCAACCCTAGGATTGAATATGTTCCCTTTTCTAGCATCAAGTCAAAAAAATCCACCAATCAAAAAATTGAAATTCATTAAAGACCCATCAGGTATTTGATAGTGCAATCTTGCAAATTGCAATAGGTTGTTGCTCTGTTCCAACTTTTGAGTTCGTTATCATAATCGGAAATATTAAGTCTATAATCCCACCACCAATAAAATTTCAACACTTCCAAATATAGACGAAGGACGTGGGATTTCTGCGAGAATATATGGGATGAGCTTGGCTTTTGATCTCGTCAAGCCTCCTCATTACAAAGTTGTTTGTGTCCGAGGACTGGGATTGGATTCAGGTGAATACCAATTGTTGAAAAGGTGGTACTATTTACAAGAAAATGACCAAGTGTTTGGATAGAAAAGAGAACAAAGTTTAAGTCGAGGCTAGTATTAGATACTATCTTTGCAAGACGAATTGGCCCATTTACGAAGTGCTTACGATTTAGACAATCGTCCCTAAGATACAACGACTTTAACAGGTTCGACTTAGCAACACTTGCAAAAGTCGAACGAACAGCGAACACAAGTGTTTAAGACTTTTAAGTTTTTGGAAGAGAGTGATATTAATATGTTGTAATGCAGAATGACTCGATTTATTATCTGAAATTTTTTGTGTCTGTTTTATATGCAAGGGCTTCATTTTTATAGGCATCAAGGTGCTTAATTGGAAAGGTGCACCTGACTGTTCGAACAAGTGCATCAGCTCGAAAGTGCGCATCCACGCACACCCGCACGTGCGACAGGTTTTGGCCTCTGTCAGCGGTGTGCTCCTGCGCACGCTAGCCTTTGTCAGTGTGGTGCGCTCCACGCACTGGTGCGTGCTCGAGCACCATCCCCGTGTGCGCGTCCGCGCACCATCCCAGTTGGCAAAAATAAATAAATTAATTTTAAATGGGTTTTAAATAATTTTGGTCCAAAACTATAAGGGCCTTGAAGCCCAAGCCCACGACCTGGATCCGAGACGGGCTGGCCGGCGGCGACGGCATGCGCACGCTCGTGTGTTTTGAACCAAACTTATCAGCATGTAGGTCCTTACCCCTTTAAAAACTTTGATGCCCCAATGACCCAAACTCATTAGTCCAACTTGAGATTTATAAATAGAGCAATATTTGGCTTTTTCTCCTATGTGGGATGAAACTTTTCTCCTTCCCCACATTTTCCAATTTTCATATCAATTTCTAGTTTTAAGTGATTAATTTGTAGCATTAATTTCTCATTCACCCGAAATTGGTTTTGAGAAATTCAAAATGCCAATCTCATCTACTCATTTAGTAGAATTTTAACATATAATTTAATTCCATTTTCCATAAAAGGAAACCACTTAAATATTTGGTCAAAATCGGGTCAATACCCAATTTATTCAAACCAAAATTCCAACACCAATATCAGCTTGAGGTTTACTCGTCTGAGACAGGTCCTAGGAGAAAATATGGCGAGCCTTTCACAACGCAAGTGAAATTTCGAAAATGGAGTATATTGGAATTGAGCCATTCATTGGATCATTAATTGAATTGGAGATTCTTTGTATTTCAATACTGATGATCAAATTCTTCGGATAATGCCATTGCCCCCTATCCCAAATGAATGGGATTGGAGAAGCAATTATTATTTCAGCGAGTCTTGTGATCACTTGCATTACATTAAGATTATTGGGCCGCAAATTTAATTTATTGTCTAGAAGATGAGAAGGAATTATTCTAAGTGATTTGTTAAGTACAAAGTTGATCTTAGACTTGTTGTAGCTATTTATCATGGGATGACGTAGAATAATTTCGATCTGATGAATTGATACTACTACGTTTTTGATATTTTCTTTGGTTCAGGGTGAGAAAGAGGAAGATTCATTCTTGGTCTTGCAGATTCCAAGGAAAGCCATTCGATACAGTCTTATTTACCAGACTTTCGAGACGATGTACATGAGTTTGCCGGTGCCGAGGTTGAAGGATCTTTGAGATTTCCGGGTACAAATGGATTTCAATTAATTGAGTCCCTTTGTTGTGTTTAGTTTCTCCTGTTTCCTAATTACATTTTCTTTATAGTATAACAATGTACTCGTGGAACTTTATTGTGCGTTTATATTTCAGAAAAGTTCGGATTGTAAATTTTTAAACTTAGCTCTTGTAATTTGCATTGCGGATGAGATCTTCTATTCCAAAATCGTGTTTCATCTCCTATTCCAACTTTGTGGATGATTGACACGTGTATTACACTTTCCATATTAGAACCCTACAATTTCTGCTTGATTTATACTTGGAAATTAACATGGTAAGTGTAATACACGTGTCAATCATCCACACGGTTGGAATAGGAGATGAAACACGGTTTTGGAATAGAAGATCCCATCCGTTTTCCTTGGGTTAGCTGTTTTCTTCCGGACACAACTATAATTTAGGAGGGTTAATTAGTATCTGAAAATTTGGCAAGTTTTTGAGGTTTAATATGAGAAATTGAGAATAGTTGTGGTGACTTATCTAAGGTGTAATTCCTTGGTTTATTACGTAGGGTGATATTTCGGAGTTACCAATTTAGTACCCATATTTCACAATTTGTTATAAATTAGTACCTCTTCACTTTTAAGGACGAAAATTCCCCCAATATTTTTTTTAATTTTTGTTAAAAGTTAAGTTTTAAATAGAATTATTAAATTTTAAAAGTAAATTTAACTAAGAAATAACTTATTATTGTTTAAATTAAATTATTAACTTCTTAATTGTAAAAAATAAAATAAAATAAATTAATTATTTTTTTAAAAATTCGTTAAAAATCTAATTAAAAAATAATATATTAATAAAAAATTGCTATAATTTTCTTATTTACTATCTTAATTTAGTTTTTAAATTATTTAATTTTCATTATATTTTTTAATATTAGTTAACTAAACTAATTTTCTTTTCGATTAATTAAATTTTAATTTATGTTTATTAATTTACTAATTTAATGTAATTAATTTTTGTTTCTGAAAATCATTAACATTTTCAGAAACTTATTTTTATTTTCGTCCTTAAAAGTGAATAAGTACCAATTTATAAAAAAAAGTGAAGTATGAGAGTACTACATTGGTAACTCGAAAATGTCAGGTACCAAACCAGCAAAGTGTCTATATGTGAGGTACTAAAAAATCAATAACCCTATTATGTAATAAGAAGAATTTCAATTTAGTACTTAAAGCATACACTATTTTCACTTTTGATACATCACATTCATGCCATATCGATTTTGGTGCCTCATGTTTATCTTTAATCATTTTTGCTAGATTTTATCAACCATCCCTCAATTTTAGTACCCATGTTTTACTTTTTAATCCTCAATTTTCGTACCTTGTGTTCAGAGCCGGTCCTTACCTTTCGGGGGCTCATGTAAAAAAAAAGGCTTTTATAGATAGAAAAGTAAGAATATTATACATGCAGTTTTGCATTTTTCATCATCCAAAGTATTGAAACTTGAAAGAGTGCACCACTGGCAAACATACAAAAGGACAATCAAATAATTATTTAAAAAAATTAGATCTTCTAGCATTTTGCGAAGCAAAATCATCAATAAGGTCTTCAAAACTAAGTTTTTCCAACATTTTATTTTCAATACATATGGGACAGAATTGGACACAAGTATAACTTTATCAATTTTAGTTTCGAAAAGCTTTTTTCTGCTTAGAGATTTGTTGTCATAGTCTAATTATATAAGAGAAAAAAAATGTAGAAGATAATTCTAGAAATTGGAGAAGATATTGGATGATTTTCCCATTTTTTTAACTAAATATTATATGGGTCTCAATCGAATAAAAATTGAAAAGACTAAAATACCCTTAATGCTTTATCAAATTTCTAAATACATCTTCAAACTCTAAATACACCCATCTCTTTTAATCCTTATACTTTTCTTTTTGCAGCAGCCAGCAACAATGGTTAAGCCCGCGTAACTGTTTCTATTACCTCCTTTTCTAGTTCACGTAATCACATGTTTTATAAGCCTATGTATTTGAAGATATGTTTGTTCTCTTGTGGGTTGGTTAGATTTGTACTTCTTGCAGTTGCAGGTTTTGCTTTCATGTCCAGCATCAACAAATTCACCCATAGCCCTTCTCCCTCTCTCTCTTTCTCTCTCTCATTCATTTGACTACTGATTCTCTATGTTACAATATTTTTACTTCAAAATATTACAACAATTTTTACTTCTGCGCAACCCTAATCCCAATCCAGCGGTTGGCATCTTCTTTCCCTGTTCGTTTGCTGGGCGCAATCCCTGGATTAAATATGTTCCCTTCTCCGGCATCAAATCAAGTAATCCACCATTTAGTAAACTAGGCTTTAATAAACGCCCGTCCGACATCAGGATTGACCATTCTTGCAACGGGCTATTGCTCTGTTGCACTCGTTGGAGTCAGTGTAGATATTATGTGTATAATCCCACTATCAATAAATTTTCAACACTTCCAATATTAGATGGAGAAGGAGAAGGAGATTGGCTGTCGAGCACCATATGTGGGATGATCTTGGCTTTTGATTCCGCCAAGTCTCCTCATTACAAAGTTGTTTGTGTCCGGTCATTGGGGTATCGGTATCGGTATGCAGGTTGAGATTTACTCGTCTGAGACAGGTGGTCCTTGGAGAAAATGTGGCGAGCCCTTCGCAACTAATGTCATTTTCGATAATGGGTATATTGGAATGGAGCCATTCACTGGCTCACCGATGGAATTCAAGATTCTCACTATTTTCCAGATAATCGAGATTCTCAATGTTAGAGTTAACCTATTGAGTCAAAACTCTAATAATTTTAAATTGTTTTTATCTTATTATTTTGCCTATTTCTAGAACAAAATATACTAATAATTTTGCAGGCCCATTTCATGGAATTGAGATACAGATCGGTCAATTTGGGAGTTGAGAGATAATAGGAATTAAGTCCTATTTTCAAGGAACCACCATCCCTCAATCTCCCCACTAACCCCTCAACTTGGAAGTTGTTTGCATGACCTTTTTTGTAGGGATATGACTGATCTATAAAAGGGAATGGAGCTGCACGAATTTCTTTGTGGATTCAGAGCACGTAAATCATAAAATTAAAGAGAGTCCACCGTTTTTCACAAGAAAGAGAGGAGAGGTGCCTAGTGTGTTCGATAGGTGTTGACATCACCTTTTACAACACCTCTTGAAAGTTGATTCTTCTTGGTAGTTTTGAGAGACGACTTGTAATCCGGATAGGTTCAAGTTGTTCTCTTACTTTGACGGATTCCGAGCTTAGAACCGAATTTTTCAAAAAGAGTCCAAGTTTTTCACAAGAAGGAGAGGTGTCAAGTGTGTTCGATAGGTGTTGACGTCACCTTTCTTAACACCTCTTGAAAGTTAAATCTTCTTGGTAGTTTTGAGAGACAATCAATGTCGGGATAGGTTATAGTTGTTCTATTCATTTTACGGTAGAAGGTTGAGTTGAAAGACAAAGTACAATAGGGAAGTCTTTTTCCGTTCTTTTATTTTGTGTAATCAACTTTCTACTTCATTGTTTTTGCCTTAGTGGCGCCACACAAGTATTTTTATACTTGTGCAAATTTTTATTCCCTGTGTTCATTCTCATTTTTATGCTTTGGCACTACTACAAAAAAGCTGATAGACACCGGTTTTAAACCGGTGTCTTGGTGTTAAAGCCACTGGTGTTAAAAGTCTAAAATTTTTGACACCGGTTCAAAACCGGTGTCTTTTCCTTCAACGACACCGGTTTAAAACCGGTTTCTTTGAGAAACATTATCCACTTTCTTTGAGAAACATTATCCACTTTAAAAAGGTTGTTTATTTACACAAAAACACCGGCCTAAAACTGCAAAATAACCATATAAATAAATAATTCATCATGAACTCCAATTCTAACAACCATCATAAGTGCACTACCAACAACCAACAAAAAGACTATATAATTCAACTACAGTCAACAAAATCCATATGATCCAACAACAAAAATATACAATTAAACATGGAATGTTTGACTTGTTCAGTTCACCCACATAGTATTTCTCCAACATTGCCCAAGCATCGTGGTTGTGCCCGACATCATCAAACTCGTCTGTTACGTCCTTCCCTGAAGTAAGAATATCAAATAAAGTCTGTTAGTTTGTGCTACCAGGTCATGAGATGAGATATTACACATAATATACAAGGTAAAAATGTGTAGAAGAGTTATCCTTTTTATGAAGAGGAGAAAAAAGACACTGGTTATGAGCAGTCATCCTTTTTATGAAGAAGAGAATAAAGAAGACTGATATATATCAGGGCTATTACAAGTTACAACCAGACATTTATCATCTATTATGAAAACACCTGTTAATTGTAGATAAAAAAGAATGAGTGACCAAATTGGAAAACTAACTAGAAAACTTAGCAGCATTCAAAGAATATTAAAACATATTGTAGCCTCAAAGCTACACACCGTCCATCATCATTATCTGATCACAAGTTAGAGTCCAACAAAAGGTAAAATATAAGGAAATAAAGATGTTCTGATGTCCAACCACATAGCGCTTTTATCGAGAAAACCAAATTAAATACCTACATAGGAGAATGTATTTAATTTATGCAAAAAGACAAGTACCACAAAGCCTTTATTGAATAAATCTCTAAAATGCTTCAAGTAACTAAGGGAGAAACGAGAACATCAATTGTTTCTACAATAACACAAAGATTAAACACATGAAATATTGGAGATATACATACTTTAACAGACCAAGGTATACAAAACTTCAAAGATAGTTTTGCACAATAATCGACAAGTCATTAGAAGCATGTATCAAACCCCGCATTGAAATTCATATCAAGAAGTAACTAATGAGTATACGAAATGGATAAACATGAAACCAGCATTAATTGAGCACAAGACATCTTAAAGAAGTCACTAAGAGAAAAACATCACCGTTAAGCTTTGTAAGGATTTCTCAATCTCCCAAAGAGGCCATAATCGCTTCCATTGCATGAACACGCACATCTTTCTTGAAGTTGCTCTTTAAATGAACATAGCAACATCATGTAATGTGTCTACATATAAAGAAGAGAAGGCAACAATAAGTTTAGAAGATGTTTCTAAATTGAAAAAGGATTATTCATCTCGCAACATTAACATTGTGCAATCGTATGCTGTAGGATGTAATGTAACTTGGAATAAATAGACAAATTTTCTCTGCAAGTTAAAGATATAAAATCAACAAAGCACTCTATTAGGAACTAGTTCAAAACTTTAGACAATAGACAAATGGGATAGCGAATACCAACACGACAAACAAAAATAATGGAGACAACAAAAACATTATGAACAAAAACTAGATTACACTGCCAAAGCATCATGAGATATCTTCCTTTTTGCCCTCAAACCGTAAAGAAGACAACAAAAACATTATGAACAAAAACTAGATTACACCGCCAAAGCATCATGAGATATCTTCCTTTTTAAGGCTTTCAACAAACCAAAGACATTTTAATTTCAAACTTGATGCAAAGAGTGCGGATATGCATGTAATAAGGTCGTGCTCAAACCGACATTTCGAGCATTACATACTATGAGGTCTTGTGTTGTCGGTTTGAACATCACCCCATCAAGTATACTTGATTGAGTTAGCCTGAGGATTATATTCATAACTATTGACTTCAATACATATCAATACATATCTAGTAATTTAACAAACCGCATTTAGCAATTATCAAAAGACAAATACATTCTCAATCCATTGAAAAATATATGCTAGTTACATCTTCATGTTGCAAAGTTAAAGACAAGTGGACAACTTAATCTCGACTTGTCAAGAGTATCCATACCAAGATTGTTCACCAAATTAATTAATATTTCTTCTATATCTAGAAAAGCATTTCAAAAAGTCGGTGAATCAAGTAACATGATATCCACTTAAGTGAATCTGTAAGCTCTTAGTACATAAAAACACAAACCATTTAGACCTTTTCTATTTGCAATCGTACTTCAATGTCACATAAGAAGCATGCCAGAAAATTTAATGAGAACATCATATGACGATATATTTGTCCAACTTTCTATAATGCTGAAATTCACCAAAGATAATAGACGTAAGAAACCTTCATCTATCACCAATTAGAGTTGCATTATTTGACATTTTGTTAACAAAAATAATTGTTGTAGAACTCATGTACTTGCAGAAAGAATATTCTAGGCTCTAAAGCCATGAGCCACAAATAAGTAGCATCTATTTTGGCTTTTAACTGAAAAATGTTCTGGTCTTTCCTCACAAACATGAAGCTTCCATTTGGAAAGAATAGATTCTTACAATGCAATATGCTACCTAATGATTGAGAAACTCATAGATAAAGCAGCATAAAGTTTGCCTCTATCTATTTAGTACATCAATTATAACTACTTTTGCTCCTTAGAAGTGTTTATTTATTCGAGAAGTCCATAAAATAAATACTCAATGTCTCACAATGACACCCAATGATGGAATTCTTAATAATAACCCATAACAATATCAAACCCACAAGACAATAAGGATGTAGGTATTAGTCCAAGTGGCTACGATAATCTAGAGGGGGGGTGAATAGATTATCTCGGTTTTTCAGATTTTGCCCTCTTTTACGGAAAAGTCAAACAAAGACGAGAATGTAAATGCGAAAATAAAACAACACTCGTCGATTTAAAGAGGTTCAACCCACCTAGGGCCTAATCCTCTACCACCCCAGTATATCCGGGATGGATTTCAAAAGAAAAAAAGATTTTATTAATTTACCAAAAATTAATACACCACCTTGAGGATTACCACAACCCTCTTACAACACATTGAGGATTACCACAATCCTCTTACAACACCTTTGAAGATTACCACAATCTTCAAACACCTATCACCTAGATCACCCAAGTGTATTCTTACCACAAGAATACTCACAAGGATGTCTTGTGTTGAATGATGACCAAAATCAAGATTACAACTCAATAATGATTGATACAATATGAGTACAAGTGTAATCAAGAATTGAAAGCCTAGACCTCAAATATGTGCAAGTGAAAGTGCTTAGGCTTAATACAACAAGATATATGAAAGTGTTTGCTCAATTGCTTTTTGCTTGTATATTGTGTGTTGTATCTTGTTGCTTGAATGAAGCCTCTATTTATAGGAGAGGTCTTGGCTTTGATTTCCAGACATTGGCTCCTCCTTGGGGAGTGATTTGCTGCAAAAGAAACCATTTAAAATCATCAATATAGTCATTAGAAATCAATCCCACAAAATAGGGAAAAGTCATGTCAAAAATGCAACGGATAGTTTCTTTGTCAAACATGGGGTTCGACCGGTCGCGCAGAGATAAGATTGAAATTGAATTCTCGCGAATTTTTACACACAGGGGACCGGTCGAAGGGGGTGCGACCGGTCGCCCTTAGCCTTGGATCGGTTGCCATTGACGCTTTTTTACGAAACAGAGAAGTCTGGAACAAAAATCCAACTTGCAGGTACAGGTCGCCCGCCGGTCGACCGGTCGACCACACCGTCGCCGCCACCTGGTCGACGGCGGTCGCCCGCCTTTTTTCTTACGTCCCATTTTCTGTTTCAAAACTCAACTCAGGTACGGGTTGCCCTATAGGGCGACCGGTCGAGCCTGAAACAAAAGTGTTGTCCAATTTTAAATCGAATATTAACTTCAAGAAATACTCCGAAAAATAGTAAAAACATTTTAGATCGATCGGAAGTGTTGGGACAACATTTAGGGACATTGTTTTGGTATAAAAACTCATTTGAACAAAATCATCAAAATCATGATAAAAACATTTATCAAACAAATTCCCCCTTTTGATGATTACAAACCAAAACAATTTTCAAGAGGACGATTTGAAAAACAAAATAATTTTCGGTTTATGAGTAAACTATCCGTTTAAAAACATTTTTCAAAAAGCTCCCCTATCAACAAGCACATTAAGAAGAAATATTGCATAAGCTAGAAGCACAAGCTTTTACAAAATAAACAACAACTCCATGAGCTTAGAAGCTCCCCCTTTTTGATGATTACAAACCAAAATAATTTTCAAGAGGACGATTTCGAAAAACAAAATAATTTTCCGGTTTATGAGTAAGCTATCCGTTTAAAAACATTTTTCAAAAGCTCCCCTATCAACAAGCACATTAAGAAGAAATATTGCATAAGCTAGAAGCACAAGCTTTTACAAAATAAACAACAACTCCATGAGCTTAGAAGCTCCCCTGTCACAAATACTAATTATCCATGCAAACAAGTTCATAAAACAATCATTGGGTGAGTTTTCTTCACAACTTATGGCCTTAATAAGCCCATAGCTTGTAGCTTCTATCATGAGCTTTTATTAGCTTCTTTGAGCTAACGGGCCATTCTTTGTTTCTCCCCTTTGGAATCATCAAAAAGAATGTTAGGATGATAGAAACATCATAGAAGTATATCAAAGTGCGCCAAAGAAATGGTTTATCAACCATTGAGCAATTTAGGCTTAAAAACCAAGGAAAATGGGAGAAATGTATCATGAAGAGTTCATACGCTCGTTTTATTTCCCAAAACATGATCTCAATCAGTATAGAAGACTTTTGGAAGCGAGAGAATCATGTAGAAGTTGAAATTTTCATAGAAACATTTCATCGAACACATTGTGGGCGTGAAAAATAAAAAGAGTTGTATATAGCCCTTGTAAATGATCCAAGCCAAAAATTTCATCACCAATCCACATCAAACATCATACAATACAACATAATAACTAATCTCAACAAGATCATAAGCAAAAATTATCAAGAAATATACAAGAAAGCCATAAACTCGAGGGTTCAACCCATTGAGCAAAGTAAGGAAAATTCTTACCATTTGATCGGAAAAGATGAGCAATGATGATGATAAACATGCTATATAAGGTCCAAGATATTAATGGAATGCATGAAAATCAATTTTGAGTGACAATTGTGTGCATTTGGCAAAGGGGACGAAAAATGGCAAAAAGAAGTGAAATCTGTCAAATGTCAAGACAGAACGAACTTAAACCAAAATATAGCCTGGGCGGCCGGTCGTGGTTGAGGGGCGACGGTCGGCGTTGAGGGCGACCGGTTGCCCTCAACCTCTTCACCAACCCATTACTTCAAATTTTTCAAAATCCGAATTTTCAACCAAAAATCCGATTTTTCGCCCCTAAGTTTTAAAAACATGCAAAATGCAAACGTAGACCTCATTCAATATGCATTATGCCTAACCGAGCTCGTATTGACGCAAAAGTCTCGGAAGTTAGCGGTTTTGTAAAAATGTCCGCTAATTGATCTTGAGATGGTACAAACGATATCTCAATTTTTCGTTTTGAAACACAATCCCTTAGAAAATGATGTCGAATCTCAATATGTTTAAATGCGGTTATGATGAACCGGGTTTTGAGCAATATTTATAGCGGATATATTATCACAAAAGATAGGTGCGTTTTCAAAAGAGCATTTGTAATCCGCTAAGGTTTGTTTCATCCAAAGAAGTTGAGTACAACAAAATGCGGCGGAAATATATTCGAAACCGGCCGTTGAAAGAGAAAAAGCACGTTTTGCTTCTTTGAAAACCAAGAAACTAGGCAATCGCCTAAAAATTGACATGATCCGGAAGTACTTTTCCGATCATCAATATTACCCGCATAGTCCGAATCACTATAACCTTTAAGAGAAAATTTTTCATTCTTTGGATAAAATAAACCATATTGAATAGTGCCTTTCAAATATCGAAAAATCCGTTTAACGGCACTCATATGAGATTCTTTTGGATTGCTTTGAAAACGAGCACATAGGCATACGGCATGAAGAATGTCCGGTCTACTAGCGGTTAAATAAAGTAAACTACCAATCATACCTCGATACTTGGATTCATCAACCGTCTTGCCCTTTTCATCTTTGTCAATTTTGACATTGGTTGCCATAAGAGTCGAGGCGGTTCTTCCTTCTTCAATGCCGAACTTCTTCAAAAGTTCTTTTGTATACTTTGATTGCGAAATATAAATACCTTCTTGGCATTGCTTAATTTGAAGTCCAAGGAAGAAGTTTAGCTCCCCATCATACTCATCTCGAATTCACCTTGCATTAACTTGGAGAATTTCTTGCACAAAGATTCATTAGTAGCACCAAAGATAATATCATCAACATAAATTTGCACAAGTAAACAATCTTGCCCTTTTTCAAAAACAAAGAGTGTAGTATCAACTTTACCTCTTGTAAAACCATTTTGCAAAAGAAAAGAGCTAAGTCTATCATACCATGCACGGTGCTTGTTTTAAACCATACAAAGCCTTTTTAAGTTTATAAACATCATTAGGCCTAGAAAATTTTCAAACCCCGGAGGTTGTTTTACATAGACTTCTTCTTGAATAATACCATTTAAGAAAGCGGATTTAACATCCATTTGGTAAAGTTTGAAATTTTTGAAACAAGAATAGGCAAGTAAAATACGAATAGCTTCTAAACGTCTTCGGTGCAAAAGTTTCATCATAGTCAATACCTTCTTCTTGACAATACCCTTGAGCTACTAACCTTGCCTTATTTCGAACAATGTTGCCTTGATCATCAAGTTTGTTCCGGAATACCCATTTTGTACCAATAATTGTTTGAGATGGAGGACAAGGTACTAATTCCCATACATCATTTCTTTCAAATTGATTCAACTCCTCTTGCATTTCCAAAAACCAATCTTCATCCTCAATAGCTTCCTTAGCATTTTTAGGCTCTTTTTGAGATATAAGAGCTTTCTCGGCAAAATTCCTTGAGTCATTACTTTATCAAGGGGATCACCAATAATAAGATCTTTTGGGTGATCTCCTTAAATTTCAATGCTACGGGAAGATTCAAGTATCACCCCTATCTTCTTGAGGAACATTTGAACTTGAAGGTTGATCATATGAAATAGAAGGTTTATCATTATGAGCATCACTTTGAACAATAGGTTCAACAATATCCTCTTCATCACTATCGTCATTGGGTATTCTTTTTATTCTTCAACACCCGAGGCTTCATTAAATTTGACATGAATAGATTCTTCAACAACCATGCTAGTCTTGTTGTAAACCCGATATGCTTTGCTCTTGGTTGAATACCCCATAAATATTCCTTCATCGGCCTTAGGATCAAGTTTGTCCATTGATCCTTAGTATTCAAAATAAAGTACTTACATCCAAATATTTTGAAATAACTAATATTTGGAGTTCTTCCTTTCCAAAGCTCATATGGAGTTTTATTCATTTTAGGACGAATATAAACTCGATTAATGACATAGCAAGCGGTACGGCCGGCCCAAAAATATTTTGGAAGAGAAAATTCATTGAGCATGGACCGACTCATTTCTTGTAGCGTCCGATTCTTCCTTTCGGCTACACCATTTTGTTGAGGTGTCCTTGGAGCCGAAAAATTGTGTGTATATCCCTTGGTTTCACAAAAGATTCTAAACTCACCGTCAAATTCTCCGCCTCGATCACTTGAATAGTTTTAATAGTATCTTCCTTTTCATTCTCAATGCGTCTACACAACTTAACAAACTCATTAACGGCATCGCTTTTATTTGCAAGAAAAAGAGCCCAAGTGTATCTAGAAAAATCATCGACAATGACGAAAGTGTAATGTTTTCCACTTAGACTAGCCATACCAATATCCCCATACAAATCAAGGTGAAGCAATTGTAGGGGTTTGGTAGTGGAAATTTCATTTTGGGCTTAAAACTACTCTTAACTAATTTGTTCTTTTGACAAGTGTCACATAAGCCAAGATTTTCAAAATTCAATTTGGGTAGTACTTTTACATGTTGGTTTTTGTAAATATTTTTCAAATTCTTGTATCCAACATGTCCGAGTCGCCTATGCCATAAACTCGTTAAATCATTATTGGCGACAAGACAAGAAACATTTTGACTAACCAAATCACTAGTACAAATTTTGTAAAGATTGCCTTTTCTATTTGCTTCACAAATAATATTACCATTTTTAAGAATAAGACATTTTTCTTTATTAAAAGAAACATCATAATTTGAATCACAAAGTTGGCTAACACTTATCAAATTAAACTTAAGCCCTTCTACTAAAAGAACATTACAAAGAGAGAAAGAAGAGTTACCAATTTCTCCATTTCCAAGAATTTTTCCTTTGCCATTGCGAACATGACCATACCCTCTTCTTGGAGCTTGATGTTGGTAAAAAGCTCTCTCCTCCCGGTCATATGGCGTGAACATCCGCTGTCCACGAGCCATTTCGAATCCTCCATGGTTGTTATAGCCCCTATTACCTACAAAAGCATTTCTTTTAGGTACCCTATAATTTTGGGGTCCATGGGGGTTAGTTTTGAGACCTTTGGGTCTCCAAATATAACTAGAGCTATTTCTCAATTTGCAATTATTAGCATAATGTCCAATTTTGCCACAATAAAAACAAGTAGGAGTATGAGAGCTACTAGCACGTATGAAAGTCGGACCTTGGTTATTTTTCTTAAAGACTTTTGAAATGGTTTGTAACCAAGTCCTTGTTTTGAATGCTCACCTCTTTGTGCATCTAAAATTTTTGTGACTTTATCCGTACTTATGTTGAAACGATGCACGTCATTTTTCAAACATTCAATATCTTTTGTGAGCGATTCCTTTTCGGTTTCAAGAGAATGAATTTTAGTAAGAGTAAGAGCATGAGCTTTGTCTAAGGATTCATAAGAGGTAAATAATTTTTCCTTTTCAACCTTAATCTCCTTATGCTCCTTTTTCAAATTTTTGTATTTAACGATTAAATTTTGAAACTCAATTTGCAATTCATCAAAATCACATTGCAAGTCATCAACTATGGAGGAAGTAGAAGAATTTGAGTGTACCTCATTGTTTTCATCGTCTATAGCCATGAGACCGTGTTCGGTTTCTCCTTCCTCATCGGTTGTTTCGAGTAGTTCATCCCATGTTTTGACTTCCGCATTTAGAGCCTTCTTTTTTGTGAAAGGCTTCCTTTTCTTTTGCTCCTCTTCATCGAGCTTTGGGCAATCGGCAATGAAGTGCCCGGGTTTTCTGCATTTAAAGCAAGCATTATCTCTTGGTTTTCTTGCTTTATTTTTATTCACAAATTTTGCAAATTTTCGAACAAGTGCGGCCGTCTCCTCATCATCATCATCATTATCATAGTATGCATTATTAGAAGAAGAAACAAGACCTTTAGGAATAATTTGCATACCCGATTGATTTGTGGATGGTTTGGAATTTTTCCTCTCCTTGAGATAGACTTCATAGATGAGTAGGTTTCCAATAAGCTCATCAAACTTGAGTGTCTCAAGATTTTGTGCCTCCGTGATTGCCGTTACTTTTTTTTTCTGGACCATGAGCCGGGAAGTGCATTTAGTACCTTGGTCACCTTGTCTTCTTCGGAGATGACTTTGCCGAGGGCCACAAGAGGATTGACAATATTGTCAAGCCTTTCTACCATTTTGGAGATGCTTTCGCCATCATACATGTTAAAGTTTTCAAAGTCTTTAACAAGCATGGTCTTTCTTGCTTGCTTGACTTTCTTAGTCCCTTCATAGATTGTCTCCAATTTTTCCCAAACCTCATGTGCCGACCTTATGCCTCTTATGCGATTGTACTCGGTGGAGGTAAGAGAACAATGCAAAATATTTAAGGCCTTACCGTTTAGAGAAAAAGCCTTCTTGTCATTTTCATCAAACTCCTTGAAAGGTTTAGGAGCCAAGGTGCCATCCTCCGATTTCTTTGTTGGTTGATCAACTCCTTCAATGACCACATTCCAAATGTCGAACCCGCACCCTTGTAGGAAGCACTCCATACGGTCTTTCCAAAATGCGTAGTTGTTGGCGTCGAATAGTGGTGGCTTATTGGTAGAGCGCCGGTGGTGAGATGAGCATCATTTGTAGCCATGGATCTTTCCTCTTTACTCGAACGAGCTAGCCAAAGAGTTTGGCTCGATACCACTTATTAGTCAAGTGGCTACGATAATCTAGAGGGGGTGAATAGATTATCTCGGTTTTTCAGATTTTGCCCTCTTTTACGGAAAAGTCAAACAAAGACGAGAATGTAAATGCGAAAATAAAACAACACTCGTCGATTTAAAGAGGTTCAACCCACCTAGGGCCTAATCCTCTACCACCCCAGTATATCCGGGATGGATTTCAAAAGAAAAAAAGATTTTATTAATTTACCAAAAATTAATACACCACCTTGAGGATTACCACAACCCTCTTACAACACCTTGAGGATTACCACAATCCTCTTACAACACCTTTGAAGATTACCACAATCTTCAAACACCTATCACCTAGATCACCCAAGTGTATTCTTACCACAAGAATACTCACAAGGATGTCTTGTGTTGAATGATGACCAAAATCAAGATTACAACTCAATAATGATTGATACAATATGAGTACAAGTGTAATCAAGAATTGAAAGCCTAGACCTCAAATATGTGCAAGTGAAAGTGCTTAGGCTTAATACAACAAGATATATGAAAGTGTTTGCTCAATTGCTTTTTGCTTGTATATTGTGTGTTGTATCTTGTTGCTTGAATGAAGCCTCTATTTATAGGAGAGGTCTTGGCTTTGATTTCCAGACATTGGCTCCTCCTTGGGGAGTGATTTGCTTTGCAAAAGAAACCATTTAAAATCATCAATATAGTCATTAGAAATCAATCCCACAAAATAGGGAAAAGTCATGCGAAAATGCAAATCGGATAGTTTCTTTGTCAAACATGGGGTTCGACCGGTCGTGCAGAGATAAGATTGAAATTGAATTCTGCGAATTTTTACACAGGGGGACCGGTCGAAGGGTGCGACCGGTCGCCTTAGTGACCGGTTGCCGCCCGCGTTTTTCTGAGAGAAGTGCGGAACAAAAATCCAACTTGCGGTGCAATCGCTCACGCCGATCGGCCGACCACACACCGTCGCCCACCTGGTCGACCAGGCCGCCTCCCTTTTTTTCTTCGTCCCATTTTCTTTCAAAACTTAACTCAGTGCGGGTTGCCACCTATGGGGCGACCGGCCGAGCTCGAAACAAAAGTGTTGTCAATTTTAAATCGAATATTAACTTCAAGAAATACTCCGAAAAATAGTAAAAACATTTTAGATCGATCGGAAGTGTTGGGACAACATTTAGGGACATTGTTTTGGTATAAAAACTCATTTGAACAAAATCATCAAAATCATGATAAAAACATTTATCTAACAAAAGCGGGACACCAAACTTAAGAACTCATCATAGAACCCGACACTTGCCGATGTCATTCCCGAGCTATTCGAAATCGCAAAGAGATTATCATTCCACTTATCAATACAAGAATTTCTTTTCGAAATAAAAAGGCAACAATACCACATGCATCATTTGGAAAGACAATGACCAGGGTTGAGAGCGTTGGAATATTAGCGAAAACCGAGAGGTTTCAGTTTCATCACTTTTACAATATGCAATTATAGTTAATTAGACAAAAAGCGAATACTATTCACAAAACACAAACCAATGAGGGGGATAGTTTCACTTACATTCTTGTACCTTGGTCTATAGTTGAACCAATGTGACAAATTTCGGTTAACATCCTTGTACCTTGGGCTATAGTTGAACCAATGCCTCCAAGCATGTAAGCTTGAGATTAAATTACGATCCAACATTTTAACCTTAATAACAATTAGGCCTCACGATAATGGAATAGACACAGGTAAAAGAGGATAGAAAATAAGGTTTTGTCCAATTCTAGTAAAACCTACAAACATAAACATAATTAAAGATGGAAAACACAAGCACCTATTTGAGGAGGAGGAGTGAACTACGTCTTTGGCCGGAGCGGACGGGAGGCTGAGCGGCGAGATCTTCCTGTAAATTTGATTCAACATGAGACATTGATTATTACAAAGTAGCAAGTCAACATTGCATTGAAACACTCTTACTATATAATGATAAATGTTGCAGGAACATGCCACATTAGAACAATACAAGTGGAGAAACTACTGTGACACTCCAATAACATTGTAGCATTTTAAGAAGATAAGTATAAAGTATATACAAGCCAATTTAGCTTATTAAATTAAAAATCTACACATTCCCACTAAAGTTAGTGATTGAGCATAAAAATCGATATTTTAATCTTTAACGAATCATTTTCAAAATCCCCCAACCTGAACATATATGAAACCACTTATATTAAGTTAAAGAAAAACACAAGTTCAGCATCACTGTCAATGTAGTAGAACAAATTCAAAACTACAACAAAATATATACCTTTGCGGAATGACAAGTTGCGTATGGATGGTTTACCGGCATAATTAATATTGATAACTGAGAATTTTTCTAAAGACAGGCCAGGGCGTTCTTGAAACGATCAAGACCCTCTTCGCATACATAATTTAAAGCCCAGTTAGATACTGTCACTATAACACCACATCACCACTATCAAACACTGATTAAATTTCACGTCACAACCATCCTCACCACCTAAAACAAAACCCGTGAATATCCCAAATATCAGCAAACCCTACTTTAAAAAAGCAAAACCCTAAGATTTGAATCAGAACAAAAATGGATTTAATCCTAAAATCGATAAAACCAAACTTAGTAAAATATAGCTATAATACCTAAATGTTACTTTTCCGCGCAAAGAGAACGGAAGAGAACGAGACACTCGAGTGGGGGAATCGGCGCACTTGGAGCAAAGAATGTTTAGGCGGTCTGCGAGCGGCGGTGTGCGGCGGCGAGTGCACGGCAAAGCGGTCTTGTGGCCTTGGCGGTGCGAGAGGCAGAGGAGAGACAACTTTTTCTTTTTGAGAAGAAGATGAGAGAGAATGTTTGTTTTAGAAGAAGACTAACTAATCAAATACTTGGAGGACTACGTGGACCGGTTCGATATCCGACCGATTTTTAATCGGAGGGTTGTGAGCGCGGAGTTTGATAGGGTTCTAGGGTTTTGGAGGGTGTGGACGGCGCGAAAGCAGAGAGGAGGCGCAAGGGAGAGGGAGACGGTGGAGTATGTGTGCTTGGTGGGTTATAGTGGCGACGGGGGAGATTGCGGAGGCGGTGGTGCCGGCGATAGAAGGGATGGAGGAGTTTGTAGCGGAGGTGGTACACACGTGTTTGTATAAGAGTGGACACTATATCTATATTAGACACTATATCTATATGGCACTATAAACAAGTGTGTAAAACAATAAAGACACCGGTTCTATAACCGGTGTCAAAAATCAGGTGTGTAATCTAAAATAATTTATATAAATAGACACCGGTTTGAAATTCGATGCCAAAATCGGTGTCTATTTGGGAAATATTTTTACAATAGACACCGGTTCTAGGAAACCATGTTGTTTATCAAACGACAAGATACTAATTAGACACGGTTTCTTACAAAACGGTGTTAAAAAGAAAAGACACCAGTAAAGTCATAAAACCGGTGTCTTTTTGGTGGTGTCTATCAGCAGTTTTCTTGTAGTGTGGTTATTTTTCTTAATTGATAAAATAAACAAAGAATCTGAAAAATACAAGTTTCCGCTGGGTGACACCTAGAGGTGTTGCCAACACTCTGCACAACACTCAATGCAAAACTTAAGAATTTGACCCTTGAATTCTAACAATTGGCATCAAAAGCCTACACTTGATACTACTAAGTGAGATCCTGGTTGTTTTTGCAGTGTTTTGCTAATGGATGGTCAAGGAATTTCGATGGTTCGTCCCCCAGTTCTCGATGGAACGAACTACTCCTATTGGATAGTTAAGATGAGGGCCTACATAAAGTCGATTGATGAGCGCGCATGGAGGAATATCCTGGTTGGATGGACTCCTCCAAGAATCATAGATCTTTGATGGTGATTAACATTCAAAAGAGAGATAGACTGGACAAATGATGAGATTCAATTGGCGGTTTCAATTCCAAAGCATTGAACGCCATTTTTAGTCTTTGTGGATATGACTCTCTTCAAAGTAATCTGAAACAGTAAATCAGCGAAAGATGCGTGGGATGCTCTGTTGCATTGTGAAGGTACACGGGTGTTCGTAGAACAAAATTGAGACTCCTTGCAACTCAATTTGAACATCTACGAATGGAGGAAGATGAAACCATTTCATCTTACAAATCTTAGAATTTGTGAGATTGCTAATGAAGCACGAGGCTCTTGGAGATCCAATCGAACGTGAAAGACTTGTATCTAAAGTCATGAGATCACTTCCTAAGAGATTTAATGTCAAAATTTACACCATTGAGGAAACCAAGAACACGGAGACTCTACGTCTTGATGAACTCATGGGTATTTTGCGGACTTTTTGAGTGAACTTGGCTCAACAGGAGGAATATGAGACGAGAGGAAAAGGAAAAAGCATAGCTTTTGATGCATGGCGAGGAAGCTACGGATGATGCCCAAAGTGATGCCAACACTCAGTAATGGAACACTTCATCAAGGAAATGGAAGATTGAACTTGGTGAAGAAACCATTGCAATGTTGACAAGAAGGTTCAACAATGTATTCAAAAAATTAAACAAGGGCAAAGATTCCAAAACTCCTTTCAACAACGAGAGGATTCAAGCCGAAGAAACACATTAATCTTTGGAACTCCTACTCCCATGAAGAAGTATGATCGGACCTTTGAGAATCCATTCTTTAAACCAAAAGAAATGGATAGAATCCAATGTCGAGCATGTAAGGGATTTGGTCACTATGCCAACCAGTGCGCCAACACACTTAGGGAACGTGGGATGAACGTATGTGTTTCCCTAAGTGATGATGACACTAATGCCGAAAAGGTGGAGGAAGAGAAGCTCAATCAAGGCTTGTTTACTATGTGCGAAAGTGTGCATCGAGTGCGGAAGTTCCGGAAGTGTTACCGTGTGTCGTATCACCGATACAACACCGACGACACCTTAGAATCAAGAAGATCGGGTACTCTGTTTTAGATCGTCTCATCTTGTTGGAGCAGACACTTGTCCTCAAGCTCTTTGGATTTTGATAATCAAGATCACGATTTGATTGATAAAAACAAAGAGCTTGTAGAAAGTTTGTCCCAAATAAAACTTGAAAATGACGTTTTCCTCAAAGAAAATGAAGATTTAAAAGCTTCAGTCTCAAAATTGGAAGTTCTTTTGACTAAGAAGGATAAAGAACTTGATCGAGCAAAAACTCGAACTTTGTAATCTTGAAAAGGGTGAGTCGGTTTGATTCTAGCTCTATTGTGGTTGATGAAATTATGAAAACAAACTAGATTTGACAAAAGTGGTTTGGGCTTCAAGCCGATAAACCCGCAAAGCAAAAATTGATCGATTCTGTGATATATTTGGACTCGAAAAATTCTTCCAAACGTCATTTTGTTTGTCATTATTGTCTAACTCCTGGGCACACTAGACCTTTTTGTAAAGAACTGAAAAATGATAAGAAAAAAGGTCAAGTGTGGTCTGAAGTGACACGACACACACATCACGACACCTCAAAAAAAAAATGATAAATTTTTCCAAAGAACTCTTCGGGTGAGTGAGGCAGATGTTGAAAGTCTTTCTTGTCTTGTTGTTTACACTTCTCTCAAGTCCAATGTTGAAGGCACTTGGTATTTCGATAGTGGTTGCTCACGCCATATGACAGGTACCAAGTCACATTTAACTGATTATGAAGTGTGGAATGGAGGAAGAGTGAAGTTTGGTGGTGGTGCTAAGGGAATTATAATTGGTAAAGGAACTCACGAATGTCAAAGGTTTTCCTAAACTCAAGAATGTTTTTCATGTTGATGGCTTACTTGCTAATTTAATTAGTATAAGTCAATTGTGCGATGATGATTTGCATGTTAAGTTTGATAAAGACTCTTGTTCGTCTTTTGATAGCAATGATACGTGTGTAATGGCCGGTACTAGATCTCACGATAATAGCTATTTTCTTGGAAAAGATGAAACATGTCATCATGTCGATTTTGATGAAAACATTCTTTGGCACCAAAAACTTGGACACGTCAATTTTCGAAATTTGAAAAAATTGATCAGTCTTGAAGCAGTTAGGGGTATTCCCAAACTTACCTTCAATGGTAAAGTCACTCATGTTTGTGAACCTTGTCGAAAGGTAAACAAACGCGAAGGTGTCTCACCAGGTGAGACAACACTTCAATACCACACACGCTTTGAGCTCATTCATATGGATTTGATGGGTCCAGTTGAGGTTGATAGTTTAGGAGGGAAGAAATACGCTTATGTGTGTGTTGATGATATTTCGAGATTTGCTTGGGTTGAATTTTTGAAAGAAAAATCAGAAACCTTTGAGGCTTTCAAGAGACTTTACACTAGAATTTGTAACATGCACGATTCAAGTATTGCAAGGATTCGTTCTGATCATGGGAAAGAATTTGAGAACATTTCATTTTCAAATTTTTGTGAAAAGAAAGGAATTTTCCATGAATTTTCAGCTCCCATAACACCCCAACAAAATGGGGTGGCTGAAAGAAAGAATAGAACCTTGCAAGATATGGCCCGAGTAATGTTGTGCTCGAAAAATATTTCAAAAAGATTTTGGGCCGAAGCTTTGAATACAGCATGTCACATTTCTAACCGTGTGTACTTGAGACCGGGCTCTACTATGACTTCATATGAAATTTTAAATGGAAAGAAGCCTAATCTCAAGTATTTCCATGTGTTTGGGTGTGTCTGTTATATCTTGAATGACATGGAGAATTTGGGAAAGTTTGATCCTAAAAGTGACAAAGGCATGTTTCTTGGTTATTCTAAAAATAGCCATGTTTTATCGGATTTACAATCTTGAACTAGAACAATTCAAGAAACCTGTTAATGCCGTTTTTGATGATTTGTCAATTTTAGAAAATAATTCGAGGAGGATGAGAACATTGCCGATGTGATTGACTCTATTATTCTCGCAAAACCTGTGTCTTGTTTGTGATTCTCGGGTGTTACCGGAGGTGAGACCACACCCGTACCAACACCGTCTTTGATATCAAACAACAACGAAAGAAAGCTCCGAAAGTGAAGCTGAACTCGATCAGAATCTCGTTCCTGTGCAAAGAGATCCTCCAAGGAAGATCCAGAAAGACCATCCAACCACTCAAGTCATTGGAGAAGTGTCTGATAATATCAGAACAAGGAGAAAGGAAAGACTGAACTACAGGGATATGGTGAGACCTTCCTTTTTCTCTTCTACATGCTTGATGGTAAGTGCTGCTTGTTTTGTGTCAAACATTGAGCCCAAGAACGTTAATGAAGCTCTTAAGGATGAATTCTGGATTAATGCCATGCATGAGGAATTGAACCAATTCATTAGAAATGATGTTTGGGACTTGGTTCCACGTCCTGACAATGTTAATGTCATAGGCACTAAATGGATTTTCAAGAATAAAAGTGATGAACATGGAAACATTGTAAGGAACAAAGCTAGACTAGTTGCACAGGGTTACACACAAGTAGAAGGTGTTGATTACGATGAGACGTTACTTTTTGTTTCTCGTCTTGAGTCTATTCGATTATTATTGTGTGTTGCTTGCTCTCTTGATCTTAAGTTGTACCAAATGCATGTCAAAAGTGCTTTTCTTAATGGCGTTTTAAATGAAGAAGTGTACGTAGAAACGACGAAAAGGATTTCAAGATCCACACAAACCTAATTTCGTTTTAAACTTAAGAAGGCGTTGTATGGATTAAAACAAGCCCCTAGGGCTTGGTATGAAAGATTGGCGATTTCTTAGTACAATTTGGTTTTAAAAGAGACGGTGTTGATAAAACCTTGTTCATTAAGAAAGATAGGCACCATATGACTATAGCTCAAGTCTATGTGGATGATATAGTGTTTGGTTCTACTTGTGATTCTTTACGTGATGATTTTGTGAACTCTATGTCTTCCACTTTTGAAATGAGCTTGGTTGGGGAACTTAATTTCTTTCTAGGTTTACAAATTAGACAACTACCTGATGGTATTTTTGTCTCACAATGTAAATATGCAAAAAACCTGGTTAAGAAATTTGGTCTTGATAACAACAAGCACATGAGAACACCCATGAACACTAGTCAAAAGTCATGCGGGGATGAAGTGTCAAAGGTGTTGACAACACCTTATACATGAGCATGATAGGGAGCCTACTTTACCTCACTGCTAGTCGGCCAGATCTTATGTTTAGTGTTTGTGTGTGTGCCCGGTACCAATCTGACCCTAAAATCACTCACTTAAATGCTGTTAAACGAAAAATCAAATATGTGAGTGGATCTGCCGATTTAGGGCTATGGTACACTAAAGACACTAACACAAATTTGGTGGGATTTAGTGATTCGGACTGGGTCACGACTTAGAGGATAAGAAGAGTACCTCTGGTGGATGTTTTTATCTGGGGAACAATCTTGTGTCGTGGTATCGTAGAAAGCAGAGTTGTGTTTCTCTTTCTACTGCTGAGTCTGAGTATGTGGCAGCTGGTACATGTTGTGCCCAACTTATTTGGATGAAGCAAATGCTTGATGATTATGGTATTTCTAGTGATATACTGACCATGTATTGTGACAATTTAAGTGCTATAAATATCTCTAGAAATCCGGTGCAACATTCCCGAACTAAACACATTGACATAAGGCACCATTTTATTCGGGATTTGGTGGAGAAAGGTTTGATTCACATTGATCATATTTCTACTGAAAATCAGATAGCTGACATTCTCACTAAATCGTTGGATTTTGAGAGATTTTCCAGTCTTCGGAAATCTCTCGATCTTTGTGTGCTGAAACAGTGAAGTGTGGTCTGAGGTGTGACGACACTTGTCATAACACCTATTTCTTTTCTTTTCGTTTGTTTTTCTTATTTTTAGGTTTTAGGCATGGTGCATAATATCTCCAGGGTTTTCAAATTGGGTGTGCCATCTGTGAAACCTCTTCAGTTGGATTCGAGTTATTCTTTTGGCCAAAAATTGGATTGAATACACTACAAGTACTTGCACATTTTCTTCCTTATATTTGTACATTTTTTAGCTCCTCTGTTTTGAAGTTTGTTACTAAGTAGTTGAGGGGTCTTTCATCTCTTGTATGATCATGCCCCATGCGAAAATTGTAACGTTTTTCAAACATGAGCTTGGCTCCGCTGATTATAGTCATTAAAGTAGTTGAGGAATCTTTCACATTTATGTGATCATGTTCCATGTGAAACAATGACTTGTTAATTAAGAGCTTATGTGTACTTGAGAAAAAAATGGGAGAAAAATACACAAAATGTGTATAAGAAAAAAAAAGGGAAAAATACACAAAGTGTGTATGAAAAAAAAAATAATACACAAACGTGTATACATTGATTCAGTGTGGTTGAATTTGTGCAAGGAAAAATCATTAAAAAATCTGAGTATGGCCTTGAAAAATTGTTCTTGATGAAAACTGGGAAGTGTTTACCCAGATGTGGCCAACACTCTCTGTGAACACCTTGTGGTATTTTTTCAGCTTTTGTGTGTGTCTGCATTTTTATTTCTTATTTTCGTTTTTCCTTTCTTTTTTTAGGCATAATCAGGATTTGATTTAGTGGATTTGTCCCTATAAACTGGTTTTCAGCGGTTACGTGTGGTGGTTATTCTTTTTCTCTCCATTATCCTAAATTTTAGGGGCTTAATGTTAGTGGGTTGAATTGAGGGGGAGTTAAATATCTGGAACTTGAGATAAATATCTGCACTTAGTGGGTAGTTATTTCTGGTCTTTATATTGCTTATAAATACTGTGATTTATTTCAAGTGTTTGTAACATCATTTATATTCCAGATTTTCGATCCTCTTATTTCCTTCCCTCTTTTTCTCCATCTTGGAAGCCCAAGTCACATACCTAAAAGAACAAGAAACCTTAACCCCTCTGTCTCTCCCTATTCCTATAAAGTCTGACCTTCTTAAGGATCTTCCCATAGGTGAGGTGGGAGGTGTTGACACACCTACTGGCACACCCTTTGCCTCACATCAATTTGTCCTAGTTCCTTTCCACTTACTTGAAATTCACTTGCAATATGTCATTGCTCAGATAAAGATCTTTACTCGTTTTCGGGATGAAATGAGTAGATTGATTTCTGCCCAAAAAAGGGGGAGAAAGTGGCACACAAACTAGTAAGGTGGGAACTGGAACTGAAATGGTGGGGTCTGAGGAGAAAATAGGAGAAGAAGAGGAGGTTGAGTACGATTCTTAGGGAGAACAGTGCGGGGATTGACGGATGGCCGGTACTCGGTGGTGCGAAAGTGTTGATGAAGGTGTTGCCCACACTTGTGGCAACACTCCTAGAACCGAAGCGAGTGATCGGTCCCCCTGTTTTATGTTTGATTCCTCCTATCTTTGGTTGTGTTTGTTCTACTCCTTTTTATACTTATTCTATTGCTTTCTAAGTAATTATGATGATGGTATATAGGGGGAGTAGTTCGATCTTGACTTGCCTTTTTGTGATCTTTTTTGCGCGGATTATTTTCCTTGTGTCCTGTTTGAGTCCGGCTATTTTTGGACATTTTGGTGTCTTGAGTTTTTGTGCAGGTTTTGTTCAGAAATTGGCAAAAAGGGGGAGATTGTTAGAGTTGACCTATTGAGTTAAAACTCTAATAATTTTAAATTGTTTTTATCTTATTATTTTGCCTATTTCTAGAACAAAATATACTAATAATTTTGCGTGCCCATTTCATGGAATTGAGATCTGATTGGTCAATTTGGGAGTTGAGAGATAATAGGAATTAAGTCCTATTTTCAAGGAACCACCATCCCTCAATCTCCCCACTAACCCCTCAACTTGGAAGTTGTTTGCATGACCTTTTTTGTAGGGATATGACTGATCTATAAAAGGGAATGGAGCTGCACGAATTTCTTTGTGGATTCAGAGCACAGAAATCATAAAATTAAAGAGAGCCCACCGTTTTTTCACAAGAAGAGGGACAGGTGCCTAGTGTGTTCGATAGGTGTTGACATCACCTTTTACAACACCTCTTGAAAGTTGATTCTTCTTGGTAGTTTTGAGAGACGACTTGTAATCTGGGATAGGTTCAAGTTGTTCTCTTACTTTGACGGATTCCAGAGCTTAGAACCGGAGTTTTTCAAAAAAGAGTCCAAGTTTTTCACAAGAAGAGGGAGAGGTGTCAAGTGTGTTCGATAGGTGTTGACGTCACCTTTCTTAACATCTCTTGAAAGTTAAATCTTCTTGGTAGTTTTGAGAGACAATCTGTAATCTGGGATAGGTTATAGTTGTTCTATTCTGTTTACGGTAGAAGGTTGAGTTGAAAAACAAAGTACAATAGGGAAGTTTTTGTCGTGTTCTTTATTTTGTGTAATCAACTTTCTACTTCATTGTTTTTGCCTTAGTGGCGCCGCACAAGTATTTTTATACTTGTGCAAATTTTTATTCCCTGTGTTCATTCTCATTTTTATGCTTTGGTTATTTTTCTTAATTGATAAAATAAACAAAGAATCTGAAAAATACAAGTTTACGCTAGGTGACACCTAGAGGTGTTGCCAACACTTTGCACAACACTCACTGCAAAACTTAAGAATTCGACCCTTGAATTCTAACACTCAATATTTCAATATTGATGATGAGATACTTCGAGTAATGCCATTGTTGCCTCTCCCGAATGCTTGGGTTTGGAATAGCAATGATTGTTTGTGGGAATCTTGTGATCACTTGCATTACATCATCGACATCAAATGCTCACCGATTTCGTTTAATGTGTATGAGATGAGGCGGGATTATTCTGAGTGGTTTGTCAAGTACCAAGTTGATATTTCACCTGTTGTAGCTGCTTATCCTGATATGACTGGGTTTTGTCCGTTTCATTGTCATAAGACGAGTTACCACCCCAATTATTCTGTATTTTCTTTGGTTCGGGGCGAGAAAGATGAAGATTCATTCTTGGTTTTGAATTCTCCGAAAAAAGCCATTCGATATAATATTGTTTACCAGACTTTTGAAACAATATTTGATTTTGCGAGTGCTGAGTTTAAAGGTGGTCGTGATTTGGGTCGTTTTGGCTTTACGACTGGATTTGGATTTCATCAATACATTGAGTCCCTTTGTTGTGTTTAGTTATTGATGTTTTCTGATTACCTTTTTTATCGTATAATAATGTACTTGTGGAGTTTGCTTGTGGGTTTAAATTCCAGAAAAGTTATTTTTGTTTCTCTTCCAGGTTTCCTTTAGCAATGAGTTGGATCAACCGGAAAACTAAAGATATTATTTAGTCAGCTATAAAGCTTTTAACAGCTTGAGGTCTTCGTTTCCCTTGTATTCTACTCTTAGTTGTATTATATTGATTAAAGATAGACCTACCATGTTAAAACTGCTAACCGAATAATATACGTTCGACAAGATGGTACTATTATGAATTTGCTATATTTTCTCTGGTTCAGGGTGAGAAAGAGGAAGATTCTTTCTTGGTTTTGCAGATTCCAGAGAAATCCATTCGTAAAATCTTGTTTATCAGACTTTGGTGGCTATATGTGGGTGTTATTGCTGAAGGTTCTTTGATATTTCCGGGTACAGATGGATTTCAATACATTGAGTCCCTTTAATGTGTTTAGTTCTTGATGTTTGCTCATTATTATCTTCATTATTGTATAATAATGCACGTCAATTCATTTGTAGGAATTGATTTCACATCTAACTTGACATTAGATTGTAGCATTTTAAGTGTCATTCCCTTCTATTTGTTCCGCAAGTTCTCAGACAGATTTTAAATAGGTAATTGACTTGTGAATCTTGACAGTAATTGCTTGGAGAAAAGCATAAAAGAAAAGTTTTTTACATTGGAGACTCTGTTTTGATTAGCCTGCTGCAGTTGGGCTTAATCCATTCGAGAGGGTTAACCTTGTATTACAAATTGTCTTATGGATAGTTTTTTTAAGGGGGTATTTTAAAATTTGAAAGAAAACTGGATTTTTTTTTTTTTTTTGTAATTAGACCAAACCTCTGGAATAGTTTTTATTATTTGGCCAAATCTTATGGATAGTTTTTGTAATTAAGGCCGAAACTTGATTATAAAGTCTGTTTGGATATCTAATTTCTCCGATCAAAAATTTCCATTAGAAAACCAAGTTGAAAGACCAATCTAAGAAGCACCTTAACAGTTTGTAGCTTCCTAAATGACTAGGTGATTATTAGTAATGATCTTGTTTATCGGACTTTCGAGATGATGTGATTTTGCAGGAGTTGTTGCTCCAGTGCTCTGAGATTTCGGGGTGCAATGGATTTCAATACATTTAGTCCCCCCCACCTTTTTTTTGGCAAAAACTTGCGTGAGATGGTCCCACGGATTTAGATCCGTGAGACGGAGCCCTTACACAAAGTTTTAAATTTTTTTTTTTTCAGATTTTATTTTTCTTAGGGTTTATATTTGTTTTTTAGGGTTTATTTTGTTTCTTGGGTTTATTTTTAATTAATTTGGGTTTTTAGGATTTTTAGTTTTTTTAGGGTTTATTTTTTATTTTTTGGGTTTATTTTTGTTTTTGGGGTTTATTCTTCATGATTCATGTTTTTAGGGTTTATTTTTGTTTTTTCATGGTTCATTATTATTTTTAAATTTATTTTCATGGTTCATGGTCTCAAGAGGGAGCCCTTAAAAGGCCCGTCTCACGGATTTAGATCCGTGAGACCGTCTCACAAGAGACTTGCTCTTTTTTTTTGTGTTACTTAACTTCCATGTTTACGTTTGACTATATCTGAGGACAACAATTCCGGCCCCTCATCGTTGCGGTCAATGTACACTTGGGGATGTGCACGCTCTGGCCAGTGGTATAGTAATGGTAAGGTCTGCTGACATACAACTAGATCCTCTCAGGTAAAGAGAACAATTATTCTCGACCCCCCCAAATCTAATAATAGCTGATCTCTCCCCGAATCGAATCCACACAGATGCTATTTAGTACGAGTTCCCACCAAATCTTCACAAGCTCGCATATGCTCTGGGGATCAATATGATTTAGTTCTTGGTGTTTGCTAATTATTATCTTCATTGTATTTAATGTAGAGGAAAAATTAATGAACCCCCCAAACTATACGCGATTTTCTACATTGCCCACTAAACTAACTTTTTTTTCTATGTAACCCCCTCAACTACACGAAAATTTCTACGGTCCCATCTCTCCTCCCCACCGACGGAATATTCCAGTCAGATTCGCAGACATGTGGAAGAGATGGGACTGTAGAATTTTTCGTGTAGTTCAGAGGGTTAAGTAGAAAAAAAAATAGTTTAGGGGGTAATGTGAAAATCATGCATAGTTAGGGGGTATATTAAAATTTCCTCTAGTAGTTAAATCAACTTTAAAATTTCATCCAATTCTTCCTCAATTTCAGATTTACTAGCTTATCAAGTTCGACTTTTCCTCGTATGCACATCAAATTGTAAATTATGTGTGCCCATAAATATGTATGCATGCTTATATAATATGTTATAATTTCATTGATTTTGTCATAATGGTGTTTCAGTTTATTAGGTTCTTGATTAGGGATGGTCCGACCCGCCACGAGGCACGGGCGAGTCAGGTCGGCCCCTCCTACCCCACATTAAATAAATTTAAATAGAAAAATATTTTTTTTTATTTTTAATATACTTATAAAATATTCTTTACAAAAATTATTAAATATATTAAACAAACATATGCGGGGTGGTGCAGGGGGCAGGGCAGGTACTCACGGGTCGTGTCAAAATTATCATCCATATTCTTGACCATTCTATTGCTTATGCATCGAACAAAAACAGTCATATAGTGGAGATGAATGTCATTTCTATATTTGATTGGGTTTTCAAAGCTTGTATTCTTTATTTTGCTTTAAAGAAATGTTTATTTTAGTGTCTAAATATTTTTCAGAGTCAGAGTAATTCGTTTGGAAATCATGCATAATAACTTGTGAAATTATAAAACTATGATTTAATTTAATACTTTATTTGTATACAAATGCACAATAAGTATAAATATTAAAATCTATGAAATTTTAATATACCCCCCGAACTATGCACAATTTTTGAAACTAACCCCTAAACTATTTTCTTCTATTTAACCCCCTAAACTACATAAATTTTCTACGGTGCCCTCTTCTCCTCCCCGCCAACGGAATATTCCCATTAGATCCACTGGTGGGGAGGATGGGATGGGACCGTAGAAATTTTCGTGTAGTTGAGGGGGTTACGTAGAAAAAAAATTAGTTTAGGAGGCAATGTAGAAAATCGCGTATAGTTTGGGGGGTTTATTAATTTTTCCTCTTTAATGTACCCGTGGAACTTGATTGTGGGATTAAATTGCAGACAAGTTTGGATTGTAAAAGTGTGCGATTGGATATGCTTCCATTTTGAAAATTTTCTTTTCGCTACATAATAGTGAAAAAAAATTGATGAAAGTTTTTGGAAAAACTTGAGAGTGTGAATGAATATGTAATGATGAAAGTTGATTTGATTTAAAAATAGTAAAATAAAGATTGAATATGATTGATAGTTAGAAATGTGTGAGTGAGTGAATAGTGAAATTTGTGTGAGAATGTGTAATAATAATTAGTTTTTTGTGAAAAAATGTGTAGATGTGAGAAAGTGAGATAATAGTATATTTTCTAAAAATTTTCATAAACAATCGCATATTTGGTCAAAAATAATTCTCCAGCGGAACAAAAATGAAATCTCGTTCATATCCAATCGCAGCCTAAACCTCTAACGTGATCGCTCGTAGTTGTCATTGTGTTTGTTGTTTTCTTCTGGACCTTGTTATAATTTATTTATTGGAAACTTTAGTCGAGTATACACGGAAAATATTTTTTCTATTGGCAAGACTATGTAATCAATTTTGGTAGCCAACAAAACTATCTAAAATTACAAAGTTAAAACGTTAAACACAAACAAATGTAAGAATGAACATAAAGGCTAAGCTTCTATATTCAAGTAGTCAAACACTTATGATGCAAGTATTTAGGAAAATAACTGGAAAAGATCCAAAGAATTCAAAGTACCTTTTTATATTTGTTCTTTTGATAGAAAAAGTAGGATGAGGAAAAAAAAGTGGTTTGAGAATTTTCTCTCTCTAAAATTCTCTAGGGAAGCCTAAGTTAACCCTCTCTCAATCTCACGTATTCCTTACATCTGATTAAGTTTTTTAATTAGTTCTTAATCATTTTCCTTTTACTTTTACTTTAACTTATCATACTCAGCCTTTTCCAAACACCAATCTTGTGTTTTTCCTTCAGTTCTTCAAGAACCCTCTTAAACTAGGGTTTGCTGGGAAAGCCACCCCCTTTGCGCCGCTGGGGTTTCCCACCCTTTGTGGTGCCGTCTAGTCGCCGGAGCTCCTTTCTCTGCTTGGATACTGCTTTCTACCTTCCTATCTCTCTTACTAGCGAAGGGTCTCGGGTTTACTCCCTCCCTGTGAGATCTCTTCGAAAGTTCCCGCTCCCTCGCTCGAACGGTTTTCTTCTCCGATTTCCTCATAGTGTTCTCGGAGCTGAAACTTGGAGCGTATATTTTTATTGGGTTACCTTGTTAGCCTCTTTGGCTCGTCATTCCTTAGAGGGCTTTCGAAGAATCGTTGTTGGGTCTCGCTCAGATCTGTTTGCTGGACTACTTGAGCCACCCCCGCGGGCTTGACTACAACCATCCCATGGGTTTGCTGCGGCTCTTGTTGCTGAGCTTCTTCTGGGTTTTCCCCTGAACCCTATATTCAGTTCGTGCTGGTTATCTGCTTGGCTGTGACATCGTGGGATTGTTGGCTCCATTACTGGCACTTTGCTGCTCGTCATTTGCCATGGAAAAACTCTCACAATCCTCATTAGCTAACTCAAAAGGGGGTTCTAAGCACATTTATTTTGAGTCCCCGAATCCCGCATCCTCAGAATCCAAATCTAGAACTCTGGGTGCTATGGATTCTGAAACGCTGGGAGATTCGGACCCAACCACTGAAACTGATTCTAAAGATGATCTAATCTCAGTCTTTTTTTCAGGAAATGTTAACCTCCCTGACGAGGATACTCTGCTTCCCGACCCGGGTGGGAACAACATCGGTCCTAAGCCTGACCATAAGGATGTTGACGGTACTCTGAGCCCCAACGGTAATGGCTCCTACACTGGGCCCTCTTTTAAGTTCCCCAATCCTAATATACCAAGTAAGTTTAAGCGCAAACCTTTCGCTGATCTTATTACGGTACAACAGTGTGACGAACTTAAAATTAAACCCATGCCCTGTGATTCCTTTAATGCTCATATACTTGAATTTGATGATGATGAGCTCTGTGATATCCCTAATGAATGGGGATACTGTCTTCTTGGTTCCTTTGTTGGTAAATGGCCAGGAATGATTAACATCAAAAAATTAGTTAATTTTTGGAATGTTGTTTGTGAGGTTCTTCCTTATGTCAACGGATGTGTTATTTTCAGATTTGATCGTTTAACAGATATGGAAAAAATTCTGCAATGTGGTCCTTTTCATTGCCTTGGCAGACCTTTACTCTTGAAAATATTTGATTTTGAAAACCCCCCTAAGGGTGTTAACTATGAGTCTGTCCCTGTGTGGGTTAAATTCCCCTTTCTTCCTGGTAAATACTAGAATCTGGCTGCTTTTAGTAAGCTTTGTCTTAAAATTGGTACGACCATTTGTAGTGATAGAGCTACTTTTGAAAAATCTAGGCCAGCTTTTGCTAGAATTTTAGTTGATGTTGAACCCCGCCCAAATATGTTTTTCTAAAGCAGTCTAATGGTGCTACTTTTGAGCAATTTGTGGTTATAGATTTTTTCCCTCAATTTTGCAAAAAATGTAAAAGTTTTGGCCACTTCGTTGATGACTGTGGTTCTAAAAAGACCCCAGTTCTCTCTAAAGCTGTTTCTGCTAAAAACACTAAGGACAAAGGAAAAAAAATCGCTGAAACTGTCATTGTTGATCCAGACTTTGTTTCTGGTGATCTTTTACTTCAGCCAGGGAAGGGTACTGATCTAAATCCCTTGCCTTCTTTGCTTACCAGTAAGGATGGCAAGGAAACACCATTAGTACTCTCACACCCTGTTGAAACTAAGTCTGATTCTGCTGTTAATACTGCTGTGGTTTCAGATGTTCAAAATCCAGCTATCATCTCAATTGGGAGACTCTATATTTATACCCCCTGAGACTACTAATGATTTTGATGTGCTTGAGGAACCTGCTCCTCTGCAGACTGCTGAAATTTTGGAATCCTCGGTTCCAATAAACTCTGAAAAACAATCTGCTGATTGCTTGGAGGATCTGCCACCTAGCCCATCTTCTGACAAGTGTTCTGATCAAACCTCCCATGACAAAGATTCAGAATTTTCTCCTGCTCTCTCAAAAAGTGCTAAGAAAAAACTGAAAAAAAAAGAACAAGAAAGATGAAGCCAGTTTGGAGATAACATCCATGTGTGCTGATTCAGGTAAACCCGAGGGGAATGGTAAACAACCTTCAGGCTCATGTATTTCTTTAAATCAACCTACTTATGGCAATAAATTTGTTTCTCTAGGTAATGGAAAAAATGCCAACCCTAGATCTTCTTCTAGTAATGCCCCTAGAAAGAAGTTTGGTTCAAAATGATAGTCGTTTCTTGGAACATTAGGAGTTTTAACAACCCTATTAAACATAAAAACATAATTTCTTTTGTAAAAAAAAAAGAAAGTTGATGTTCTCTGTCTTCTAGAAACCAAACTTGAGTCTGAGGCTGCGCCTCAATCCAATCGTTGTGATTTTATTGTCCAAAATAAATTTCCGGGTTGGCTTGCCACCAATAATTTCCATCTTATAAAAAATGGCAGAATTTTGATTCTCTGGAACCTTTCCATTGTGGACCTCCAAGTTTTAAATACTGATCCACAACTTATCCACTGCTCTTTGACTTGCAAAATTTCTCATAATTCCATCCTAACCTCTTTCATCTATGGTCTTAATACTGTGGGTGAAAGAAGGTTGCTTTGAAACAAAATGTTGGAGCTGGGTGATCTTATTGATTCTCCTTGGCTTTTACTTGGAGATTTTAACACTATCAAAAACCCAGATGAAAAACTAAATGGGGCACCTTTTACTAATAAATCAGTTGAAGAGTTTCATGACACTTGTGCTTATCTTGGTCTTAGTGAGGTGCAGTCTACTGGATGCTACTTTACTTGGACCAATAATACCATTTGGTGTAGACTTGACAGAGCCTTGATAAACTCCGCTTGGTCTCACTCAGATTGGAGGTGCTCAGCTGACATCCCTGTTCCAGGGAATGTTTCTGACCACTCTCCAATTGTTGTTACTTTTTTTTAGCAGAACTTAGTTCTCCCTAAACCTTTCAAATTTTTCAATATGTGGACCCTTCACCCTGATTTCTCCACACTGTGCAGGCTGCTTGGAATCTTAACCTTTGGGGTAAAGCCCAATTTATTCTTTGTAAAAAACTCAAAGCTCTCAAGCCCTCCCTGAAAGAGCTGAATAACTTCCATTTTAGTCATATATCTTCAAGAGTTAAGCAAGTGAAAACCGCTCTTAAAGATTCTCAAATCCAGCTTCAAGCTGATCCTCTTAACTCTGCCTTAAATGACACCGTTAAAGAGCTCAAAGCTAAAGAATCTTTTCTTGCCAAAGATGAGAGATCCTTTTTTTACCCAAAAAGCAAAATGTGAATTTTTAAATAATAGTGACAGAAACACCAAGTTTTTTCACAGTATTGTTAAAAGAAACTCTCTCAGAAAGCAAATGAATTCAGTTATTTTAGAAGATGGTTCCAAAACATCTTCTTTTGATGAACGTTCCAAAGCCTTTGTGAACTACTTTAAAAGTCTTTTTGGAACTAGTTTCCAAACCATCCCAGTGGACCTTCAAACTCTTCAATCTGGTCCCTGCATTGATGAGGATGACTTCAGTCTGCTTTCTAACCCGGTTACACCCCAAGCTATTAAAAGGGCTCTCTTTGATATTGAGGATGATAGATCCTCCGGTCCCGATGGTTTTTCTTCTGGCTTTTTCAAAAAATCTTGGGATATTATTGGTAACGATGTAGTTGCGGTTGTGTCTGAGTTTTTTGATTCTTCAAAATTACGTAGACAAATCAACCATACTGCTATTGCCCTGATCCCTAAAACTGATCATGCCCCTACTCTGGCTGATTTTAGACCTATTGCTTGTTGCAACGTGGTCTATAAAGTCATTACTAAGATCATTGCTTCTAAGCTTGAATCTGTGGTTCCCAAACTGATTGATCCAACCCAATCTGCTTTCATTAGTGGTAGAAATATCACTGATAATATTTTTCTAGCTCAGGAAATTATCAGAAATTATGCTAGAGTCAGAATTTCCCCCGTTGTGCTATTAAAGTTGATCTTTAGAAAGCTTATGATACCATTTCTTGGTATTTTCTTGAACAAGTCTTAAATGGTCTGGGCTTTCCTCCTATTTTAATCTCTTAGGTCATGGAGTGTGTCTCTTCTGCTTCTTATTCCATTTGTATTAATGGTTCTCTTCAGGGTAAATTCCCAGGTAAAAGAGGTCTAAGACAGGGTGACCCTATGTCTCCTTCCTTATTTCTCCTTTGTATGGAATACCTGTCTAGACTTCTTAAAGTGAGAACTAATACCTTGAATTTCAAATATCACCCCAGATGTGAAGCTCTCAGAATAACCCATCTTGCTTTTGCAGATGACCTTATGTTATTCTCTAGGGGTGACCTTCCCTCAGTCAAAATCTTGATTGACTGTCTTAATGATTTCAAAAATGTCTCTGGCCAATCAAATCTCTTCACTGCGGGGATTATTGGGGATGAACTCGACAATATCCTCAACCTCTTGAATTTCCCTCTTGGGACTCTCCCTGTTAGATATTTGGGGGTTCCTTTGGCTGCACAAAGGCTGAATGTTAACCATTATGCCCCACTTTATGACAGTATCGCCTCCTACATTAATAAATGGACTGCAAACTCCCTCTATTATGCTGGGAGGCTCCTTCTTATTAAATCAGTGCTGCAAGGAGTGGAATGTTTTTGGCTCCAAATTTTTCCTCTCCCAAAAATTGTCATTTGACAGGATTAATAGACTTTGCAGAGTCTTTCTTTGGGGGAAGAATACCTCCCCTATTGCCTGGGCTAAAGTCTGCCTACCCTCTGAAGAAGGAGGTTTGGGTTTAAGAGATGTGCATTCTTGGAATAGAGCCCTTCTTGCTAAAATCCTCTGGAATATTCATTCAAAAGCTGACTCACTTAGGGTCAGATGGGTTCACTCCTTCTACTTAAAAAATCAGTCCTTTTGGACTTGGGACCCCAAAAAATATGATTCCTGCCTTTTGAAAAAGATTTGTGAAATCAGAAATGATATTTTAGCTAAGTTTGGTTCCCCTGATTCGGCTATCTCCAACCTATCTCTTCTTTCAAATTGAAAAGGCCTTTGTTCCTCCAAAATGTATGACCTTTTTAGAGATTCTGACCCTAACATTTTTTGGCACTCTGCTGTTTGGAAAAACTTTATTCCTCCCAAATACTCCTTTTGTGTGTGGCCTGCTATTAATGATAGACTGGCAACCATTAATAACTTAAAATACTTGGATGTTGATCCTATTTGTAAATTGTGTGGCAATTACCTTGAGAATGCTCCTCACTTATTTTTTTATTGCATTGTCACCAGGTTGCTTTGGGATCGCGTTAAAAAATGGTTGAAATTTAACCATTCTATGAGTACTATTGCTGGGGCCCTTAAATGGACAAAAAAAGAGCTTGCTGCTCCTGCCCTCAAAAAGGCTCGAGCTGTCGCCGTTTGTTGCACTATATACCAAATTTGGAAGACCCGAAACAACCAGGTTTTTGAGGGCTTGAACTTTTCAGAATATGATGTGTTTCTTAAAATACAGAAGGATGTTTACAAGGTTGTTTATAACAAATTCCCAGTGGAGCTGGTTAATTTCTAGTCCTCTAATGTTAGGGCTGCTTTTGCTTTGCCTTAACCCGTGTGTGGGCTTCTTTTTCCTTTTTGGGCCTGTAATATGTAATAAAACTATTTTAGTGGAACTCCCCCTGGATGCCCCACCTCATGACCTCCCTTTCTTGTGCTCTTGCTGGTGGTTAGCTCTGTGTGGAATCTTGGATCTCCTCCCATATGATGAATGTTTTCATTATTTTGTGGGCATTAATTATAAAAAAAATTTTAGGGGTTTAAAATTGTTTCTATTCTTTGTAACAGTAACAATTTTACTTATCAGAATTCTTGTTTGAAAACTGGTTTTTACCCTTAATTGGATGGCTTCATGGTGCCCAAGTGTTTTGTGTGGCCTTAGTTGGCTGCCTCACTTAGCCCTGCTCATTTTTTTGGGTCTTCAGCAGGTGTCTTGTGCTCTTCCAGCTCGTCTGGCTGTCTTTAATAACTACTGTTGATCCTCTTTTTTTCTTTTTAAATGGAAGCAACCTGGGGTAAATTCCATTTTATGTTGTCTCTTTTGAAACTCCTGATGGGATTTTGTGTCGATCTAATTCCACTTGGACTGTCCACCTGGCTGCAGCTGTTGCATTCTGAATTATAGGGTATGCCCTATCTCCAGTGTGTAAATTTTCTTGTAAATCTCTCGCCACTCTTTTTCGAGCAACAATTGGGAGCGTTAGGTCGTGACCGCCTACTTCCAATTGTTGTTTTGACTAATTGGTTGGAGATTTTATTTTTTTATTTTTAGTAATCCTTTGAGGTTTGTTAGGTTTCTCCACTTGTTAATGGGCCTGTCCATGTAACATTATTTTGAACTGGGGTATACCCCTTTTATCTTGTATTTTTTTCCACATTTTTCAATTAATTTTTCACATTTTCATCAAAAAAAAAAAAAAGAAAAAGTAGGATGAGAAGAAAAGAAAGAACAATGACAAAACTTACTTTTATATAGCTTGCATACTTAGAGTTGTCTTAGATGTATTCTAGGTTTGGGGAGGACACCTGATTTGCCGTGTTTTTTTTCAAGGCTTCAGCTACTGCACAAGAAATTATCCCTCGCTTCTCTTCCATCGTCATCAAACAACAAAATCTCCTTCCACTAGGTTCCTTCGCGGCTTAGATGCAGGTAGAACCTTTCAAATACTCTAGAACCTCTCGCCTGAATCCATGAACAATACCTACAAAGGGCTAGGTAGAGATCCCGACTTAGGCACTTCAATGCTCAAGTCAGACGAAAAGATATAATATATTGCAGTGCATGATAATAATTGAATACCCTCAAATCGAACCTAAGTACCTTTATTTATACCTGAGGAATCCTCTGTATCATAGCAGAATTTGAATACCTAGTAAGATAGAACATATTTCGATATTTTAAAGGAAATAGATATGTTCCAAGATCCTATTTCTTTATCAAAAAAAATCTAGCGAATATAGGATTTCCTCACAGAAACCATAAACTTTCGTATCACGGACAATCTCCAGGTCTTCCAAGGCCAGGTCTGGCGCACTTTGTTCAAGCTGCAACACTCCAGGAACACTTCAGGTCGGTCCAACCAGACCTGACCAAGTCTGACCTATCAAATTTACCAATAAATACCAGTGTGACATAGCTAATGTCGTATCACCCTAGAACCCTCGGGTTCAGGTTAGACCCATATTATAATTTAAAAAATTAACAAAATATATAAATTAATACCAATAATTTCAAAAAAAAATATTCGATTCAAACTTAATTTAAGGAATCATTGTTTGCAAAGTGACGATCCATCTTACATAAAGGACCAGATTAGCCTTTTTGAAGAGACATTACATACAACAATAAAAAAATGTGGATAGGAGAGAAAGGTGAGAGTGTATATGTAAGGATTAAATTGATTTACTTGTTTATACTTATTATTTATTTAACTGTTAACATAATTATTGATTTTACCGTGAAATGGTTCAACTTCGAGAGGAGATTTATGAGTCTGAGAACGACATATTTATGGGATGATGGTCACATGTAGAGATTGCTGATAGAGTGTGTTATCAAATGCTTCCTCTTATTTAAGTGCATTATCATCTAAACTTACAAATGCACAGCTTAAAGAGATCAGAACGAACTACATAACACTCAGGATGAATTACAGAGCTCTAAGACTAAATTGCAAATGGTTGAGTCAAAATTGGAAGCAATGTTTCGGGCATCTGAGAGTATACCCCCATGAGTAATGCAACCGTTTCTCTAGCCATATCTATCCTCCTCGGGTCCACCACCTCCACCACCAAACTTCGAGTAGTAGATAGTATTTAGTGGTTTGATAATTTTTGACTTTCTTTAGGCTTCATTTTGATGGAGGAGTTGACTTTTGATAACGTGATGTTCCTAATTCAGAATAGTCAGACTTCTTTAGTAACTTGTTAATTTTGTCTGATCTTGTGAACTCTTCTGATTATACATCAGTTCATATTTTATATGTTGGGGATAAATGTCAATTTTGAACTATTAATCGGGCAAGTGACAAGTTATGAAACATTGACTGTTTTGCAACTTACAAATGTGCTCTTTGCCTGTCTCTGTTTGCCTGCTAGTTGCTCTAGTTGGGAGCATTCACTGGAAAAAAAGTTCCTCTATTTTGAGGTTTTTAAAGGGTATTTTTTCTGATTGTGAATTGAAATTTTCTATTTGAAGAAAGGCAGAGGGTTTTGTTATGAATTATGATTATATATTATTGTGAAAATATGACATACAAAAACAAAAATAAAATTAAAATTATATCAACGAATGTTATTTTTATATTTTTAAATAAATTATAGTTAGCAGCAACAGTCGCAGTAACATATTGCGGCGAAATTATTCTCAATTGCCGCTACTATTTCAAAAAAGTTAGTCAATTTGGGGTGAATATCGTTGTTTCGCCGCTAAGAGTTGTTTAGTTAACTACAATGTATCGTCGTTAATGTTATTTTAAAAATAAAAATATTTAAATATTTTTGCAGCGTTTTATTTTTCAGTTAGCGATGAAATATTTCGTTGCTAAATCTATCTATACCTATTATAAAAGTGTGAATAGGTTTTAAGGTTTTTTGAAAATTTTGATTTGCCAAAAATGTCCTCATTGTAAAGTTAGCTTTAAGGGTAATTAAGTAGTTTTTCATATTCATTTTGATTTTATTTGTTTAATAATATTGACAAATGTCTCTTTATATTCCAAACCCTTCCTATATGATTTATTTCAATTTTAATTCTTAAAATAATTTATATTTTTAGATAATATTTATTTTATATTATACTAGATATCGAGAGTTTTCCAACCATATGTCATAAACATATATAAAAGACTTTATATGAGAGAATTTTAGCAATTTAAAGTTGAGTATTATACTAGTTCGAGTTCCAAATTCTGACACAAATAATTAAACAGTTCGGGTTTAGGTTGACAGATTCTGAGGCGCGAACCCACGAACTCAGACTCAACCCGAATTGTCACCCCTAATTTAAAATACGAGGTATTTATAATTAAAAAATAATTAATAACTTGTACTTAAGTTAAAACTGACTACGTTAAAACTGACTACCTAAGGGTAATTTTCTTAATTTACGATGAGGAAAAAACTATAAAAGGGCACACAAATACACAAATACCTAATCTTGTTCTGCGATACTCTTTGATTGGCTTCCAAAGAAATCTCCAGCACAAAAAATACAGCTTAAAATTAATTTACCCAATCAAACTTTTGAAGCTGTGTTAATTTGTACCAACATGAATACCAAAATCAAAGTCTCTAGAATAGCTGGTGAGGCGCAATCATCTTCGCAAATTGTTGTTTCAATTGATGATTTGTTAAACGCCTCCCAAAAAGATCTCTTATTCGCTTCAATTCTCTCATCGATGATCAACAATTCTGTCTTTCGTGATAGCCGTCATCTTTTCGGACCATGTGCCGGGAAGAGCGTTTAATACCTTACTCACATTGTCTTCTTCGGATATGACCTTCCCGAGAGCCACAAAAGGATTGACAATGTTGTCAAGCCTTTCCACAATTTTTGATATGCTTTCACCAACATGCATATTGAAATTTCCAAATTCTTTCACAAGCATTGTTTTTCTTGCTTGCTTTACTTTCTTTGTGCCCTCGTAGATGGTTTCTAATTTTTCCCATACTTCATGTGCGGACCTTATCCTTCTAATGCGATTGTACTCGGTGGCGGTGAGTGAACAATGTAAAATATTTAATGCCTTACCGTTTAGAGAGAATGACTTCTTGTCGTTTTCATCAAATTCCTTGAGTGTCTTTGGGGCCGTGGTACCATCTTCCAATTTCTTGGTTGGTTGGTCTACCCCTTCAATAACCGCCTTCTAAATATCGAACCCGTACCCTTGTAGAAAGTACTCCATTCGGTCTTTCCAAAATGCATAGTTGTTGGCGACGAATAGTGGTGGCTTGTTGGTGGATGTTCCGGTAGTGAGATAGCCTTCGTTTGTAGCCATGGATCTTTCCTCTTTACTCGCGATGTGGAACGAGCTAGCTAAAGAGTTTGGTCTGATACCACTTGTTAGTCCAAGTGGCTACGATAATCTAGAGGGGGGTGAATAGATTATGCCGATATTTCGATTTACGCCCTCTTTCGAATGTGAAGATGATAGCAAAAATGTAAACACGGGAAAATAAACACTCGATGATTTATAGTAGTTCAACCCACCTAGGGCCTAATCTACTACCACCCCGGTATATCCGAAGTGGATTTCAGAAAAAAAAATGAATTTTATTAATAGTCACCAAAACTATTACACTTTCACCTTGAAGAGTACCACACTCTTCTTACAACACCACCAAGGAGATTACCACAATCTTCCTTCACCTATGAAGAGTACCACCTTACCACAAGAACACTCACAAGGATATCTTGTGTTTGAATGATGACACAAATTCAAGATTACAACTCAATAATGAAGTATACAACTTTGAGTGCAAGTGTTATCAAGAATAAAAGCCTATACCTCAAAATGTGCAAGTGCAAGGGCTTAGAAACAAGAAATATGACAATGAAGAACAAAGTGTTTGCTTGTATGTATTTGCTTGTGTTGTTGTATTGTGTCTTGTTGCTTCAATGCTTCCTCTATTTATAGGAGAAGTCTTGGATTGATTTCCAGATATAGGCTCATTCTTGGAGTTTGATTTCTACAAAAAAATATACAATTAAAATCAAGATTATAGTTGTTAGAAATCAACCTCCTAAAATGAGGAAAAACTGTTTGCAGGATCAACGGATAGTTTGCTGTCAAAACCATAGGGCGACCGGTCGAATAGAAACAAGGGTTTGAAAAATATTGCACGAAATTACTCAGGGTGACCGGTCGACGGGGGGTCCGACCGGTCGAGCCCATATAGGACCGGTTGGGCTCTTTAATTTTCAATACAGAGAAGTTCAATAGGATTTTGGGCAAACTCAGGCACCGGTCGACCACACCGAAAAAATCCTCCGTCTCGTTTCTGTTTCAAAACTCAATTTCAGACACGGGTTGCCTTATAGGGCGACCGGTCGAACACGAGACAGAAGTGTTGTCCAATTTTTGTCGAAAATAAACTTCAAGAAATACTCCGAAAAATTAGTAAAAATATTTTAGATCAATCGGGAGTATTTGGACAACATTTAGTAACATTGTTTTGGTGTAAAAACACATAAATCATCAAAATCATAATAAAAATATTTATCTAACACGATGTGTCGTTGCTTCCCATCGAGAATGGATCAGTATTGGTATTACTCATTGTTATATATGAACTGGACTACAGAATGTAGTTACCAAGTTAACATCCTTATCAATAAAAATAGCATAATTATACAGACAAGTCTAAAAAACTCCTTTATTCCATATGTATTAAACCACTTCATAGAATTAACAATAACTCAGATATACCATTCATTTGAGTTTTTCATTACTATTAGTCCTACGAGTTCAATACAATGAATTTACAGTATATACAAGCAAATTGCAGCAACTAAAACATTCATTTTAATACTAATTCCTTAACTGAACACTAGATAATACAAATTTAACGTTTACTATTAAATCACAATCTACAAGCATTACAAACCAGAGCATAATGTTTCCAATATCGAAAATATTCAATCAAAAATAATCCATGAAATATGGATTCCACTTTCCACAAGAAATACACAGCACTGAGAATTTGGAATGAATGCCCATACTGTTAAAAAATAAAAAATAATGTTGCAGAGTTAGGATTGGATTGAAATTGTCAGGTAATCTCCCAATAGTTCTTCTCCCAAATCGCATACACTTTATCCGTACATGCTTTTAAAGTTTAAACAAACTCGCATATACAAAATCAGAAACATTTAATCGATACCTTAACTTAGTACAAAATACGATAAAAATCAAAATGCCCTAAATTCTGCTATCATTCACGAATAACACTTCAATGAATTTTAAAGGGGATAACTTACTTGATACAAGTGGTAAACAACAACTGCTATTTCAATCGCCGGCGCCCTAGAGAATCATGGCGGACGGAAACCCTTAGATAGATTTGAAGGTTTTGTTCAACAGACTATAATTGGTGTTTTATTCTTGTTATGTTTCAGTTGTTGACATAAATTAAATGGGGGTGGGTTTTTTGTCATTTCACTCACTTATCCTCAGTAGTCCAACATAACAAACGTCGGTTAATAATTAATCCTAAACTTTCACAGCTCGTTTGTTTTTCATGATAACATGTGATTGGACGAGATATCATCTATAATCCACTGTTTGGTGCCATGGATTACGGCCCATGACAAAATGGTCGGCCCGTGAGCAGATCCCTCATATGCTTGACACTTTATCCCACCTCCCACCCTGTGATAAATTAATCCGGACTTTATGGCCAATGTGCTTTTACATTTGTGCCCTTCAAATTCAGTTGCCAATTACTTGGCTGCCCTTATATTTGATCCAATTTACTTACCACCCCTATTTAAATACCTGTCTCTTTCTCTCTCGTAAGAAACCCTAGATTGGAAGAAAAAATTCTCAGGTAATGGTTTCGTATCCAAATCCATATTTACAAGTCTCGTTTTATACCAGTTATCAACATCAAATTCGTTCGTATTTTTAAACAGTTATTATCGATTTATGTATTAATCGGCGCTTTTACGAGTTGTTAACACTCATCTGTTGGTGAATTTTTTTTCGAAGGTACTAAATCGGTAGTCGGTCGTTACTGAAAAACCAGAAATCCTATAAGGTATGTATGCACATAAATTCATTCAACTGTTTTTTTGTGATATAGATAGTGACACTATGTTCAATTTTGCAGAAATATCTTGCACTGAGAAATGTGGTTTAGGATTATGTTTGTTTATGATTGTATAGGAAATTTTCGGCATTCACTTGTTAATGTTTTTCAAATAATTACATTAATTACCTGGTAAAAAAACAGAGCATAATTTAGGAAATTATCAAATGTATGCATGTGAGTAAATTGTAACTACACAACATTGCAAAGTTTATGGACTTATATGTAGTGCTTGAAGCTGTGTAGTTGACTTTTTTTTTTTCACATTTTCACCAACAAGTGGTTGTTTATCCCTGTATCTGCCAGAATTTTGCATAGGAAAAATTTATAGTGGTATCTTAGATGCAAAGTAAATTTCCAAAATTTTTGCAGACCACGAACAATTACTATTGTGTAGCTCCTTTTTTATGTATTTAATTTGATTGTAAACACATTGATAATGTGGATTATCCTGAATTTTGGTTAATTTGAACTCTTATTATAGATGCCTTCGGAGAATGTTAACGTTGTTGTGATTGTAGAAGAGGTTATTTCAATAATGAAGTGCTTCTTCATGTTTGTTTGGGCATATCAAACAATGTTTAACGGTAGACGAAATGGTCGGCGACGTAGACCACAGTTAAATAGAGCAATGTATAGACTTGTTGATAGATTGCCTTCACAAATTAAGCATATGCGTGATTTAATTGAAGTAAGTGACACTGATTGTCTTGAGCAACTCCGAATGGATAGAAATGCATTTGGTAGATTATGTTTCCTTTTGGAGAATGTTGGTGGTCTGGTTCGAACAAGAAATGTTCAAATAAGTGAACAAGTAGCCATTTTCTTGACTGTTTTGGCTCATCACAAAAAAAATCGAGTTTTGAAGTTCGATTTCAAAAGGTCCGGGCACACAATAAGTAAGCACTTCAATGTAGTGCTTGAAGCTGTCCTTAGGCTCCATACTTTGCTGTTGGTTGATCCACAACCTGTTGATGAAAATTGCACAGATTCTCAATGGAAATGGTTCAAGGTTAAAAAAACAAACTCTCCAGTTAACAATCTTTCAAATGACATTCCTATTAATTGATAATAAAATGAACTACAAAACACACTATCGAACTTACACATTCTTTTTGAAATTATATTAGGGTTGTCTAGGTGCATTAGACGGTACGTACATTGAAGTTCGAGTCCCTCGAAATGTGAAAGCGCGTCATAGAAATCGAAAAGGTGAAGTATCAGTAAATGTGCTTGCCGTTTGTGATCGATCAATGAATTATTCATTTGTTCTGAGTCGTTGGGAAGGGTCTGCTGCTGATAGTCGTGTCCTTAGAGATGCAGTTACAAGGCCAAATGGTTTGAGGGTTCCAACTGGTATGAAACCATCACAGCCCAATTTAAAATTTTAAAACCTATATTATTAATTCAATATAATTCAAACTGTTTGACATATATTTCATTCTAACTCAAAATATTTACACCCAATCTTGGATTACATTTCAGGTAATTACTACTTGTGTGATTGTGGATACACAAATGGTCCAGGATTTCTTGCTCCATATAGAGGTGTTAGATATCACTTAGACGAATTCTCTACCGGAACAGCAGCACCACGCGACTATAGGGAACTGTTCAACTTAAGACATTCTAAGGCTAGAAATATTATTGAGCGGTCATTTGCTTTATTGAAGTATAGATGGGCGATTTTAAGGAGTAACTCATGGTATCCAATTAAGACTCACAATCGTATAATAATGGCTTGTTGCCTACTTCATAATTTGATTCGCACACAATGGCCTATGACCCTCTAGAGGATGAAGTTCCAGAATACTTGGTAGGAGGTGGTGAAGCACAAGAAGCACAACCCCATCCTGACTACGTAGACCAAGTTCAGACCTCACAAGTATGGACAAATTGGCGCGAAACAATGGCCATGGAAATGTTCAATGAATGGCGGGGAAATCGTTAAATTCTATTTCACTGTGGGATTGAAGAAATTAATCATTTGTTTACAGCAAACTTATTCAATTTGTATGTTTTTTTTCCAATTTGCCAAATGTTGTTGGCATTAGCAATGTGGGACACATGGATCTGTTGTTGAACTTATAAGTTGATTTCTGTACTGGCTTCTTTAATTTTCAGTCAATGATAATCATTTCTAAGGTAGTAATTTAAGGTTGTGTTTAATTTCATGGCATGTTTCCAATATTCAGTTGACATTTTTTGAATCTTTCTAATTTCATTTATTGCATTTTATGAGAAATTCATAACATATTGTACCTTCTTCGTGTGATTATTCCCCAATTATATGACACTTTGTGAAGATATAGATCTTTGAAATCATAGATGTTGCTTTACTCAACTTCCGGCTTTCATGCCGCTTTTTTCATCTCATTTTAATAGGAAACATGGAATCAACAACTAGTGTTGGTAAGTCCACGTCCCCGAACTTGCAGAAGATCTTGGACTCCTCAAGAGGAGCTAGTGTTGTTGAATGCTTTGAAGGAGCTGGTAGCAACGGGATGGAAATGTGACAACGGCTTTAAAAATGGATACCAATTCATTTTGGAAAAATCGCATTTATAAGGTTTACCAGAACGATTTAAAGGCCGAACCACATATTGCCTCAAAAATACATGCCTGGAAAAAACTATGGTTCGCTAGCTATGATGTTACGGTCCTCTGGATTTGGATGGAATGACACCACTAACACAATCTTAGTAGACACCGACGCGCAATGGAATGATTATGTAAAGGTAATATTCATTGCACAATTAATAATCAGTGACATTCTATAATACATATTATTGTTTACTGTTTACCTAACATGTATGCATTTCACTTTTTTTGGCTTTCTTGCTTTAGACGGATCCAAATGCCAAGACCATGAGATACAAATCATGGCCTCTCTTCAAAGATTGGAGTGAGATATTTGGCAAAGACCACGCAACCGGGGAGAATGCGCAAGTATTTGCAGATATTGTTCAGGAAGTTTTTAGCAGTGGGCAGTCAGCTGGTGCCCCATCGAATCCTCAAAATTCCACATGTGAGCAAACTCCTCCTATTCCGACCACTGAACCAGCAGTTGGGGACACTAATTCAACATGTCGATGTGAGAGTAGTTCGACCTACAAGAATAAAAAGTCCAAAAAGAGAAGGCCTGATGATGAACTAGAAGAGAGGTTTCTTGATGTAATGAAAGCATTTTGTGAGGAGACTAATAGGCAACTTGGTCAGCTAGCAGAAAGAATTGGGTTTGACCAAGACGAATCAAAGAAACGACAAGCTGTATTTGACGCCCTAAAAGAAATGAATTTCTTGACGGTAGAGGACAAACTTGTTGTTGTAAAACAACTTTGCAACAACAACAAAGATCTGGATCTATTTTTCAGCCTTAGCGATGACTTGAAACCTGTGATGGTTAAAAGGATGATCGAAAGAAGGCTTTAATGATTCAGCAGGAATAATTCTGAACATCATTGAATGTAATTTCTATTTTGGGTATGATTATGATTTAAGACATAAGCACTTTAATCTGGTTTGGTGTATTAGGCTATTTTTGGTATTATTCCACGAACTGTTCAATGAAGTGAAAATATTATTTGGATACAGTATTCAGTGTAACAATGATTTGAAGTTAATTATTAAGTTGAAGGTATATCCAGTATTTAAATGTAAATATTGGAATTATATGATATTTGAATTTCAATATAATTACATTCCTAATATTCCATACGTGATATGCATGAATTTGATTCATTGTGTCCAATTAATTGTGGATTGGAACCTACCCAATACCAGTTATGAGTGATGATTATGCCATCTAACACAATTGCAGCAGCTAATTTTGAAACATATAATCATAAATCCACCTTAATTGTCTGAAGACCTACTCCTACACGGCAAGCCAAAGTTCAGATGTCTATCATTATAAATGTGGCTGGTTGTAAGTTAAATGTCTATCAAAAATTCAATGAGGCAATTTATTACCCTTTTAGGTACTGTGACCGTTTCCCTCTATATAGGTGCACATATGAAACGTTTTTTGCACCACACTTTAAAACCAACCATATTGTAAACAAAGCAAAGCATCTTCCATTTGGAGATAGATTTGAGGTAACCCAAAAAATTCTGCCTCTTAATATTTCTTTCCTAAAATGCACATTTTTTAAGTTTTTTATTTTCAGTTTAAGTTAAAATATTAACTGTATTCTTCATCTGTCATAGAACTATGGTACGAACCAGGAATCAAATTGCTATTCGGCACTGGCGAGGAGTGGAGTGGACTGAAGTCGAGGAAGCCCACTGTTATGAAATATTGAAGGATTTGTATCGTGGTAGGAACAACCTGGATGATTTCCGTGCATTTAACGACATTTTCCCAAAATTAGCAAGGAGGTTGACCGATAGGGTAGGTAAAGAGTATTCCGTCGATAAGGTTAAGGCGAAGATTCACAGGCTTCGAACTCATTACAATGCATTTGTTGACTTCACTGAAATTGCCGGAGTGGAGTTGAATGAGGCTGACGGAACTATCATGGTTGCACCGCTATATTGGAACATTGTTGAAAAGGTAATATTATCAAATTCAAAAAATCCATAGGTTTTGTTTATATAAATTCCGTTCAAAAAATACTAAATATTTTGCTCATTTATTGTTGTTGTTTTACGTATAGGAGAGCAACATGCAATGCTTCCATCGCACTAATGGCTTTCCTGCGTTTCACGAATTCAAGGACATTTTCGAGACCAAACGTGCAGCACGAATTGACTTCGGTGAAGCGCGTGGATATTACCTAGATGAACCACTGGTTGTTGAAGACTCGTCTTCGGATGAGTACGACTCTGATGACCCTTGGTACAGTGATGACAATGAAGGGATAGTCGAGATAATCCCGGACTGGGAGATTCTTGAGGTTCGTGAACCAGATGCAAATGAGGCTGAAGATGATCCGAAATCTGATGTTGACTCTAAGTAAGAAAATATGGTGCTACTGTGAATGTTTTGGCTAGGGAATTTCTGGATGTTAATGTTATCGTTATATTATTAGGCATGTAGGTGGTTGTTAAGTATAAAGGTAATGTGTAGTTAGCTATGTTTGAAGGTCAGGCAACTTGTCCAAATTTTCTGATATTATGATATAAAAATATATGGTCAGTTGCTAAACTTTTTCTGATTATTATTTTTGTGATATGTTAATAGTCATAGTTCACGTGTAATTCCAACCAAGATGCATTTAAAATGGTAAAGAGAACTAGTATTACACACAAACTTAAATATTCATGACAAATACCATATAAAAGGATACAAATGCGTTTACAGCAAACCTTTCACAACAACTACATCCAAAATACTTTAGAATGGGCAATTGAAAAGGACAACATGCAATGTAATTGAAAGATACATCATCAAACTGACAAAGCATAAAAGACAGAAGATTAAAGGACACACAAATATAGATCAAATTTGCCGTCAGAAGGTGTACTGGATATGGAAAATAGGCACACCTATAAGGATTTTTCACAACCCTTCACATGCAATACACCATAACAATTTCTGTCACGGTGGAGCACAACTACCGCTTGTGTCCGCACTCCGATTACTCTTACAAGGAGATGGAAAATAAGGTCGTCGAGGAGGGCGTGGCAAACAAACTGGTATTTTTATTTTGTCAAGTGGAGGGACGGTTCTTGATGGCATTGACTAAGGGGGTTGATTAACAGATGATTCAGAGATGGATTCAAAATTTTCAGGATCGATTTGTTCCAAGTACTTCCAAAACGACCGTGCACCACTTGATTGCGAAGAAGAAATATTTATGATATTTTTTTGGCTTGAAGGTTTCGGTAGAGCATCAACATTGTCGATATCATTCGTGTCGCTGTCATCCGATATGTCGATCACATCTGGTTTTACATTTTTGGTTTCATAGTTCAGTCCATCAAAAAGCACCTTAAGATCATTCCATCGCGGTTCGCCAAATTCTTGGTACGCAATGCTAAATTCATTCAACTGATAAAAAGGCCAATAAATTGCAGTGGTATAATTAGGAATCGAACTGAGTAATATACACTTTCAATTTTAAGAAAAAAAAACAGAATCATTTTTTAAAAAATAAAAACAGCAAAAGCAAGTCACAGAATACCTGGAAGATTTCGTCCCAAACATGTTCAGGAGCCGTTACAGTGTTGGTTTCTTCATTTTATTTCACACCATGCTTCCGTTTTAGCCAATAGAAAACACGATAGCGTTTTTCGAGCATCGCAAGCCTACAAAGGCAATAACGGTAAGAGAATGTTTGGTTGAATGTCTTGTTAATAACATGCATACAAATATGTAATGCACTTTCGTTAAGTTCTCTCGGGATGAAATTGCCTATAGCTTGTTGGTCGAGTAAAACTTCTATGAACAATTTGTCCATAGCTTGATCCGGTCAAGCAAATCATACAGAAATCTTCTTGCCTCACAGATACCTAGCGCCATTTTGTAGGTTTGTAAACTGTTTTAATGGGGCTGGATATGAGAGTAGTAACAAATATTTGATTTCCCCTTCACCATTTATAGAGGGAAGTAGTGGTTGTACATACCCAATTCCAATAGATGCAACCTGATCATTTTCAATGGTTCAATGATTAAAGTGGTAGAAACATTTGCTATTTTTTGAATATTATTTAGCTGTGTGAAGAAAAATAATTTCAGATTGATGTGGTCTCTCTAAAAGAAGCTTGTGATGATGAGATTCCATTAATGTAATCACCCCCAAAGATTATGACATGACAAAACGAGTTGAAAAATGAAAGAAATTAGTCTGCCAAATTGAGATTATTCTGTGAATTGCATAGAACCCATACCGTGCATCTAATGGATCACCCCAAAGTTTTTGACATGACAAAATGAGCTGAAAAAGGAAAAAACTGAATCTGGCAAATTGAGATTCTTCTCGTGTATTGCATAGAACCCATATCCTCGCATCTCGATTCTCTTGATTGTACATCATTGTTTCCACAAGTGGGTTGTATTTAAAAATGTACAAAATAGGCATATCAACCATTATTCACTCATTCACTTAATTAGTCTCATCAGTTTGTGTTTTTGTAGTTCAATTGCATGGTTTATATTTTGAACTTTCTTTAGCAAATCATATTGGAAAATGTATAGTCGGCATCCGGTTTAATAACCACTACTCATCTAATTTTCAATCTCCTCATAATTGAGGAATACAATACAAAATACTTGGTTCAAAATGTAAACATCAATTACAAATGTAATTAGAAGAACTATTGCAAAGTGAATCGATACCCATTGTTTGCTCAAACATCACTCCATTGTTACCGCTTAATAACGGATACAATGAGTACGAGTTTTTGCCATCCAAAATTTCTCAAGAGCAATAACATTTAAGTAACCCAAGTCTTTCATCCTTAATTACAAAGTACATAATTAACTACTTAAAAGTACTACAAATCCATACATAAAATTGTACAGATCGATTGATGGCTACGCACATGACGACTTTGTGGTGCACATATCTTTGAAAAAATGGTGGCAAGTAGGATTATCCACGACACCAAGCACAACCGCAACAAACGCTTCTCACGTACTTTTCCTTGCCAATTCAACTTTATACGTTTTGTGGCTTTCAGACAAATCAGCCCACGATGACTTTAGAACGATCGCATATAGGAGGAGAGCACCATTTAAAGAATCCACACTTGTTAGCCGCAATGTATATTGTTATTGAGTTGCTGCCAATTCTTAAAATAGAAACCAATAAATGGAACACAAAAATGGATGATCCATGTATGTATTACCAATGTCTTACCCTCTTTCAGACATGACACAAACAATCTACCAGGATTGGATTTCGTTTTCGAGTCCAACCTTTAACAAAAACCCACAATGGCATCGCACAGACCATCACAAGAACAGTTTTATAGTTCGATGTGTCACCGCTTCCCATCGAGAATGGATCGGTATTGGTATTACTCATTCTTGTAATCGATATTGAATACAAATTGTAGTTACAATGTTTTCTTCATTATCAATGAAGATCATAGTTACATAGACTAGTCCGAAAAGCTCCACATTTAAACTCGAATTTTTCTTCTTGAACAACCATACAATACAAATTTTACATTTAGAATTAAATCCAGCTTCTACAATAATACAAAGCAGAGCAAAAGATTTTCAATATTGAAATTAATCTATCAATAATATTTCCAAATTTTTGATTCCACTTTGCCACTTTAAATACACAGAATGTAAAATTTGGAATGAACGCCAATAACTTCAAAAAAAAAAAATCGCAAAAATAGCATTGAAACCGTATTAACTCGGTAATGTCGAAAAATTGTTCACCCACCCGTACTAATAATACATATCTTTAACATGTTTTCAAAGGAATTTAAAACAAAATCGAATATACGGAATCAAAAACATTTAATCCATACCTAAACTCACATAAAAACATATAAAATGACATTTACTAAAATCTGCAATCGTTCATCAATTAAACTTCAAGAAATTATGGGGATAACTTACAAGATGCAACGGTGCACAAGAGTTGATATTTCAATCGATTTGCTTCGTCGCGATTCATTGGGTTTGGAAACCCTAGAGAAGGTCCGACGCGTTTTTTTTTTGGAGAAAGAGGTCTCACAATTTCGTATGAAGTGTTTTTTTATGTTTTCATTCAGATAAGAAAAACAATAGGGGGCGGTTTTTTGGTCATTTTACACACTTATCCGAACTAATCTTAAATAACAAACGGAGGATTAAGATACAATCCAATGTTTTAAAAAAACGGAATCATGGATAACAAATGCAAGATTGTTTTATGATGCTACAGTGCTATCCAATCCTATCACAAACTTAGTCTAATCCCATCATGAAAAACAAACGAGCCGTCACAAAATGCAATCAGAGATAACAAACACAAAATAAATTGTCATTGCTACAGTGCTATCCAATCCTATCACATATGTTAGTCCAATCCTATCAAGAAAAACAAACGAGCCGTAAAGGGATAATAACAATAGAGCCTCTAAGGTTTGGGCTAATTACAAAAAAACCTAGAGTTTTTTGAAAATTACGTAAAACCCCTTAAAGTTTGACCCATTTTACATTATCCCCTTCATAAGAAAAAATATTTAAAAAACCCCTGTGATATATATAAAAATATTACAGTTATCTCCTTAAATTTAAGAGAAAATCAAACCTAAGGGATTTTTTTGGAATTTTGAAACATCTCTGGATATTTTTGTAATTACACCAAACCTCGAGGGTGTTTTTGTAATTATCCCTAAAAATAAATGTGTTGGTACATACAATTTTCTCTTTTATTCAAACTCATCGTCAAAGAAAATAATATTTAAGCCAATAGTATAATATATATGGGTTAATTATAAAAACTATCCCTAAACTTTAGCCTGATTACAAAATACCATGTGATATTTATTTTCATCTTACAAATGTACCTTCAACTGCATCCTCAAAAGGAGGTATTTGTCGGGTACATATGAACCTCAAAGATATTTGCAATTTTAAAAGATAACTAGAGTTTTTTTGTAATTACAAATAAACCTATGAGATAGTGTTTGTAATTATCCCATTATTGCTTAGAGGAAAGATCAGGATATTAATTGGGAGTGCGAAAGATACATAAGACGGAATTCCGAATAGTACAACCCATATATAAAAATGAATTTTATTTATAGTTTTATTTTTAGAATTGATATATTATATTTTATTTTTACATTAATGTTAGTTGGACCCCTACACGAAGTTTCTGGCTTCGTCACTAGCTTTACCTATTATTTATTGTTTAAAATGTACTTGTGAAATTTAATTGAGGTTTAAATTTATGAAACAGTTGGATCGTTTGTCTTTAACATTCTGCCTTATAATTGTTATCATGTTAGCTTGTTAATGATATATGAGTTTGCGAGTGCCGAGTGATGAGGTTGAAGGTTCTTTTTCTACTGTATGTTTGTTTAGTGATTGAGGGTGATTCATGATTGGTGAAAGTTTTTTGGGATAAGAGTTTTGATATGGTGAGGAAAAGAAGAAAAAGAAAGTGGCTCAATAGATTTCAATTCATCGAGTCTCTTTCTTGTGTTTAGTTCATGTTCTTTTTGTGTATTATGTTATCAGTGTACTTATTAGGACTCCGTGGGTCGGACTGCCCCGACCCAAGCTCGTCACAGTTTTGAAAATTTTCGGTCTTGGTCGAGCTGCGAAAATGAATGGACCAATCCAACTCATGTATACATTTAGGTCGGGCCAAAAAGCGGGCTAAACCCGACGCATGGGCCAATCATGCTGACCCACGAGCCGAACTGAATTTTGCGAACTATAGTACTTATGTTGTTTCTTTTTGTATGTTGTGAATTGTGGTATTCATTAAAAAAACTTGAAATTTATTCCATTGAAATTATTAAATATACATAAAAATAATTTTATTAGATAAGTTACACAAGTCGGACTCGGGTTAATTGTAAATAAATAAACTAGTTCGAGTTCCAAATTCTGACACAAATAATTAAACAGTTCGGATTTATGTTGACAGATTCTGAGACGCGAATTTGCGAACTCAGACCCAACCCGAATTGTCACCCCTAATTTGAAATACGGGGTATTTATAATTAAAATAATAATGATTTGTACTTAAGTTAAACATAACTACCTAAGGGTAATTTTCTTAATTTACTATCAGGATAAAACTATAAAATGGCGCACAAACCTAATCTTTGTTCTGCGATACTCTTTGATGATCTGTTAATTCAGATTCTTGTACACCTCCCAATAAGATCTCTTATTCGCTTCAAATCAGTGTCCAAGCATTGGAATTCTCTCATCGATGATCCACGATTCTGTCTTTTGCGCAACCCTAATCCCAATCCAGCGGTTGGCATCTTCTTGCACGGTTTGGATTTTTGGCACAATCCCTTGATTTCATATGTTCCCTTTTCTGGCATGAAATATCAAGATATTATTATATTGTAATATACTTTGCTTAATTAAGGAAATTGCTTTAGCTTAAAGATTAGTTTTAGACAAATACTTTACTTTGCTTAATTAAGGAGGTTGTCTTAGCTTAGGGGTTTAGATTAGCCAAATACTTAGCTTGTGTAATGCACATAGAATTAGTGGGGAGTTGTAAAAATATGTGATATTTCAATGAGATTGCTGAGAGGCTTCATTAATTTTACATGGTATCAGAGCTTAGGTTATACCCTAGGGAAATCAATACCTACAAGAGTTTGTATATTGTGAGAGATTCAAAACAAAAAATATATATATATTTATATAATATAATTTTGTTTTCAATCTTCATCTAGAATTACTCACTATGGCCGGAGGAGGTAATGAGACCAATAAGAAGATTGATCTAACATCTCCATATTATCTTGGATCCCAAGATAATCCGGGAAATGTGATCACGAATATTCAACTTCGTGGTGAGAATTATGACGAGTGGGCGAGAGCTATTCGCTTATCACTGAAGGCAAGACGAAAATTCGACTTTGTTGAAGGGACGGTCACAAAGCCGAAAGAGACAGAGATGCTTGATGATTGGAGTGTGGTTCACTCAATGCTTGTTTCATGGATTATGAACACCATTGAACCAACACTCCGATCTACTATTTCGTACTATGAGGATGCTACGGTTCTATGGAAAGATTTGTAAGACAAATTTTGTGTGGTCAATGGACCGCGAATTCAACAACTGAAATCGGCTCTTGGAGATTGCAAGCAAGCCAAGAACGAACCTGTGGTAAACTATTTTGGACGGCTCAAGCAAATTTGGGATGAACTTGCAACTTATGTGATATTACCGGGTTGAACGTGTGGTGCATGCACGTGTAACCTCGGTGCACAAATTGCTAAAATACAAGAGGAGGATCGTATGCATCGCTTTCTTATGGGTCTTGATGGTGCTTATGGTGCGGTAAGGTCTAATTTATTGTCATTAGATCCCCTTCCCTCCATAAACCGTGCGTATTAGTCTGTCATACAAGAGGAGCGTATGCGAGGCGAGAGTTCCTCTACAGTATGAAATGAACATGATGAGGTCATGAGCTTTAAGGTTCAAACGGATTATAAGGCCAAGAATAAAATTACCAATCAACATAAATTTTGCAATCACTGTAATCGGGACGGCCATGATGAGAATGGGTGTTTCCAATTACATGGATTTCCGGAGTGGTGGTGTCACGCCCCAAACGCGATGCAACGGCGATCAATCACTTAAACAGAAATAACCCCAACATTCAAGAAAATGATGCAACAATCCCAAGTGAAACAAGGTCTAAAGCGGAAAAACTACAAGTACAACAAGATTACAATTACATCCCAACAACTTAATAAAACACGAAATCCGTAACTAGGAATAAAGTACACATCATATCACAGCTTAAGTGTCAAATGGGTCCTACGCCCTTCAATTACAGTCCAGAATTTCAAAAGAAAAAAAAGAGTCCAACATTAGAAAATAAAAGAAAATAGTCTAGTAACATAGATAACGATAGGAAATGCGTTCAACGGGCGGAGCTCGAGAGTTCAATCAAGGCAGGTTCAGCTTCTTCGATAAAGTCATCTTCTAAGGTTAGAAAACAAGAGGGGGTGAGACAGAAATCTCAGTGGATGGGGTGATCATGTGCAAGTGTGACGATATATATAGTTAATGCGAGAAATTTAGTTGTATGAAAACGCGTGAGAGATGATGCATGAATTCACACACAGTCCACAAGCGTCATGAAAAATATCACTATGGTTAGTGGGATATTGGCACAAAAGCAGTTTTAAAAAAAATAAGTTTAGGTCCTTTAACTTTTGAAAATTTTATTTTTGTCCCATTTTGAAATAATTGCCTTTAAGGCTTTTAGGGGTCCAATTGTTATGAAATTTGAACCTTGGGTCCAAGATATAATTATATTATAGTTAAATTTGTATTTCCAGGTGCATGGACTGCATAAGTCCTGGAAATTGTATTTTGGTCCTCAAGTTTAATCTTTTACAATTTGGTCCCTCAATTTTTATAAAATTACTTTCCAAGCTCTAAACACTTGGATTTTTGGAATACACTTAAAATATGTTATTTCCAGTCCCTTAAGAGTTAAAATTTCAAATTTTAAAATTAGGGTCTGGTACAATCTCGAAATTTGCAAAATAGCCCTTAAACTTCTCAAATTTTACAATCTAGTCCTTGGGCTTTTAAGGGTTGATTTTATTTATCTAAAAACTCTTAAAACTTTATTAAAATGTCAAAACATAATTTTTGAACCTGAGTTCAGTCCCAAAAATCGAAAATTACAGAGGGGTCCCTTAAGTTTTATTTTCTTGCAATTAAGTCCACCAACTTTCCATTTTTGCATTTTAAGTCCAAAAGTTGAAATTTAATCAATTATGCTCGAATTGTCCAGGTTATAAATCATTCAAAACATAGATTTCAAGAGTCATACACATACATATCCTTTTCACACAAAATTTCATCAAGTATAACAATAAAGTGTACATGTATGCCTATTTTTTCGATAAATCGCATTTTTGAGCAACACTTGAGAATTTTTCCAACTTGATACAAGAAAATAGCATGCAATACATAATATATATCTCAAGTGCTCAAAATCAAAATACTACATGCATTTTTAAATAAAACACCTAGAAGTTGAAATAATTTTTCCACCACCTTAATAACTTCCAAGTAGTCATTCTAAAATGAACAAATCTCCTTCTTCTTGTCTTTAAATCCAAAGCCCTCCAAGGTCAGCCCATAAGTCCAAAAATTTCCATATTTAGGTCCCCAAAAAAATGTATAAAATTAAAATGGTCATTACCTTCATGAAGTCTTGTAGCTAGGTTAAGGTCTCAAAATATCCACTTAACATCAAGGTTTCTTCTCTTCTCCTCCACCACTTGTATCTTATGACCATAAGAAAATTTCAAGAAATTGTGCTTCAAATTAGGAAGATGAAGAAAGAAGTTGAAGCTTGAGAAGAATGGAAAATAGAAGACAATATTTCTTACCAATTATTTTCTTATAGTTTTCGGCCAAAGGGAAAGAAGGGGAGGGAAATTTTTGTGTTCTAGTGTCTTAGAGTTGGAATGAGAGGAAGTGGGGAGAATTGATGAGTGATAGAATGAGAAAATAGACTTTGTTCCCCACTCACACATGAGGGCCGAATTTGATGTGTTGGAGGGTGATGTTTTTTTTTCTTTTGTAGTTGTTTAATGAAAAGGGGAATAGAGATGAGTTGTTGTTGGGAAAAAATGGATTGATTCTCCAAAAAAGGTTGCTATGACCGATTTTCTTAAGGGGTGGGGTTAGAAATTTTTATTTTTATTTTATTTTATTTTTGCAAGTTAATTATTAGGGTAAAGTGGATGTTTGTAGGAGAAAAGAGTGGAATTGGTCCCCCACCTAATAGATATGGCCAAAATGCATGTGGGAGGGTCATTTCTATTTTATATATATATATATATATATATATATATATATTATGTACAATAATGTAATTGGTAGTCAATATTTGTAGTAGGACTAATAGGTAGGTTCTATAAAAAAAAAAAATTTGATTCCCCTCTACATAATATAGCCGAAAGTGAGGGGGTAGGAAGTTGAATTTTGATTTTTTTTTATATATATATAAGTACAATTTTCGAAAATAATAAAAATAATATATATAAATACAATTTTCGAAAATTAAAATACATATATATACAATTTTCGAAAACAAAAAAAATATATATATATATATATAAACATTTTACTATAAGAAATTAATAGCTAGTCGTTAAGAAAAGAAATCCAACCTATCAATGTAACACGTTAAAAGTTGAAAGAAATCGACAATCGTGAAAGAAGTGAAAATAGGTGTTATTAACATACACCACAAAATAAAAACGAGACTTTGTTATTTTCAATAAAAAGAATTGGATCTTTTTAGAATAAATATAAAGTACTATTCTTTTGAAAATAGAAATTTTGTACTCTATGAACTTTCAAGACAAGGTATTGTATTTTTAAAATACTAATTTAGTATTAGATAGTTTTCAAAGATGAAATAGATAACCAATGTTAGATCCATTAACATAATACGAATCGCAAAATAAATAGTAAATATAAGAATAAATTACCAGTGTATTTAAAAATTGTATCGAGAAAGAAAAGAAGAGAGAAGAAAGAAAAAAAAAATAATAAAATAATAATACCGCGATCGTGCGTCTATAGTTGAAAAATCTGGGGCTTCATATTCTCCCCTCCTTAAAGGAATTTGGTCCCCAAATTTTCTTCTGAAATAATTCCTTTCAAATTCTAGATAAGATTCATACTTATTGTATCTATTCATGAAGGATCTACCCCATGCTCAATATCAAAACTTTGGGCCTAGAGGCGCTTATGTTCGATCCAAGTTCCCATCAATCAATTTCCAATAATCATTCTGCAAAATATTTGTAACAACCTTAGCGGTACTCAAAACTTCTTGTCATCACCTTGTAATAGACATAGTACCCTATTCATGTGATCCATAACATTTGTACCACTATTCTATTCTTATTACTTAACCAATCATTTCTACTCCACATTTCATTCTAATGTACTACTCCCATAATTATTATCTCGAAACATACATCTCATAATCCAATCCGGAATATATCCTTTCTTGTCACAGCTAGTCAATATTTCACTTAACTAAGGAAATGATACTCATTATAATAGAGTCGATTTAATTAAATAGTCGACACCTATTCATATCGTCGTATATTTTCTCGAACAATTGGTAGTAGATTTCATCGCTAAAAGTGCAAGATCAGCCCAAAGTTTCCACCCATCAATATATAATAGTCGAGACCTCAGCAATCTTTAATAAGTCATTTCCAAAGGTAATCATAGGAGTTGCTCATACTAAAATCCTGATAGCAATTTAAATTTCCCATATCCATAAGGACTTTAATTATTCCAGATAAAGTCACGCTTCTTAAATACCTCATATAAAGTACGAGTGTCCTTTCCATCATTAGTTAATCAATACTTAAATAGTCGACAACTAAGTCACAGTCAACCAACTTAATTAATCAACCAATTCAAATGTTAGATAAGTGTTTAAATCACAATACTAACAAATTCTAGATAATCATCATCCAAAAATAGTTTGCAACTCGGACATTATAACTTACAAAATACTATGTGGCGACATCCGTTCTAGGTCTTATAATATTCACATCCGTAACGTATCTTATCTGTGACACCCAAAGCCACATGTCAAATTTCCTTACTTAAGCTTATACAAATATTTGGGAATAAGTAACGCAATGGCACTACCATCGGTAAATCATAGTCAGTGATTCTCACACTATCATTCTCCAAGGTAATATCATTAGGCATCTAGATTCCATAAAGTGTCATATAATCATATCACATCCAAATCATATAATTATCAAGAGATATCCTATATTCTTCGAGTCTCACCATATCAGGCATTATAATCTCTAAATCACGGATTTTCTAAATCACCTAACGTCCAAATAGAGGAATATTCGAATATCTTAACACTATAACAGCCCAAAAGAGTTCAAATATTCATCCAAGATTCAACTTAGGTCATCTAGTAGTGGTACCCAATCCAAGGCAGAGGAACCTATCCTGGTCAAACAAAACGAAGGCGGATTAGACGAATGTAAGGAAAAGATAAGGAATAACAAGAAAAGAATGACTAAGGAAAGTCAGTCAAGAGTCAACTAAGTCAAATCAAGTATGACTATGGATTCTCCAAGTATAAATTCTGACTTAACATAAACATCAATAATACGGTTTTATGCCATTATTGAAATCGATTTCACACTTAATTGGTCGTCGCGGTATTACCCAACACGGTCAGGGGTCCTATCCCGGGTCACTCGGTGTAAGTTTCCATCTTACTAGCCGAGCTCGATACCATAATCGGCACGCCCAAACGCGACGCAACGGGCGATCAATCACTTAAATAGAAATAACCCCAACATTCTAGAAAATGATGCAACAATCCCAAGTGAAACAAGGTCTAAAGCGTGAAAAAAACTACAAGTACAATTACATCCCAACAACTTAATAGCTTACGATCCGGTAACTAGGAATAAAGTACACATCATATTACGAAAGTGTCAAATGGGTCCTACGCCCTTCAATTACGATCCGAATTTCAAAGGAAATAAAAGAGTCCAACATCGAAAAATAAAAGAAAATAGTCCAAAGAACATAGATAACGATAGGAAATGCGTTCAACGGGCGGAGCTCGAGAGTTCAATCAAGGCGGTTCGAATTTTCTTCGACAAAGTCATCTTCTAAGGTTAGAAAACATGAGGGGGTGAGACAAATCTCGGTGGATGGGGTGATCGTGTGCAAGTGTGGCGATATATATAGTTAATGCGAGAAATTTAGTTGTATGAAAACGCGTGAGAGATGATGCGTGAATTCACACACGATCCACAAGCGTCATGAAAAATATATTTATGTAATATACTTATACGCTTTAAGAAAACATTCATGGTCACGCAGCACTATGGTTCAAGCGATCGGGAGGATTGCGTGATTTGTAACGCCAATCCTATGCAAGGCAAGTAGCGGTTTAAGCGTGACGGTTTGTAGCGCCAACCTATGCAATACAAGTAATGCGGTTGCGTCGGTTTGTAGCGCCAACCAAACGGGTCCGATTAACTCCGGAATCATGTGGATCGAGGCAAATGATTCCTTCGTTCTTCCTTGTAACTCCCTGATAAGGGACTTTTTATGCATGTTTTATGTGTATATTTAACTATGATTTGAGTTATTTTATTGTTAGTTTCATAAATTTTTGATTGTACATAGTTCACATTACTCCGAGGTGCTTTTATTGGTGTAGATTGGTGATTTGGAGCTGTTTTTGGTGAATTTTGGGCCTTGGTTTCATGTCAAAACATACCCGGGGGATTTCTGGATGCAAAAACACTCAAAATCCCAAGCTAAACGTGTCATTTCGGGCCTTTTCACCAAACACGGGCGGTGTGTTTTTAAGCCACGATGCTGCTTTTTAGAAGTAAAAAACGAGCAATTTTTCAACCCCGACGTACCAAACATGGCCAGGCCGTGATTTTCAAGCACGGCCGTGTTCGGGAAAATCCAAAAAACACGGCCTGCCCGTGCTTTTAAAGCACGGGCGTGTTTTTCGTCCAGTCTGGATGTTCTTTTGGTGGAAATTATGGAAGCTTTCCCTTTTTGCTTTTTGACAACCTTTGAGCAACTTTTACATCTCATTTTGTTGCACCAAACTCTATTATTCCCTCAATTTTCATGTGGACACAATGATTCAACCAACTCAACCAATTGAAGTGGAGTATTGTATGTGAATACAATGATTCAACCAACTCAACCATGAATGTGCACACAATGATTCAACCAACAACCATGGAAGTGGAGAATTTGTTAGCATTATTGATGTGTTCTTTCACAAAGATGGTGCCTATAAAAGCCAAGAGTTTGAGTTGGGAAAAGGATTCATAATTCATGTAATATTCATTCATAAAGAGATTCATTGTGTATTCATCATAGACATTTAGAAAATAGTCATTGTGTCCAACATTTTGAGAGGAATTGGGATCAAGAGGTCTTGGAGGAGTAAGCTTGTAGCAACATTGGAGAAGAAAGCTTGGATCAACATCATCTATCAAGGAAGAAGTCATTGAGATTTTGAGAAAGATAAGTACATCATGTTTACAATACTTAAATCTTCTTGTGTAATTTACTCTTTTGTCAAAATCATGAGTAGCTAAACTCCTAGTGTTTGAATGTAATGAACTCTAGAATGGATTTGTGATTAAGGTTTGTATGTTTTTAATAAAATTCTCATGTCTTGTGTGATTCACTTATATCATGTTTATTTCATTCAAGTTAATATTTCTGGTATATTAATTTGATATCTATTCCTCATTGGGTAATCGAGAGATTTATGGTGAGAAAGAACCTATATAAGTGAAAAGAGTTGCATGCAATCCTAGATATAGGACGACATAAATCTTCTGGATTAGGGTCAAACCTAATATGGGAATTCATAAATCGTTATAATGCAATCTTGGGGGTTTTAACTAGAAAGAGATTTCAGTTAATCAACTTGAGATTAGGAATTTTTCGCCTTGAGAAAGGGTTTAACTTAAATCGGGAATTTCTACGGTCCACATAACATGAGATTTTATTAAAAGAGGTTGGTTTTTACTTAAGGGCTTATGGTTGTATTTTTATCTTGTTGAATCACAAAAACATTCTTGAGGGATTTACATTCAACACATTTCTATCTCTTGATTTCTCATTCCATAATCTATTTTTATTTGATTTATTGTAAGTTGCAATTATTTTAAATTCTCTATTTTTCATTTTCCATTTTAACAAACAAAACTCTGAAAATTGCTAGATTAGATAACAAAAAGACGGTAATTATTAGTACTTATAATCCTCGTGGGAATGACACTCGGTACTCAATAATCTATACTACAAAACGATATATAGGTGCACTTGCCTACGGTTTTATAGAGTAGCTTTTGAGCCATCAAGTTTTTGACGCCGTTGCCGGGGATTGTAATATTAAGAACACCTTATTTTTGTTAATTTAATCATTTTTTTATTATTTCATCATTTGTCTTTCTAGGTATCTATCTTTGTAAGTCTTAGATTATACTTATCCTCTTTATTTACCATGCATGCATACGCCTACTCGTCGCCGAATTTAGAAGCGAGACCGCCCTAACAACACAAAGGAAAGTATTAGTACGGACCACGAGGAGGATATTAACGAAAGCAAGGATCCCGATATGGCGGATGAACAACAAAGAACCATGTACGACTCGCGCCAAGCCATCTATGGACGGTACATCGCTAGTATCGTAAGTGCCCATTGCTGCACCAATAATTTCAAATCAAACCAAATGTCATTCAAATGGTGCAACAATTTGTTCAATTCGACGACCTACCGGACGAAGATCCAAATAATCATATCGTGAATTTCCTCGAAATTTGCGATACTTTCAAAATAAATGGAGTCTCCGACGATGCCATCCGTTTACGCTTGTTCCCATTTACTCTTCGGGGACGGGCTAAACAATGGCTAAACACTTTACCGAAGGTAACAATCACAACATGGAGCATTATGGCGGAAAAGTTCCTTCTAAAGTATTTTCCACCCGCTAAAATCGCACGACTGAGGAATGAGATCTCTTCATTCACTCAAGAGAACGATGAGACCTCGTACGACACTTGGGAGAGATTCAAAGAATTGCTGCGAAAATACCCACATCATGGTCTTCCCATTTGGATGCAAGTCCAAACATTTTACAATGGGCTACTCTCATCGACAAGGCAAATGATTGATGCGGCAGCGGGGGAACTTTGAACAATAAAACACCTGAAGCTGCCCAAGATCTGATAGAGGGAATGGCCATGAATAGTCATGTCAATGGTAATCCGTCACGAGGTAAACCTAACAGCGTAGCAGTGGGTGTTTATAATGCGGATGCAGGTGGTTACACTAGTTGCACAAGTCGAAGCTTTGACCCAAAAGATCGACGATCTAGCGCTCCTAAACCACCACCACCGCATGTTTTATCTTGTGAAACTTGCGGAGGATTGCATAATCATCGGACCGCCCACACACAATACCTCACGCCGAACAAAGCTAATTACGTTGGGAATCGAGCGAAATTACCCAAGTAATCCTTACAAAGAACACATACAATCCTGGGTGGCGACAACATCCTAATTTCGGTTGGGAAACCAAGGCCAACCACGACCTAATCCCAATCTCGATCTACACACGTCTCTGGATTTCACCAAATCAAGGTAAGCCTAACTTGGAAGATCTTATAACAAAGTTTGTGCAATCAATGGATACCCGATTCCAGGAGGTGGAAACATCCTTGAGAAATCAAGAGACATCTATCCATAATCTGGAAAACCAAATAGGCCGATTGCGAAGATGATTTACGAAAGACCACAAGGTAGTTTACGGGTAATCTTGAGCCAAACCTGGGGAGCACGTAAAGGCAATCACCATCGCTTTTCCACATGAGCATGATTATGCCAATACCGCCATGCAGAAATACGTGGATGATGACATACCCAAAGAAAATCTCATGAAAAAGGAGGTCGCCGAATACAAACCCAAGATCCCTTACCGGAGTCTAACCGAAGAAGATAGAAGGGAGGATAAATTTGGTAAGTACCTTGAGTCATTCAAGCAACTACATACTAATATTCCATTTGTTCAACCTCTTTCAAAGCATGCTAAGGATCTAAATGACATCATTTCTAATGAAAATAAGCTTAACGAACTATCGAATGTGCAATTGAATGATAAATGTTCTTCTAATAATCTGCCACAAAAATGTAATGATCCAGGAAGTTTTATTATCCCTTGTACAATTGATGGTTTACCTGTTGATAGAGCACTAGCTGACTTAGGAGCTAGTATCAATGTGATGTCTTATGAAACATTCAAGCATATGGGATTAAGTGAATTGAAACCTATTAGGATGGACATACACTTAGCCGATAAATCGATTAAACATCCTAGAGGTATTATTAATGATGTGTTAGTGAAGATCGATAAATTCATATTCCCAGTTGATTTTGTTATTCTTGACATGCATGATGATATTGAGGTTCCTCTAATTCTTGGGCATTCTTTCTTGGCTACGGCAAAATCAATCATTGATGTGCATGAGGGAAAATTAACTTTGAGGGTGGGGGATGAACAAGTAATTTTTAAATTTCATGTTGATATTGAAAAAGGATACTACTTGTTCTTTTGCCGATTCAATTTCGTTGCACGATGAGAAATCTAAAAATCTCTTGGAGAAAAATGTTGTTCAAAGTCCATGTTGGAAGCTTATGCCCGAAAAGGGGACCGGAAAGTTCAAAAAGCACATTTTGAAGCATAAAGTTGGAGGTAATACTACTAAATACCCAAGGGATTTTCATAAGTCCAAAGCTCCACCCGACTAATCTCCACATTTGGGTAAATGGTCCAGCTATACGACTTTAAAGAAGCGCTAACCGGGAGGCAACCTGGCATTTTGTGTGCATTTTCTTTTACTTAATTTTTTTTTATTGCTTGGGAATTGAAAAACAATTTAAAAAAAACAGTCTCCCGTGTTCGTCACCCAATTCGCGAACACACCCTGGCCGTGTTCAAAAAATCCAAGGTTTTGTAGGAAAAATTTGTACCGAACACGCCCAGGCCGTGCTTTTCAAGCACGGCCGTGTTTTTCAAACAAAATAAAAAAAAAATTTTTTTTTTTTTTTAATTCGATATTAAATAACACTAGTGTTTTTATTAACAAAAAATTTTTTTTTCAAAAAAAAAACTCAAAAAAAAAATTATATTTGATGATTTCACGGTATTCGAGTTGTGTATCCTTGATTAGGTATGAAGATGCCGATGAAGGTCTCGTACTAAACAACCCAATGGTCGCTCAATACCGATTTCACTCTTCTAGTAAGGTCGTATTTTTCTTTTTCCACCTCTTTTATTTTCTTCTAGTGTGATTGATTTTTGAGTGTTTTGTTTGTGTTCGTTCATCTTTTTTTTTCACATTGAGGACAATGTGAACCTTTAAAGTTGGAGGTGGGTGCAATTACATACTTAGAATGCTTGTGTGCTTGTTCTGAGTATGTGTGTGCTTGTTTTTATTTTGAGTTTGTCGACAAGAGGTAATTTTTTTAAACAAATTGAGTGTTTGCTAGTCAATAACTTAACCCAATTATATCTTTATTAACTTGTTAAATTGTGTTTTAATGTGAAGCAATTGATTGTCTAAGATAGATTGACGTGGATGCGGGCTAAATTTTGACGAGATTTCCAACTCCATAATAATTGATTTGTTAAGGCATTTACGACAAAGCTTAGTGTTATGAACGTTTGAGAATTCATGATTTAGTGGTGGTTAACTAGTTGTTATACCAAGTTTGTGAAAAAAAATGAAAAAAAGAAGAAGAAGAAAAAAAAAGGGAATCCAATCGAGGTTATACTACTCTATTTGTTGTTGCCTAGTAACTAGGAGCATTCATGAGCCCCATATTTGTCTTTTACGTAAAACGGCGACACAAATATGAGTATGGGAAACCATCTTAGGAGTATTTGAACGAAAATTCAAAATATAAACCTAGTGGAAGAATGCCTCGAAAGGACCTACAAAAAAAAAATCGAAAGGGAGAATGTATATTCCTTGAATTCTCATTCCAATAAAAGTTCAAGAAGCTTGATTATATGACTAGTAGGCTAACTACAATGATCCATTGAATTCTTGTATTTTCATGACATTATTGAATTGAAGTTATTCATAACTATCAATATTTGTGGAGTGATGATTTCAAGTTTGAATAATGCCTGCTGATGTTACAGTCTTTCTTGACAGTCGATCGCTTTGCAAAATTGTGTTTTTACTAAATGGTTAATTCGGGTTGAGAAGGCTAAGAACTTGACTGCTTGTGTTCAATGTGTTGAAAAAAAAATCCTTGTGTGTTGTAATTTATTGAATCATTTTTTTTTTATTTAATGTTTTGCTTGAGGACAAGCAAAATTCAAAGTTGGAGGTGGTTTGATAAGGGTCTTTTTATGCATGTTTTATGTGTATATTTAAGTATGATTTGAGTTATTTTATTGTTAGTTTCATATATTTTTGATTGTACATAGTCCACATTACTCCGAGGTGCTTTTATTGGTGTAGATTGATGATTTGGAGCTGCTTTTGGTGAATTTTGGGCCATGGTTTCATGTCAAAACATACCCGGGGGATTTCTGGATGCAAAAACACTCAAAATCCCAAGCTAAACGCGTCATTTCGAGGCCTTTTTAGTCAAACACGGGCAGGGTGTGTTTTTAAGCACGGTCATACTTTTTAGAAGTAAAAAACGAGCAATTTTTCGACCCCGACGCACCAAACACGGCCAGGCCGTGCTTTTCAAGCATGACCATGTTCGGGAAAATCCAAAAAACACGGCCTGCCCGTGCTTTTAAAGCACGGGCATGTTTTTCGTCCAGTCTGGATGTTCTTTTGGCGAAAATTATGGAAGCTTTCCCTTTTTGCTTTTTGACAACCTTTGAGCAACTTTTACATCTCATTTTGTTGCACCAAACTCTATTATTCCCTCAATTTTCATGTGGACACAATGATTCAACCAATGGAAGTGGGGTATTGTTATGTGAATACAATGATTCAACCAACTCAACCATGAATGTGCACACAATGATTCAACCAACAACCATGGAAGTGGAGCATTTGTTAGCATTACTGATGTGTTCTTTCACAAAGATGGTGCCTATAAAAGCCAAGAGTTTGAGTTGGGAAAAGGATTCATAATTCATGTAATATTCATTCATATAGAGATTCATTGTGTATTAATCATAGACACTTAGAAAATATTCATTGTGTCCAACATTTTGAGAGGAATTGGGATCAAGAGGTCTTGGATGAGTAAGCTTGTAGCAACATTGGAGAAGAAGGCTTGGATCAACATCATCTATCAAGGAAGAAGTCATTGAGATTTTGAGAAAGATAAGTACATCATGTTTACAATACTTAAATCTTCTTGTGTAATTTACTCTTTTGTCAAAATCATGAGTAGCTAAACTCCTAGTGTTTGAATGTAATGAATTATAGAATGGATTTGTGATTAAGGTTTGTATGTTTTTAATAAAATTCTCATGTCTTGTGTGATTCACTTATATCATGTTTATTTCATTCAAGTTAATATTTCCGATATATTAATTTGATATCTATTCCTCATCGGGTAATCGAGAGATTTATGGTGAGAAAGAACCTATATAAGTGAAAAGAGTTGCATACAATCCTAGATATAGAACGACATAAATCTTCTGGATTAGGGTCAAACCTAATATGAGAATTCATAAATCGTTATAATGCAATCTTGGGGGTTTTAACTAGAAAGAGATTTCAGTTAATCAACTTGAGATTAGGAGTTTTTTCGCCTTGAGAAAGGATTTAACTTAAATCGGGAATTTCTACGGTCCACACAACATGAGGTTTTATTAAAAGAGGTTGGTTTTTGCTTAAGGGCTTATGGTTGTATTTTTATCTTGTTGAATCACAAAAACATTCTTGAGGGATTTATATTCAACACATTTCTATCTCTTGATTTCTCATTCCATAATCTATTTTTATTTGATTTATTGTAAGTTGCAATTATTTTAAATTCTCTATTTTTCATTTTCCATTTTAACAAACAAAACTCTGAAAATTGCTAGATTAGATAACGAAAAGACGGTAATTATTAGTACTTACAATCCTCGTGGGAATGACACTCTTCGACTAATAATCTATACTACAAAACGATAGGTGCACTTGCCTGCGGTTTTATAGAGTAGCTTTTTGAGCCATCTCTCCCGAGTAAGATGGTCCAAGACCACCTTATCGCTCCGTAGGCAAAGACAAAATCCAAGGGAGTGGAGCTAGCCTCGGATGCTGTCATAATCATGATTATACCTCAAGTACTACGACCGCTTCCCTCGGACAAACTCCGTCCCTCGCCATTGCGGGATTAGGGCGATGGGGCCGGAAGAGTGGAATAGCAAATGAGCCGGTTCCCATCCCCCGACGTATCCATTCCGATTGTGAGCTCGACACACCAAGTTGACTCAAGCAGAAAGTAAATACAAGTTCAGTAGTCAAACTGCAATGAGTATTATTGATTCAGGGAAGCGATTCAGAAAATTTTGAAAATTTGCGAGTAGCAATTATGGTGTTGTGGAGTTATTTGGATGAAGATGATTATCGGGAGGATAAGCAATCTTCGATATCTTGAAAGATTAGGTGGAACATAAGTCCCATTATAGATTCAAATCGCAAGACGAGGAAGTCGCCCCGTGATCGGGTATTAATCGGTCAAGGCAGTCCGATAAGTCAAGGGGTTTTTGAGAAAATAAAATATTTTAATTAAGAATTGAAGTCAGAGGGTCCAGGGCTGTTTTAGTAAAAGGAAAATAATTTGAGTTAGGTCCTTGATAAAAAGAAAATTTATAATTTTGCCCCATTTTGTAAAAACCAATACTTTTGGGGTTAAAAATTGAATAAATAAATATCCCGACCTTGACAAATTATGAGGTCAGTTCCTAAATTATCCAAATTGTTCAGAGATTCAGGTTTTTTGAAGTTTTGAGGTCGAGTTGTTTTTATAAAATTCTCATATTGGCCCCAAATTTGTTAAAATTGCCATTTCGGGCTCTAAGTTTAAAATAATTGGAACTCACAAACCAGAAGGGCTTTTAATGTAATTTCAGTTGGAAAATATCACTATAGTTAGTGGGATATTGGGACAAAATCAGTTTTAAAAAGAAATAAGTTTAGGTCCTTTAACTTTTGAAAATTTCATTTTTGTCCCATTTTGAAATAATTGCCTTTAAGGCTTTTAGGGGTCCAATTGTTACGAAATTTGAACCTTGGGTCCAAGATATAATTATATTATAGTTAAATTAGTATTTCCAGGTGCATGGACTGCATAAGTCCTGGAAATTGTATTTTGGTCCTCAAGTTTAATCTTTTACAATTTGGTCCCTCAATTTTTATAAAATTACTTTCTAAGCTCTAAATACTTGGATTTTTGGAATACACTTAAAATATGTTATTTCCAGTCCCTTAAGAGTTAAAATTTCAAATTTTAAAATTAGGGTCTGGTACAATTTCGAAATTTGCAAAATTGCCCTTAAACTTCTCAAATTTTACAATCTAGTCCTTGGTCTTTTAAGGGTTGATTTTATTTATCTAAAAACTCTTAAAACTTTATTAAAATGTCAAAACATAATTTTTGAACCTGAGTTCAGTCCCAAAAATCGAAAATTACAGAGGGGTCCCTTAAGTTTTATTTTCTTGCAATTAAGTCCACCAACTTTCTATTTTTGCATTTTAAGTCCAAAAGTTGAAATTTAATCAATTATGCTCGACTTGTCCAGGTTATAAATCATTCAAAACATAGATTTCAAGAGTCATACACATACATATCATTTTCAAACAAAATTTCATCAAGTATAACAATAAAGTGTACATGTATGCCCTATTTTTCGATAAATCGTATTTTTGAGCAACACTTGAGAATTTTTCCAACTTGATACAAGAAAATTGCATGCAATACATAATATATATATCTCAAGTGCTCAAAATCAAAATACTACATGCATTTTTAAATAAAACACCTAGAAGTTGAAAGAATTTTTCCACCACCTTAATAACTTCCAAGTAGTCATTCTAAAATGAACAAATCTCCTTCTTCTTGTCTTTAAATCCAAATCCCTCCAAGCTCAGCCCCTAAGTCCAAATATTTCCATATTTAGGTCCCCAAAAAAATGTATAAAATTAAAATGGTCATTACCTTCATCAAGTCTTGTAGCTAGGTTAAGGTCTCAAAATATCCACTTAACATCAAGGTTTCTTCTCTTCTCCTCCACCACTTGTATCTTATGACCATAAGAAAATTTCAAGAAAGAATTGTGCTTCAAATTAGGAAGATGAAGAAAGAAGTTGAAGCTTGAGAAGAATGGAAAATAGAAGACAATATTTCTTACCAATTATTTTCTTATAGTTTTCGGCCAAAGGGAAAGAAGGGGAGGGAAATTTTTGTGTTTTGGTGTCTTAGAGTTGGAATGAGAGGAAGTGGGGAGAATTGATGAGTGATAGAATGAGAAAATAGACTTTGTTCCCCACTCACACATGAGGGCCGAATTTGATGTGTTGGAGGGTGATGTTTTTTTTTTTCTTTTGTAGTTGTTTAATGAAAAGGGGAATAGAGATGAGTTGTTGTTGGGAAAAAATGGATTGATTCTCCAAAAAAGGTTGCTATGACCAATTTTCTTAAGGGGTGGGGTTAGAAATTTTTATTTTTATTTTATTTTCTTTTTGCAAGTTAATTATTAGGGTAAAGTGGATGTTTGTAGGAGAAAAGAGTGGAATTGGTCCCCCCACCTAATAGATATGGCCGAAATGCATGTGGGAGGGTCATTTCTATTATATATATATATATATATTTTATGTACAATAATGTAATTGGTAGTCAATATTTGTAGTAGGACTAATAGGTAGGTTCCATAAAAAAAACAAATTTGATTCCCCTCTACATAATATAACCGAAAGTGATGGGGTAGGAAGTTGAATTTTGATTTTTTTATATATATATATATATATATATAACTACAATTTTCGAAAATAATAAAAATAATATATATAAATACAATTTTCGAAAATTAAAATACATATATATACAATTTTCGAAAACAAAAATATATATATATAAATATTTTACTATAAGAAATTAATAGCTAGTCGTTAAGAAAAGAAATCCAACCTATCAATGTAACACGTTAAAAGTTGAAAAAATCGACAATCGTGAAAGAAGTGAAAATAGGTCTTTATTAACATACACCACAAAATAAAAACGAGACTTTGTTATTTTCAATAAAAAGAATTGGATCTTTTTAGAATAAATCTAAAGTACTATTCTTTTGAAAATAGAAATTTTGTACTCTATGAACTTTCAAAACAAGGTATTGTATTTTTAAAATACTAATTTAGTATTAGATAGTTTTCAAAGATGAAATAGATAACCAATGTTAAATCCATTAACATAATACGAATCGCAAAATAAATAGTAAATATAAGAATAAATTACCAGTGTATTTAAAAATTGTATCAAGAAAGAAAAGAAGAGAGAAGAAAGAAAAAAAATAATAAAATAATAATACCGCGATCGTGTCATAGTTGAAAAATCTGGGGCTTCACAGGTGGGGAGATCTCCCTCGAGGGGGGCGTGGTCCTGGACGGGGTGCTGGTCGTGGAGGGGGGCGCGGGGTGTCTTTCGCTTCGGGTCGTGGCAGGGGCGCACCACACCAAGTGCGCGCACACTCTACTACATGTGCACCTAACGTCCCTCCGCAAACCAGTGTGGCTTTGGCACAACAGTCAACAAATGATATTTCGGGTCTTGATGGGCTGACTTCTTCTCAGTGGCAGAACTTATTAGAGATGTTGAATGCTCCAAAGAAATCCACGGATCGTCTGCATGGTAAGAAACAATCCATTCCTTGGATAGTTGACACGAGAGCCTCAAATCATGTGACTGGGGATCTAAGTAATTTGATAGATGTGCGAAAAATAATGGAGTGCCCGGTTGGGTTACCTGATGGAAAGAAGACGATTGCCACTAAGAAGGGGTTGCAATTTTAGATGGAGGGTTGCGATTGACACATGTTCTTTTTGTGCTTGATTTAAATTGCAATTTAATTTCTGTGTCTTAGTTAATTGATGAGTCAAATTGCATTGTGCAGTTCAGTAATAACTTATGTGTTATACAGGACTGAATTACAAGGACCGTGATTGGAGCGGGTGAACGCAAAGATGGACTCTATTTTTTTCGAGGTGTTCCTCTAGTTCGAGCTTTGACAGTTGATGGAGATAATTCATTGGAGTTGTGGCATAAACGGTTGGGACATCCTTCGGAGAAAGTAATAAAGTTTCTCCCTAATATTAGTCAATTTACTAGGAAGGAAAATAAAGCATGTGGGGTGTGTCAACGTGCCAAACAAACTAGAGGTAAGTTTCCAATTAGTCAAAATAAGGCTAGTGCCATTTTTGATTTGATACATTGTGATTTGTGGGGTCCCTATAAGATACCTTCGTCATGTGGTGCCTCATATTTTTTAACTATAGTGGATGATTTTTCTCGTGCAACTTGGGTTTACTTGTTATACGATAAGAAGGAAGTTGAAACAATGTTTATGAATTTTATTTCTATGGTTGATCGACAATTTGATAAAAAGGTGAAAGTGGTGCGTAGTGATAACGGAACTGAATTTTTTTGCTTAATTAATTATTTTGTCAAGCATGGAATATTATTTGAAACTTCTTGTGTTGAACGCCACAACAAAATGGTAGGGTGGAGCGTAAACATCGTCATATTTTGAATGTAGCACGTGCCCTTAGATTTCAAGGAAACTTGCCAATAAAGTTTTGGGGTGAGTGTGTGCTAGCCGCATGTCATTTAATAAATAGAACTCCATCCAATATACTTGCAAATAAGACTCCCTTTGAATTGCTTTTTGGGCGAGTTCCTTCTTTTGACCAGTTGCGTGTGTTTGGTTCTCTTTGCTATGCACATAACCAACGTCATAAAAGTGATAAATTTGCAATTAGAAGTAGAAAATGTGTTTTTGTTGGCTATCCGTTCGGCAAGAAGGGATGGAAACTGTATGACTTGGAGACTGGTGATTTTTCGTATCTAGGGATGTAAAATTTTCTGAAAATGAATTTCCTTTTGCGACAAAGGACAATGAGCAAGGAGAGGTTACACGGGTTAAATTAGACCCGGTAATTGGTGATGATGACTTTATTGAATTTTATGGGATTGTAGAACACAATGATGAGGTTGAGCTCTATAGAGATACATCGTCGGGGATGGAAAGTAATGCATCAAGCACATAAGTAGTTGTGGAAGAACAACTCACTCGTATGCCTTCAGGAGGGCATCACGCAGATGAGGGTAATAGTCTTGAAGGTGCCAATGAGTTAGGAAGAGGAAAACGGACAAAGACACCTTCAGTTCTATTGCGTGATTTTGTAATGCACACTGTTCGGAAAATGAGTCCATCTAAGAGTTCATCGACTGCTTCAAACCAGTCCTCAGGTACTCCCTATCCTATAACACATTATGTTAATTTTGAACGTTTTTCTGCACAACACAGAAATTTCCTTGCAGCTATTACTGCAGGACATGAGCCACGATCTTATAAGGAAGCAGTCCAAGACTCAGGTTGGCGAGAAGCAATGTCTAAAGAAATTCAAGCACTTGAAGATAATGGTACTTGGGTCATGGATACTCTTCCTCATGGAAAAAAGGCTCTCGGGAGCAAATGGGTGTACAAGATCAAATTTAACTCAGGTGGTAGTATTGAGAGACTGAAAGCAAGATTAGTGGTTTTTGGTCACCATCAAGTTGAAGGGATTGATTATACAGAGACCTTTGCTCCAATAGTAAAGATGGTGACAGTACGGGCATTTCTAGCAGTTGCAGCAGTGGAAAAATGGGAAGTTCACCACATGGATGTTCATAACGCATTTCTTCATGGTGACTTGGATGAGGAAGTATATATGAAAATACCTCCGGGTTTGTCTGGTTGGTGTGATTCTGACTGGGCAAGTTGTCCTCTTACACGCCGTTCATTGACTGGTTGGTTTGTGTTACTTGGTTCTTCTCCTATTTCCTGGAAAACCAAGAAACAACATACAATGTCACGTTCCTCCTCAGAAGCAGAATATAGGTCAATGGCAACTGTTGCTTGTGAATTGAAGTGGTTGAAAGGTCTTCTCAAGGACATGGGAGTGCATCAAACTGCAGGAATAAAGTTGTATTGCGATAGTCAATCTGCGATATATATTGCACAAAATCCAGTTTTTCATGAGCGGACGAAACATATTGAGGTTGACTGTCATTTTGTTCGTGATGCGATTACGAAAGGACTTATCTCGCCTTGCTATGTGCATACTCCCATGCAACTAGCAGAATTTTTTACGAAGGCTTTGGGCAAAGCTCAGTTCGAGTTCTTACTCTGCAAGTTGGGTGTTTGAGATCTACACGCTCCAACTTGAGGGGGGTATCAAGATATTATTATATTGTAATATACTTTGCTTAATTAAGGATTGCTTAATTAAGGAAATTGCTTTAGCTTAAAGATTAGTTTTAGACAAATACTTTACTTTGCTTAATTAAGGAGGTTGTCTTAGCTTAGGAGTTTAGATTAGCCAAATACTTAACTTGTGTAATGCACATAGAATTAGTTGGGAGTTGTATAAATATGTGATATCTCAATGAGATTGCTGAGAGGCTTCATTAATTTTACATGAAATCAACCAATTTTCCACCATTTAGAAAACCCAAGTTTATTCAAGACCCGTTGGTGGACATCAAAATTGTGCAGTCTTGCAACGGGCTATTTCTCTGTTCGTGTATTTGGATTTGTGATGGATACTATGTGTATAATCCGACCATCAATAGATCTTCGACGCTTCCAAAATTAAAGGGAGGAGGAATACATGGGATGAACTTGGCTTTTGATCCGGCCAAGTCTCCTCATTACAAAGTTTTCTGTCTCCGAAGATTGGAATTAGATAGGCCGGTGTATCAATATCAGTTAGAGGTTTACTCGTCGGAGACAGGTGGTCCATGGAGAAAATGTGGTGAGCCCTTCATAGCGCAAGCCAATTTCAAAAATGGGGTATATTGGAATAGAGCCATTCATTGGACCAGCTATGGACTTGGAGATTCTCTGTATTTCAATATTGATGATCAGATGCTTAGAATAATGCCAATACCGCCTATTGGTGGAAATGATTATTATTTTGACGTGTCTTGTGACCACTTGCACTACATTGTTGAGATCATTCATTCACCAATAGTGTTTAATGTGTATGAGATGAGGAGGGATTATTCTGAATGGTTTGTCAAGTACCTAGTTGATCTTTCACCTCTTGTAGCTGCTTATTCTGGGATGACTCGGAGTAATTTTCGTCGGGGGGACTGGAGCTCAGTCCGCAGTTATGATATAGTGTCTCTGGTCCGGGGTGAGAAAGAAGAAGACTCATTCTTGGTTTTGCATAGTTCGGGAAAAGCCATTCGATATAATATTGTTCATCAGACTTTCGAAACAATATTTGAGTTTACGGGTGGTAAGATTGAAGGTTCTTTGTACTTTTGTTGTTCAAAAGGATTTGAATACATTGAGTCCCTTTGCTGTGTTTAGTTATTGATGTTTGCCCATTACCTTGTTTTTATCGTATAATAACATACTCGTGGAGTGTAAGTTCCAGCAAAGTTCTATTTAAAGATATTATTTAGGCAGCTATGAAGTTTTTGTTGATATTGATTGTCATATTTACGAAACAACATGCTTTCCCATCATCGTCTTAATGCAAAATTAGTTGCACACATCAATTTTGTGGGAATTGAATTCAGCTGTTTGCGTATGACTAGTAAAAGGTCATATCTAAATTGACATTAAATTGTAGCTTATTGGGCATTTGGCACTGATTTTGGTTCATGCATAGTTTTGCTTCAGCATGGTTGGTCTAAGTGTCTAGTAGACACTTTTCATGCTTTATTTCTGTCATTCCAATCTAACTATTCGACAAGTTTTTGGAATTTCTGAGACATAAATCATTACAATAATTATTGTCGTGTCCATGTATGTAATTCCTACCATATTTTAGTATCTGGAAGTTTAGCAGAGTTAATTAATTTGTTCCTAGATACATGAAAAGCGTTTCCTCTATTGGTCAGTTGAAACATGAATGACTCTAAAAGGCTTGAGTTTCTAATTTAGAATTCAATATCCTTTATCGTGTTCTTATAATAGAAAAACAATGAGAAGAAATAGAAAGGAAGATGACAAAACTTTTTATATAGCTCGCATACTTCAGTTGCCTTAGATATCAATTCTATATTCTTTCAAGTTTGTTGATTTTTGTATCTCTTCCAGTTCCAGGTTTCCTTTAGCAATCAGTTGGATCAACCGAAAAATGAAAGATAATATTTAGACAACTATGAAGTTTCATTTGATATTGATTGTCATATTTACAAAACTACATGCTTTTTGCATAATAATATGTCCTTATACATTCTGCATGCTATTAGTTGCATATATCAATCCATTTTGGGAATTGAATTCAGCTGTTTGGGTCACACTAAATTGACATTAGATTGTAGCATTTTGGGCCTTTGGCACTGATTTTGGTTCATGCACAGTTTGTGGTCTTTGTTTTCGAAAGATAATTGAGTGTTTTTCATCCTTTTCATGTCTAATAACTTGTATTAGTCAATGGCTTATAGCTTCCGTAGCAATCCAGCTAGAGATACTGCTTAAATACTGAACTAAGTAACTAAGCATCTTAAACACAAGAATACATGTACCATTAGAAAGGCCGGTGAAGCTCAATCATCAGCTCAAATTGTTGCCTCAATTAATGATCTCTTAATAGAGATTTTCCTATGCCTCCCCTTGAACTTACTGATTCATCAGAACCTTTGATCATCTTTGACTTGTGCTGTTGATCAGAACCCTTCCTCAATTCGGAATATTAATGTTGTTGAGCGAAATGTCATTAATCCTATTGTTAAACCTGACTATGAAACTCACAGAGACAATATTCAGGCCTCTTTTCGTCAAGACTATTGAATGGTCAGGTCTGAATGTGGAAGGTGATGATAATACCCCACGAAAAGCTGATAGTCGTGTCATCTCTTTCTTCAATTTGGTCAACAAGCTTGCTGAAAGCCATCGCTGAGTTAGGTAATCGTTTGTTTTGATAGATCATTTTGTATCACTTTCTTGGAAGTGATGGTTCTGTTGTAAGCTAGCTCAAAGGAATTACTGCAAGCATTTTAACTGCTATTTATGAATACAAGTTTGCGGAAGAAGGGGATTTTTTCGATTCCTATTTTTGGAGCATAAAAGGAACTTTAGGAACTGATTTTGAAACCTGGAAAACATTAATTGCTGTTTATTGACTTACATTTTGTGCTTGTCTTTTTAATTGCTCTGCTTTTTCTATATGATAGGATGCCCTGCTATTTATGTCTGAATCCATGCATTTGTGTTGATTTACACATTTTGTGTCTTTCTGTCTGCTTGTTCAATAGCTATTCCAATCCATTTACAACTGTGTAAACCAATAAAGCCCATGAGTTTGGGGTTAGGTTCAAATTTTATTTACATATTGGATCCGTTTCATGGACAATGCCCATGAGACCGTCTGATACAAGTTTTTGTGTTGTAGTCGCAATTTGGATTTTGCATTGGTTCTGTACTCTTGGGATCTTTTGTTATTCCTTGTGCAAACTAAGTTACTGTTATATTTAAACATCAGATCGCTGTTTGTCCCATAGTTGAAGTAGTTGCATGATGGGCATGGACGTAGCCAGAATTTTCGGCCAGTGCGGTCAGAAATTCTTTCATTTTGGCAGGACGAATGTCGGGCCGATATTTGAAAAAAATTAGAAAAAAGGCAAATATGAAAGTCGTATCTTGAACAATTCTTTGCGGGTTTTCATAATCTTCAATAATGGTTTCTCTATAATGAATTTTTTGGATAAGTGACTTTTCCAATAATATATTCTAAATTAACCATCAAACAACTATTATTATTATGGAATAGATTTATATACATAAATTCATTTGAAAAATACTCAAAAACTGCATTATTGTGTTTGGAACATATATCTTTCTACATAACAATCAAGACAATTATTTATTCAAATACCTTAACTAAACTAGGTAATTCTTAATATTTTGAGCCAAAACAATAAAATTTATTAACTTTTTAAATTTAACTCAATTTTTTACATGAACTAGACCTTCGGTTGAATTTCCAGTGCGGTCCAACTCAAATTTAACAGGGTCACTCCGAAATCGAGTGCGGTCCGCCGACCGCACTCGTCTTAGCCTAGCTTCGCCCATGATGATGGGTGTGTTCGAGGTCCTGCTGACACTCAAGGTACAGAAACTGGAGTGACTCCGAAGAAGAAGGCGGCGGCTAAGCTTCACAATAACACAAAGGAGAGAGATGGCGCATTATCTCTTTAATTGTGGCATCTCCGGGCTTTGATACTGGAAGTTCAAAGTTTCTGGTTATGCCCATTGCCAGATTTTTATGCATCATATACTAATCATGTTCAGCAATGTTTTCCCAAAATTGGTTAAATGATAATTAAAAACCCAAAGGATTTTGAAATTGCAAAAAAAAAAAAAAAAAAAAAGCCTGAGGTTTGATTCCATCTTACCCTTTCATAAGCAAAAAATATTTTATAAACCCCCATAATATTTCTAGAAATATTATAGTTATTCCCTTAAATTTAAGACAGACTAAACCTGACGGGGCTTTTTGTAATTTTGAAATATCTCTATGTTTTTTGTAATTAATCCAAACCTCCGCAAATCTTTTGTAATTATCCCTTGATTAAAAGGAACCACAAAAATGTTGATACAAACAAAGCAGAAATCTTTAGAAACAACTCTTTTCAAATGAAATCTAAAATATGGTACATTAAATCTATCTAATTTTACAACAACTCGAGTCTCTCGTTCAAAGTGTGAATTTATAGTCTCTAATGTGCAATACTGTACTCGGACCTTTTGGAGCTAGGAAGGGCAAATTTTGTCTCTATATTAATATGGTAGAACTAGTTTTCTACTCCCTGTTTGTATTGAAACATTTTTATTGAAAAATTATGTTCTTGCTGTTGATTGTGGCCACTAGGTATCATGGCCGTGCATTAATAATCCTAGTGCGTTAAGTTTAGGTCTGACTGCATCCATGATATCCAAAATGGAAGATGAACTATTAGAAAGATAAACCATGATTGAAATAAAGTCCCATTTGGATGAGAGAATTTGGATTGAACAGAGGATTTGGAGTAATGATTTCAAATGGCTCTATATAGTATGGATTTGAAATACACCACACTCCAAAAATTGCATAAAATGAAATCTAAGGATTTAAAATTCACTATAGAATAGTGATCTTATCCGAACATGCTCAATGAAAATGTTATTATGCATTCGAAATCCATAGCTTCAAATCCATGAGCCTAAAGAATTTGAAATTTACTATCCACGTGGTATTGTCTATTTTATAGGGACCCACTCGTTAAAAAGGTAACAAAAACTTCAATCAACAAAAAAATTATGACCTTTTAATTGTTAGTGCATAACCTAGCAAATATATTAAGAACTAAACAGAAATATCAATTATTCAGTATTTATTATTGATATGTTATTATTTTACAATTATACATATATATTAGGTCAAAGGGCCACAGTGACCTAGTCTTGGGCACAATAGTCGAAAGCTTGTTCTGCAATACTTTTTGGATTGGTCATAACCCAAAGCTTCCAAAGCAATCTCAAAAATACTTTATTGTATTGGTCAACTACTTATAGCTTCCAAAGCAATCTCCAGCTCAATAATGCAACTTAAATACCCAACCAAACATTTGAAACCACACAACATATGTTGTAAGCTGTAACCAACATGAAAATCAAAATCAAAGTCTCAAGAATAGCTGCAGAGGCGCAATCATCAGCTCAAATTGTTGCTTCAATTGACGATCTCTTGACAGAAATTCTTCTACGCCTCCCGATGAAAACACTTACTCGGTCCAAGCTAGTGTCCAAACACTGGCATTCTCTAATCACTAATCCCACATTCTGTCTTTTGCGCAATCCTAATCCTAATCCCGCCGTTGGCCTTTTCTTACACTGTTTCAACTTTCGGGTCAACCCCTCGATTGAGTATGTTCCATTTTCTAGCATCAAATCAAAAAATCCACCATTCAGAAAATTAGACCCGTCTGGCATCGGGATTGTGCAGTCTTGCAATGGGTTGTTGCTCTGTTCGAACTTCCGAGCTCGTGTTCATAATAGGAGATACTATGTCTATAATCCCACCACCAATAAGTTTTCAACACTTCCAAAAATAGATGAAGGAGGTGGGATTTCGGTGAGAATACATGGGATGAGCTTGGCTTTTGATCCTGCCAAGTCTCCTCACTATAAAGTTGTTTGTGTCCGACAATTGGGATTGGATTCGGGTGAGTACGAATATCAGTTTGAGGTTTACTCATCTGAAACAGGTCCTTGGAGAAAATGCGGCGAGCCTTTCACAACCCAAGTGAATTTCGAAAATGGAGTATATTGGAATGGAGCGATTCATTGGGTCAACAATGGAATTGGAGATTCTTTGTACTTCAATACTGATGATCAAAATCTTCGGATAATGCCAATGCCGCGTATCCCGGATGGATGGGATTGGAGAAGCAATTATTATTTCGGAGAGTCTTGTGATCACTTGCATTACATTGAGATTATCGGCCCGCAAATTCAATTTAATGTCTACGAGATGAGAAGGGATTATTCTGAGTGGTTCGTTAAGTACAAAGTTGATCTTATGCCTGTTGTAGCTATGTATCCTGGGATGATAAGGAATAATTTCGATCCGACGGATTGGTATTACTATGCTTTTTCTATATTTTCTCTAGTTCGGGGTGAGAAAGACGAAGATTCATTTTTGGTTTTGCAGATTCCGGGGAAAGCCATTCGATACAATCTCGTTTACCAGACTTTCGAGATGATACATGAATTTGCGGGTGCTGAGGTTGAAGGTTCTTTGAGATTTTCGAGTACAAATGGATTTCAATACATTGAGTCCCTTTGTTGTGTTTAGTTATTGACGTTTTTTTTTTTGAAATGTTTAGTTATTGATGTTTGCTAATATAGATTGTCTTTATTTTATAATAATGTACTAATATTGAGTTGTTAATTATTAAATATGACTTTGTTTGATTAGTACTTATTAGCAGTAGTTAAGTATTGATTTCTATGAATTTTTTTTAAAGTATGACTTTTTTTATATCTCTATAGTGATTGATAACTCGAAAGGGTATCGAATATGTAAATATTACAAACCATTACCTTAAAGAGCTATTTATAATTTAAAAAAAATTGTAATTAAGTTAAATATTAAGGGTAAGTTTTGTAATTTAACTATAATATAAAAAGGGCCACAATGACCTAGTCGTCTTCCACAGCAACCTCATGCAGCACAAAAAGCTTAAATACCCATTTGGCTTCCCACAACAAAATCTCCAGTACAAAAATACAGCTTAATTACAAAATCAAGGTTTCGAAGCAGTAGCGTACCAACATGGAAACCAAAATAAAATCCAGTGTTGCACTTCTCTTTTTTTTTTCCTTTCCATTATTTATATATTTTTCAAGTTTGGTTCTTTTTGTTGAAATTGACATTAGATTGTAGCATTTTGGGCCGTTGGCACTGATTTTGGTTAATGCATAGTGGGATTACAAGTTTTGCTTCAATGTGGTTGTTATGAGTGCCAAGATTGTATTTCTTTTCAAAGCAGAATATGATAGAGATAGGATTGGTATTTGGTACTGCTCTTTCAAAAAACTTGGTTGTACTTTATTTAATTTATTATTATTTATATTTTTTTTGGGTAAAATAGCTGTAATGAATGACCTGGTTTTGGGGACAATATCAGAGGCTTCTTCTGCAATTCTTTTTAGATTAGTCAATGGCTTATAGCTTCTGAAGCAATCCACCCAGAGATACAGCTTAAATACTGAACTAAACATCTGAAACACAAAACTAACTGTACCATAATGAAAATCAAAATCAAAATCCCTAGAAGGGCTGATGAAGCTCAATCATCAACTCAAATTGTTGCCTCAATTGATGGTCTTTTAATAGAGATTTTTCTCTGTCTCCCCATGAAATCACTTATTCGCTTCAAACTAGTCTCCAAGCATTGGCATTCTCTCATCACCAATCCAGGATTCTGCTTCGGCGCACTCCTAATCTCAATCCCGCTGTTGGTATGTTCTTGCCTTGTTGCAACCTCCAGATCAATCCTTGGTATCTATATATTCCCATCTTTGTCAACAAATCAACGAATCCACCATTCAGAAAGCTAAGGGGATGTATGGATGTGTTTCCAAGTCCAATTTCCAGTTTCTAGTGTTGGAAAATGAATTTTCAAACTTTACTGGTTTTCGTGTGAGAATTGAGAATATATTTGGTTTGTTGTCTGAATTTCTATTTAGAAATGAAAATATGTTTGGTTATCGTATTTTTGACATAGATTTGCGTGATTGTAGTGTATTTTTGACATTGTTTTGCGTGATTGTAGTGTATTTTCACATAGATTTGCGTGATTATGGTGAAAACTTGTTTGGTTGTATTTTCAAAAGAATCTTTCCATAAAAAATGAAAACTGAAAATGACTTTATTTCTATTGAGAAATTTTTAAACAAACATAAATTCATTTTCTGTAATAGTTTGAAATTGGAAAATTGGATTTGGAAACAATTCCATACATAACCTAAAGTTCCCTAAACACCCATGGGGAATCAAAATTTTGCAATCTTGCAATGGATTGTTTCTCTGTTGCAATTGTTCGACCATTGATTTTAATCGGAGATACTATGTTTATAATCCCACCACAAAGAAATTTTCAACACTTCCAAAATCAATCGGAGGAAGTGGGATACATGGAATGACTTTAGCTTTTGATCCTGCCAAGTCTACTTATTACAAAGTTGTTTGCGTCCGAGGATATTGGAAATTGGAATTGGATGATCCAGAGTATCTATATCAGTTTGAGGTTTACTCGTCTAAGACAGGTTCTTGAAGAAAATGTGGGGAGCCTTTTGTAGCCCAAGAAGCGAATTTGGAAAATGGGGTATATTGGAACAGAGCCATCCATTGGATCAACTATACTCGAGATTGTTTTTATTCTAATCTAGAATATCAAATGCTTCAGTCGATTCCGCTGCCGCCAATCCCACATGGATGGGATTGGGGAAGCTATTATTACTTTGGTGAATCTTGTGATCACTTGCATTATGTTGAGGTGTTTTGGCCGCAGATTCAGTTCAACGTATACGAGATAAGAAGGGACTATTCTAAGTGGTTTGTGAAGTATCGGGTTGATCTTTCACCTGTTGCTGCAGTTTATCCTGAGATAACCGTAAATAATTTTATTCATACAGAGTGTTATTGCTACACTTTTTATATATGTACAATGGTTCAAGGTGAGAAGGACGAGGATTCATTTTTGGTTTTGCAAATTCCAAGAAAAGTGATGCGTTGCAATCTAGTTTACGGGACTGTTGTAATACTAGTAAGAAACACGTGCCTCGCACGTGATCCACATGATTTGACTTAAATAATTATATTATTTAATAATTTTATTAATTAATATTTAAATATTAAAAAGTGATTTAAAAAGTAAATAAATATTAATTAAATTTAAATATTACAATATATTTTAATATATTTTCTTTACTTTATTTATAGATCGATATGAATTGTTGAATAATTATTTTCAAAAACTCAGTCCAACAAAAAAATTAAAATTAGTTTAACAACAATATAAGTTCTATATTAGCTTACAATGACATGCATCAATGTTTTTATTTCATTTTTGTGGCTAGAAAAGTATTTTCTTCTTAACTAATCTTTGAATTCTTTTAGCATTGAATGCATTTCACAAGATAAGACAAGCAATTTAGCTTAAAATTCATAAGCTAACAATTAATAAATTACAAGTTATCGAATTAATTAAAAAAAGAAATTAATTAACTTTTATACAAAAAGTCCAGCATAATGTCATCATTTTATTTGTTATGTTATTCAATTAAAAAAGAAATAAAGGTTAATCAAATTCTTATACTTCTTGTACTTGCTTCTTTTATTCTCTCTCAGTTCTTTGATTAAAGAAATTTAAAAATAAAATTACAATATAATATATATGTAAAAAAAACTTGTTCGATAAATATTAATCTAATATATAAGTTAATCCATTATTTTCATCGAGAGTCAGGTATTAAATAAAACTATGAAAAATGATAAGTCGAAATCTGAGTTTTGAAACTCTATTTAATTGCACACAGAATAACTTCACTTAATAAATAATAAAACCAAAGATAATTTTATGAAAGAAAAATAAGCTAACAAATTTTCATGTGTCAGTCTTTAATAATTAAATATAATACTAACTAATTTTTATGTTTGAAAATTATTGCAAACACTTGAGGTTTTAAAAGTTGTATAATAAACTAAAAACTAATTTGGTTTTTTAAAATTTCATAAAATTTTAGAAAGGTACATTATGCTATTAGAGTTTGTATTTGCAATTGAATTTGGTTATTTTGGTCAATATTACAAAGTATAGTCAAGAAAATAGCAAATTATTCTTAGTATGCTAAAACTAATCTATATTTGTTTGAAGAGAATGTACATTTAAAATTGATCTCTTTTAATCTTGTTTGCAAAATCATATTGTTTATTATAAAATATAATTATCAATCCAGCTTTAGTGTTTTTTATTGCGAAAAAGGTATGTAGTACTTTAATCATTATTTGAAGTTTTTATTGAATTTTGTATCAAATAATAAATATAGTTGCCAAAAATTTAGATATCAAGTTGTAAAAAACCCCTTAACTATTCTCTTATGCCTCCCTATGTCCAGGAGAATTCATATTACGTAGCACTAATCATGGTCACTTCACTCTAATTTATTTTTGTTTAGTTTAACATAGTAAATTTGATACATAAATAGTATTTTGAATATTATATTGGCACCTGAATTAACATGTAATTTAAGAAATATTGAACTTTGACATAGATATCAAATTATTTCATATTAAATATGTTTATTTCATATATTTATTTTAATACAATTTCACATACATGAAGTGACTTTCCATTTCCGATTCTAGTTTTAATTTTTTCATAATATTTCATTTTGTAAAAATAAGAATAATTTGTACCAAATTTTATAATAAATGTTTTTATTCCTGAATCTTTATAAGTCATAAATGTGTATTTTTATAATGAACTGATACTTTACCCAAAATGCCAAATTATATATATTACGAAAGTCATTTATTTTTTTTTTTTAATTTCCAGCTATGACACACACATTTTTTTTAATTTACTTTTACTCTTTCAACTTTTTATAGTATGTTTCATTTGGTTTAATCCTGAACTATCTATATATATGAAATTAACCCTTAAAATTATTTTGGCCAGTCTCAACTCATTAATGTCAAATATAACTATTTTTTTAAAATATATTTTATTCTCTTAATTTAATTACTTTGTTATGAATGTTATATTAGTATTTGAATTAACATACAATTTAAGTAATATATTAATTTCTCAACAAATGTTAACTTTGTATATATTAAATGAGTTTTTTTTTTCGTTTGCGTATATTATATGATCTTTTAGACTTAATCCAATTTTAGCTTATGTTTCACTCTTTCACATCATTTCATTAAAGTTTAATAATTTTGGTACATGTTTTTATTATAAATATATATCATACTGATATTTTAAACTTATAACTTTTTTTTTTGAGGAATTAAACTTATAACTTGTTAAGGGTGTAATTTTCAAACGACATTCATGTTTTATCATAAATGTCAATTTAATACATATGGATTTTTTTATTAAGTTTTCCTTTTGGCTTTTTATATAAATATTTTATTTTATAGGAAATAAAATAATTAAAAGATTTAAATCATAACATATTCAAAAAAAAATAGAAACTAAAACTTATAATGTAAGATATAAAGAAATTAAATAAAATTCATATTAACACATATAGTTATAGTTAGAATTTAAAATGGGGAAATGTTTTAGTTTCAGTTTCAGTTACTTTTCTCTCCATTAATTAATCAATGGATAAAATACCAATACTGCCATAAAAAATGAAAAGAATCAGGGACATTTTAGTCCATCTTTTTTTAGCAGAAACATTCGTGCTTTTATAATAGATAATAATAATAAATAAATAATAATAATAATAATAATAATAAAGATAATAATAGAAAAGTAGATTACATGAGTTTGAGGATAATAAGGTTAAGGGTTCAAATATGCCTCGTACTTAGTATTGTTTAATAATGCACTTGTTGGACTTCGAATGTGAGTTTTAATTGAAAGATTAGTATGGATGGTGTTCCTTCAAGTTATTCCTTGGAGTTGTCATTGTGTAAGTTGTTTTCTTCGAGACCATCTAAATTATTACCAAGTTATAGTCAGATTTAGAATTGTAAATTCCAAATAAGATAGGAGACAGACTAAAGGAGAGTATATCTCATTATTTCTAACGCAATATTTCGACCCCTTCACGGATTTGGAAAAGAATTCAAGCCAAACTCAATTGACGATCCTTTTTCGGTCATCACTCCTGCAATTGAAAAGAAAATTCAATTCTATTTTTTTTCTCTAAGAAACATCAATTGCAACAATAGTCTCTTTGTCCCATTCTTAAGATTGCAATTTTCGGACGTGCTAATTGAAAATTGTTTTGTCGTTTTGTGATATGAAATTTAAGTGTTGGTGGTTTAGATATAAGCCTTGTGCGATTTCCTTCCTATTCAGTTAGTTCAATTCTACGATCTCACGAGATGATTACATCGTCGGAAAATTATAGTTATGAACTTAGATTTATTATTTGGGTACCCATACATTGCCGTTGATAGGAATGATCGAATTGGAAGATCATGGTGTCTACAAGATTCAAGTATTAAAAATAAAAAGCGAAGAACAAGAAACCGTCGAAAGAGGTAATTTTCGTATTCTTCCTTTAGTAAAAATAAATTTAATTTGCACGATCTTGTGTTCTTGTATCTAAAACTCAATTTTTGAAATCCTCGCTTCCACTTCTTCGATTAGATCGAAAAGTCGGATTTTATTTGATCCGGATTCGATCCGAGACTGAATAATTCCCAACACCTCATAATTATATTCGGACGAGGCTACACTATATATAACCAACCCTAACGGGCTTTGGGCTAAATGGTCTTCATTTAATCGGCCACTAATAAATGGGCTAACATATTGCGAACCTAACTCTAACTCTAGCGGGCTTCGGGCAAACGGGCCACTATTGGTTATAAATCAAAAAAATAAAAAATTATATATATAAATTTAAAATTTTAAACTCGAACATATATATAACATTTAAGTTTAACATGTTAAGTTAAAATAATTATTATAAAAAAATCTTACATAGTTTATAATTATATTGCATTAATAGAATTATAAAATTTAATTTTAAAAATAAAACTATAATAATAAAAGATAGTTTTATATAATATATACCAATATAAAATGAAAAAAATAATACTTTTGTAAAAAAATATTCATATGACTATAAGTCATAGTTTTAGGAATTATACATTTAAACCTATTAAAGATGAGGAGATGTGAGATTGAAAAAATATATTTAGTAATAGGTAATGTATAATAAATAGATTTATAATATTAAATTTATATTTATTTTTTTAAAAAAAAACACAATTGGCGGGCTAGCCCGGTTAACCTCTTGGCTAGCCCTAACGGGCCTTGGCTAAACAGACCGGGCCAAAAAAGGTCCGGATTTAAACGGGCCAAAATAATTCAGCCCTAACCCTCTTTTTTCCTGGTTTAAACGGTTCGGGTTAACGGGTCGCGACCCGTTTAATATCTCTATACACTAAGGCCAAGGGGCACTCTACCCCACTGAAATTTTGAAAAAAAACATAAGGATATTTTAGTAATTTTAGTTCATAATTTTTGAAAAATACCTAAAATAGGAATGTTTTTGCTATTTTCCCCTTCCCATTTGTGAAGCTTTATGATAAAGTGTTAATCTCTTGTAAACCAGATGAAATTTTCTATTCCAAAATCATGTTTTATCTCCCATTTCTACCGTACGGATGATTCCTGTTTTATATATTTTTGTGTGTGAATTTTGTGTGATTTCTATTTTCCGTGTGAGTGATTGTGCATGTTTTTGTGTCTTTTCGTCCCATTTTATATTATCATATGTTACGTAGGATATTTTTGTTTGTTTCGTAGGTTTTCGTAAGAAGAAACCTTGAAAACGGGCTAAAACGGTCAAAAACGGTACTACGGGCGAAAGACGGTCAAGGCGATAGAATATATGCGTGCGTGCGCAAAGGTGCACGACGCGCACTTGAGACAATAAAGGAAAATAGACGCACGCGCAACATCAAACCTTGAAGTGAATGCTCGTGCGTAACGCGCACAAGGGAGCAACGGAGCGCGCACGCAGCACGCACGCAAGGCGCAAGGCCGCGCGCAAGGAACGCACTGCGCGGACATTCACCGGCCAGCACGGCAGAAATTTCCAGATTTTTTATTCGTTTTTCCTTGTTCTTTTTGGATTCTTCCACCTTGTATAGGGTTTTAGGCTTATAAATAGCACATGTGGGATCCATAATTTCGTGCACTCTCATTCATAGCACTTCTATACTTTAGTTTTTTGGTATTTTTCTCTTGCTTTCAACATTGGGATTGCTTGGGTTCTTCCCCTTGAAGTTATTTTTGCTTCTTAATTAAAGAGTAAGATTTCTTCATCTATTTTGTCTGATTTCAATTGTTGGGGTGATTATTATTATTGCATGATCATGTTTATGATTGTTTCTTTTTCCTTTAATTGAGATTATGATCCCATCCCCAAGCATGAACTAATTTTCTTGTTCTAGGATTATGATGATTTAATTCAAACAAACAAGCATGAGTATTGATTAATTGACCTGCTTTCCTGAATAAATTATTTTACTTGTTGATTGATTGTTTGGCCAACTCTTGATTGTTTGAGGGAATAATTGAGTCGAGAGAAGATATTATTTTTGGACTAAATTTATTCAGGGGGTTAGATATGAATCAGAGATGTATTATCTAACCCTAGGTTTAATGAAAATAGCAAATTATTGGGATAGCCGCAATCTGTGAATACGTAAGTTATCGGATCTAGACCTAGTCTTTACATGTTTGCTATATTTGTTAACCGCATGATCAATTAATTGATATTCTGCTTGCAAGTTTCATGAGATGAATCCATAATCCTATACTTTCTTCCATATCTTTTTCTCCAAAGTTTAATCCTGCTTAGTCTTAATTTGTCTTTTTAATTGTTTTCTTTTAGTTTAAATAAGTCCAACAAATCTGGTTAGAGTGTTTAGGTTTTATTTTCTCTCAATTGTGATACATAATAATTATATGCCGGCTAAGTCTTCCTTGAGAGACGACTTGTGGTTAACTTGCTACCCTACAACTGATCTCGTTCTCTTGCGAGGATTGCTAGACTTTTATAGGTGTTTAGCGATCGAACAAAATTTTGGCGCTGTTGCCGGGGAAGGATTTAGGCGTAATAATTATTGTGTCTATTTTCCGTGTTTGTAGATTAGGATTCTTTTTGTTATTTTTAGTTTAGGAATATTTTTGTTTCTTTTGGTCTTTACTTTATTCCACTGGTGCGTTTGATCTGTTTTTTCTGGTGTTGTTTATGCAAGCACGTAGAAATCTCAATCGGGACCTTGTGCCTTTCGTGGACGATATCCATCGAGTTACGAGATGAAAAAGGAAAGAACGAGACGATTCTACGGATAGCAGTGAGGATTCTCGTTATCACATCCCGAAAGAAGAACAAACAGATGAACCAGAGATGGGTGATAATAAAAACGGAAGCAACGTGGAGGCACGCCAACCTTTGATGCGTGAGTTTGCACGCCCTTTTATTGGGACTGCGACCTCTTGCATCACATTGGGACAAGAAGCACGAAACTACGAGCTCAAAACAATACACTTTAATCAGCTGTCGTCATTCTATGGGATGCCCAATGAAGATCCTCTTAACTTCATTCGGAAATTCTATTCAGTCATTCAAACTTTTCCTCTACAAGGTTTGGATGAAGACCAACTTAGGATGCGTTGTTTTCCTTACACTCTGAAGGACCGGGGGAAAACTTGGCTTATGTCTGTACCTTCTAACTCTCTTACTGATTGGGAGACAATGTACAATAAGTTCATGGGCAGGTACTACTCTCACCAGAAAACTCCAGATCTGCGAGGTAAGATAGCTACTTTTAGTCAAATGGAAGGTGAGCCTTTTCATGAGGCCTGGGATCGCTTTAAGGATTTACAGATTAATCGTGCTTAGTCTTAATTTGTCTTTTTAATTGTTTTCTTTTAGTTTAAATAAATCCAACAAATCTGGTTAGAGTGTTTAGGTTTTATTTTCTGTCAATTGTGATACATAATAATTATTTGTCGGCTAAGTCTTCCTTGAGAGACGAGTTGTGGTTAACTTGCTACCTTACAATTGTTCTCGTTCTCTTGCGAGGATTGTTAGACTTTTATAGGTGTTTAGCGATCGTACAATTCCCACGTTGATAATACTTTGCATATTAATTTTTAAAAATAAATCAAACATAAAATGTGGGTTTTTAATATGGTGATTGTTGTACACTTGACAATCATCCGTGTAATAGAATGAGAGATGAAATACAATTTTGGAATGAAAGATCCCATCCACTTGTAAACACGAGGTTGCACACCCCTCGCGAACTTAACCCAACGCATTATGACACGAGCTGGTAAATTCCATACATTATTATTGAAAAAGAATAAATGGAAAGAATAATGGACAAGTTCCTTGAAAATTTTCCTTGGTAGTTTTGAATGAAAGCAGTGAATATTAAGTTCCGAAGGTTTAAAAGTTCACCTATATGACTATGTTAGTGATAATTAAAAACAAATAAAAAACAATAAGTTTAGAGTAATAAAAAAAAAGAGGGATTTTAAAAATTACAAAACCCCCCTTGAGATTTGATTTTATTTTAAATTTAACAGGATAATTGTAATATTTCTATCATGGGGATTCTTAAATTGTTTTTTTGCTTACGAATGGGACAAATGTAAAGCGAAACCAACCTCATGTTTTATTTTTGAAATTTTGAAAAATCTCTCGCTTTTTCTATTTGGTAATCAAGCTGAATCTCAGGGTTTTTTTTGGGTAGTTATTCCTGATGTTTATTTCCAAATTTAACTATGCTAAGACCAACTCCAACTCAACTTCAAATACTACACTATAACACCAAATATGCAAAAAAGCATCTCCAACCCAACTCTAAAACACTACACCAAATTTGGTGTAAATGAATAGTGTTACACCAAATTTGGTGTAATACAATATCCCCCATTTGCCCTCCAATTCTCTTATATTTCAAATTTAAATTCCAATTTTATCCTCATTTTATATAATATTAATTTATATAATATGGTTCTAATAATTAATTAATATTTTCTATAAATAATAATAATTAACTAACAATTATAATTTAAACTGAAGAGATGCTAATATTAATTGTAATATTTATTTTTTTTAATATAATTAATTAATTTAATATTAATTCAATATATATTTTGTGACGCCCCGAATTTTAGTGACGTGAGATATGACGTTGTATAGTGATTTATTTATTTGGTTAAGTAACACGAACCCATTATTAATGAAATGCGATCCGACTTTTACTTAATCTCCCAACGTCAATTACGTCTTTCTCATTTTCGAGCTTAACGATTTTATATTTTCTACTAATATTAATATTTGGTCTGTTAACTTCTAATTTAGAAATATTAGACCTTCGATAATTTAGGAGTACATTTCGACCCTTATCCAAATATTTCTTCTTATTCTATAATTCATCCCAACCAACTTCCAGTTTGTTTTTAAAATACACATTTCTTATTCACATCTTTAAATTTAAATTTCTAAATATTTAATTATGGATATATATACATTTTATTTTTTTCCTCAATTTTGTAAAGAAAAAGAAACCAAATATTTTTCTTTTTCCTCTAATTTTTGAAATTACCACTTTAAATGGGGAAAATAACTCAATTTTTCTTCTACCACTATTTTTATCATTTTACTAGTTAATTATTAGACGAAAAAATTGATAAATTCATTTCTATTTAATTTTATATCTTGCAAGACTACAATTTAAAAGTTTCTCTACAAATCCCACTATATCTTGGTCAAACAAACAAAATGATTACCCTAAAAACTAGCTTTTGGCCAATTGTCCCTAAGAAAGTAGTCTATCTATTATTTTATGGCCTAATTTTTCCCAATTATTATCCTAACTCATCATTTAACCAAAACAAAACAAAAAACCTCCCAATTCCTATACATAAAATCGGTCCTTACAAGATTAAGGAAGAAAAATTCATCGCATCCTCTTACAACTCTCAATCTCTTCCAATACAATTTCACTCTAACACTTAAAACACAAGAACACAAAAGTCCTCTTCATTTTGCTCTCATAGAATCAAAAATTCCAACAATTAAGGTAAGAAATTCTTCTATTCCATTTTCATTTTATCTTCTTGAAACTTCCAACATCTACCTCCAATTCCTAACATGATGAATCCTTCTTGTGAGGTACTCTGATGGAGATATTGATAAAGATATGATATCGTGTTTATTATCATTTAGGATTTTAGAATATATTTTAGAATATCTTATATTATATTTTAGGAAGTGATTTATATGTTTAGGATTCTATTTAGTTTATCTTTTAAGTTTCCTAGTCAAGGTAGGAGTTTTATTGTGCTAGGATTTTAATCCTATAAGTAGTTGCTATTTTATTTTTTTTAGGGAGGTGGAATATTATTAAGTTTGAGATTATTCTCTTTGCAATACATGTTCTTTTGAGAATTATATTGCTTTATTCAATACTTCCGGTATTATTGCGAATCAACGGTAGTATTTGTGTTCTTTGTTGTTCTCGTTGCTCTTCCGTCTGCATCAGTTGGTATCCAGAGACCGGCTACGATCCTTAATATGCCATCTCGACACCACTTCGATTTTGAAGCTATGAACAATGACACCGCCGATTCGCCGCCAGATCGACTTGCTGGCAAAACAAGTGCATATCGTACGCATCCAATATCAAGAAATCAAGAGATTTATTGAAAATTGATTTCTTGGTAGTTGTGAGTTTGCCTACGATATTGTGCCCCAGTTCACCCCATTGGAAACCTATTCCACGGGCATGGATGTTTTATTCTCAAGTGACATTGATAATAATGGCTATAATGGGCCACCAATTTTTGATGAAGAAATTGACAACACTATCATGGAGGTCGGCTACGACGAGCCTCCAAAATTTGACGAGGAGATTGGTGGTTATAATGGGCCATCTATCTTTGATACGGAAGGTGACGATACAATTTCGATGGTTGCCTATGAAAAACCGCCAAAATTTGACGAGGACGTTTATGGTTATGACGGACCACCAATTTTGGCCAATGACGATGAGAATTGCCATACGAATGAGGTCATGCGACATGATCTTAACCCAGGAAAATTTATGTCCAACACTAAAAAGGAAATATTACAATTTAAAGACATTGGTTTTGGACTACCAATTTTCTTCAAGTCTCTGGGAAGATTCATTGAGATCGTGGAAATCCCTTATTATATAGCTCTAGGTGTGCTGAAGAGAAGTTATGGACAAGTAATAGATTGTTTTGTTTTTGATCTAGCTCAAATAAGTTTTGATATTCGCCTTGTTTTTCCATCTCGTCCTCCTCGCGCCCCTCCATGATTTGACAATTCTTCGATCTCCCTTCCGATTCGAGGACGAATCGTTTCGACCCCGGAGAGAATGATGAAGATATTGATAAAGATATGATATCGTGTTTATTATCTTTTAGAATTTTAGAATATATTTTAGAATATCTTATATTATATTTTACGAAGTGATTTATATGTTTAGGATTCTATTTAATTTATCTTTTAAGTTTCCTAGTCAAGGTAGGAGTTTTATTGTGCTAGGATTTTAATCCTATAAATAGTTGCTATTTTATTGTTTTTAGGGAGGTTGAATTTTGATATTATTAAAAACGAGGGTTTTCTCTCAAGTCTCTTTTACGGTATTCTTATAGAATCAACGTAATAGTTGCTTTTGTTCATTGTTCGTTTATCTGTGGTCTCCGCTGCATCATACTCCTAGAAGATTATTCTTGAAGAATTAAGAGTCTTAGACTCGACCACAAGCTTGAAGAGGAAATTCAAGACTACACATTTTTAAGGTGAGAAAATTATGGTTTTAGTATTTTTCTCTTGACAACATAAAGAATTAAATTTTGACTCAAGGATATACATTTTTGGAGCTTAGGGGCTGACCTACACCATCTCAAGTTGAGGTTAGAAGCTTGATGGAAAATTTCCATTTTTAGAGACTACTTGAAGACATTAAGGTAAGTAGTAACCATTTGGTCCTAGTATATATATTTTCTTTGGACTTGAAACTTTAATTTTAACACCAAAATATGGTTTGGATACCATTTAGGGACTGACCTTCAAGAGCTTAAGTCATAAAGTTGATACAAGGAAGAAGACTCCATTTTTAAACCAACCCGAGAAAGACTACTACGAGGTGGGTGAAAAATCTTTCAAAAATAGGCAAATAATTTTCATAAAATGCATGTAGTACATGAAAATATTTTAAATTACTATATATATTACATGTAATTTTTTTAATGTATCAAGTTCAAGAAGTTTCACAGAAATGAGCTTGATTTTGATTTCTTGCACAATAGGGACATATTTGCACATATATATATATATATATATCTCAATTTCTTGTTCAACTCTTGATTAATGTGTAAAGGAATGTGTTATATGCTCAAAATCATGTTCTATACTTGATATATATTCTGGAAAAATATGACCTTGTGCTCAAATTTGAACAAATATGCCATTTATGTAATTTTGCAAAGTTGAGGACTAAACCGTAATTTTGAAAATTGTCCAAGGACCAATCTGAAAATTTCAAAATTTTGGACTGTATTAATTATAAAATAATATTTTAATTTAATAATAATAGTTTAAAGGTTTTGAGAGGAGAAAACCCATCCTTGAAATTTTAGAGACTCAAATGTGGAAACTTGAAAGTTTAAGGGGCAAAAAGGAATTTTTAAAAACTGTTCAGGGACTCCTCTGAAAATTTTGAAATTTTGACTTTCTCAAACAGAATAACTTGTTAGTCAAAGTGGCTACGATAATCTAGAGGGGGGAGTGAATAGATTATGCCGAATTTTCGCAATGAACCCTCTTTTTCGAATGATCAATCAAAGACAAGAATAAAGGTGCGGAAATTAAACAAACTCGCCTCGATTTATAGAGGTTCAACCCACCTACGGCCTAGTCCTCTACTACCCCAGTATCTCCGGGATGGATTTCAAAAAGAAAAATGATTTTATTAATTACCACAATTAATACAACATCACCTAACAACACCTCTTTGGAGATTACCTCAATCTCTCTTTAAGATTACCACAATCTTCAACGGCACCTTGTGAAGATTACCACAATCTTCAACCTTGAAGAATACCAAATTTTTCAACACCTCAAGGAGCACCAAACTCTTCAATAAGAAGATTACCACAATCTTCTTGCACCTAACACCTAGATCACCCAAGTGTGTTCTTACCACAAGAACACTCAAAAGGATATCTTGTGTTGAATGATGAACCCAAAAATTCAAGATTACAACTCTATAATGAACAATACGATTTTGAGTGCAATTGTAATCAAGAATCAAACCTAGACCTCAAGATGTGAAAGTGAAATACTTAGGCTATAAATACAACAAGAGTGTTGAATATGAAAGCTTAGAAATGTGCAGATTTCTTGTTGTGTATTTGCTTGTGTTGTTCTGCCATTGTGTCTTCAAATCATCCTCTATTTATAGGAGAGTCTTCACAAACATAGGCTCCTCCTTATTCACTTTTGTCTACAAAAAGAAGATCACAAGATGTAGAAATAATGTACAGAAATGAAAAGCAAATCTTGCTAATATGGAGTTCAAACGATACAATTTTTGCTGTCAAAAAATACACAGGCGGCCCAGGTTGCCCTATAGAAATTTTTGAACGTGGAAAGAATTATCGCGATCTAGACACAGGTTGGAGGGGGGTCCGACCGGTCACAGGGGGGTCCGACCGGTCGCCCTAGGGTCCGACTGGTCGGCCCTACCTTGGACCGGTCGCCTTCCCTCTTTTTTTCACGCTGCACTGCTTTGTTTCATTTTTCGTGCTTTCGAGATACGGGTCGACCATTTGCTCGACCACAACCAACCACCAAATTGAAGTGTTGTCCGATTTTTGTCAAAAATAAACTTCAAGAAATACTCCAAAAAATTAGTAAAAACATTTTAAATCAATTGGGAGTATTTGGACAACATTTATAAACATTGTTTTAGTGTAAAAACTCATTTAAACAAAATCATCAAAATCTTGATAAAAACATTTATCTAACAATCTCCCCCTTTTTGATGATTACAAACCAAAAAATTTTTAGGAGATCGATTTTAAAAATAAAACACATTTTCCGGTCTAAAACATCAATCCATAACAAACAACATTTGTCATAAGTACAAACACTAGGATATGAGCAAATATATTTCAAAAACATTTTTGCACAAGCTCCCCCTATCAATATGCACATCCAGAACAAGTATAAAAGCAACCAACTAAAAGCTAAAAGCTTAGCTTTTACAAAATACACTTGAATTTCATGAGCTTAGAAGCTCCCCCTTTCATAAAGACATCATTAGTCAAACATAAAAGTCCATAATACATCAAATGGACTAAGTATCATTTATAGCTTTTGGCTTTTAAGATCCTTAACTTATAGCTTTTCTTGCGAGCTTTTAAGAGCCTTAGCTTATAGCTTTTCTTGCGAGCTTATTTTCGCTTCTTTGAGCGTATGAGCGTTTTTCCTGGTTCTCCCCCTTTGGAATCATCAAAAAGAATGTTAGCACGATAAAAACATCATACAATCATATCAAAATGCGCAATTTAAGCGTTTTATCGAGCGTTTTGAACATTGAAGCTAAAATTCCAAATAAAAAGGGAAAAGTTGCTCATATGATTTGCAAAAGCTCATTTGATTGATAAAAATATGATCTCTATAAACTTATAAGACTATTCAAATCAAAAGAATCATATAGGTGATGAATTTTTCATAGAAACATTTTGTCGACCACTTGGTGTGCGTCGAATAAAACAAGAGATATATATCGCCTTTGTATTTCATTTAAGCCAAAAACATTCATCACCAATTGCAACATAACAACATTCATCCATCAACAATCATCATATATAACATACTAATACAAGAATTTCATCAAAAAAGCAAGATGCAAGCACATTCTCAAGGGTTCAACTCAATTGAGATAAAAAAGAGAAATTCCTACCAATTGATCGGAGAAGTCGGATGATATGGATGAAATAGAAGTTATATAAAAAATATATATTTTATAAGAAGAAACTCATTTTGAGTGAATTTTGAGTGAAAAATGCGAAGTGGTTCGATTTTGGAAGTAAATAGCCAAAATGACGAAATGAAGGACAAAAATAATTTTAACCCTGAAATCACCTAGGGCGACCGGCCGATGGGTAGGGCGACCGGTGCCTGCAACTGGTCGGCCGGTCAACCATGCCGTCGACCGGTGCCTAAACACCAGTTCTATTTCCTGTACGAATTTTACACCAAAGTTCCGATTTTTCACCCCTAAGTTTTGAAGACATGCAAATTGCAAACATAGACCTCATTCAATATACATTATGCCTAAAAAAGCTCGAAATGTGATAAAAGACTCTGCAGTTAATGATTAAAAACAAATGTCCGCGAGTTATCTTTGAGACGGAATTAAACACATCTCAAATTTTTGTTTAAGAAGTACAATCCCTTAAAAAATATGGAATCTCAATATATTTTGTTTGGTTATGAATGACCATTTGTTGAGAAACTATTTTCATCGAACTTGTTATCTCGAAAAATATTTAACGTTTTAAAATTTTGGATAAAACAAGCCATAAGAAGAAGTGTCTTTCAAATATTTGAAAATTTCTTTTAACGGCACTTTAATGAGATTCGTTGGGATAGTTTTGAAGTCGAGCATATATGCATAAGGCATAAGAATTTCAAGTCTTAAAGAATAATGAAAGTTGATAAAAATATCTCGAATTAATTTGTCAACCAATATGCCTTTCACTTTATGACGTAGATGACCATGTATAAGTCTACATCATTTGTTCCTTAAAACCAGAATATTTCCTGCAAAAACTTGACAAAATATCTTGCACAAGAGCATAGTGATATCGAATAATATACACAATATTGAACAACATAGAAGTTGAACAAGTAGCACATACTATGCTATTTAAGGAATCAACAAGAGTTTGATAAAACAAGTGCTTATTGAAAATCCATATAAGGTCTCTTTTGAAATTTAAAAATACTAGAATATAAAATTGAGACCTCATTTTTAAGAACCATTTTTATAAATAATTTTATCAAACAATACAAAATTAAAGACATGAAAATGTGCAATAATTATAAAAGACAATGCATACTACAAGAAGAGGATAAAAGTTGCCAATTTCTCCATTGCCAAGGGTTGTTTCTCTCCCATTGTTGATTATACCTTCTTCTTGAAAAATAATTTTGTTGATAATATCTCTTCATTCGATCATATGGCGCGATCGTTTGTTGTCTATATGACAATTTAAAACTCCTTTGATTTTTATTGCGGCGAGTACCTAACATAAAATTTTCTTGTGGTACCCTCAAGTGTTTGGGTCCTTTGGGATTAACATTAAGACTTTTAGGTCTCCAATAATAATTAGAACTATTTTTAACCCGACAAGTATTAGTTGTGTGACCAATTTTACCACAATAGAAACATATAATAGTTCTAGAAGCATAATGACCAATAGGATAGGGACTTGGTTCTTTTTCTTAACATTATTTCAAATGATCACAACGTTGAACATCAAGAATTTTGGTCATTTTATCGGTACTCAAGTTAAACTTCAACATAAACTTTTTCATGCAATCAATATCCTTAACTAGAGTACTATTTTCTTCTTCAAGAATTCTAACCTTATCAAGTATAACATTATGAGCATTCATGGTGTTGAATTCCTTTTTCAAATTCTTATATTTATGGTGTTCAATTCCTTTTTCAAATATCCTTTTTATTATTCATGGTGTTGAATTCTTTTTTCAAATTCTTATATTTAAAAAGCAAGCTTTGGAATTCATTTTGAAGCTCATCAAAATCATTTTGCAATTCATCATAATCATCATGCAATTCATTACTAAAAGAAATAAACGGGTGAGAGCGTACCTCATTGTCTTCTTCGATTCCCATTAGACATTTCTCGGCTTCTTCATCGTCGGAAGTTGTAAGGAGCTCATCCCAAGTTGTTATAAAATCCGGTTGAGATGTGGATTCTTTTGAATTACTCCTTTCATTTGCATAATGTGCTTCATAGATGATAAGATTTCCAGTAAGCTCATCAAAATTTAGAGTTTCTAAATTTTGAGCTTCCATGATAGCCGTCACCTTTTCGGACCAAGATCCGGGAAGAACATTTAAAACTTTGGTAACTTTGTCTTCTTCCAAAATGACTTTTCTGAGTGCCCACAAAGAATTTACAATATTGTCGAGCCTTTCAACCATTTTTGAAATCCCTTCACCCTCGAGCATTATGAAATTTTCAAAATCTTTAACAAGCATTATTTTTCTAGCTTGTTTAACTTTCTTGGTGCCTTCATAGATATTTTCTAATTTTTCCCACACATCATGAGTGGATCATATACCTCTAATACGATTATATTCCGTAGCGGTAAGAGAACAATGAAGAATATTAAGAGCTTTACCGTTTAAAGAGAATATTTTCTTGTCTTCATCATCATACTCCTTGAGGGCTTTGGGAATTTGAGTGCTGTCTTCCTTTTTCTTCATTGGGATGGATACTCCGTTTATAACCGTGTCCGAAATATCAAACCTGCAACCTTGTAAGAAACATTCCATTCGATCCTTCTAAAATGCATAATTGTTGGATTCGAAAAGAGGCAGTCTATGGAATGATGCTCCTGTTGGTAGATTGCTCTCGTTCGTAGCCATGGATATTTCCTCTTTACTCGGAACGAGTTAGCCAAAGAGTTTGGATCTGAAACCACTTGTTAGTCCAAGTGGCTACGATAATCTAGAGGGGGTGAATAGATTATGCCGATTTTTTGCAATTAGCCTTCTTTTTCGAATGATCAATCAAAGACAAGAATAAAGGTGCGGAAATTAAACAACACGCCTCGATTTATAGAGGTTCAACCCACATAGGGCCTAGTTCTCTACCACCCCAGTATCTCCAGGATGGATTTCAAAAAGAAAAAAAAATTTATTAATTACCACAATTAATACAAGATCACCTTACAACACCTCTTTGTAGATTACCTCAATCTCTCTTGAAGATTACCACAATCTTCAACGGCACCTTGTGAAGATTACCACAATCTTCAACCTTGAAGAATACCAAATTCTTCAACAACTCAAAGAGCACCAAACTCTTCAATAAGAAGATTACCACAATCTTCTTGCACCTAACACCTAGATCACCCAAGTGTGTTCTTACCACAAGAACACTCACAAAGATATCTTGTGTTGAATGATGAACCCAAAAATTCAAGATTACAACTCTATAATGAACAATACAATTTTGAGTGCAAGTGTAATAAAAAATAAGCTTGGACCTCAAGATGTGAAAGTAAAATACTTAGGCTATAAATACAACAATAGTGTTGAATATGAAAGCTTAGAAATGTGCAGATTTCTTGTTGTGTATTTGCTTGTGTTGTTCTACCATTGTGTCTTCAAATCATCCTCTATTTATAGGAGAGTCTTCACAAACATAGGCTCCCCCTTCTTCACTTTTGTCTACAAAAAGAGGATCACAAGATATAGAAATAATGTACAAAAATGAAAAGCAAATATTGTTGATATGGAGTTCAAACGGTACAATTTTTGCTGTCAAAAAATACATAGGGCGACCGGTTTGCCCTATAGAAAATTTTGAACGTTGGAAAGAATTAGTGCGATCCAGACACAGGTTGGAGGGGGGGTCCGACCGGTTGCCCTAGGGTCTGACCGGTCGGCCCTCCATTGGACCAGTCGCCCTCCCTCTTTTCTTCATAGAATTGCTTTCTGTTTCATTTTTCGTGCTTTCAGATATGGGTCGACCATTTGCTCGATCGGTCGACGTCCAAATTGAATTGTTGTCCGTTTTTTGTCAAAAATAAAGTTCAAAAATACTCCAAAAAATTAGTAAAAATATTTTAAATCAATTGGGAGTATTTGGAAAACATTTATAAACGTTGTTTTGGTATAAAAATTCATTTAAACAAAATCATCAAAATCTTGATAAAAGCAATTATCTAACACAACCAATATTTTGAGAAATTTAAAAGGTTAAAGTTGTTTGGGTTGAGAAAACCGATTTGTTAAACTTTAAGTACTAAAGTGTAAAAATTCTAATTTTAAATGACCAAAATGAAACTTAAGGAAAGAGTGCATCTCGGACACCTGGAAATTTACCATAACCTTGTTTTTATAACATTTTGAACTCATGGTTCAAGTTTCATAACAAACGAAAACTACATAAAACCCTTAAGGGCAAAAACCGAATTTTTGGACTAAAAATCGAATTTGTAAAAATTAAGGGACTTAAACCAACCCTATTTCAAAATTGCTTTTGTCCCAATATCCTACTGTTATAAATGATATTTTAAAATTGGAATCACATCATAAGCCCTCCCGGTTTGTGAGATCCAAAATTTTTAAGTTCGGGACCGAAAATGATGTTTTTGACAAAAGAAGGGACCAAACTGAAATTTTCCAAAAAATTGTCCCAAACCCTTTGAAAACCGAATCTTTGAACAATTTAAAGAATTTGGAAACTGACCTCACATTTTTCTGAGGTCGAGACTAGGACTTATTCAATTTTTGACTCGATAAGTACTTTTCCATGAAATGGGACTATTTACAAAATTTTCCTTTTATCAAGGACCCCAAAATAAAATATTTTCTTCTCTACAGTCCTAAAACTGATTTAACTATGATTTAATTATGCTTCCATATTTTTCTTGAAATCCTCGGACTATACGCACTACGCGTGGCGACTTTCTAGCCTATGGTCAAATTTAAACTTAACTTATTGATATCTTGTACTACTTTTTATATGTATCGTCATGTTTTTTACTCGACTACCTAGTTGACATACCGTACTTGTAATTATTTCTTGCTTGAGTCAACTTGGTGTGTCAAGCTCACAGTCGGAATGGATATGTCGGGAATGGAACCGGGCAGCTCGGCTGCTATTCCACTCTCCGGCCCCATCGTCCTAATTCCGCAACTAAGGGACGGAATTTGTCGAAGGGAAGCGGGTCATAGTACTTGAATGATTATGACAATCCGGGCCTAGCTAGCTCTATTGGGGATTTGTCTTTGCCTATGGAGCGATGAGGTGACAGGTCTTGGACCATCTTGCTTTGGGAGTTACAAGGAAGAACGAAGGAACCGCTTTCTAATCCACACGATTCTGGAGTTACTTGGACCCGTTTGGTTGGCGTCACACTCCGTGCGCAACCACTACTTGCTTGGGTTGGCGTTACACTATGTTCGCAACCACTACTTGAATTACTTGCTTGGGTTGGCGTTACACTCTGTACGCAACCACTACTTGAATTACTTGCTTGGGTTGGCGTTACACTCCGTATGCAACCACTACTTGGACTATTTGCAACACATTCATAGTGCTTGAATGATCATGAACTATTTTCATCAAACTATATAAAGCTATATTATTTTGAATACCATGTTGCTTGTGAATCGCGTGTGACGCACGCATCATGAATTATGCATTCTTCATATAACTGTTTTCCTGCATCTATATAAGCCACACTTACACACGATCACCCATCAACTGAGAATTTTTGTCTCACACCCACCTTTTTCAACGGCCAGCTGATGATCCACCATATTATGAAGACGTCAACGAAGACGACCAAGCAACGAATTAATCCCTAGACTTAGTTCGTCGATCTAGCCTTAATTATTCGTTTATGAACAATTGCTATGTTGTATGTAATAGAGGGGCGTAAGACCTCTTTCGCTTAGACAAATGGATTGTAATAGTATTTTTCGCTGCGACTATTGACTCTGTTTCCGAGGAATTATGAAGAACTATGTCTATTCGATAATTAATATCGCTCAAATACTTGGTGGATTATATTTTAGAACAGAGAACTGGCATAAGTTACCATTGCGTAGTAATAAGCTATAAGTAAATAAAATAATTATATAAATACATAAATTTGCTTACTATAAAATGAAAAAGAAAGAATAAAATATTCATTTGGTGTGAGATTTTGTGTAATGGGTTGAAAATAGTTTTGACAAAATTATACTAAAACACCAAATTTGGTGTAGTTTTTATACCAAATTTGGTGTTATGGGTTGGAGATGGTCTAAGATACTTCTTTCCATACCATTCACACTCCTGTAGAGCAAATACTGTTCTTGCACAGTTGTAAGGACCTCTTAGTATTTTACAACCTTAAATAATGTTGTTGGAATTGTATATATGTAGCTCTAACAAATATGCGTGTAAGAGAATCGAATCTTTTTTTTCTTTCCAATTTGCTATTAGAATTCGTATGATAACATTTGAATCTGAAAAATTAGAATAAGAATCCAAATAATAATATTTATTTAGATTCCTATATTATATAAATACGAAGATGAATATAATTATATTCGATTCAAGTATTTGAAAGAATATATTCGAATAATAATATATAGATATATATTTATAGCAAATATTGTAAAAAGCTAGCGCCAGCTAGGCGAAATCACGGGCCGCTAGGCGGGTTAGCTGACCTAATCGGAAAAAAATCGTAGGTGGACAAGGAGAGCCTACTACCTAGGTGGGGATTAATTGGGGCTAACGGTGATAATTACAACAGAGTAATATATAAATCACTCATATATAATCTTTATATATATATAAGCATATATTTATTTTTGTAAATCATTAAGATATAATAAAAATGTTGGAAATAAATTTGATTTGATCAACATAACATTGAGTTTGAAGAATATTTTTCAATATAAAATTAAAAAGAACAGTTAAATATTATAGCCAAGAAGCTCATTTTCTTGAAGTTCTTTAGAAATGTATTCAAAAATATCTAATATTTTGGAGAAGAAAAGTTGTAGAGAATTCTAGAGGAGTAGGTATTATTCTAGACTATTCTTGTGAATGAAATATAACCATTAAATTAAATTAATCATGGTCATTGGTTAGAAAAATGTCTTAGTATAAAAAGAGCATTGATAGACTTAGGTGTGAGCATGTTTCTCATCTATATTTGAAAGCTACATCAACATATATATAAGGAAAAAGACTAGTAGATATACGAAATAACAAGCATGGAGCAACATAAAAGCTGGCATAAGGCGGGGGATTATTTTAGGGAAAGTAGCGATGTATGGAGTAAGCGGATATTATGGGGAAAACAATAGCTATGTGGGATTACAAGAATATGAGCTTGTCTACCTAGATTAAGGTTTGCTAATAATAATGTTCAGTGTCATTGTTTTGGTCCTTTATAATTTTAAACTACAATCATGAAGAAGGCGACGATCTTCGCTTCTTATAAAATGAGGAAAGTGATTTGTAGGGAAGGCAACCAATTAACTTAATGCCTTCACTTATGTCCTTTTCATGTGAAGAGAAGGATATGGATTAAATAACATACTTACTTGGACGGAGTCAATGGGCGATCAAGAAGGCTCATGGCCAGGTGGCTAGGTTGGCGACCTCCATTGCACTCGGGGGGGCACTCTGCTTAAGGTCGGCTCAAGTGGTCGAGCCTATGTATAGTTTGCGATGGCCAGGGTCACAATTGGTACTGTTGTTATGTTGTATCGTCTTTTTGTTGATGTGAGAAAGCACCACAAGTAGAGCATTGCATACTTGGTCTCCACCATTAATTTTTCCCACATCGCGGAAGCAAAGATGCATTGAAACAGAAAACATTCTATACAAAAGACAAAAGTTATCTTTGTTTTTGAAACCACACAATTCTTGCTGATGAGCATATAGCGAACTATTAAAGAATATCGTGTGCTTGTTGCATTTAAGCAGCCTATTTTTGGAGGAGCTTTCCATTTTTTGGGAAGTCCCCTACAATTTAGTCTCAATAAATTTACAGACTTATCAAGTTACCAAATTAAAAGAATGAAATCCATTTGTACAATTACTTATAAAATTCTTTTGTAAAATGTCCACTAGAGAAATCACTACTGTATTTTCATATTTTCACTCATATGAATGGTTAAATGAATGGTTTATTTTCCAACAAAAATCTATCTCGCTTTTTTTTTGTTCTCTCGAGTCTTTGGTTTTCCCCATCTCAAAACATATTTCTTTCGGGAAAGTTAGAAAATGCACATCTATTTTTCACTATCCAAAATTTAAACAAAGATAATGATCTTAGATATCAAAAACTGAGGTAATCTTTGGCTTTTTAGATAGCTAAAATAGCAAATTAATTTTGGGAATTTCATAATAAGGTCCAAATTTAAGAAAATCTATCATTTTAAAGACCCAAAATTTCAACCTTCACAAATCAAGATCCAATTTTTTTTTCTCAAATTGGGCTCTAATGTTGGGTTCTCACTTCAAGACCCAAAATCTGAAGCCTTCTCAAATCAAGACCCAATTTTTTGTTTTCCTCAAACATGACCCTCCCCTAAATTTTGGGTTCTCTTTCAAGTTTTAGAATTTAACAAAAAGAGAAATATTACTGTAATATATCACGTCAACCACAAAAATTATTTTTCTTCCTTTTTTGTTTTTTCGCTCATTCCTTTTTACCTGACCCACACTTATTATCAATTTTGTTTAACGTGTAGAAACCAAGATCTATAAATATAAATGTATGTAGCTAACAAGATAAAAAAACCGTAAAATATTTATCGGTTACTAAAAAAATAAGACTTCCAAATTATGATTGAATTTTATAATTTAAAACAAGTATCGAATAGAAAAAAAAAAGGAATGAGCAAAAAAATAAAAAGAGAAAGAAAATTAATTTTTGTGGCCACTGTGATAGATTACATTAATATTTATCTTTTTATTAAATTTTATAACCTGAATTAAGAGCCCAAAATTTGGGGGAGGGCCTGATTTGAGAAAAAAATAAAAATTGGGTCTTGATTTGAGAAGGTTGAAATTTTGGATCTTGAAGTGAGAATCCAAAATTTGTGGGAGAGCCCAATTTAATAAAAACAAAATAAAAATTGGGTCTTAATTTAAGAATGTTGAAATTGTGGGTCTTGAAATGATATATTTTCTCAAATTTGGATCCTATTATGAAATTCTCCCATTAATTTTTCTTTTTGGGGAACTAGTAAGGTGAACGTGCGTTGCACGTGAACCAATTAATTTTATTAATTTAATTCAAATTAAATCTATAAATTAAATTAAAATTAATTTTTATTATATTATTTGTATTTATAATAAATATCATTAATGTATTTTGATCTTAAAAGAAAGTTTGCAAAAGACTAAATTAAACTTATTTATTGGTGAAATATGGTTAAGACATTTTGAACTAAAAAATATAATACTTAAATGATATTATCGCTCAACAAAGTACAATAGATATTAAAAAACTGATGAGTAATCTATATATAAATTAAAAATATATATATTCAAGAACTCGTTTTAGATTAATGTATATCTTGTTTGATTTTTGAGTGTCTACTTCTTCTTCATACTTAGCTTTGAGATTTTTTTGTAAATTTTTTAAATGCATTTTTAACCCGGGCTTGATTGGTTGACGTATGGATGTATTTCTCTTTTACTGCATTTCCTAATGTGTGTTATCTTTTAAATTGGTTTTACTACAAGATTCAGTTTTTCATTCATCACATGTGCCTCTTTTGTTAAGAATGATGAGAAAGTAAAATTCTATTTTATGTTTAGAAGTTTAGCTCCCGTTATATTTTGATTCACGTTCTCTTTTTTTTTTAATTTAAGTACATATCTTGGGAGGGAAGGGATGATGGGAATCAAATCCCACACCCCTAGCTGAGATGAGAGTTATTACCACTCGACCATTATCCATTTTTTCTCATGTTCACCATGATTAAATTAATTATTTTTATAATAGAAATGAAGATAAAATAGACTAATCAATTGTAATTGAAAACGATCAATAAATTGATTTAGTTTGAAAGAATAGTCACACTTATATATCAAATAAACGACATAACCACATCATAGAGAATCAGAATTAGTAAGTGTCTAACAATATTTATGCTCCATTTTATTATCATTAAGAGTATGCACGACATCATAAGTTTATTATTTCCAAATATTTTATTATTGAGCGTACTGATGTGACTAATTGTTATTCTAATTGATTTTATCAAAAATTAGTTATGTAATATAGTAATGACAAATTTAATCACAGTAATAATTATTAATTAATACATTGAAATAAATAATCTGAACAACCTCATTTATGTCTTTTATGTTGTTTTCTTTCAAAAAATCCATTTATATTCTAAAAATCCATCTCATGGAGCATATCCAAAGTATAATCCATCATTCAGAGTTTTACAACAAAAATATAGAATATAGAATATAATAGTCCAGAAGTGTGTCAAATAACCGTAAAACATAGGTTAAGCTATAACATTTTTATAAGAATGGCATAACAAAAAAACATCCTCACTTTTTAGTAGTCGTGTTTTATTCATGTGACATTTTCAAGAAAAATATAGGTATCAATTTATTATGTTTTTTTTTGTAAAATCAGAAAAAAAAACATCATATATAAATTGATAGAGCCTATCTTTTTACTTTCTTAAGCATAAAAAAATTTATTTTATCCATTTTATCTTTGTCGGTGAGCATCTTTCAATATATCATAAAATTTACTACACAATCCACAAAAGTATAATGCATGTATATGAATGCTTAAAATGTTAAAAATAAATACCTTCATAAATTTAAATCTTCGACCTAATATTAAATCAGCTTTACCAGATGATGAATTTGACGTTGAAGAATGTCAATATATACATTTGATCATTTGATTAAAAGATTAATTATTATCCATATAGAATTTTAAATATGAATGTTAAGAATTTTACTTTTGATTCTAAAGAAGGATACAACATGACTTTTTAAATCTTACTAAAGTATTGTTCTTTTTTGTCTCTTGATATTCCATCACAACTTTGTTATTTATTAATTGTATGTATGCATATTGTTATTCATAGACAGAATTCTATTTAACACAATAAAATATAATATAAAACAAAATAAGAAAAAAGGTTAAACGTAAAGAGGATTAAAAATAGTATGCCCGTTATTGTAAAATTTAGAAGAAAAATTTGAAAAATGCTATTTAGATCTTTATTAATTTAATATTTACGATAAAATCTAGTTGCAGTTGAAAAATACGCATAGAGAGGGACATGTTTTAAAATGCAAAACTATGAAAATAACGTCTGACCAAAATTTAAATTATTACTTTAATAATACATATAGATGTACACTACAAAATATTAGATCAAAATCATAATTATTTTTTTATATATAAAAATTAATGTATAGTGCTTATATCTTCAAAGAGACTCAAGATTTAAAGTGACTAAAATCAATTACTTTTATTAATAAAATTAATATTTAAATTATAATGAATAATTTATTTTCAAAATCATGTCTATTCTGAAATAAGAAGGAATATATTACTTTGATCCATAAGTAAACTTTTTGATTAAAATTTTCTCTCAAATGTAATATTGTGGTCGTCTAAAATTCAAATATCAAGTATGTTTTATACTTATTGTGCATAACTTAATACAATATTTTTTAAGTAAAATATTAACATATCAACATGTAGGTTATAAAATATGTATTTAAGTTATACTTCCTTAAATTTTCATGTATTGATTCTTGTTTCCATATTATATAACTTTTTTTTTTGTTAAGTTAGATTATTTCACTACCTAAATAATATAATACATATATTTTTACCTAAACTTATAAAATTTATTAAGGGTGTAAGTATGTTTTAAGCAAAACTAAGTATTGTTATAAGTGTTGGTTTCCTGTCAAACGGTCTAACGGATCTAATTTCATTAGACGGATCCCAACACCTTAACCCGGATCTTAAAAAAGAGAAAGTTAACGTGCAGTCACATCCTGGCGTGAAGCCTGTGAATCGACTGCAAATATAAAAATGGCAGGCTGCTAATGTGAATCCCACCAGAGTCTACAAACCATCCTTGATTGTACATACATATATATACATATACATGCATATCCCAAAAATATTATTTTATGTTTTCTTAATTAAATATACATTTCATGTGATTATTTATTTATATATATATATACACATATCGTGCATGTGATGAAGGTTACAAAATAGAGAGGGAAAACTAATATTTTCTAGGGGAACTACTAATATGTTTCACATGCACTACTAATACTTTTGACAGAAAAACTAATACTTGTTAGGAAATTTATTTGTTAGATTTTGATGATGCCATGTAAAACTTAAACTAGGAAGTTGGCATCCTATTTTTCTTGTAATTATGTATTGTAATATAGATAGGACTGGAAGAGCTGAGTTAAGCCAACTAAGTCAAGATTACAAGAAGTCAACTGCGGATCAGAATGAAGACTCTGTTGTGTGTCAGCTCCTAGAAGGAAGTCAATGACTCGAATGAAGGAGAGTCAACTGAGGAACAACTGTGAGAAGTATCAGTCAAGTCAACCTAGAAGAGCCAAGTCTATCAGTTGAAATGATAGTTGAGTCAACTGAATGACCCGTATTCGATCTCATACGAGTGCGTGTGTCCCCTCCCCAAATTTCCTCCATTGTACTCAAAAAAAATTAAATAAAAATAAAAAAATACGCATAGTTTGAGAGCAAATTAAAAATTACCTCTTTAATTTATGTGTTAAATCTTGCACTAATTTCTAGATGTGTAACTGCTGATGTGATTGTGAAGGGTAAAAGGGGTAGATCACATACCATCATTTATTCAACTTCGATTTGGTGGTAAAAGGGCTGTCACGGGTTCATATACCTCCGGCGACCCTCGACAAACCGTGATTGAAAGACCGTTTTAGGACTAAACTCCAAATTTGCCATGATAAAGGACTGTATTTCAAAATAGGCCAACTTATAGGATAAAAATTCTCATTTTTCCAATTGAAATTATTTATGATTTATATGAGAAAATAAATTTTGAATTATGAATTCGGATCAAAATCTGAATGTGAGTTCTACATGTATTAGTTCATAGTTATGGAAATATAAAAACATGTAAAAATTTGACAAAATTAGTTATTTGACTAATATGACCCAAATCACAATAACTAAAAAGTATAAGGCTAAAAGTGTCAAACCCTAAAAATTATTGAACACTAAACTTGTAATTGTTTTAGGGGCAAAATTGTTACAAACTAATATTCCAACTTCAAAAGTTACGAGACTATTATTGCAACAACACCCCTAATAATAGAACACCTTTTTGCAATTTTTCTTAAAGTCTTTGGAATATCAATAACTTGTTATTTATAAGAAGCAAAGCTTAAATTTGTTGTATATATTTACATATACAATAAATGGTGTCCCACATTGGTCTTTGTGTTGTATTAATTGAGTCCCACATTGATTGTGTATTGGAGTGTGGAGCTCAACCTGGTGTATAAAAGAGTGTAAGTTTAGTAAATCCTACCAAGCTTTGGAGCTTCCTCCTTATTATGGAGGAAGTACCAAGTGGCTTCTAGTTTTAAATTTTGTGTGTGTGTGTGTATATATATATATATATATATATATATATAAGTGTGTCTTCTGTCAAAGAACACAACCTTTCAAAGAGATGCAACTCTTGGAGGCAGTCTCTGGAAATCTTTAAATAGACTTCCAGATCTGCAGTAAGAGTTACGAAAATTAATAATCCTCTTTCCCTGAGCGTTCTTTCTTCTTCTTTCTAACCAGTTTAAGTTTAAATTACAACTTCTGATTCTTGCTCCAGAAAATTCTGAGAAGTGTAATCTTAGAATTTTCGAGATTAAGGCTTTGTATCCTGGAGGTTAATTCCTTGAGACCTTTTACACCAAGAGGGAGAAATTAATACCTTAAAGATAACATCTTTAAAGGTGTGCCTAGCCTACAGATTTCATTACCCAAATTATATATAACAATTTTTAGGTATTAATCCTGCAATGGAGTCTGTTCTGGTGAAAGCATAACTGCACGATGGATACAAGCTGGAGCGTTTGAACGGGCTGAACTACTAGCGTTGGTGCTTGAAGATGAAGTATCTGCTGACTATTGCAAAGGTGTTCTATGTGGTGTCCGAACCATGTCCAGCGGAGGTGACTGATCTGGATGCAACATCTACACAAAAGGCAAAGTCTGCGGAGAAGGCTAAATAGTGGGGGTGACACTATTTTCAAAGTCTCATATCTGGTCTATGAACTTAAATTTACCATAACAAGAGTAGGTTGGATTTAAAAAATCCTTAATAGACTTATAGCGTTGTGGAATGCGTTATGGACATTCTTGATGAGTCTACCTATACAAGTAGAGAAGCGAGAGGTCGCTTCTTACAGATTACTCGGTAAAATCCTAGAGTACTTGTGAAAACCAGGATTCAGCACAATGCCCATTACAAAGGTGCTGCCAAGAACAAAAGGAGCAAAGAATCAACATAGTGAGAATATGTCTACTTTGTGTTGCATATTCAACCATAAGTTAAATGCTCGTCCACTTCATCGCTATTCACTATGTAAAAGAAGTTGTATTTTTTATTTTTATTTTATATGTAAATAAGTGGGAGATTGTTGTATATATTTGCATATATAAGAAATGGTGTCCCACATTGGTCTTTGTGTTGTATTAATTGAGTCCCACATTGATTGCATCACTTTTCAGGGAGGCACTCTCATTTATTGCTTTGTCCCACATTGATTGTGTGTTGGAGTGTGGAGCTCAACTTGGTGTATAAAAGAGTGTAAGTTTGGTAAGTCCTACCAAGCTTTGTAGCTTCTCCTTATTATGGAAGAAGTACCAAGTGGCTTCTAGTTTTAAATTTTGTGTGTATATATATAATATATATAAGAAAGAAAAAAAGAAATAAATAAATAAATTAAAATAAGGAAAAGAGAGGAAAGGGGCGGACCGTAGCCCGGGCCGACCCATCGGTCCGAGAGGGCGGGTCCGACTACCAGTTTAAGGTGTGTCTTCTGTCAAAGAATACAACCTTTCAAAGAGATGCAACTCTTGGAGGCAGTCTCTGGAAATCTTTAAATAGACTTCCAGATCTGCAATAAGAGTTACGAAAATTAATAATCCTCTTTCCCGGAGAGTTCTTTCTTCTTCTTTCTAACCAGTTTAAGTTTAAATTACAACTTCTCATTCTTGCTCCAGAAAATTCTGAGAAGTGTAATCTTAGAATTTTCGAGATTAAGGCTTTGTATCCTGGAGGTTAATTCCTTGAGACCTTTTACACCGAGAGGGAGGAATTAATACCTTAAAGATAACACCTTTAAAGGTGTGCCTAGCCTACAGATTTCATTACCCAAATTATATATAACAATTTTAAGGTATTAATCCTGCAATGGAGTCTGTTCTGGTGAAAGCACAACTGCACGATGGAGACAAACTGGAGCGTTTGAACGGGCTAAACTACTAGCGTTGGTGCTTGAAGATGGAGTATCTGCTGACTATTGCAAAGGTGTTCTATGTGGTGTCCGAACCATGTCCAGCGGAGGTGACTGATCTGGATGCAACATCTACACAAAAGGCAGAGGCTGCAGAGAAGGCTAAAAAGTGGAAGGATGATGACTTTGTTTGCCGTTTCACTATTCTGCAGTCGCTGAACAACACTCTATTCAACGTCTTTCATGTCCACAAAACTGCTGCAGAAATATGGAATGCTATAAAAAGGAGGTATGTTAATGAGGATGCTGGTAATAAGTTTTTTTTGGTTAATAAGTATATTGATTACAAGATGGTGGATACTAAACTTGTAATTGATCAAGTGAATGAGTTAACTGATATAACAACAGAATGTGCTGATGCTGGTGAACCCATTTCTGAGACTCTCCAAGTTTCAACTATCATTGGTAAACTTCCACCTTCATGGAAAGATTACCAAAAGAAACTGAAACATAAGAAGAAATCCATTTCGTTGGATGAACTTCTGCAAGGCATCCAAATTGAGACTGAAAGTCTTAAGAGGGATGGTTCAGTTTCTTTGTTGAATGATGGTGTGAATCAAGTGGAAGAAAAGAACCTTCAAGGAAATTCCAAGGGAAACCAAGGAAAATCCAAGAAGAGGAAAAATTCTGGAAAGAATGATGATGGGAATGCCAAGAAGAAAAAGAAGAAGGGACCCTGCTATGTTTGTGGCATACCTGGCCATTTGGCTCGGGAATGTCTCCATCGCAATGGACCAAAGAAAACAGAAGAAACAAATTTGGTAGAGGATGATTTTGTTGTTGTTCTCACTGAAATCTGTGTTGTCAATGACATGGATTTCAATTGGTGGGTTGATTCGGGAGCAACTTGTCATGTTACACCAAACAGAAGTCTGTTCAAAACTTGTGAGGAGTTAAACGAAGCAAAAACAGTCTACATGGGCAACTCTTCGACAAGTGAAGTTTTGGGCAAAGGAACCGTGCTTCTTCCCCTCTCTTCTGGCAAAGCTTTAACTCTGAAAAATGTGTATCATATCCCCTCTATGAGGAAGAATCTTGTATCAGTCCACAAGTTGGACGAGAATGGCTTTAAAGTAGCTTTTAGGTCCCAAAAAGTGATTATTACTAAGAAAGGGTCCTTTGTAGGGAAAGGCTACATTAAAGACAATATGTACTTATTGAGTGTTGACAATAAAATTACTAGTTCCTACTATTCTGTTGACTCTTTTAATTCTGTTGAGTATGCTTCTAATGATATATGGCATTTGAGATTAGGACATATTGGTATGAATGCTATGGATCGTATGATAAACTGTGATTTTATCCCTAAGTGTTCAAGTACTTTATCTATGAAAACTTGTGAATGTTGTGCACAATCTAAGTTGACTAAAACATCTTTTAAAAGTGTAGTTCGAACAATCGGTTTACTTGAACTTATTCATACTGATATATGTGATAATAAAGAGCATATTACTAGAGGTGGAAACCGTTATTTTATCACATTTATTGATGACTTTTCGAAGTATACTTATGTTTATTTGTTAAGAACCAAAGATGAGGCATTTGATAAGTTTAAAATCTTCAAAGAAGAAATTAAAAATAAAACCAATTTAAGGATCAAGAGATTGAGATCAGATAGAGGTGGTGAATATCTATCTAATGAATTATTATCGTTTTGTTTACAAAATGGTATAGTAAGAGGATTTTCAGCACCAAATACTCCACCTCAAAATGGAGTAGCTGAAAGGAAAAATCGATCCTTATTGGAAATGGTTAGTACTATGCTAATACACTCGAAATTACCAAAGAGTTATTGGGGAGAGGCACTACTAAGTTCTTGTTACATAAGTAACACAATTGTGAATAAGAAACATATGAAAACTCCATATGAATTGTTGGTTGGGCATAAGCCTAGCATTAAACATTTGAAGGTATGGGGTTGTGTTGCATATGTTTGTGATGCAACTTTGAAGAGGCCAAAACTTGGTAGTAAAGCTGTGAAATCTGTTTTTATTGGTTATTCTTTAATGAGTAAAGCATATAGATTTCTTAGACTTTCTGATAATAATGTGTTTGAAGCTATGCATGCTATTTTTTATGAAAATTTGACTGTTAAGGATGTAGATAAGTCAGATTTTAACAAAGACTTGTTAAACAATGCTGACTTACAAGATGTAGCTAAATCAGATTTTAAATCTGATGTTGGTACATCTAAGAATGATAAAAGTTTAGATCAGGATGAAAATGAACAGTATGTTGAGTTGAGAAGGTGTAAGAGATATAGAATTGAAAAGAATTTTGGTCCTGAAATGTTAACTTACATGTTAGAAGAGGGCCCTAAAACTTTTCAAGAAGCTATGTCTTTATCTGATTCAATGTTGTGGAAAATAGCCATGGATGATGAAATAAAATCCATTCTTGATAATCAAACATGGAATCTTGTTGATCCTCCTCCCAACACTAAACCTATTGGCAGTAAGTGGGTTTTGAAAAAGAAACTCAAACCTGATGGTACTATTGATAAGTACAAAGAAAGGTTAGTTGCCAAAGGTTATAGTCAAAAAGAAGAAATTGACTATTTTGAGACATTTTCACCTGTTACTAAATTTACTTCTATCAGAACGATGTTTTCCATTGCTTCTATGTTTAACTTAGAGGTTCATCAAATGGATGTTAAAACTGCTTTCTTAAATGGTGATCTTGAAGAAGAAATTTACATACACCAACCCGAAGGGTATATTGTTAAGGTGAAGAACATAAAGTGTGTAAATTAAATAAATCATTGTATGGTCTTAAACAAGCACCGAGGCAATGGTATAAGAAATTTAAGAAAGAAGTTAAGAAGTTCGGTTTTAAGAGTAGCAAAGTAGAAAGCTGTGTTTTTACTAAGGTTACTCCTGAATATAAACTGCTTCTAACTTTATATGTGGATGATATGTTGATTTTTGGTTATAATTTACAATGTGTTAATGAAACCAAAAATTATCTAAAGCAAGTACTTGACAAGAAGGACTTAGGTCCAGTAGATGTCATTTTGGGGGTCAAAGTGATTAAAAGGGATAGAACATTTATATCAACACAATCTCATTATATAGAGAAAGTGTTGAGAAAGTTCAATTACTTTGATTGCAAAGTAAGTAAAAGTCCTATTGATCCTCAAGTGAAATTAGTTCCTAACGAAGGACAAGCTGTAAATCAAACAGAATATGCTAAAATAATTGGTAGCATTATGTATGTGGTGAATCATACAAGGCCTAACCTTGCGTGTTCGATTGGCATATTAAGTAGATTTACTAGCAATCCTAGTGAAGAACATTGGACAGAACTGAAGAGAGTTCTGAGATATTTGAAGTTCACAATAAATTATGGTTTGCACTATAACTGTAGTTCATCTACACTTGAATGTAATAGTGATGCAAATTGGGCAGCTGACAAAATTGACTCTAAGTCAACTAGTGGTTGGTTGTTCACTATTGGTGGTGCCATAGTTGCTTGGGCTTCAAAAGGGTAAACTTGTGTTGCATTATCCTCTATGGAATCAGAATATATATCGATGTAAACCGCTAGCAAGGACATTGTATGGTTCAGAAGATTCCTTAGAACGATTCCCTTTTTAGATCCTAAAAATGGTCCTACTACCTTGTATTGTGATAATCAAGTTGCGATTTACAATACAAAGAATGAGAGAATTTCAAGCCATAGCAAACCTATTGCTATGAGGCATAATCATATCAGAAGTATAGTTAAGAAAGGGAAGATTGTGCTTGAGTATCTTCCAACAAATCAAATGTTAGCTGATCCACTAACAAAACCTTTATCTGGTGAAATGGTTACAAAGATCATGAGAGATATGTGGTTGTTACCTATTAAACAGTGTCTTGATTGAGACCAACTCTATCTTAAGGTACAAGTCACATCATTTGTCACCTTATGTATGAGAGTTAAAAAGGCAATTCAATATTAGACATTGGTGAAATGGAAACTGGGATACATTTCAAGTGCATAACTTAAAATAGTGGGGGTGACACTATTTTCAAAGTCTCATATCTGATCTATGAACATAAATTTACCATAACAAGAGTAGGTTGGATTTAAAAATCCTTAATAACCCTATAGCGTTGTGGAATGCGTTATGGACATTTTTGATGAGTCTACCTAAACAAGTAGAGAAGTGAGAGGTCTCTTCTTACGGATTACTCGGTAAAATCTTAGAGTACTTGTAAAAACCAGGATTCAGCACAAGGCACATTACAAAGGTGCTGCCAAGAACAAAAGGAGTAAAGAATCAACATAGTGAGAATATGTCTACTTTGTGTTGCATATTCATGGCTATTCACTATGTAAAAGAAGTTGTGTTTTTTATTTTTATTTTATATGTAAATAAGTGGGGGATTGTTGTATATATTTGCATATATAATAAATGGTGTCCCACATTGGTCTTTGTGTTGTATTAATTGAGTCCCACATTGATTGCATCACTTTTCAGGGAGGCACTCTCATTTATTGCTTTGTTCCACATTGATTGTGTATTGGAGTGTGGAGCTCAACTTGGTGTATAAAAGAGTGTAAGTTTGGTAAGTCCTACCAAGCTTTGTAGCTTCCTCCTTATTATGGAGGAAGTACCAAGTGGCTTCTAGTTTTAAATTTTGTGTGTATATATATATATAATATATATAAGAAAGAAAAAAAGAAATAAATAAATAAATTAAAATAAGGAGAAGAGAGGAAAGGGGCGGACCGGAGCCCGGGCCGACCCATCGGTCCGAGAGGGCGGGTCCGACTACCAGTTTAAGGTGTGTCTTGTGTCAAAGAACACAACCTTTCAAAGAGATGCAACTCTTGGAGGCAGTTTTTGGAAATCTTTAAATAGACTTCCAGATCTGCAGTAAGAGTTACGAAAATTAATAATCCTCTTTCCCTGAGAGTTCTTTTCTTCTTCTTTCTAACCAGTTTAAGTTTAAATTACAACTTCTGATTCTTGCTCCAGAAAATTCTGAGAAGTGTAATCTTAGAATTTTCGAGATTAAGGCTTTGTATCCTGGAGGTTAATTCCTTGAGACCTTTTACACCGAGAGATGGAATTAATACCTTAAAGATAACATCTTTAAAGGTGTGCTTAGCCTACAAATTTCATTATATATAACAAAATTATATATACGGAACCAAATTTTTCAAAAGGGGACCCATGAGCCTGATAAAGGAAACTGGTTTCTTGTTAAAGATTAATTTATATTTGGTACATATCTTTTAAAATTTTATCGGTGATTTATTAATTAGTATGCTTTAATTAGGTTCTTACCATCTTAATTCACCAACTTTTATTATTGGATGTTTTTGGGGATAATTTCAATTTTATTATACACTATTCGCACTTTTGGTACCCCATGCACATTCAGGTCATGTCAGTTTTGGTACCTAATATTTATCTTTTATCACATTTACTACATTTCATCAAACATCCGTCAATTTCGTACTCTAGGATTTACTTTTTCTATGTGCCTGTTCAATTATGGAATGTGACAAACTCTACATATATGGTCGTTTAAAATACACATTAAGCAAAGCGATTAAAGAGCAAAAAACATGAGCTACCAAAATTGACATTAGTTCGACGAAATGTGGCGAAAGTAATTAAAGAGTACAAAAATTCATAACGTGAAATAAAAGGTACTAAAAGTGAAAATGGGCATAGTTTTGGTACTAAAACTAAAATTATCTCAGTATGATATATTAAAATTCAACCCAAAATATTCATATATATATATATATATATATATATATAGGGATGGAATCTCGTGTGGTAGTCTCTTACAGTGTGACAGTATGGATTGATCCCATCCATCTACACCTTTTATTCAATGGTCCAGATTGCTATTAAAAATAATTTATTATCAATTAATTAATAGGTGGAAATGACATAATAATACATAACTAGCAAAATGCCATAAATCACGCTCCTATAATCAAGGAATTGATTAATATCACGTTTCCATAACTAAAATTGTGCACCATTTTAATAGCTGAACTGTACACCATTTAATAATTGGATGTACATAATTTTATATCTAACAATGCATCTTTGTATAACTAATTGTACATCATCTAAATGAACTATAAAGACAAAATGGTGTAACCATCTTCCATTTATTAACTTAACTATAACACCATTTTGCATCTAACAGTGCATCATTGTATAACTAATTATATATCATCTAAAAACCCTATAAAGACAAAACGGTGTAACTACCTTCTTATAAATGACCTCCTACAATCATGAATATGATAAAGATCACATTTCCATAACTGAAGTATGCAACATTTTAATAGCTGAAATGTGCACCATTTAATAACTGAATATGCACCATTTTAGGGTAAATTGCAATTTTAGTCCTGTAACTTTGGGGTAGTTGCAATTTTAGTCCTTAATCTTTAAAAGTTGCAATTTTGATCCTGAACAATTTTGCCCTTGTGGCTAAATAGCAATTTTGGTCCTTTATCTTTCTAAAGTTAGCAATTTTATAGGAATGACAATGGAGCATGTCGGGGCAGGTTGGCTAGGACTCAGATCTACCCCACGCCTAGAACGGGCGGGACGGATTGACCCGCCACAGGTCTCGGGGCGGGGCGGGCCTACCCATTAAATTAAATTAAAAAATGAAAAAAATATATATTTATAAAATATTATTTACAAAATTTATTATTATCAATTTATAAATATTAAATATAATATAAGAATACATAAAATTATATTATAATATATATATATATATATTATATAACATATATATTAAAATATATTTTAAAACTAAAAATTCTAGGCAGCGCAGGGCGGGTACTCGCGGAGCGGAAGTGATACTCAGACAACATGCTTCTTGTTTTCCACATTATCTCAAGGTTTCCCTATCGGCTCCTGCGAGTTCTTTTTCAAATATGTTGTCCTATCTTGGTGTTCTTGTGCATAAATCGTCAAAATTTGACGATATCTCCTGTAGGGTATACATCTTGGACACTCGTCCAGATCCATTTTCTCGTAGAAAATTCTCCTCACCAATTGTTAATTATATAAAATAATAAATATAACTTAAAGTTCTTAATAAACATGAGCTCTGATACCATTTTAGGCAAATCACTTAGTCAAATAAGCCAATTATGTGCATAAGGGTATTCTTGATATTTTGAAAATATGAAATAACCCCAGGGGACCAATTTTGCAACAACTTGAAAATTATAGGACCGAAATTGCTTAGGTATAAAACATATAGGACCAATTTTGCAAAATGGTGTACAATCAGTTATTAAATGTGTACATTTCAGCTATTAAAATGATGCACAATTCAGTTATGGAAACATGATATTAATCAATCCATTGATTATAGGGGCATGATTTATGTCATTTTGCTAGTTACAATTATGCCATTTCCACCTATTAATTAATTGATAAATCAGTTATTTCTAATAGCAATCTGGACTATTGAATAAAAGGTGTGGATGGATTGGATTAATCCACACTGCCACACGGTAAGCCCTCTGCCACATTTGATCCTAACCGTACTTATTTCCTTTTTAGATGTATTGTTCTTATTTTATTGTTATTAGTATTAGTTATTTTCAAGATTATTTTTAGAATAGCTATTTCAAAAGCTAAATGGCCCACATAGAATCCTAGGCACTTTCAAACACTTATGTAATACACTTAATTTGGATTAGTAAATAATTTATAAGTTGTTCTTTATAGGAATCAGTAGGGGTGGCAATCTCTGACACGGCACGAAAACACGACCTGAACCTAACACGATATAAGCGGGTTAGGGTTGACCCATTTATTATTCGGGTCATAATCGTGTCAAACCCATATAGCCCAAATAATAAATGGGTCAGTTTTGGGTTGACCTGAAATGACCCACTAAACCCGTTTAACCCGTTTAAATAAGAAAATTCAGTATTATTTTTAATATTCTATATATAAATAATCCAAAATTATCATTTTATCAATATAAGTAAAAGATTTATTCAAGGTTAAAAAATATACAGGTCATTTCGGATCGTGTTCGGGTTACCCGTGTATTAAACAGGTCATGTTCGGGTTGACCTATCTGACCCGAATAATTAAATGGGTCGTGTTCGGGTTGGGCAAATTTGTGTAATTATCATGTCTCAACACGACCCGCGAACCCGAACACGATCCGAATTGCCACCCCTAGGAATCAGTCGCCTCTAAACTAAAGCTTAAAACATGGAACCAAACATTTAAAAGCAGAGGTAATTATATTTATCTGATAAAGAACGAATTATGAAAATATTTTGTTTAGATTTGGTAGGTTTCATTTACAATTTTATCCGAAAGTTGTTAATTACTTTACCAATTTTTTGGGTCCTTCCAACTAAAAATGTTGTATACTTTAGTTTTTTCACTTAAGATCGATTAGACTAACTATATTTTCTCTACAGTCTCTCTCAATATTGATAGTGCAAGCATGAAACCGAAGACGGAAATCTCCAAAACCACCAGCGATTCGTCAGAAATGGAAAAATCATCGGCGGAAAATGTTGCTTCAATTGATGATATGTTAACAGAGATTTATGTACGCCTCCCCTTGAACTCACTCATTCGCTTCAAATTAGTCTCCAAGTACTGGAATTCTCTCATCTCAAATCCAAAACTCTATTTTTTGCACAATCTTCAACCCAATCCCGCAATTGGCTTCATCTTTCAATTTTCCAACTCCACTAGTAATCGGTTTTCATGGGATATATATGTTCTCTATTTCAACAAATCACTGAATCCACCATTCAGAAAACTGAAGTTTACTAAACACCCTCGGCCTCGGGGCATTATGATTATGAATTCTTGGAATGGACTATTGATATGTGGCCACAATGAGACCCATGACCGTCATTGGAAATACTATATCTGTAATCCCACTACCAAGAAACTTTCAACACTTCCATAAACAGACCTAGGATCGAAGATTACAATACGTAAGATGATCTTGGCCTTTGATCCCTCCAAGTCTCCTCATTACAAAGTTGTTTGTGCTTTGGGATTACTGGGATTCAATAATCATTATCAATTTGAGGTTTACTCATCTGAAATAGGTTGGCAAAAACTTGTATAGGACCGTCTTACGGATCCTATTCCGTAAGACGGATCCGCAGCCCGTCTGACCCGCCCGTGACCCGCGACCCGTATAAAAAAAAGCTGCATCTAAATACAAGTTGCATCTCGGGCCCACCCGCCAAGTTGCCCGCCCCACCCGTAGCCCGCACGCCGGGGCCCAATGCACCAACCCCAAGTTGGGCACGCCCGCCCGCTCAAGACGCCTGGATGGGCTGGATCCGCTTAATAAAAAAATTAACAAATTTGCACCAGCTGGGAATTGAACCTGGGTCTATACCAATGCAAGGTGATGTTCTACCGCTAGACCACTAGTGCTTGTTGTGCATATTTACTATAACTATGATAACCATGAATATAAAGCTTCATTATCATCCCTTCATTTTAAAAATTTAAATTCTCTGAATAGGAAATGATACTTTATCCGAAAATAGTAATACTTTGAGTAATAAATATGATACTTTTAAGGTGAACATTGATATTTTAATTTTTAAATATTCAAAAAATAAGATTTTTTGATATAATCATTCTAGTCTCATAGCTAATGTTTTTTACATTGACAAACTGATACTTATGCTGGAAATAGTGATACATTTGATATTAAATATGATACTTTTATGATGGACAATGACATTTTAAAATTTTAAATTCTCTGAATAAAAAGTAATACTTTATCCGAAAATAGTGATAGTTTTGAGTAAGAAATATGATACTTTTAAGGTGAATATTATTCAAAAAATAATTTTTTTTGATGTACTCATTCTAGTCTCATAGCTAATGTCTTTTACCATTGAAAAACTAATACTTGTGTTGGAAATAGTGATGCTTTTGATGTTAAATATGATACATTTGTGATACTTCAATCTAATGATTTTCTAATATGCGAATGTATTAAAAAAAACATGATATTTTATCCCAAAAAATGGATAATTTTACTCATAAAAGTGGCACTTTTAACTCTGTCATATTTATTGTTTCACTTTACTAAATTCATACTTCGTGATTTATTTACAATTACATGATACTTTATATCAAAAAATGGATACTTCTACTCATAAAAGTGTTATTTTAGCTCGGTCTTATTTATTTTTCCTTCGTGATTTAAAGTATCATGTTTTTTAATATAGTCACAAATTAGAAATGAAGGAAAGAAGAAAAATTAAAAAATAAATATGATATAGTTAAAGTAACACTTTTATAAGTAAAAGTATACGTTTGTTGAGATACTGATATCATATTTCTTATACAAATTACAAATTAAGAACAAAAAGAGGAAAAATAAAAAATAAATATGATGTAGTTAAAGTAACAATTTTATAAGTATCCATTTATTGAGATAATGTATCAAGATTTTTTAATAGACTTGGGTTCGATTCTTAGCCTTTACATTTATAGGCGTTTTTAAATTTTTTTAATTACCAGGCGTATTTATGAATGGGTTTATATAAATTATTATACTAATATTGCAAAATAAGTACTAGTGGTATAGTGGTGGAACACCACGTCGCGAGTTCAATTTTGCTCGGAGCGATTTGTTTTTAAATAAGAGTGCGGTGGTGGTGGGGTGGGTGTGGGGCGGGACGTGCGTTGGGTGGGGTCGGGCTGGGCGTGCGTTAGTGCAGGAAATAAGCGGGCGCGGGCATTGGGCACGACGGGGTAGGCGCGGGTCGCGGGGTTGGGCTGGGGGGATCTGTTGACTACACTGGGAACAACAAATTGCAAATGAGAAATGGCACAGGAGTGAATATTTCTCACATTGGTAACTCTCTTATCCAATCCAGTTGAAATTCTCGAGCCTTTCTTTTAAAAAATCTTCTTCATGTTCCTAATATTACTAAATATCTCTTGAGTGTTTCCCAATTTGCTAAAGATAATAATGTGTTTTTTGAATTTTATCCTCATGTATGTTTTGTGAAGGACCAGGTTTCCAAGGACATCCTCCTCAAAGGGACACTTAAGCAAGGTCTTTATCATTTTAACCTTCATCACCTCAAGCCAAGTCCAGATCACCTTCCACCATCCTTTTCACACCAGTCAAGCTGCTTCTCAAGAAGTCCTGAGTCTAGTCATTTTCAGTCTCCACATAGTCCTGTTGTCAATTCTGTTTCTGTTAGTAAAAAAGGGCTTAGTTTAGAATTTTGGCATCATAAATTGGGCCACACCAGTTATGATGTTGTTACAAAGGCCCTCCAAGCTTGTAATTTGCCTTTTTCAATGAAAAGTACTTTTTCTTTATGTTAACTTGTCTTTATGAGTAAAATGCATAAGTTACCATTTAATATATCTGAAACTATCTATAATTCTCCTCTTGAACTCATTCACTCCGAATTATGGGGTCCTTCTCCAGTCAAATCATCAAACGGATACTCTTATTATATCAGTTTCATAGACCATTATAGCAAATATACTTGGGTTTATTTCTTAAAAGCTAAATCTGAAGCTTACCAAGCCTTCTTACACTTTAAACAGCTTGTTGAAACTCAACTAAATAAAACCATCAAGACATTGCAAAGTGATTGGGGAGGAGAGTTCCGGAGCCTATCCAAGTTTTTACAAGACAACGGGATAATTCATAGACTCTCTTGCCCTTACACACCCCAACAAAATGGGGTCGCCGAAAGAAAACATCATCACATTGTTGAAATGGGACTTGTCTTACTTGCTCACTCTCATCTTCCTACCTTTTATTGGGATGAGGCATTTTCCAGTGCCACATACATCATTAACAGGGTCCCTGCCAAACAATTACTTTTCAAAACACCCTTTGAATTGCTTTTCCATCACAAACTTGACTACACTCATTTTAGAGTGTTTGGATGTCTTTGCTACCACTTCCTTCGACCTTATAACACCCACAAACTCCAGTTCCGGTCTCTAGCTAGCACGTTCCTTGGCTACAGTCCTAGTCACAAAGGCTATAAAATCCTATTGCCCAACAAAAAGGTCATTATCACACAAATAGCATGGTTCGATTTTTCTGAGACTTTTAGTCCAGTAGTCAAGCCAACAACTATTAGATGATTCTTACCTTAGCTGTTTGTAATTCTTGGCATATCAAGCAACTTGATGTTGATAATGCGTTTTTGATTGGAGATTTGCAGGAAGATATATACATGAAACAACCATCGGGTTTTTAAACAGGAACAGGGGAAGTATGCAAACTTTCTAAAGCTTTTTATGATTTAAAACAAGCCTCGAGAGCCTGGTTCAGTAAAGTGAAATCAGTTTTGTTAAGTTTTGGCTTTCAGTTTTCAAAAGCAGATACCTCACTCTTTTTCAGATTCCACAATGGCCATCATTTGTTCTGGCTTATTTACGTTGATGACATTTTAATCACCGGGACAACATTTTAGATATTAACCATGTTTCTCAACAACTTTGTACATGCTTCTCTTTAAAGGATTTGGGAGAATTACATCATTTTCTGGGAATTGAAGTTCATAAGACAACAAATGGTATTCATTTGAACCAGCAAAAGTACATTCTGGATCTTCTAAAAAGGGCACATATTTTGGATGCTAAAGGGACTCCAACTCCTATGGTTTCATCCCTTCAGTTATCTAAACATACTGGGAATGGTACTGTTGATGGCACTGCGTACAGAAGCATTGTTGGTGCATTACAATATGCTACCATCACAAGGCCCAACATTGCATACTCAGTTAATAAAGTCAATCAATATATGTCTTGTCCTTTGGATTCTCAATAGAAGGCTGTCAAGCGAATTTTACGATTCTTGGCTGGGAGTGCAGACCATGGTATACATATTGACAAGTCTTCATCATTGGATATTATTAGATTCTCCGATTCGGATTGGGCAGCGGACTTAGATAACAGGAGGTCTATTATTGGGATTTGTGTTTACCTTGGGAAGAACTTGGTTTCTTGGAGTGCCAAGAAACAACATTCAGTCTCTAGATCAAGTGCAGAGGCTTAGTACAAGAGCCTTGCACGTGCTGCTGCTGAAGTTGTATGGTTGAAAGCTCTGCTTTTGGAGATAGAGTGATTGGCCAAAATTCCAACCATTTGGGTAGATAATACTAGTGTTATAGCCATGGCTTCAAACCCGATTATGCATGCCCGCACTAAACATATAGAACTGGATTACCATTTTGTGCGAGAAAAAGTGGCAGCTAAGGTATTGCAGGTCCTACATGTTCCCTCTCAAGATCAAGTGGCAGATATTTTTACAAAGCTACTCAGTCAGCAATTCTTCCATCGGCTCAAGAACAAACTTGGTGTTGCTTCTTTAGCCTCGCTCGAATTGAGGGGGTTGTTAGCATTATTGCTGATAGCAAGGTTGATAAGAGCATTGGTCCACAATTAGTGATAAGGAGCAAAGGTGATAAGTGCAGTAAAGAAGGCTTGGATGATGACAAGTGTAACAATCGTATTGAAGGGCCATAGGTTGTTAGGAAAAATATTCTGGCTCAACAAATACGAATGAATCAGTAAAATTCTATCCATAAATTCCAGCTGCTATATATATAGAATAGTACTGAGCCTTATACTATTGTACTGTGCAATTGGAAATTATCTAATGAAAGCTTTTATTTCTACTATGGCTAGTCTAATGTGCTCAGCTCTTTTCCTGATTTTATTTACAGTGTGCATGCCAAGGATCATGATCGGGACCAAAATCGATATGTATTTCTGCACTACTAACAAATTTCTAAATAATAGGAAAAACCAAGATAAACTAAACAGACTCCGTCAAATAAGAAACACTAGACTTAATCAACCATTCAATTGAGATTTTGAAGGAGAAAATTAGATTTAATTAATGGCTTAATTAACAATCAAAGTTAATTGGAAAATCTTAGAACAATGAATTTAGAAATAATCTTATTGAGAAATAATCAATATAGAACTTATTATTGTGTGTCCATTCTTGTTAGGGTCTTAGATAAAAAGAAAAGGATTCGATTAACCAAAAGAATAATAAGTTTCAAGTTCTTAAATACAAAATAATAACTTTATTTTATTAAGTAATTTGCATGAATTCTATGTGAAAACAATCATCGGGCTTAAAATATGAAGTTAGATTACTGAAGAAATAAAAGATCAAAATAAAAGAACAATTAAACAGATTGAAAGTAGGACCGAATCAATTATTTGAACGAGATATGAGTCATGCATATGAGTCGGAATTAAAAACCGAAAGAAGGTGTTTTGTCAAAAAGAAATTCCTGCTTCAATTCGATTAAAGAGCTATGGTTTAGAACCAAAAAATCAATTATTTTTTTTTTTTTTTTTTTTTTTTTAGAAAAACGTTTTTAATCAATCCAATGAGCGTTTACACAAATATCAATATTCCCCTACTCCCCCACATATCACAAGTGAAACAATTGTGCAAAGTTAATTATCGAAAATTAAGAGAGTTCCAACTTGACGATCTTCTAACTTCAATGTCCAAAACACAATTACACTTTCAATAAGTATCAACATTTTCTTGCTTGAAATTCGAGAGAAGATACTAGTTTTGGTGCAGATAAAATTTCAATTTGAATCATATTTATAGACAATTTTTCAGAATTTTGTTTTTAAATTAAAATTAAGCAACGGCAGTAAAGGCAGTTTCTACTGCCTTGCAACACTTCAAAGTGCAATTACAATGTTAAAGGGGAGCAGCCAATGTAACCGTTGGAGGATGTGTATTGGGCCTGGGGGTGTTGGACTTTGGTGTGGGGTATTAGATTTTGAGAAAAGAAAAAAACTTGCCCAGCCAAAACGGGCCTGGGAGTTGGGCTTGGGCTCCGGCGAGCTGGATCGGGATTGGCCGGTTAGATTTTTTTAGCGCAATAGGAGCCCACATTATACATCTAAAACCAGGCCAAGGACTCCAGCACTATTCAGGGGCCGGGCCTAGTTTATTTTCAACCGAATAGACTAGTTTAATATTATATTCCTTGTTCATAGGAGTACAATTTATTTTTACTTTGTGAATAAGGATAATTACAAAAACTATTCATAAGTTTGGGTTAATTACAAAAAAAAACTATAACAATTTTAAAATCACAATTAAACCTGCTGAGGTTTTATTTTGTCTTAAATGTAAGGCAATCACTGTAATGTTTTACAAATATAAAGGAGTCGTCGAAATGTTTTTACTATATATAGAATCAAACCTCAAGAGGATTTTTGTAATTATCCCTTGTAAAAAGAATAGCGGTTTTTATGGTATTTCTAATAATATTTTATGTCTTATTCTAATGTCGGCACATTTTCAACTTTCAGTATTTTAGCCCCATTTCCTTTTATATTTTAATAATATCAAATCTTTTGCCGAAGTCCAATTTTTTTTTTTGAAAACAAAAGGAAGAATTTTCATTAATAAAGCGGTCGAATCGCAATTCATTACGATAAAGAGGGGAGGATCATCTCGCCACTCTTTGACACTGCATAGAATCACGATCTTTCTAGCCTAACACATGACCAACACTATTCACTGATCTCTTAATAAAAGAACAAGACACATTTGGAAGGTACTCCAACAAATTCCTACACTCTATGATAACATCAGAAAAATACGAGTTGTCCATTAATTTGCCTCTTAATGCTTTGATCACTAAAAGTGAATCCGTCTCCAAAGAAACATTAGCATTAATCCAATTATCTTTCAAGCAACTCAAAGTCTCTCTTATCCCTAATGCTTCGGCCACTTCAAGCACAATATGTCCAGTACAAGAACCATGCTTAGCAGCAATAAAGTTCCATGCATCATCTCTCAAATTATACCATGTCCTATCTTCGAAAAATCCTTGAAAATCGATGCATCAACATTACATTTTAGCCATCCTTGTTGAGGTTTAGACCACCTAACTGCTCCATCTCCTGGTTTTAAAAACCAATCCGCTGAAGAAGCAACCTGAGCTGATTGCCATTGGAGAAGGTAAGAGGTTGCAAAGTTGAGAATCTTAGTAGAATTGCAAACTCTCTGCTGCCAAACCACCTCATTCCTGTACTTCCATATAGCCCATAATATCATGATAATATGACATTTAAACTCCATATTTGCATATTCCCAGATTTGATTGAGGCAAGAAAGGAAAGAAACCGGCCCAATAAAAGGCACACAACTGATGACAGCTTCCCAGCAATTTTTAGCAGCAGGGCAAGAGAAGAAAATATGGCTAATCGTTTCTACTGACATATTACACCCCGGATATAGAGGAGAGACTTGAACCTTCCTAGCAATGAGTCTCTCTTTTGTTGGAAATACACTATGGCATGCTCTCCAAACTAGATATTTAGCCTTTGCGGGAACCTTCAATGCCCAAAATCCTTTCCAATCAAAAAGATGTTCAAAATTGAGCTCATTATCCAACTCTTTACACATTAGATGATAACCTATTTTTACTGAATAAATTCCTTTCGAATATCCTGTCCACAACCAGAAATCATCAACATCAACCCCTCTCAAAGGGATTTGTTGAATAAGGTGCATGTCTCTCGGATTAAACAGGTCCTGGAGAATATCTAAATCCCATTCAAATGATCCTTGCTTCAGAAGACTGCTAACAGAGGTCTCTTCCAAAGCTAAATGAGAAGACACAACAAAAGGATTCTCATCAGGAAGACAGGGGTCTTAAACAATAGAAGTAGATTTCCCATTACCTATCATCGTCCTACAATTCAGGATTACAAAATCCCTGGCAGATAGGATGCTCCTCCAAATGTAACTTGGATTGGACCTGTGAGGCCCCGAATTTTAACAACGTGAGATACGGTGTTATGTAGTGATTATTCATTCGGCTATGTATCACAAACCTATTATTAATGAACGCGACTCTACTTTTCGCATTTTTTAGCTTAGCAATTTTATATTCTCCTCTAGTATTAATACTTGATCGAATGACTACGACTTTAGAAATATTGGACCCTCGATAAATTAGGAGTACATTCCAATCCCTATCCAAATATTTCACTATATTCTATAATTCATTTCCCCAACAACTTCCAATTATTTTTTTAAAAATACATATTTCTTATTTCACATCTTTAATTTTAAAATTTAATATTTAAGTATAAATATTTATACATATTATTTTTCTTCAATTTTATAAAAGCAAAGAAAATCAAATATGTTTTTTTCCTAATTTTCGAAAATACCCTTTAAATAGGGAGGTTATTTATATTTTTGTTAAAAAAATCTACATATTAGAATTTTCCTACAAACCCCACTATCACAATTGGTCAAGCAAATATATTTTAAATTTCCCCCCTAAAAACTAGCTTTTGGCCAATTGTCCCTAAAAAGTAACCTACCTATTATTTTATGTTCTAATTTTTCCCAATTATTACCCTAACTCATCATCTAACCAAACCAAAACAAAATTTGGTCCCCTCCTCTCTTGTAGAATCGGTCATAAGGCCATTTTGAACAAGAATTCCTTATTCATTTCACCAACCTTCACTCCCTCTAATTGCAAATTACCTCATTCTCTCTAAAAGAATAATCCTCCTAATTCTCTCTTCTTCTTTTCTTCTTCTTATCATCATCTACCTTCTATACTTAACCAAAAACAAGAAATCTCCTCCCTCTATCCCTTGAATTCGAACCAAACCATACCAACAAAGTAAGAAATTGTGTTCTAAAGATCATCTTGTTATCCTCTAGTTCATCATCTTCACTTCTTAACCTAAGTTTGATTTTTGGTTTGAGGTATACTTTGAAGACTTGGAAGACACTAAGAGCCTTACCATCATCTTGAAAAAGACTTCAAGACTTTGAAGATTTTGAAGAGAAATTGGACTATAAGGTAAGAAATGAGATTTTTGGTACATTTTCATCTTCTCTTCTATTTTCCAAAATTTTGATACTCCATTTTCATTTTTGAACTTTTAGAGGCTGACCTTAAGAGTTGTTTTAAGAGTGAGCAAAGAGACCTATTTTGAGACCTCTAATAATCTCATTTCATCCATTACACAAGGTAAGTGTAGTTTTACCAATCTTCTTCATCTCCTTCTTCTTTCCTTAAATTTTTAACCTCATTTCCTAACTCCTATTTTCATCCACATATTTTAAGTGTATTCAAAAAATCTAAGTGTTTAGAGCTTGGAAAGTAATTTTATAAAAATTGAGGGACCAAATCGTAAAAGATTAAAATTGAGGTCCATGCACCTGGAAATACTAAGTTAACTATAACATAATTATATTTTGGACCCAAGATTCAAATTTCATAACAATTGGACCCCTAAAAGCCTTAAAGGCAATTATTTCAAAATGGGACAAAAATGAGATTTTCAAAAATTAAGGGACCTATACTTATTTCCTTTTAAAACTGCTTTTGTCCCAATATTCCACTGACCGTAGTGACATTTTACAACTGGAATCACATTAAAAGCCCTTCCGATTTGTGAGTTCCAATTATTTTAAACTTAGGGCTTGAAATGACAATTTTAATAAATTTGGGTCAAATGTGAGAATTTTATAAAAACTCAACATCAAAACATTAAAAACCTGAATCTCTGAATAATTTAGAGAATTTAGGAACTGACCTCATAATTTTTCAAGGTCGGGACATTTACTTATTCAATTTTTAACCCCAAAAGTATTGGTTTTTACAAAAGCAGGCTAATTGGATTTTTACAAGGACCTAACTCAAATTATTTCTCTTTTAAAGAAACAACCCTGGACTCTCGGCTTTTAATAATGATATAAAAGATTTTATTTTCTTAAAACACTTTGACTTATCGGATCGTCTTGGCCGATTAATTCGCGATCGCGGGTGACTTTCGTCTTTGCGATTTCGAATCTATAACGGACTTATGTTGCACCTAATATTTTAAGATATCGAAGATTGCTTGTCCTCTCGATAATCATCTTCATCCAAATAACTCCGCCAACGCCATAATTGCCACTCGAAATTTTCAAAACTTTTCTGAATCAAGTTTCCCATAATCAATAATACTCGACTATCTCGGTTGACTTCTGAACTTGTATTTACTTTCTGTCTCGAGTCAACTTGGTGTGTCGAGCTCATAGTCGGAATGGAAACGTCGGGGATGGAACCGGCGGCTCAAAATTTGCTATTCTACTCTTCCACCCCATCGTCCTAATCCCGCAACCGAGGGACGGAGTTGTCCAAGGGAAGCGGGTCGTAATCTTGAAGTATAATTATGATTCTGACAAATCCGGGCCTTGGTAGCTCCACTGTGAATTTTGTCTTTGCCTATAGAGCGATAAGGTGACAGGTCTTGGACTATCTTGCTCGAGGAGTTACAAAGAAGAACAAAAAGGAATCGCTATCCGATCCACACAGTTAAGTTAATCGGACCCGTTTGGTTGGCACTACAAATCCGTACGCAACCGCTACTTGTATTACATTGGTTGGCGTTACAAATCTGTATGCAACCGCTACTTGTCTTGCATAGGATTGGCGCTACAAATCCGTACGCAATCCTCCTGTCTTGCTTGAATCACATAGTGCCTGTGTGATCACAAACTGTTTTCTTATAACTGTATAAGTATATTACTTAAATATATTTCTTACGACGCTTGTGGGCTGTGTGTGAAATCACGCATCAAAATATATATCGCCACACAAGCACACGATCACTCCATCTACTGATATTTTTGTCTCATTCCCTCCTGTTTTCTAACCTTTAGATGGGGACGATGTTGAGGATGTCAACCCGACCGTAGATTGTTGACCCTGACCCCGCCTGTCGAACTTGTACCATCTTTCTGATGATTGTACTTATTTCATGTACTTCTGTGAATGTTGGACTCTCTTCTATCCTGCTACTCTTTTCTCTCTTCGACTATAATTTGAGGGCGTAGGACCCTTGACATTTAATATTTGGATATGGTGTTCTTTACGCTTTAGTTTTGGCCTGTAAACTTATTCAGGTTTATTATGTCGGATGCATTTGGATCTCGCTAGACTTTAAGTTGTAATTCGTACTTATGTTATTTTATTTCCACTGCTTTAGACTCTATTTCACTTGGGATTGTTGTATTATTTTTCTAGACTGTTGGGTTTATTTATGTTTAAGTGGTTGATCGTCGTCGCGTCGCGTTTGGGGCGTGACAGATATGGTACCAGAGCTCGGCTAGTAAGATGGAAACTTACACCGAGCTGACCCAGGATAGGTTCATCTGCCTTGGATTGGGTACCACTACTAGATGACCTAAGTTGAATATTGGATGAATATTTGAACTCTTTTGGGCTGTTATAGTGTTAAGATATCCGGATATTCCTCTATTTGGACGTTAGGTGATTTAGAAAATCCTTGATTTAGAGATTATAATGCCTCATATGGTAAGACTCAAAGAATATGAGGATATCTCTTGATAAGTATATGATTTGGATGTGATATATTATGGGATCTAGACACCAAATGATATTACTTTGGGAAAATGATAGTAGGGGAATCACTACGTATAATGATCAATGATAATACCCTTGTGTTATTCATTCTCAACTACTTGCACAAGCTTAAGTAAGGGAATTTGACTTGTGGTTTAGATATCACGGATAAGATACATTAAGGATGTGACTATTATACGATCTCGACTAGATGTTACCACTAAATATCCCCTCCCGAGGATAGACGAACTATTCGATCAACTTCAGGAGCGACGGTGTACTCAAGTTTGATTTACAACAAGGATATTATCACCAAGATCCGTGAAGAAGATGTTTCAAAAACGGCATTTCAAACCGGATATGGACACTACGAGTTTGTAGTGATGCCTTTCGTCCGACAAACGCACCAAAGAAAGATGTATGGATCTCGATGCATCGAGTCTTTCAACCTTATCTCGGATCAATTCGTCGATATTCATTGATGACATACTCGTATACTCTAAGTTTAGAGAAGAGCATGAACGCGTCATCCGAAAATTAATTTGGAGACACTACGAGAGCACAAGTTGTATGCCAAATTCAGGCAAAGTGCGAATTTTGGCTTAGTGAAGTCGCATTCTTGGGACACATAGTATCCGACACCGGGATCGCCGTAGACCGCCGAAGGCGTGCAGCAAAGTGGTTGAATGGAAACAACCCGAGTCAGAATGGAGATCAGAAGTTTCTTAGGAGTAGCTGGATATTATCGAAGATTTATCCAGGATTTCTCCAAGATAGTCGGACCACTCACTCGACTAACCCAGAAGCAAGTCAAGTATGAATGGAATGACAAGTGTGAGGCTAGTCTCCAAGAGCTGAAGAAACGACTTACTACAACTCCAGTCTTAGCCCTTCCAAAGGGAGCAAAAAACTTTGTCGTCTACAGTGATGCATCAAAGGAAGGACTAAGAGTAGTACTCATGCAGGAAAGAAAGGTCATTGCTTATGCATCACGGAAACTCAAGCCATATGAAGCCAATTACCCAACACATGACTTGGAATTTGCAGCAATATCGCGTTAAAGAAATGGAGGCACTATCTCTACGGAGCAACATTCACGGTTTACACGGATCATAAGAGCCTGAAGTATCTATTCTCTCAGAAGGATCTCAATTTGAGGAAACGAAGATGGATGGAGTTAATAGAGGACTATCACTTTGATATCCAATACCATCCCGGGAAAGCTAATGTAGTAGCGACGCGCTTGAGCGAAAGGCGAGTTTAGCCAGACTAATGATTCGAGAGTGGAAATCATTAGAAGCGTTGAGCACTTGGAATCCGATGAGGATCAATACTCAAATTTCTTGTGTTAACATTTTGGTTAAACCCGATTAACTGAACGAGATCAAGGCAGCATAGGGGACAGATGTGCAACTTAAAAAACTGAAAGAGAAGATACTTAAAGGAGAGAGTCAGGATTCTTGATACATGAAGATGGGATCATCGATTTCAAAATTGAGTTTGTGTACCAAGTGACGAGCGGATTAGGAGTAGAATTCTCTCGAGAAGCACACCGTTCAAAATACACTATACACCCTGGAGAAAACAAGATGTATAAGGACTTGAAACATCATTACTGGTGAGTAAACATGAAGAACCAGGTAGCGGAGTTTGTTGCGAGATGTTTGACTTGTCAACGAGTAAAGGCAGAACACCAACGACCATCTGGTTTATTACAACCGTTGAGAGTTCCCGTGGAAATGGGAACACATAACGATGGACTTCGTGATGGATCTACCAAGGACTAGAAGAGGCCAGGATCTTTATATGGGTAGTCTAAGACCGACTCACGAAATCGCACACTTCTTACTCATGAAGAAAACCGATAGCTTGCAGAAACTCGCACAAATTTATATCCAAGAGATCATTTGACTGCATGGAGTGCCAGTCGACATTATGTCAGACAGAGACCCGAGATTCGTCTCCCGATTCTCGAAGTGCTTGCATGAGGAATTGGGTACCTCGCTAAGTTTCAAGATAGTAGCACATCCACAAATGGATGGCGATCCGAGCGAACGATTCAAACCCTGGAAGATATGATGCGAGCCGCACGTTGGATTTCTAAGGAAGTTAGGATTCGCACTTACCATTGTCCGGGAGTTCGCCTATAATAACAACTATCGTGCCAAAATTGGGATGGCACCCTACGAAGCCTTGCGGGCGAAAGTGTAGATCTCACTACAGTGGGAGATTGATGACCAATGGACTCCAAAAGAGAAACGAAAGTCGCCTCGATTCCAAAGGTCAACTTAGTTTAGGAGGCCATGGAGAATGTCAAGCTAATCAAGAACGGATCCGCATGGCTCGGAGCCGCGAGGCAAAGAGAGAAAGGACTTGAAATTTGAAGTCGGAGATGAAGTATTTCTCGACTCTCTCCACGGAAAGGATTGATCAATCCAGAACGGAGGCAAGTCGAGTTGAGCCACTAGATATGTTGGACCTTACAAGATTTTGCGGAGGATCGGGAAGTTAGCCTACCGACTCGAGTTACCAACACAAGATATGCGGGAATGCACGATGTATTGCACGATCGAGGTTAAAGAAGTATCAACCAGGATCCCGCATATCATCACCCAAGATACTCCTCCTCGATGGAAAATTTATCCTACGCCGAAAACCAATCCGGATCATTGACCAAATAGATCGTCGATTCGCGTAATAGAGAGATTCCGATGGTTAAAGTGGTATGACGAAACCACAACCGAGACGATGACGCAACATGGGAGATGGAAGAAGACATGAGAAATCAATATCCAGAGTTGTTTGGAAGAGAAGTTGGGAACCAAATTCTTTTAAGGAGGGGGTGAATGTGAGGCCCCCGATTTTAACAACGTGAGATACGGTGTTATGTAGTGATTATTTATTTGGCTATGTATCACAAACCTATTATTAATGAATGCGACTCTAATTTTATTTATTTCTTCCAACGTCAATTACGCATTTCGCATTTTTGAGCTTAGCAATTTTATATTCTCCTCTAGTATTAATACTTGATCGAATGACTACGACTTTAGGAATATTGGACCCTCGATAAATTAGGAGTATATTCCAATCTCTATACAAATATTTCACTATATTCTATAATTCATTTCCCCAGCAACTTCCAATTAATTTTTTTTTAAAAATACGTATTTCTTATTTCACATCTTTAATTTTAAAATTTAATATTTAAGTATAAATATTTATACATTTTATTTTTCTTCAATTTTATAAAAGAAAAGAAAATCAAATATGTTTTTTTTTCCTAATTTTCGAAAATACCCTTTAATTAGGGAGGTTATTTATATTTTTTGTTAAAAAAAAATCTAAATATTAGAATTTTCCTACAAACCCCACTATCACAATTGGTCAAACAAATATATTTTAAATTCCCCCCTAAAAACTAGCTTTTGGCCAATTGTCCCTAAAAAAGTAACCTACCTATTATTTTATGTTCTAATGTTTCCCAATTATTACCCTAACTCATCATCTAACCAAACCAAAACAAAATCTGGTCCCCTCCTCTCTTGTAGAATCGGCCATAAGGCCATTTTGAACAAGAATTCCTTGTTCATTTCACCAACATTCACTCCCTCTGCAAATTACCTCCTTCTCTATAAAAGAAAAATCCTCCTAATTCTCTCTTCTTCTTTTCTTCTTCTTATCATCATCTACCTTCTATACTTAACCAAAAACAAGAAATCTCCCCCTCTATCCCTTGAATTCGAACCAAACCATACCAACAAGGTAAGAAATTGTGTTCTAAAAATCATCTTGTTATCCTCTAGCTCATCATCTTCACTTCTTAACCTAAGTTTGATTTTTGGTTTAAGGTATACTTAGAAGACTTGGAAGACACTAAAAGCCTTACCATCATCTTGAAAAGGACTTCAAGACTTTGAAGATTTTGAAGAGAAATTGGACTATAAGGTAAGAAGTGGGATTTTTAGTACATTTTCTTATTCTCTTCTATTTTCCAAAATTTTGATACTCCATTTTCATTTTTGAACTTTTAGAGGCTGACCTTAGGAGTTGTTTTAAGAGTGAGCAAAGAGACTCATTTTGAGACCTCTAATAGTCTCATTTCATCTACTACACAAGGTAAGTGTAGTTTTACCAATCTTCTTCATCTCCTTCTTCTTTCCTTAAATTTTTAACCTCATTTCCTAACTCCTACATTTTTTTTGGTATTCCTTGACCTAGAGGGCTGACCTAAGCCACTTCTCCTTCAAGAGTGATTTATTTCATCTTTCACCAACAAGTTCATATTTAAGGTGGGTGGAAAAATCTTTCCAACTTCTAGGTGTTTTTACTTAAAATGCATGTAGTATTTTGATATTGAGCACTTGAGATATATATATGTAATGTATTTCATGTTAATTTCTTGTATCAAGTTGAAAATTTCTCAAGTATGGCTCAAAATGCTATTTGTTAAAAAATAGGTGGATACATGTACACTTTATTGTGATATTTGATGAATTCTTGTGCGAAATGGACTTGTATATGTATGACCCTTGAAATCCATATTTTGTATGATTTATAACTTGGACAAGTCGAGCATAATTAATTAAATTTCAATTTTTGGACTTAAAATTCGAAAATGGAAAGTTGGTGGACTTAATTGCAAGAAAATAAAACTTAAGGGACCCCTTTGTAATTTTCGAGTTTTGAGACTGTACACAGGTTCAAAAATGATGTTTGGACATTTTAATAAAGTTTTAAAAGTTTTTAGATAAATAATATCAACCCTTAAAAGCCCAAGGACTAGATTATAAAATTTTAGAAGTTTAAGGGCTATATTGCAATTTTCGAAACTGTACCAGACCCTATTTTTAAAATTAGAAATTTTAACTCTTAAGGGACTGGAAATAACATATTTTAAGTGTATTCAAAAAATCCAAGTGTTTAGAGCTTGGAAAGTAATTTTATAAAAATTGAGGGACCAAATCGTAAAAGATTAAAATTGAGGACCAAAATGAAATTTCCAGGACTTATGCAGTCCATGCACCTGGAAATACTAATTTAACTATAACATAATTATATTTTGGACCCATGATTTAAATTGTATAACAATTGGACCCCTAAAAGCCTTAAAGACAATTATTTCAAAATGGGACAAAAATGAGATTTTCAAAAATTAAGGGACCTATACTTATTTACTTTTAAAACTGATTTTGTCCCAATATTCCACTGACCTTAGTGACATTTTACAACTGGAATCACATTAAAAGCCCTTCCGGTTTGTGAGTTCCAATTATTTTAAACTTAGGGCCTAAAATGACAATTTTAATAAATTTGGGGCAAATGTGAGAATTTTATAAAAACTTGACCTCAAAACTTTAAAAACCTGAATATATGAATAATTTATAGAATTTAGGAACTGACCTCATAATATTTCAAGGTCGGGATATTTACTTATTCAATTTTTAACCCCAAAAGTATTGGTTTTTACAAAAGCAGAACTAATTGAAAATTTTCTTTTACAATGACCTAAATCAAATTATTTCTCTTTTAAAGAAACAGCCTTGGACCCTCTGACTTTTAATAATGATATAAAAGATTTTATTTTCTTAAAACACCTTGACTTATCGGATCGTCTTGACCGATCAATACGCGATCCTGGGGCGACTTCCTCGTCTTGCGATTTCGAATCTATAAAGGGACTTATATTCTACCTAATCTTTCAAGATATCGAAGATTGCTTGTCCTCTCGATAATCATCTTCATCAAAATAACTCCACCAACGCCATAATTGCCACTCGAAATTTCAAAAACTTTTCTGAATCGTCAAATCAATAATACTCATTGCTGGTTGACTTCCTGAACTTGTATTTACTTTCCTGTCTAAGTCAACTTGGTGTGTCGAGCTCATAGTCGGAATAGATATGTCGGGGATGGTACCGGGCAGCTCGGCTGCTATTCCAATCTGCCGGCCCCATCGTCCTAATCCCGCAATTGGGGGACGGAGTTGTCCAAGGGAAGCGGGTCGTAGTACTTGAGCTATAATCATGATTATGACAAATCCGAGCCTTGCTAGCTCCACTGTGGATTTTGTCTTTGCCTATGGAGCGATAAGGTGACATGTCTTGGACCATCTTGCTCGAGGAGTTACAAGGAAGAACGAAGGAATCGCTAACTGATCCACACGATTCTGGAGTTAATCGGACCCGTTTGCTTGGCGCTACAAATCCGTACGCAACCGCTACTTGTATTGCATTGATTAGCGTTACAAATCCGTACGCAACCGCTACTTGTCTTGCATAGGATTTGCGCTACAAATTCGTACGCAATCCTCCTATCTTGCTTGAATCACATAGTGACTATGTGACGACGAACTATTTTCTTAAAACTCGTATAAGTATATTACTTAAATATATTTCTCACGACGCTTGTAGGTTGTGTGTGAAATCACGATCATATCTCACGCATTTTTCATACATGATCATGTTTTCTTGCATCAAAATATATATCGCCACACATGCACACGATCACCCCATCTACCGAGATTTCTGTCTCATTCCCTCTCCTGTTTTCTAACCTTTAGATGGGGACGATGTTGAGGATGTCAACCCGACCCAGCATTGTTGACCTCGCCCCACCGTCGAACTTGTACCATCTTTCCGATGATTGTATTTATTTCATGTACTTCGTGAATGTTTGACTCCCTTCTATCCTACTACTCTTTTCTCTCTTCGACTATAATTTGAGGCGTAGGACCCTTGACATTTAAGATTTGGATATGGTGTTCTTTACGCTTTAGTTTCGGCTGTAAACTTATTCAAGGTTATTATGTCGGATGCATTTGGATCTCGCTAGACTTTAAGTTGTAATTCGTACTTATGTTATTTTATTTCCACCGCTTTAGACTGCTTTTCACTTGGGATTGTTGTATCATTTTTCTAGATCGCTGGGTTTATTTATTTTAAGTGGTTGATCGTCGTCGCGTCGTATTTGGAGCGTGACAGACCCAAATTTTGCAACATTCAAACTACTACAAGGATAATGCCGAGCTTTATAAATCCGAGCCACCAGGAATTTTCTTCTCGTTAATAGTCGCCACACTTGCTTTCCCAATAAAGCCATGTTAAATTCATGAAGCCGTCGAAAAGTCAATCCCCCTTTACTTTTATGCACACACAATCTATCCCAAGAAAGCCAGTTAATACTCTTCGTAGAATTCCCACCTTTACCCCACCAAAAGTAATTCATCATTCTTTCTAGATCAACACAAGAATCATTAGGAAGAAGGAATAAACTCATAGCGTAGATAGGAACTGACCAGACCACACCTTCTCCTTAATGAATGCAGAAATCTCCTTTGTATTACGACCCACCAATTATGGCAATCTGAGATAAGAACCATGATTTTCGGTTTGAGCAACATTCATAAATTCACAAATTGCCTGAATATCCACAACAACAGTATTTTGGCTAAAAGATATTGATGACTTCGATAATTAATGATCCATCCTTGATGCCTTTCAATACATGTCTAAACACTGTTTGATCCTCGAGCTCGTACATATTAGCTTTAAAAAACAAAAAGCTATCGCCTCAAACAATAAGTGTGTTACACTTGGATCACTTCTTAAAACCTACACCTGTGTATGAAGCTCATATCTTCAAACAACTTGATTATAGTCGACAATCCCTCCGCACACAAAATGAATAAATAAGGGGATAACGGATCTCCTTGTCCTAAGCCTCGTTCTGGTGCAAAAAAAAAATCAGATTCAAAATCCCCGTGCAATATACGATATCAAACAGAAAAAATATAACTCTATAAAAGAAAAAGATAGATGCACTCTTTGTAGTGATGTAGTCTCATCTTGCTAGCTCTGTGATATAAAACTCTATAAAACAAATTCCAGACAACTAGGACTAAAACAACTCTATTAAAGTATCATATACTAAATAAAAGGACATATCTCTTCATGGGGTGATCTAGTGTCATAGGTGGTTTCATGTTCTTATTCCCACCATGCACCATTTTGTCGAGCTTGTCACATAGGACTTACCTCTCAGTAGTTAAGAGTTTACCCACCGCACGTCCGAATAGTAGTGGTTGGGTTTCCTTTAAAAAAACAAAAAAGGATTTACCTAATGCACATCTGAAAAGTAGTGGTGGTGAGTTTTGCCTTAAAAAAGTACAATTGGCTAAGTTACAAAATGAGGACACTAATTATACTCGACTGACAAAAAGATGACATTAAGTTTGCAGGCTTTAAATTTAGGATAATAACTTTCAGATTTTTGCGAATTGAGGACAATAACTTTTAGATTTTGTGAATTGAAGACAATAACTTTCAGAATTGTGAATTGATGACGATTTGAGCCCGAACTGCTCAAATTTAGTCTAATTTTTCATATTGATCTCAATGTTAAACTCGAATTTTTGAAATCCGGGCTAATTACTTATGTGGTGAAAAAAATTATTTATGAGGTTAAATTAGGTCAAAAAACATATTTTAAAAATTTACAAATTAACAATTGAAATTTGAATATATGAAAATAAAATTGATAATTATTTTTAGAATTTAGTAAGTAACAAATAAAATTTCAAGACACAAAAATAAATTTGGAAAGTACAAAAAATTAATAAAGTTGTACAGTTTAGTTTATAATTAATCTAAAATAACTAGAACAAATAAAATTTATTGAATAAAGTCTGAAAAATATGTGAATAAATCCAAACATAATATAAATTAATATCTAAATATTATTTAATAAAACTAAAAATTATTTAAAGTAAATTAAAGATACAAGCTAAAATTTCAAAAATACATATATAAATTTGAAATTATATCTGAATCTAAAATATTATTTTAATTACATGTTAAAATATATAACTTTTTATTTCATTAAATATTTTCAAATTTTACTTTGCAATTCAAATTAATTTAAATTGAATTGACATTATAAAATAATTTTTAGAATTACTAAATAATGTTTAGATTTTATCTTTATAGTTCTTAAGTTTATTCAAATAGTTTTAAGAATTTATTCAATAATTTTAGATACATTAAATAATATTTCACATTTTTAGACTTCATTTAATTGTTTTTAGATTTATACATTTATAATTGTAATTACTTATTTTCCAAATTTATTCTTGTATATTTATATTTTAATTCTTAATTTTTGAATTTTCTTAAATAATTTTAAGATTAAATCCATGTATCCATATATCAAATATTTATATCTTCATTTGTAAATTTCTGAAGTAATTTTTGACTCATATTCGCCACACAAATAATTATTTTCAACACAAGTAATTATCCCGATTTGGCAATTCAGCTCAATTTGTTCCCAATTTGCAAAAATTATGTTCTCTTTTTACCAATGGGGTATAGTTAGTGTCGTCTTTTTCGCAATTTAGCCAAAGAACAAGATATGAAGTTAAACTAATCAAGAAATTAAAAATAAAAATAAAAAATGGATTGAAAGTAGGGAACCCAATTATCACTCATCACATTATAAATCTTCAAAAGATAGAGGACCCAAATTTAGAGGGTATTTGGCTAAGCTTATTTAAAACATCTTATAAGCTCCTACGTCTAATAAGCTGTTTAGGAGCTTATAAGATGTTAGATCTTATTTTAAAAATAAGCTGTCAGAGTGTTTGGATAAAATAAGATAGTTGAGCTTATGAGAAAAACATTTGAGAGATTGATTGTGTGGTAGGTAATTTTGGGATACTATAAAATTATTATGGATATTTTTATCTTTTGAATGTTTATAAATAAAGAGCTTATAAGCTCTTTTAAAAAAAGTTGGGGTGGAGGTACATTGTTTTTAGGAGCTTATAAGTTGTCTAACAGCTTTTTTTGGAGCTTATAAGCTCTTTTGAAAAAAACATTACCAACACATTTTAAGAGCTTATAAGCTCTTAAACATCTTATAAGTTGTTTTTAAGAGCTTATAAGCTCAGTCAAACACCCTCTTAACCAAGGAAAGTTTGTCAATTATGGATTCCTGTTTTGATTAGAGTCACGATGACGTTATAATTTCAACCAAATAGACCAGTTCAATATAACATTCATAGAAATAAATTTATGATTTTACTTTATGAATATGATAATTTCAGATAATATTAAGCCTTATTTTAATTTTGGCATTTCTATCTTCAAGAACTTTAGCCCCAAATTCTAATGAGATCTGCTGTCAGTGTTCTAATTTTACGATCTCGCCTCATTAGCTTAATGATAAATAAGATGAAATTATATAAAAAGTTAAAAAAGATTGAACGTACTAGTTGTGATAACAAAATCACACGAAAAATATTATCCCCTAAGGACTCGTTTGGGAATATTGATGGGATTGGATAAAAAAAAAGGGATAGGATAGGATTGCACTGTTCATAGATTGTGTAATATCATTTAGTACTATGTTTGGCATTTGTGATTGGGTTCCTACCTATTAATTGTATAATAAATAATTTATGTTTGCCTTTTGTGATTACTTGGGAAAAACTGAGAAGTTGTCTTAAATGCCCTTACATGTAATCACACAAAACATAAATCTGATTCCTCAAACTGGAGCTCGTCTTCTTCGGACGTCCCCAAGCACTCCTCTTTTTTCAAATCAAATAGAAACCATGGTTTTTTTTAACATAACAGTTAGCAGCAACCATCTTTGCAACATTTCTGGTCAAATTTACAAAAGAGTTGCAGCCATTCATGATATCAAACAGATGATTTAAGTTTTTAAAAAACAGAGCAAGAAAGTAAAAGTTTACTACAGATCGCATTTACTTTCGTTTGGAAGTTCTTCGGCTTTCAAGTTTTCTCCGAGCAGCTTCAAATTCTTCTTCACTAGGCTCGGGAACTGATTCACCACCACCATATTTTTGAACAAGAGATGAGAACAAATAGAAATCATGGTTATTGAGCTTTAAACTGAGAATAATTCCGGCCAATATACTCCAGAATCCGCGCAGCGACGGACATAACACCATTTCTCGACTATCAGACTCGATCAAGAAAAAAACACGTTTTTCTCACATTTTACGGTCACAAATTACAGTCCAAATTTCGATTTTGGAAATGGATAATACGACTCATGCTCCATTTTCTTTTGCCAACCAAAACCTCTGATGATTTCTACCTCATGAATTTCTTAAGTCAACAATTTTTTTTTATTTTTCCACAGATATATTCTTGTATCAAGATTCATTTCTGATATTCTCTTAACTATGAATGGGGCATGAATCAGATAATACGAAATAGAAATAGACGGATTTTTTACCTAGATTCCTCGGCCTTGAACTAGGGTTTGCTGACGGCTTATTCTGCCATCGAAACCTACCTGACCTCAAAATCCTCTGCCCAGGCGCAACGGCTCAAGGCAGAAATCGTCAAAAATAGCAAACAGGGGTTGTCTCTGAGCATGGACGATAACGAAGTTTCGGATGAATTTGATGGGGTTAAAGTCCGGTGGGCTCCGCAAAAACATTTCAAATCCCGGCGATGGAGATGGGGGTGTCAATGACATTTCACATTGAGGCATTACTTGGGATTGTATAATACTAGGGGGTGAGGTGGGATTGATAATCCATCCAAATTGAGATTATCATCCAAGCCCGAGGTTAATCACGGGCTTCAATCAAACATCCCAAACAAATGATTCTCCGGGATAACAATCCTTATCATGGGTATTCCCCAATGCCAAACACGTCCTAAAAGAAAAAGAAAACAGTCAAATGTTACAATTTGGCATAATTGGGAACAAAACAAAAATCCAAACTGTTTAATAGTTAACACCACAATTTAATTTCACCAATACTGATGCAGCGGAAGCCACGAATAAACGAGCAACGAACAAAAGCAATACGAAACTTCGCGAAGAAACGTAAATTGCAATGAACAAAATAGATAAAATCTCAAAACTTAATAAATTTCAACCTCCCTAAAAATAATAAACTAGCAAGAATTTATAGGATTAAAATAAAACTCCTAACTCGACTAGAAAACATTAAAGATAAACTAAAATAGAAGAATCCTAAACAAATAAATCAATTCCTAAAATATAAGATATTGTAAAATCCTAAAAGATAATAAAACACGATATCGTATCTTTATAAATATCTCCATCATTCTCTCCGGGGTCAAAACAATTTGTCCTCGAATCGAAAGGGGGATTTTCAATAGAAGAATTGCCAAACCATGGAGGGGCGCGAGGAGGACGAGATGGAAAAATAAGGTGAATAGCAAAAGGTATTTGATTTGGATCAAAAACAAAAAAATCCAGGTTGAACTCTAGAAAACCATCTCCACTTTGCCCAATCGACAACTTAATTCTAGTGCATCCATCGGACCAATCCGGAACGTGCCATCCATTTCGGAATTTAGGGACAACAATAAAAGAAATAATAGATACATCATGAATTTTATTCCTTATCCATGATGCTTTGTTGTAACTTGCTTTCTCTATCATGTTAGATTGAAGATTCCCACCAACAATCTCAATCTCTCAATCGAAAATTGATGGGTCATCATAATCGCGATCTTCCTCGTCAAAATTGGTGGGCCATCATAGCCACCATTATCCTCGTCAAATTGCGCAGGTTTTCATAGCCAACCTTTGGAATGTGTCTTCATCTTCCTCATCAAAAATTGGTGGTCCATCATATCCACCATCTTCAATGTAACTTGAGCATAAAACATACATGTCCGTGGAATAAGTTTCCAATGGGGTGGACTGATGGGCACAAAGATCGCAGCAAACTCACAACCAACAAGAAATTATTTTTCAACAAGCCTTTGATTTCTTGAAATTGGATGCGCACGTTATTGAATTGTTTTGTCAACAAGTCGATTTGCTAACGGATCTGTGTGGTGTCGTTCATGCATTGTGGAATCGGTCTGGACAACATGGTTCAGGGAGCGTGGCGATCGTCTCTCGAATACCAACCGATGCGCGCATGCGGAACAAGAACAACAAAAACAACACAAACACTACCGCTGATTTGATTAAAGAATACCTAAGTATTGAACAAAGCAATATAATTCTTTATTGCTTGGAGAATAAATCTCAAAACTTAATAAATTTCAACCTCCCTAAAAATAATAAACTAGCAAGTATTTATAGGATTAAAATAAAACTCCTAACTCGACTAGAAAACATTAAATATAAACTAAAATAGAAGAATCCTAAACAAATAAATTACTTCCTAAAATCTATACATTATAAAAATAAGTCATGCATAGTTTATGAGGGTTAATTATAAAAAGTACTCTTGAGGATTACCTAATTACAAATAAATCCAGCTAACTTTCAAAATTACAAAAAATAGCCCTGAGGTTTTATTTTGTCTAATATTTACCCCATTCATAAGCAATAAATATTTCAAAATCCCCCATCATATTTATAAAAATATTACAATTTAACACTTAATTTTAACACTAAATCAAACTTTAGGGGGATTTTCTGTAATTTTGAAAGTTAGCTGGGTTTTTTCGTAATTAGGTCAAACCTTAGAGGTACTTTTTGTAATTATCCTTAGTTAATAATTAAATTGCATTAACAAAATTATAAAATTAGATTTAGCACCATTTACAAGTATGATTTATATCCTAAATAATATAATAAAACTATGTGACATTTTCATATTCAGAATAAAAATCGAAAAACTAAATTAAGTAATAAATAAAATAAATAAAAAAAGAGTTTTTCCAAGAATTTATACCTTGTTTAATAAAGTTATTCTTAAAGATGAGGAATATATGAATTTGAAAAATAAATTTACTAGTAATAGATAATAAAAGTATATATAAAATATTAAAATTATATTTAATTTTTTAAAAATAAATATAGCGGGCTAGATATTGTAAAATCCTAAAAGATAATAAAACATGATATCGTATCTTTATCAATATCTCCATCACCAATACATTGTTAAATAATAAAAAAAATACAATTAGCCAAATTAAACAGGACAGATGGACTCAATGTATTGTACTGGAAATTTTGTATCCACACGTGTGAAAAAATGTCTTTGAGCATCATCAAGGCCATGTATGGTTTCGGAAGTCTTGTAAACAAGATTGTACCGTATTATTTTTCCCTTAATCCGCCACACCAAGAATGAACCGTCCTCTTTCTTACCCCAAACCATAGTATAAAACATAAGTTGTTGATAACATGTGAAAGACAATCTTTGTGACAAACCACTCAAAATAGTCCCTCTTCATCTCGTACACATTGAACTCAAATAGCATCTTCCTATAGGTATCAATGTAATGCAAGTGATCGCATGACTCTCCAAAATGATAATTGGGTCTCGAATACGAGACGTCCTGTATAGGTGGCATTGGCATTACCTTAAGCATTTGATCATCAACATTAAAATAGAAACAATTTTCAGTCTCAGTAAAATTGATCCAATGGACAGATCCCTTTCAATATACGACCATCTTGGAAATTCACTTGGGCCGTAAATTGGGCTCACCGCATATACTCCAAGAACTCCGTCTTAGATTTAGTAAACCTCAAACCGAAATTGATCATCCATCAAATCACTCAATTCCAAGACACAAACAACTTTGTAATGAGAAGATTCGGAAGGATCAAATCCCAAGATCATTCCACGTACTACCTTCGATAAACCACAATGTTCATTTTTTAGTTCCGGAGTGTTAAAAAAAATTTGGTGTGAGATTACAAATGTAGTATTTCCCACAACCGTTGTGGGCAGTACTCATTGGTAAATGTAAGTTTTTGGGATGATTTGGTGAAAGAGATCAAATATGCATGCGGAAGATTATTTTCTTACCGATGAGCGAAGTCAGCACAATCAAAGACGAAGCCCACAACATGATTGGGTTCGAGAGTGCACAAAAAATAGAAACTTGGACTAGAGATGAGAGAATTCCAGTATTTGGAGACTAATTTGAAGCAAAAAAGTAAATTCAGGGTTACGCGTAGATAAATCTCTATTAAATGATCATCAATTGAAGCAATAATTTCCGCGGATAATGTTTTCGTCGAATCACAGGCAGTTTTGGAGTTTTTCGTCTTTGGTTTCATTCCTGCACTGCCAATATTTTAAGATGCGTAGTGAAGAAACAAACGGCATGGTTGGTATGAATGAATGGAATCAAAAATGAGTAGAATGAACTTAGGAATGCACTAACAAAGTCAATTCAATGCTACATGTATTTTTTTTTATGATAGGTATTAGTAAGGAATGAGAAAGGAATAGAAAATTCATCTAACTTGATTCCAAAGTCATAATTGGTAATTAAAATAAATGATGGGAGAACTTAATGAAATATTTTTAATGATTAATTACCCTTTAGTAGAACTGTTTTTGAAAGAAAATTGATTTTGACTATGTTTATTAACTTTATTTTTAAATTTTAAATAATATTTTTTCCCCAAAAAAATATACAGTAGAATCATTTTTAGATATTTTTAAATTCATACAAAATATTCGTTGCGCAATAATGATACAATTTTATTTTATCAGGTATCAAATTATCAAACAACCCAAGATTAAATTTTTCTTTGTGTCCATTAGAGGCCCGAATTCAATTGGGCCAATTTGGTCAGGCCCATTCGGCTCGAAACACCGGTCCGGCTTAGTCGGTCATATTTTTATATGTATTTTTATGGGTTGAGCTCCAAAAATAAAGGCTCGGTCACTGTTTGGCTCGTCCCGATCTGGCCTAATTTTCTTCTTATGCTTGGCAGGCCGATACAACCCATTTGACAGATTTAGTGTCCATTTAAATGAAAAGAAAAAAATGTAGTGAAAAACATTTTAAAATTATTATAAAATTTACGATTGTAATAAAATAAAAATAAATATTTAATTTTGGTTTACGTTTAGTTTTATATAATATATTTTACGAGTTTAATAAGAAGATTATTTTTTTCTAAAATAATAATAACTTCATTCCTGGTAGATTGGGAATGACTAATACCATGGGTTTGAAAGGAATAACTAATATCATACTATTGAGTATAGGGATTTCCATGGCAAATGGACATTCCTAAACTTAAAATATACAAATCTTGTGAATGGGAATGAATCTGGGAATGCCCATTTTATTTCCACTTCATTCCCACATACCAATCATGCCGTAAAGTATATATGGTTTACAACATTCCATAATTAAAACTGGTAAGAAATTTTATAACTTATCAATTAAATTTTAGAAGAAACTTAACAAATCTACAAATAAAATATTATCATAATTAGTTTTCTTTATCAGATAAGTATCATCACCTCTCATGGTTCCCTTTTTTGTGGAGGTTCCTTGTGAGACCGTCTCACTGATCTACATCCGTGAGACGGAACCTCAAAATACCCAACCTGCTGGAAAAGCCCAAAAACAAACCCAAAAAGCCAAAACCCTAAACCTGAACACAAGGCCAAAAAGATCAGCAGCTACTTTTTTCTCTCTCTATACATCTGAGAAGTAGCAAATCAATAATATTTTTTTTCTTTCTCTCTACATCGGAGGAGGAGTAGCCACCCCACGCCACACCGTCTCCATCGTCGATCTCATGAGCGAGAGCGCTCTACCACAACACAAGCTTTTCCATTATCCCTCGTCTTTATTTACAGCTAATTTGCGAATCAGTATGCTTTCTACCAATACAAATCAAGAAACTGAAGGTAATACCAAGAAGAAGAGAAGCAGTGATACGTCAAACTCACATCCATCGAATGAGTTCAGTTTAAAGACTCTTAATCCTTAGTTGTTTTAGTAATTTGTATTATGTAATGGTTTTTGTATAAAAATTGTCCTCCTGTTGTAGTGATTGTTAACTCATAAAAAGGCAGTCATTCAATTTCTATCCGTGTTATTACTTTAATACTTTTGTAATAAACAGTGATACTTTTATGCTGAAAACCCATACTTTTAGACCAAAAAGTGATATTTATCAACTGAAGAGAATTAGTGTTAATTGTAGTATTTTGTTAAAAAAGTGATACTTTTGTAATAAAAAATGATACATTTAGACCAAAAAACGATACTTTTCTGCCAAAGAGAATTACTGATGTAGTCTTTATTTATTTATTTAAGAAAATGATACTTTTAAGAATATAAGTGATACTTTTAAACCAAAATATGATACTTTTAACTGGAAGAAAATAGTGATGCAGTTCTTTTTAATAATAAGATGTTACTTTTATACTGAAAATCAATACTTTTAAACGAAAAATGATACTTCTAAAATTACGGCAAAAATAGTGATATTTGCAGTATTTTGTTGAAAAAAATGGTGATACTTTTTATCCAAAAAGTTATACTTTTAAAACAAAAAATGATACTTTTACAATAAAGAGAAAAAAGATTAATTCGGTTCCAGCGACCATCATTTACATAATAATTCAATACCAATTTAATAAAAAAAAAACGTTATACTTCTAATATGAAAAGATAAAATATTTTCATTAACTTTTCACATGTTTCATCCTCACAGTACAACAAATTCATAACATCTAATACAACATATACAACACTGTCAAAATGAAATGCGATACTTTTAGAATAAAAAGTGATACCATAAGAACAAAAACTGATACTTCTAACTGAAAGAAAATATTGATACTTTCAACTGAGATTGATCGTCGAGCTTTGAAGAACTGAAGAAGAATTGAAAAACCAAACTATGCACAACAAAAAGAGAAGAAAAATCCCAAAAAAATGTGAGAAAAATCGCAAGAAAGTCATAAGAAAAAAAGGAAAGAAGCTGAAGACCAAAGAGAGAGAAAGAGAAGAGAGAAAAAATCATAAGAAATAATTTCAGTGGTATTTAGGTGGTTACCAGCGGGAGGGTTCATGTATTTGGGCTCCGTCTCACGGATCTAGATCCATGAGATGGTCTCACACAAGTTTTTGTGCCCTTTTTTATGCTGTAGTTTAGAACAAGTTATTTACTAATCATTAATCAAAGGAATATTATACAATAGTTTGAGTGTGCCCAAGATCTATGTGGCCCTTTTATCTTTCAAAAAGGATTAATAATATAAAAAGAATATTAATGTATCCTTTCATTGATTTTGTAGTTTTTTTTTTTCGAAAAAAATTGCTTTACTTTTATTACGAATCTGTTAAATCTGCAAATACAATTTTGTCAAGATTCTACTGTCAACCATCAAGTTGACAGCACAATCACTTTAGCAAATAGCAGTTCAGTTAGTTAGAATATTCATGGTAGTTATATTCTTGTTAGATAAGTTAACATATATGATCTTCCTCCTCCATGTATAAATAAGTTGCACAAATACTTCTCCAATTTATTCAATACAATTCAATATCTGCAGTTTTATTAGACACATGGCCTAATCTATTGTCCAAAGTACATACTTATGTCTAGTAGTTAAAGCTACTGAAGGGAAATTCAGATGATATAGCCCTTCTTTAGCATCAGCAGTACCAATCCTCTTGTTGGTCAAGTCCTGCAAAACACAATGTGAGGACAAGAAGTACAGGGCATAGTTTGAATTTCTACCTAATTGAGAGACATAAATTAGGCTGTATGTAAAAGAACGCACACATAAAGTATTGAGTAATATCAGACCAGTACTTAGTTTGACTTCACCAATGTGAGTGGCCAAAGTAGTATTACCATTAGGTAAGTGATTGAAAACAAAAATTTCCTTAGAAGGAGCAGTGTATCGAGAAGAATCACAGATCATGTGGTCTGTTGCTCCTATATCAAGGATCCATTTATAATTGGCAACTTTATGCATGAAATTGTTAGAGAATTTACCTGAAATGGTTGTAGCCACAGAGTGAATAGTCTCTGTGGGAGTTTAATTTGTTGTTGTCCTTTAGCAAAGGCAAGAAATTGCTCAACCATTTCTTGAGAAAAAATAGGATTGTCTTGGCTGTCATCTTGAGCTTGAGGATAGGTGATCACAGCATTGACAGTAGAATTGAATTCCTTGGCATTTCTGGGGCCTTTGGGACCCTTCCAACCCGGAGGATAGCCTATAAGCTGAAAGCACTTGTCTATGGTATGCCCAATATATCCACAATGAGTGTACTTAGCCTTTTTCTTGTCTTTATTTGATGCAAATCTTGACTGAAAAGGTTTTTGAGCCAGCATAGCAACAGATTCAAGAGGATTGCTGGAAATAGTACTGTTGTTGAGGCTTCTTTGTGCTTCTTCTTGAAGCAAAAGGGAGTACACCTTGGCAAGAGATGGCAAAGGAGAAGCCAACAATAACTGACTCCTTATTTGAGCATAGGACTCATGTAAGCCAATGAGAAATTTCATGACAAAGTCTATGGTCCAAAATAAATTTCTTCCATTCCAACCAGTAGTGAAATCCCCATTGGTCCAAAAGAAATTTCTGAGATTTTGGATTAGTATTTATTATCTTTCTAAGAGAATTATTTCTTAGTTCTTACCATGCGGATTTTTTTATACTTTCCTTTTTTAATTTATTATTTGTCTTTCAATTGACATTTTGTAGTTTCTTTTATGTTTCTACTGTGTACTGATGTGGGTAATTCCGAAATGGCATAATTCTAATTTTCGTATCAAAACTTGTTTTTACTTTTGGTACCAGGGCATATCAATTTTGGTATCCCATATTTACTTTTTATTTACTTTAGCCACATTATGTCAAATGACTATCAATTTTGGTATGTCATATAGTTGATGGTGGTTGGTCCTACATGTATAATTGGATAAAAAGATGAGATATTGATAAGTAATGTAAGGTATTGTATAATGTTAAGAATTTGAATTATAGGTGTGAGATGTTTTATGTGAAAAATAGAAAGAGAAATTATGGTTTCCATTAGAAATATTATAACAAACATGATTCCATTTTTACGAATTAATAGCTGGAAATTAAAAATGAGCACTTGGAAACATAAACAAACAATGCCCAAGTGTTTTAGTATTTCCATAATTAGAAAATAATACATGTATAACTTGTATCTTGAATTTTAATCCGGATTCATAGTACTAAAATTCTTCTCTGATTAGGCAATTGCTATATGATAAATAAATTCAAACCATAAGTATAACTATGATACCATTTTCTATTTGATCTTAGGTATATTGAATATTTTGACTATAATGGGCATCTTGGGAATAAATGAAATATTGAAATAACTCTCATGATCAGATCCAATATTTATGTAACCAAAATTGCAAAAAAAGCAAAACATACGTGACTAAGATTGCAATTTCAGAAGTTACAGGACTAATTTTGCAATTTTACAAAAAATTTAAGAACATACAAAGCATGAGCTGATGAGCTGCCTGCCTAGCTTTCTTGATCTACTCGGAGGCATAAAATTAACTATCTCCAGAATTATTCAGGCAATCGCCGCCCTTGCTGTTCAAAGGGTTTGATCTTCTGGTAAATAATAATAGAAAACTGAGATTTGAAAGCTAAATACATCATACATGCTGCATTGAAGAACTAAAACTAGGTATATTACCACCTTTGAAAAACTTCTGTATATCAAATAAGCTATTTTCATTCCAGAACAATTTGTTCTCTCAAGGTATTGCAACGGAAATTCAGCAAGCTGTTTCTTAATTATAAATAACATGTAATTAGCAAAACTAAACAGAACATAGGCACTCAATGTATTGAAATGAAAACTCAGCACAAAATTTGGCACGATGTTCAGCAACACCAAACTCATGTATGATTTCAGAAGTCCCGCAAGCAAGATTGTATCGTATGATTCCTCTCGTGGTCCGCAGAATCAAGAAAGTGTCTTCGTCTTTCTTACCCCGAATCAGTGTACATATAGGAAATAAGTGGCCATTAATATTATATGAATTGGACGAAAGGTCAATTGTGTACTTGACAAACCATTCAGAATAATCCCTCCTCATCTCGTATACATTGATTATCTTGTTCCACGTCCTAAAGCCATCAATGAAATGCAAGTGATCACAGGATTCCCCAAAGTAATACTTGTCTATGGATACCCTATCCTGCATGGGGGGCGGCGTTGGCATTACCTTAGGCATCCAGTCATCATCATCAGGATTGAAATAAAAAGATTTTCGAGTCTTATTAATGCCGATCCACTGGATGGCTCCGTTCCAATATACCCCATTTTGGAAATTCACTTCCGCCTTGAAAGGCTTGCCATATTTCATCCAAGAACGTGTTTCAGACGAGTAAACCTCAAACTTATATTGACTCATCAAATATCCCAATCCCAAAACACAAACAACTTTGTAATGAGGAGACTTGGAGGGAACAAAGGCCAAGATTATCCCACGTACCCTTTCTCGTATCGATCCGCGTCCATCACCTCCATCTAATTCAGGAAGTGTTGAATATTTATTTGTGGTCGGATTATAGATATGGAATGTCCAACACGGACTGCGACATACTAGAAGTCCATTGCAAGAGTTCAAGATTGTGATTTCCTGAGGCCGAGGACAAAGGTGTTGGGTGAACTTCAGTTTTCTGATCGATTTATCGAAAAACAGAACATCAGGATACCAATTTGTAAATGCACGCGGATGAAAAGTCAAAGTGGTGCCATATTGAAAGATGAGGCCATTGGGTCTGGGATTACGTAAATGATAGATTTCGAGATTAGAGATGAGAGAATTCCAATGCATGGAGACTAATTTGAAACAAATAAGTGAGTTTATGGGAAGGCGTACAAAAATCTCAGTTAATAGATCATCAATGGAAGCAACATATTCGGCCAATGATTTTTCCGGCGATGAATCACTGGCGGTTTTGGAGATTTTAGTCTTCAGTTTCATGTTGAGTTTACAAATTTAAGCCAAGCTTTATCAACAACGCAGCCTCAAATCCCAAACGCAATATATCTGAAATTTGTAGGCGAAACAGAAAGAAATCAGATCTACAAATTTACACTTGTACGAAATTCATACATGCTCGTATAAACATACATATATACAATGTTATACGCACACAAAATAGAAAGAAAAAAAGTGGCAATACGTTTACCTTTTTGAGCTTTCTCTGCAGAGATTGAATTGATGTGGAGAAACCTTATAATTTGTAAAATCAGAGAAATTTGAATATAGACTCTCTAAACGACAGAGTTTTAATGGGCTTATTTTAGGGCCATTGGTTTGGGTTAGAATAGAGAGCTATAGGGTTCCATGGCCTATTAATTGGGCCTTTTAAATATTATCCATATATTTCCACTATAATAAAACAAAGAAGAAATACCACAAAATACCCTGATTTTTAGAAAAAAGATAAAAATACCCATCCATCACAAAAATACCCCACCCACTCAATCCCATGACAAAAATACCCTACTTTTGGTTTCAAATCCATCAGCCGCTCCTCAACTTTCACCCCAAATGAAACTCTCCTCCTCTGTCATCATCGTCCTCCTGTGATATATCGAGTCTCTATTCCAATGGCTTGAAATATGGGAAAGCCATCTGAGACACAGTCCACAATTTCTTAAGTTATGAATTTTTTTAGCTGCCTTAATCTATGGGTGTACTGTGTGTTTTATATGTGTGTACGAGTAAAGCTTGAACATCGAATGTGGTTTTTTTCTAATTTGATTCGATTATGTCATTTTTTTCGTGGTATTGCTGCAATTCTGTTAAATTTTAGTTTGTTATTGATTTTTTTTAAGGTTTTTTCATCATCTTTTTTTCCTTTTAGCATACCCCCCAACCCCCCAAAAAAAAAAAAAAACAAAATAAATTAATTCATTTCTTAACGATAAATAGGTACTGTGAATTTGATCTGTTGCTCAATTTGGACAGTTGTCATTGTCTGCCTATCAAGTGCAATTTACTTTTACACGAAAGTGGGAAGCATGAACTGCTAGATAACTTCTAGTGCATATGTTTGTTATCAAAGCCATTTTTACCAAAACAGTCCCCTGAGCACGGTGAATCAATGCCAGTTGCGGATAATTCTCATTCTCCGAGCACAACCCTACTTTTGGATTATATTTTGCTCACTTGTTTAAGCAGTCCAAAGTCCTGCTTACCGAGTGTGTACTTGTTAATATATTTTGAAATTTGAGAGTCTGTGGAGAAAAGGGGAATTATTCTCTTTTCAAGAAATTATGACCACTCTCAAGTTGTGCACCGTGTCATTCACTAGCCATAGTAATTTGTGATTATTAACACAAGGCAAAATTGGAAAAATGCCATCTTTAGAGCAAAAGATTATAAAAATAGCACTCTCAAGCTGTTGTTGATGCATGATTTTCTGTGTTCTTTTATTATTTTGTGATTTGAAGTTTCTCGTTTGTTTCGATGTTGTTTCGAAGTTGTTTCTTTTATGTTTCTTTTGTTCTTTTTTATTGTTTTTGATTTGTTGCGTTATCTATCTGACTGTGTATCTTTTTTTACTTTTTTTGTAGTGAATGTGGGATTTTTTGTTGCTTGTTATGCCAAGCATTTTATTGTTGGGAAGGCTATGGACGTCGAAGTGTTCGAGATAGGGAATGAACAAGCAAGGCTCAGTCATCTGCTTCACAATCATGCTAAGTTGAAGCTGCAAAATAGTGATGACGATGACAACGACATTGAGTTTCTACCTCCACTTCCTAATGATTTTAGAGAATTGTTGATATGTAACTCTTAATGATGGTGTAATCAGTTGAAACATGTAAGAAACATAAATGAAACATGTAAGAAACAATTGTGAAACAGGGGATCATGTGATAAAAGTTTCTAGTAAATTAGCATAGTCTAATGAGTCGTGTGTTTTGGAGTGAGCTTGTATGCATTCGAAACTCGTAAATGTTCAAACTTTTAAGAACTCGTATTTAAACTCAATCCAATCTTAGACTCAGTCCTAGAACCATTAATTCCATTAATTAACTTATTTTATAACTTTTGAAAAATATTATTAAAAAGAAACACTATTAGAAACATATTTTTAATTAACAAAAATATATCTTATATCCTAGAATCTGAGGGAGTAACTGTCAACCCAATGATGAGTAACTGATGAAAGCAAAAACTGATTACATGGGTTTTTTTAGTTTTCACGTGAATAAACTCAACATGTTGATGAAATTAAAGAAAGTAGTGAGATGTAGTGACCATAAGCACAATTGAGCAAAGTATAAGCAGAGTTACAAATGATAACAAACTAGTCTATCTGAAAAATTAAATCAATCTGTATTGTACATCCATCTCCTGGGAAGATACTTATTTGATTAGAGACTCAAAAAGTTTGCAGATAGCATAAATCTTTATCCCAAAGCTAAAGTAAACGGAAATATTCACCAACTCCCTAGAACAAAGTTGGTATACTCTCTATTTTCTCCCCATTGTCCATTGTGGCATACCACAACTGAGATTTTCATCATGCAACTGTGGAATATAATGAAAAGTTGGCTAAGTGAAACATAAATGAAACAAGCCAGAATGAAACAACAAACATATTTGAAACAACAAAGAAACAACAAAGAAGCAAAAAAGAAACCAACGCAAAAAAATCAGCGGAAAATGGGTATTTTTGTCCAAATTCTGCGGAAAATGTTATTTTTGTCCAAAATCAGCGGAAAATGAACATTGTGCAGGGATTGAGTATGAAAAATGGGGTATTTATGTCCTTTTCCCATAAAACAAAGAAATTCCAAATGAGAAAATCCGTTGAAATTTGACCAATTTCCATTAGAATTATCAATTCCAACGGAAATTCCAACAGAAAATATATATCGTTGGTTAAATGACCGTTGGAATAGCAAAATTCCAAAGAAAAGAAATATTTCGACGATACTTCCAACGATACTTCCAACGATATAATCAATTGGAACATTCAACCGTTGGAAAAAACTCCAATGGTTTTCCCAACAGTAATTCCAACGGAGTTATACTGATGGAAGTTAGTCCAACGGTATATCCATTGGAATATATAATCATTTGAAAAAATTCCAACTTATATTCCAACAGAATTATACCATTGGAATTTAGTCCAATGGTATTTCTAATGGTATATTGGAATATTTAATCATTTTATCTTATTATCTAATATTTTTAACTTCTCAATAGGTCACCCATCATTCGTTTGTCCCTAAGTCAAGCATGCTTAATTATGTACTTTCAATATATTGATTCCGAAAAGAAGATATATTTTATGGGTATTAATAATATTATAAAAATTTTAACCTCTATTGAAATTTTTCAACCCTATTGAATTTCAATGGAATTTTCCAACAATATGTTGTAGCATTGGAATATCGGTTGGAATTTTAAAAACTTTAACGGAAATTCCAACGTTTTGTTTACAGTTGGAATTTTTACTGGAATTTTCCAATAGTATGCTTTAGCGATGGAATTTCTGTTGGAATTTTTAAAATTCCAATGGTTTATTACTTTTAGAATTATTGTTGGAATTTTCCAACGGTTTGTTGTCTTTGTTGGAATTTCTCACAGGTATTTTAAATTCCAAATGAAATTCCAACTGTTATACCAATGATTTTGTTTATCGTTGGAATTTCTATTGAATTTTCCAATAGTGTAATGTAACATTAGAATTTTTAAAATTTTAACAGTTTTCTATTTCGTTGGAATTATTTTATTAGAAGTTCATTGTTTTCTTATTGTGTTCTATGCTAATGCTTAGAATATTAATATATTCTGATTAATAAACTTGATTTTATGTACTTAAATTTAAGAAAAGGCACCTCTTCAATTTAAATATAGCAAACCTTGGAATGTGCCATGTAGTTATTTGCAACGACATTAATTATAGTGAAGCTTTCAGAGTGGTAAAAATCGAGTGTACAAAATAATATAAGATAGAACTCCAGTCCAAATCCGACCTTTTATATTCTTCCATAATTAAAGTTGGTAAAATTTTAACAACTTACCAGTAAAATCTTAGAAAAAATCTATCAAATCTAACTCTTATTAAAATTTGTAAATTGACATGTCACCGCCTCCTTGGTTAAACTCCACGCCCCAAACGCGACGCGACGGCGATCAATCACTTAAACAAATAAACCCAACATTCTAGAAAACGATGCAACAATCCCAAGTGAAACAAGGTCTAAAGCAAATGAAAAAAACTACAAGTACAACAAGATTACAATTACATCCCAACAACTTAATAGCTTACGGAGTCCGAACTAGGAATAAAGTACACATCATATCACAACTTAAGTGTCAAATGGGTCCTACGCCTTTCAATTACAGTCCAGAATTTCAAAGGAAATAAAAGAGTCCAACATCAGAAAAATAAAAGAAAATAGTCCAGCAACAGAGATAACGATAGGAAATGAGTTCAACGGGCGGAGCTCGAGAGTTCAATCCAAGGCAGGTTAAGCTTCTTCGACAAAGTCATCTTCTAAGGTTAGAAAACAGGAGGGGGTGAGACAAAAATCTCAGTAGATGGGGTGATCGTGTGTAAGTGTGACGATATATATAGTTAATGCGAGAAATTTAGTTGTATGAAAACGCGTGAGAGATGATGCATGAATTCACACGCAGTCCACAAGCGTCGTGAAAAATATATTTATGTAATATACTTATACAGTTTAAGAAAATAGTTCGTGGTCACGCAGCACTATGGTTCAAGCAAATCGGAGGATTGCATACGGATTTGTAATGCCAATCCTATGCAAGGCAAGTAAGCGCGGTTGCGTGCGGATTTGTAGCGGCAACTTATGCAATACAAGTAGCGGTTGCGTGCATTTGTTTGTAGCGCCAACCAAACGGGTGATTAACTCGAATCGTGTGTATTAGACAAATGATTCCTTCGTTGTTCCTTGTAACTCCCGAGTAAGATGGTCCAAGACCTCGTCACCTTATCGCTCCGTAGGCAAAGACAAAATTCACAGTGGAGCTAGCAAGGCTCGGATCTGTCATAATCATGATTATACCTCAAGTATTACGACCCGCTTCCCTTGGACAAACTCCATCCCTCAGTTGCGGGATTAGGACGATGGGGCCAGAAGAGTGGAATAGCAGCCGAGCTGCCCGGTTCCATCCCCGACGTATCCATTCCGACTGTGAGCTCGACACACCAAGTTGACTCAAGCAGGAAGTAAATACAAGTTCAGGTAGTCAACCAGACAGTCGAGTATTATTGATTCAGGGAAGCAGTTCAGGAAAGTTTTCGAAAATTTGCGAGTAGCAATTATGGCATTGGTGGAGTTATTTGGACGAAGATGATTATCGGGAGGATAAGCAATCTTCGATATCTTGAAATATTAAGTGGAACATAAGTCCCGTTATAGATTCAAAATCGCAAGACGAGGAAGTCGCCCCACGATCGGGTATTATTTGTTCAATGCGGTCCGATAAGTCAAGGGGTTTTTGAGAAAATAAAATATTTTAATTAAGAATTGAAGTCAGAGGGTCCAGGGCTGTTTTAGTAAAAGAAAAATAATTTGAGTTAGGTCCTTGATAAAAAGAAAATTTACAATTTAGCCCCATTTTGTAAAAACCAATACCTTTGGGGTTAAAAATTGAATAAATAAATATCCCGACCTTGAATAATTATGATGTCAGTTCCTAAATTCTCCAAATTGTTCAGAGATTCAGGTTTTTGAAGTTTTGAGGTCGAGTTTTTTTTATAAAATTCTCATATTGGCCCCAAATTTGTTAAAATTGCCATTTCGGGCTCTAAGTTTAAAATAATTGGAACTCACAAACCGAAAGGGCTTTTAATGTGATTCCAGTTGAAAAATATCACTATCGTTAGTGGGATATTGCGACAAAATCAATTTTAAAAAGAAATAAGTTTAGGTCTTTTAACTTTTGAAAATTTTATTTTTGTCCCAATTTGAAATAATTGCCTTTAAGGCTTTTAGGGGTCCAATTGTTATGAAATTTAAACCTTGGGTCCAAGATGTAATTATGTTATAGTTAAATTAGTATTTCCAGGTGCATGGACTATATAAGTCCTGGAAATTGTATTTTGGTACTCAAGTTTAATCTTTTACAATTTGGTCCCTCAATTTTTATAAAATTACTTTCCAAGCTCTAAACACTTGGATTTTTGGAATACACTTAAAATATGTTATTTCCAGTCCCTTAAGAGTTAAAATATCAAATTTTAAAATTAGGGTCTGGTACAGTTTCGAAAATTGCAAAATAGCCCTTAAACTTCTCAAATTTTACAATCTAGTCCTTGGGCTTTTAAGGGTTGATTTTATTTATCTAAAAACTCTTAAAACTTTATTAAAATATCAAAAAATAATTTTTGAACCTGAGTTCAGTCCCAAAAATCGAAAATTACAGAGGAGTCCCTTAAGTTTTATTTTCTTGCAATTAAGTCCACCAACTTTCCATTTTTGCATTTTAAGTCCAAAAGTTGAAATTTAATCCATTATGCTCGACTTGTCCAGGTTATAAATCATTCAAAACATAGATTTCAATAGTCATACACATACATATCATTATCATACAAAATTTCATCAAGTATAACAATAAAGTGTGCATGTATGCCCTATTTTTCGATAAATCGCATTTTTGAGCAACACCTGAGAATATTTCCAACTTGATACAAGAAAATAGCATGCAATACATAATATATATCTCAAGTGCTCAATAACAAAATACTACATGCATATTTTCAATTTAAAACACCTAGAAGTTGAAAGGATTTTTCCACCCACCTTAAAGATCGGTTTGTTGGTGAAAATGGGATAAATCTCTCTCGATGAAGGAGTGACTTAGGTCAGCCCCTAAGTCAAGGAATATCAAAAAAATATAGGAGTTATAAGAATGTGGTTAAAATTTTAGGGAAAAGAAGAAGATGGTGAGAAAATTGAATATACTACACTTACCTTGTATAGTGAGTAAAATGTGACTAGTAATGACTTCGAAATATAAGGTTTTGGTCACCCTTAATGTCAATCACCAAGGTCAGCCCCTAAAACTCCAAAAATGATAATGGAGTATCAAAATCTTGGAAAATAGATGAGAAGAAGAAAGTGTACTAAAAATTTCATTTCTTACCTTATAGTCCAACTTCTTCACAATTTTTCTTCAAGATGACTAGTCTCTTAACTTCTTCAAAGGTCTTCTAGGTATACCTCAAATTCAAAAATCAAACTTAAATTAGAAGGTGAAAGAGGTGAGCTAGAAGGTATAAGAATAGATTAAAGAAGAAATTTTTTTACCTTGTGTAGTGTATATGGTTCGAATTTTTGAAGAAAATGGGAGATGAATTCTTGAAGTTTTGGTTAAGTGTTAGTGAAGAAGATGAAGAATAAGTAGAGAGATGTAGGAGGATTTTTATAGAGAGGTAAGAGGAATTACAAGACTTAGAAGAAATTTGGTCTTGGTGAAATGAAATGGAAGAATAAAAATTTTATTTTGTTTTGATTAAATGATAAGTTAGAGTAATAATTGAGGGAATTAGGGAAGAAAGTAATATTTAGGCAACTTTATTACGGACAATTAGCCAAAATGCTAATCTTAGGGGGGAATTTTTAAATTGGTCTTGTTTGACCAATTGGATGATTGAAATGGTAGGATTAATTTAAGATGTAGGTTTGAATTAATGGTGTAAAAATACACAAGATGAATACACAAGGTGTACATGTACAAGAGTTGAGAGATATTTCTACACCAAAAAATACACCAATGCCGTCCCCCTAAGGGTATTTTCGTAATTCCACATTTTGTTTTGTCCCAAAATTGATGATAATAGATGAATAAATATCAATCTCCAAAATAATTAGTGATTTCCTTCATCACTTATAAGTCTCATGATCACTTAATCTAAATCGAATTCTTAATTCTATAAATTATAAATCCCTAAAATAAATAGTCTCTTAAATTCTAAGGTGACTAATAAATACACCAATAATAATAATAATGATCAACCAAGTGATCATAAATGCGAATTAAAATTAATAAATGATTATGATCACAAATAGAAATTAAAAGAATTAAATGCAAAATATATTTATCATTAATATCTACCCATCAAAGCGACGCGGTAAAATAGTCAAAATAATACAAAGACGATACGAAACAAGTACATGATCGAATAAAAATCGGGGCTTCACATAAGCCGGTCGAACCAGCCGGCCCGATCGGTTTTAACAACATTGGCTACTCGATTGGCTGTGTCAAATTTCCGAAACCATACATGAAGGAAAACAATTCTCAGCGGGTTTTTTATCCCATCTACCCCTTGTTAATAATACACTGAAATTTTTTAATCAGGATGTATATATGAAAATAACATGTACAATAATAGTGTTTCCAATACACACTCTCCAATATATTCTAGTGTTAATAATGTCTCATCTCCATAACATGGATCTGCAAACATTATATTAGAGGAATTGTTGCCAACTTCTGCACGTAATGTATGGTGCGTACCCATAAGTTTACCGGATGAGATCTTCTATTCCTGAACGCTGTTTCATCTCCTATTCCACCACACGGATGATTGTCACATGTATAGAAGTTACCATATTAAAACCCACAATTTAGGCTTGATTTATGCTTCAAAATTAATATGATAACTTTTATACACATGACAATCATCTGTGCGGTGGAATAGGAGATGATATACCCTATTCGAAACTAATTTGAAGCGAATAAATGATTTTAAGGGGAGACGTAGAAAAATCTCTATTAAGAGATCATCAATTGAAACAACATTTGGTGTTGATGAATCATTGGCGGTTTTGGAGATTTTCGTTTTCGGTTTCATGTTTGCACTCTCAATATTCAGGGATGCGAGAAAATACGGTTCATCTAATAAGTAACCGAAGTATATTGTTTACAACATTCCAAAATAGAAAAGGGTAAAATTTTGAGATCTTAATTGCTTTAAAAGGATTCTACCAAATATAAAATTTTGAGATCTTAGTTTACAATATTGAAAGAATTATAGCACGGATATTTACCAAAAGTTTTGCAGAGTAAAGATGTGATTGCAGATGTGGTCACATTCACAATCACATGCAGCGGAATTTTGAAAACAATAAAGAGACACACGAAGTAAAAATTGTCTACAAGCCAACAAGCTTGTAGACGTGCCAATATGGCGAAACTTTCCACTAGTACAAATCGATTGATTCCGTATACAGAAATACTAAAACCAACTAGTAGAAACTCAATGAAAAACTCCTATCCAGAGTATATCGGATATGTGTAATTCAACTCATCCAACAATAGACATGTGTGGACTTCGTTAATCACAATACAAAAAAACAAATGGATGAAAAACCTAACAAACACAATCGCAGAGTGAATGTGATCTCGGATGTAGTCACATTCGAGATCACATCCAGGCGGCAAATGAGACTCCTTGTACTTGTATGACTCTTAACTCTCTCAAGACTCTTGTGTCTCGGTATATTTCTTGTGTATTGATTATGGACGTCCTCTTCTCTTTATATAGGCGTCCAAACCCTTCAAGAGTCCTAATAAACATGGAAAGAAGATATATACAAATATATGACAAGTATATCACTTATGTTAGGAAACAAGATAAATATCAAAGAGTCCTAATATATCTATACCATATCAATATGAAATCTTTCCTAATCTATTTACAACTCAATCTTACCATAAGTCTAGAAAGGCAAAACAAATCAAAATCCAATCTTTTATTTTAGGAAATTACTTGGGCGAAAAATTAACGCCTAACAATCTCCCCCTTTTTGCCTTTCTCTCGGACAAAACACTTATCAAGCACAAAACAAACAAACTCCCCTAAAAAAACAACTCCCCCTAAATATCATGCTGAGTAAAAATACTGAAACAGATGCGATCACATTTCAGATCACATTCATAATCTATGAAAAAATTCATCAAACTCAATCAAATATCAAATATCCAGAAAACTCCCCTAAATCGAAAGCATCACAATCAACCTTTTTCTCCCCCTTTTTGTCCAAAACATAGGTAACAATCATGTATGCTCCCCTCACGTGGACACGTAAAAGTTCATTTCATATGCAAAAATTTGAGGAGAATAAAGGATCATAAGACTCTGAGAATTTTGGAAGATAAACATCGAATCAAGATTTTCCATAAAATAGAGTCCTACAAATCAATGACACTCTTAACCAAAGATATAGATAATTAGGAGCAAAATCTATTCAAATCTTCCAAGTCCTTCAAACCGTGTATAACCCACCAATTATTATCCATCAAGATTTTCAAAATTTTGGGAAAGAGAAAAATATTATTCTCAAATTATATATGAAAACCAAATCTCAGCAAAGAATCCAAGATCACCAGGACATGCAAACCTAATATGCCTAATGCAGCGAAAATAAAAAAAATGAACACACAAGGTGAAAAGTCTGTCAAGAAGAATGGATGTAGGTTCAAATGTCGTCCCATTTTGAGTCACACCTGTACTCGCTGATTCAATGAATCGCAATCCGAAATCCCAGCTTATCAAAATTTTCGAGTTTTCTTCACTTTTTCCGAGTCTCATGAGGGAGTTAACCAAACAGGGAGCTTTCACTCAAGTGCCAAAGGTAGCTCTTTTTCACATGATCATGCCTTTGTTAAACAGTAGGATGCTTGATGAAATAGGTCACAAGGAATAGCTGCACACAATGGGTTGGTAGCTTTTTCCTGGAAGGCCTCCAAGCATGATCAAGACTTTATTTTCAACTCAGCTACTGGGAAAAATATCATCAATTTTTTTGAATTGGAGAGATCGACTCACACCAGTTTTCCAAGGGAGACAATATATGTGACTAGTTCGAACCATCAATCCACTTTTTGCAGAAATGCATGAAAGCTTATAATGCAGGGATGCCTAAAAAAATGAAAAAAGAAATAGAGGAGAAGAGAAGGGATGCAGATTTTGGATGTCACAGCGGATGTGATGTGCAATGCTGTGACATCTCGTGTAACATCTCAAACAACACACAAACCGAGAGACTTCCTTAGATTGGAGAATCTCTCAAAATCCAAAGCCTTGGTGAAGATGTCAGCAAGCTGATTTTCAGTAGCAATATACTCAATTCGAATAATATTTTTCTCAACTAAATCTCGAATAAAGTGATGTCTAATATCTATGTGTTTAGTACGAGAGTGTTGGACAGGATTTTTCGAAATATCAATCGCACTCATATTATCACAATAAATGGTTAAAATATCACAATGAAAATCATTTTCTTTTCTATATCGATCAAAATCTTCATGCAAAGCATTATTCCGAACATCATCTTTCAAAGAATCAAACACATTTTTAGGCTCAGAAAACGTGACACAACAAGTGATTCTTACCATTGAACAAGTAGAAGACAAACACACTAGTCTTACCATATCTCGATAGTTTACCCTTTCTTTCTTTCTAGTTCTTATGCCTTCAGAGACATCACCTATGACTTGAGAGATTGGATGATTCTTTTGAATCCTTGTAGGTATGTCACTGCCACGATCCACGATTGGGTTATTGGTTTCTTCAACAGGTTCATTGTCAGAATCAGAGTTTGACTCAGCTGCAGCAGACATGGATGTGGGCTCAGATGCCGTCACATTTGGTTCTGCATTTGAGACAGCTGTGGATGGAGCTTCAGTCACATTCTCCATTACATTTGTGCCTACATCCTTTGTTGGGTCACTCTCAACAAACTCAAGCAGATCCACCACATTATCTTCTTCACTCTTTCCTGCAATATCTGAGAGATCATCGAAGACAACATTTACAGATTCCATGATCGTCTTAGTACGAAGATTATAAATTCGATAGGCATGACTATTCGGAGTGTAGCCTAGAAAAATACACTTGTCACTTTTGGAATCGAATTTACCAAGATTATCACGATCATTAAGAACATAGCACAAACACCCAAAAACATGAAAATATTTGAGGTTAGGTTTCTTTCCCATAAGAATTTCATAAGGGGTCATCAAACTTCCAGGTCTCAAATATACACGATTGGCAATATGACATGCAGTATTTAGAGCTTCTGCCCAAAAACCTTTTGAAAGTCTTTTAGAACTCAACATAACACAGGATGTCTCATGCAATGTACGATTTTTCCTGTCTGCCACTCCATTATACTGTGGAGTTTTAGGTACGAAAAATTCATGAGTAATTCTCTTTCTATCACAAAAAGCCGAGAAAGAAGAGTTTGCAAATTCTTTACCATGGCCCGACCTAATTCTAACAACTGGTAGCCTATACTGATTAACAACTCTTCTATGCCAACTTCTAAATACTTCAAATGTTTCGATTTCTCACGTAAAAATAGATCCAAGTAAAACGTGAAAAGTCATCAACAATCACAAAAAAATATTTCCTTCCACCAAGACTTTCAACTTCGACTGGACCCATAATGTCCATATGAAGTAATTCAAAACACCGTGTGGTATTGAAATGAGATAACATTTGGTGTGACACTCTTCTTTGTTTACTCTTTTGACAACTTCCACACACATTAGCATTCTTCATGCAAAATCTCGGTAAACCATGAACAACCTCAAATTTCACAAGATCCCTCATTTTCTTAAAACTTAGATGACCTAATTTTTGGTGCCATGGGTCAGATTCATCTGTGTGTGCAGTGTGACACATTTGTTTATTAGCATACCGATACTTGATTATCGATGATCTCATACCAGCAAAAATACACTTGTTAGATTCATTAAAAACCTCACAAGATTTTTTGTTGAATTTAACATAGAGGTTATTATCACACAATTGGCTAATACTAATGAGATTAGCATTTAGACCATCCACATGCAATACATCCCGTAGCCTAGGTAGGCCATCAATATTCAAAGTTCCCTTTCCAACAATTTTTCCTTTACCTCCGCCTCCATAAGTCACATTACCACCATCATGCTTCTCATAGTCACCAAATACTCCAAAGTACTGTCATGTGTCGTGAACACCCGCTATCAAAGTACCAAGATCCCGCAATGTTAGATCTCAAAGAAGTATATATAACATGACATTTAACATCGATTTCTTAACCCAAAAAATTTGGAAATTTTTGAAATGTGATTACGAGGATGTCGTAACATTTCGGATGACATCCGACATGCACTTTACGTCACAAATCGATTTCATTTTGAAACAAAATGGCCTAATGTGTCCAGGAGCATGGCAATAGTGACAAATAAAGTGGCGCTTCCGTGGTTTAGATTTCTGGAAAATTTCCTTTTATTGTTGGAGGAATCCGGGATTCTCCTTGTTCTTTAGCTTTAACAAAAACCGGAGTTTTATAACCAAGGCCGCCTTTATCATCACTACTCATGGAGAGAATATCATCCAATTTAGCTTTCCCGCATTAAACTTTTTCATGCTTTCAAGAGATTCTTCAAGTTTAGAGTTTACCTTTTCGAACTCCGCTTCTTTCTTGGTAAGAGAGACTTCTAACTGTAATCACTTCCCTTTGATCATCATTCTCCTTCTTGAGTCGATCATTCTCCTTCTTCATCATTTCATTCACTTTAATCCTCTTGACCAATCCCGATATAGACTCGCGTATGTGTCTTCCAAACTTTCACCATCGATTCATCAACCTTTGTTCAATATCGTCGGGAGCGAGGTAGAATTGAAACAAAAAAGTTTAGAGTCAGATAAGAGATCTTGATCTTCAGATGTGACCTCAGATGTGATTAGGGATGGTGTGATCACATCTCGGGCCACACCTCTGGCAACACTTGAAGGATTTATTTGGAGAGACATTCGATCTTTCACCAGGGTGGTCGAACCTTGTGATCTTCTTTTCTCGACAAATAAGCGTTCTCATTGTCACTTAAGGTGCCACTCAAACTCATTCCATTTTTCACAAAAATATTTGCACATTTTTTAACATAATGACCATATCCAGAACAAGCCCTACATCTAACAGAATCAAGAGTTTTTTTATCAAACTTTTTCTGATTTTCAACTGAAGGACGAAAAGTAGGGACACTAGGAATTTCCATGTTAACAAACATACAGGATCAACACTTAGTGTCGTCAAGTGTAGGCTCTTGATGCCAATTGAAAGAATTATAGCACGGATATTTACCAAAAGTTTTGCAGAGTAAAGATGTGATTGCAGATGTGGTCACATTCACAATCACATGCAATGAATTTTGAAAACAATAAAGAGACACACGAAGTAAAAATTGTCTAAAGCCAACAAGCTTGTAGACGTGCCAATATGGCGAAACTTTCCACTAGTACAAATCGATTGATTCCGTATAAGGAAATACTAAAACCAACTAGTAGAAACTCAACGAAAAACTCCTATCTAGAGTATATCAGATATGTGTAATTCAACTCATCCAACAATAGACATGTGTGGACTTCGTTAATCACAATACAAAAAAACAATGGATGAAAAACCTAACAAACAAACACAATCGCAGTGAATGTGATCTCGGATGTAGTCACATTCGAGATCACATCCAGGGCAACGAGACTCCTTGTGCTTGTATGACTCTTAACTCTCTCAAGACTCTTGTGTCTCTGGTATATTTCTTGTGTATTGATTATGGACGTCCTCTTCTCTTTATATAGGCGTCCAAACCCTTCAAGAGTCCTAATAAACATGGAAAGAAGATATATACAAATATATGACAAGTATATCACTTATGTTAGGAAACAAGATAAATATCAAAGAGTCCTAATATATCTATACCATATCAATATGAAATCTTTCCTAATCTATTTACAACTCAATCTTACCATAAGTCTAGAAAGGCAAAACAAATCAAAATCCAATCTTTTATTTTAGGAAATTACTTGGGCGAAAATTAACGCCCTAACAAATATAATACAAATTGTTTTGATTTAATATTAAAAATGTATGAATGTATTAGTTTATAAAAAATAAATTACAATATATTTAGTTAATAGGTACAATATTAATTTTAATAGCAAATAAGTTTTCCAAAAAATAATTATATGTATCTATGCCAGTGCTAAATTAAAATAATAGTAGGGATAATTAGGTCATTTAATAAAGAAATAGGAGAATTAAATAATATTTTAATTGTATAGATGGGTAAAGTGATGTAAATTGATATTATAAGGGGGTAAAGTGATATAATTGAATGTACAAAAGGGCATAGTGATATTCAATGAGAGTACATGGGGTAAAGTGAGATTTACCCTATATATTTTGCCATATCGTCAGTAGCTTGAATATTATTTCATTCGACTATGAATTCAAATAAAAGAGAAGACTGCATTGACCAACAAATTTATTTACCTTATTCAGTTGTATTCTTTAGATATTAATAGGGAGGGTGTCCCGAAATGAAATTGAATCTGAATGAATTTTTAATTAATGGAATTTCATACATTTTTAGACGATTCCATGGATTCCATTATGGGTTCCAACATATTATAGTGGAATTTTCTATGGAATTGTGTTGATTTTAATATATGCTTGTGGAATTTGATGGAAGTTATAAAAGATATAGTTAGTTTTAAAGCTAGTAGCATAATTTCTTTGATCATGAAATAATTAAAAAAAATTAAATATTCAAAAAAAGTCATTAACAAAATTAAAATATATAATAGATGAGATAAGAGATCACATTGATGGAGCCAGTTGAGAAACAATAATAGTAAAATCTATTTAAGGCATATATTTAGATTAATTATTCAAATTTGATAAAATTTAGTGTATAAATTCAATATTTAATGCTGATTTTTTAAAGTTGTGGATCAAGTATAATTCTATCCATGTTTTACCATAAATATTGCATCTATATTTTGGAAAAATATTAATAACAAATCCAAATTTCCTCTTTTCAACCCATTAATTCGATTTCTAAAAATTTGGTCAAATTTGTATAGTTTAATTGTTTATTTTATTCTAACCCATAAATTTGGTCGTTAAATTGTGATTTATTTTTCTATATTTCATATTAAATGTTGTTCTCAACATTTAACAAAATAATTAATAACAAACTAAATCACATCCACATTACCATCCACTTTATAGAATTTATTTTGTGTTTGTTTAAAGTGCATGAGGTAAATTTTCAGATGTACAAATTACAAAAATAAATATAATAAAAAAAATCCAATATTAATTTAAGAAATCAAATAGCAATTTTTTTGTAATTCAGAAGTAAATGTATTTTTCCAATAATTTAAAATATAATTAATATCAAACCAAATGAAAGCCAAAAATAATTTATTTTGTGTTTGGAAACATGTGTGTTTTAAATTTTAAACCTAAACAATACTGAAATAATATTAAAATATTACTTGATAAGAAATAATAATTTATTATGTAGAAAACATGTGTATTTTCTACACCAAAATTATACTTCTTATTTAAAACATTATGAATTTTCCCCAGTAAATCTGATTTTCATAATTTGGGTAAATTATTTTGAATAAGTTAAAAGTATGACATTAGGATATCATTATTTTTCCATAATTTGATTATCGCAACATTTGATTAGTCTATAAGTGGTAAGGTTTTGAGCATAAAATTGGGATATGAATGCCTATATATTTATAACTTGATGAGGCACATGTGCGATATGTTCGGGCTATCATAATAATAAGTAGAGTTGTCAAATGGGCCAATCGAGACTGATCTGCTGGCCAAAGCAAAATAATTGGATTTGGGTCGGCCAAAATTCTGTCTAGCCACTATTTTTAAGATCGGCCCGACCTTCTATAAAAACCACATAAAATGGCCAGGTTAACCGGATTAGCTCAACTTTTTGAGCCTAATGGATCAAACCAAATAATAAGGAAGTCAATATGTCACGCCCAAACTTACGAAGCTACAATAAGCTATAATTACCAAAATAGCAGAATATTCATATAGTTATTACAAACCGAAAGTATATCTTAGTATAGTTACAAGAAAGACTGTGAGACCCCGAATTTTAACAACGTGAGATACGGTGTTATGTAGTGATTATTTATTCGGCTATGTATCACAAACCTATTATTAATGAAACGCGGCTCTACTTTTATTTATTTCTTCCAACATCAATTACGCATTTCACACTTTTGGAGCTTAGCAATTTTATATTCTCCTCTAGTATTAATGCTTGATCGAATGACTACGACTTTAGAAATATTAGACCCTCGAAAATTTAGGAGTACATTTTGATCCTTATCCAAATATTTCATCTTATTCTATATTTCATCCCAACCAACTTCCAATTTATTTTTCGATTACATATTTCTTATTTAACATCTTTATTTTAAATTACTAAATATTTAATTATGGATATTTATACATTTTATTTTTTTCCCTCAATTTTATAAAGAAAAGAAACCAAATATTTTTTTTCCCTAATTTTCGAAATTACCACTTTAAATGGGGAAAATAACTCATTTTTTCTTCTATCACTATTTTATCATTTTGTATCTCCCAACTAAATTATTATTGGACAAAAAAGTAAATAAAATTTTGATAATTTTATTTCTATTATATTTTATGTCTTCCAAGCCTACAACTAAAAATCTTCCTACAAATCCCACTAACCCCTTAGTTAAACAAATGAATTTTAAATTTCCCTCTAAAACCTAGCTTTTGGCTTCATGTCCCTAATAAAGAAAGCTAGTTAAATTTTTTTACCCTAAACCCCTAATTATTCCCATTAACTATCATTAATCTCCCAAGCAAAAAAAAAAAATTCTCTCCCTTCTCTCTAAACATTCTCCTACTTCTCTCTACAAATTTCTTCATATCTTCAAACCTTCTTCATATCTTCAAACAATCTTCATATCTTCAAAACACACATTCTTCAAATCTTCAAACAATCTTCATATCTTCAAAACACACATTCTTCAAATCTTCAAACAATCTTCATATCTTCAAAATACACATTCTTCAAATCTTCAAACAATCTTAATATCTTCAAACATTTCTTCATATCTTCAAACACACCTCCCTCATATCTTCAAACACTTCTTCATATTTTCAAACACACTTTCTTCATATCTTCAAGAATAATTTCTTCATATCCTCAAACACTTTCTTCTTTCTTCAAACACTGAACAAAAACACAAGAACTCTTCTTACTTCTTTATTTTCGAAACTATCACTACTACAATGTAAGGAATTTTCTTCTTCAATCCATTTTGATATTTCTAGCTCATCCTCTTCACTTCTTAACCTAAGTTTGATTTTTGGTTTGAGGTACACTTAGAAGACAACTTGAAGATAATAGAGACTTGGAACCATCTTGACTAGACCTCAAGAAATTGTGAAGGAATTTGGACTAGAAGGTAAGAAATGAGATTTTTAGTACATTTTCTTCTTCTCTTCTATTTTCCAAAATTTTGATACTCCATTTTCATTTTTGGACTTTTAGGGGCTGACCTTAAGAATTGTTTTAAGAGTGAGCAAAGAGACCCATTTTGAGACCTCTACTAGTCTCATTTCATCTACTACACAAGGTAAGTGTAGTTTTACCAATATTCTTCACCTCTTTCTTCTTTTCTTAATTTTTTAACCTCATTTCCTATTTTTTAACCTCATTTCCTAACTCCTACATTTTTTTTGGTATTCCTTGACCTAGGGGGCTGACCTAAGTCACTTCTCCTTCAAGAGTGATTTATTTTGTCTTTCACCAACAAGTTCATTTTTAAGGTGGGTGGAAAAATCCTTTCAACTTCTAGGTGTTTTACTTAAAAATGCATGTAGTATTTTGATTTTGAGCACTTGAGATATATATTATGTATTGCATGCTATTTTCTTGTATCAAGTTGGAAAAATTCTCAAGTGGTGCTCAAAAATGCGATTTATCGAAAAATAGGGCATACATGTACACTTTATTGTTATACTTGATGAAATTTTGTATGAGAAGGATATGTATGTGTATGAATCTTGAAATCTATGTTTTGAATGATTTATAACATGGACAAGTCGAGCATAATTGATTAAATTTCAACTTTTGGACTTCAAATGCAAAAATAGAAAGTTGGTGGACTTAATTGCAAGAAAATAAAACTTAAGGGACCCCTCTGTAATTTTCGATTTTTGGGACTGAACTCAGGTTCAAAATTATGTTTTGACATTTTAATAAAGTTTTAAGAGTTTTTAGATAAATAAAATCAACTCTTAAAAGCCCAAGGACTAGATTGTAAAATTTTAGAAGTTTAAGGGCTATTTTACAATTTTCGAAACTGTACCAGACCCTAATTTAAAATTTGGAATTTTAACTCTTAAGGGACTGAAAATAAGATAGTTTAAGTGTATTCCAAAAATCCAAGTGTTTAGAGCTTGGAAAGTAATTTTATAAAAATTGTGGGACCAAATTGTAAAAAATTAAACTTGAGGACCAAAATACTATTTTCAGGACTTATGCAGTCTATGCACCTGGAAATACTAATTTATCTATAACATAATTATATCTTGGACCCAAGGTTCAAATTTCATAACAATTGGACCCATAAAAGCCTTAAAGGCAATTATTTCAAAATGGGACAAAAATGAGATTTTTAAACGTTAAGGGACCAATACTTGCTTCTTTTAAAAACTGCTTTTGTCCCAATATTCCACTGACCTTAGTGACATTTTACAACTGGAATCACATTAAAAGCCCTTCCGGTTTGTGAGATCCAATTATTTTAAACTTAGAGCCCGAAATGACAATTTTAACAAATTTGGGGCCAATGTGAGAATTTTATATAAACTCGACCTCCAAACTTTAAAAAAAAAACCTAAATCTTTGAACAATTTAGAGAATTTAGGAACTGACCTCATAATTTTTCAAGTTCGGGACATTTATTTATTTAACTTTTAACCTCAAAAGTAGTGATTTTTACAAAATGGGGCTAATTGTAAATTTTCTTTTTGACAAGGACCTAATAATGAAACAGCCCTGGACTCGATGACTTAAAGAAATAGCCCTGGACTCGCTGACTTTAATAATGAATTAAAAAGGTTTTATTGTTTTAAAAATCCCTTGTCTTATCGGATCGTCTTGACCGAATAATACACGATCGCGAGGCGACTTCGTCGTCTTGTGATTTTAAATCTATAACGGGACTTATGTTCCACCTAATCTTTCAAGATATCGAAGATTGTTTATCCTCCCGATAATCATCTTCATCCAAATAACTCCACCAACACCATAATTGCCACTCGCGATTATTCGAAAACTTTCCTAAAATACTTCTCTGAATCAATAATACTCGACTGCCTGGTTGACTACCTGAACGTGTACTTACTTTCCTGTCTGAGTCAACTTGGTGTGTCGAGCTCACAGTAGGAATGGATACGTCGAGGATGGAACCGGGCAGCTCGGCTGCTATTCCACTCTTCGGCCCCATCGTCCTAATCCCACAACTGAAGGACGGAGTTTGTCCAAGGGAAACGGGTCGTAGTACTTGAGGTATAATCATGATTATGATGAATCCGAGCCTTGCAAGCTCCAATGTGGATTTTATCTTTGCCTATGGAGCGATAAGGTGACAGGTCTTGGACCATCTTGAACGGGGAGTTACAAGGAAGAATGAAGGAATCGCTGTCTGATCCACACGATTCCGGAGTTAAACAGACCCGATTGGTTGGTGCTACAAATCCGTACGCAACCGCTACTTGTATTGCATTGGTTGGCGCTACAAATCCGTAGGCAACCGCTACTTGTATTCCATTTATTGGCGCTACAAATCCGTACGCAACCTTTACTCGTTTGCATAGGATTGGCGTTACATTCAGTACGCAATCCTACCTGTCTTGCCTCAATCATAGTGCTTGTGTGAGCACGAACTATTTCTTAAACTGTATAAGTATATTACTTAATATATATTTATCACGACGCTTGTGGACTATGTGTGAAAACATGCATCATACCTCACGCGTTTTCATACAACCGTTTTCTCGCATTAACTATATACATTGCCACACTCTCACACGATCACCCCATCCACTGAGATTTATGTCTCATCTCCTCCTCGCTTTTCTAACCTTTAGATGAGAAGATGCGTTGAAGACGCCGAACCTACCACGCATCAATCCCGCGTTAAAATGCAGCGTACTAGTTCCTAAAATCTTTGATGCCAAGCGACATTTTCTTTTGCTTTTGTTATTGTTGAACTCCTTCATTCTGTTTTAGTTTAGATTGTAAGTTTAAATTCAGATATTTTGATGGATTGTATTCGGATATTGTCAGACCTTGAGATGTAACTCGTACTTGTGTGTATTTTATTCCGTTGCATTAGACTCTATTTCACTCGGAGTTTTGTATCATTGGTTTAGACTTTTGAATTATTTTTGTTTAAGTGATTGATCGTCGTCGCGCCGCATTTGGGGCGTGACAGAGACTGACCGAGTATACAAAATTCCTATAAATACAACTACTATTACAATCATTGCTCTGGCCAAACTACATCATAGATACATAGAAATGTTGTCATGACAGCTAGCAAAATATCCTCATTATTGGCACTAACTAATAAGATCGAGGGAATTCGTCTACTATTTCATCGTCACCTAGATTATCCCTTGAAATAGGTAGAAACATAACGTGAGGAAAAAAAACCTCAGTGAGTGAGTGCGCGTCTGCAGGTGTGGCTTTTTAGAAAAGTTTAATCTATCCTAAATATGCGAAAGTTCTGTCAAATTTTGGGTTAACAAAAACACCCCTCTAATCTAATAATTATAATTATAAGGGTGGCGCTATTTGCACCCCAAAATTTGATTAATACATCATATTTTTACATACACCCCACCCTTATTTTACAAACTCATCTAATTATTAAATAAACCATACCTATATTTCCAATTTTACCCTCCAAACAAAAAAACCCTAACTTAACATACACCCCACAAAATCCATACACTCCACTCTCATTTCTCCTCTCATTTCTCTTCTCACACCCCAATCTCTCCCAAAAAGATGTTGACATACTTTAGGAGGAGAAATAGTAGAAAAACTGGCCGGAGTAGGAGCCACCGGGGGCGTCACCGCAAGGAGATGCAAGTTTTCTTTTTTTTTTTAATTTTTTTTTTGCAATGTTATACTCTAATTTAGTCCAAAAATTGGGTATTTTTGTTTCCTTGAATGCTTTGGAGGTTGGGTTCTTCAAATTGTTGTTGAAAATTGATTATTTAGTCGAAATTGGTGTTGGAAAATTGAAGGATTTTCAATAGTTCTTATAGGCACGATCGTTTTTTTTAAAGATGGCACTATCGTGCCTTTGAAAAATGGGTTTGGAGTTGCTGCACGTTGCTATGAATTTACCAACAATTCGTGCCTTTGAAATTTTCCCACTATCGTGCCTTATGAAGTTATGAATAACAGCCTCTATCGTGCCTTATGGAGAAATAACCTCTATCGTGCCTTCAAGAAATTAGCCCATATCTGACAACTAATTGAATCACTGTATAAGATAATCAAATATACATACATTTGTTCAGTTTGAGAAAAAACTCGGTTTGAGCGAAAAAACGTCCTGCTAATTACGAAAACAAATACCAAACCATCCTTAGCAACCACCCAATTTATTTTCGAAATTAGGATTTATTTCTTTAGAATATTATATGTTTAACAAAGAAATGGGGTGTATTTAGAGATTAAATGGTGTATTTACACTGTTTTATTTTACTAAGGATATTATAGTCTTTTTAACTTATGTTATTTTTATAAATATTGGAAGTGAGGTGTAATATCAAATACTGGGGCAAATAGCGCCACCCTAATTATAATGGAAAAAATATATTTATCCAATTATATAGAATCTAGAATTTCAACAGGCATTGGGAGTTAAGTAAAAATGAACGGTTGCACAATCATGTTTTTCATCTTTCTGAAACAGTTAACGCCTCAAGAGAAAGCAGACTACGGAGAGGGGAAAACTCAACCAACAATCAGATAATTCAACCAACAATTCAGATATTTCTTCCAAAATTCTTCTTATAGTACATTCTGAAATCTGAATATTTGCAGCACGCTTGAATGCGATAATTCTAGAATTTTCCTTATTCTACCCAATACGATTTGTCTCACACATACGCTTTACTCACTTTTTGTCACTACATGGTTCTCATTATTATCCTTTTATTGGTATGATTTTCTTTTTCTATTTTATTTGGCTTTTGGTAATAGACTTAATATTTTTTGTTTTGGGTTGAACCGGGTTTTTGGTTTTGTGTGGTGAGCATAATGTTTTAATTGAGTTTGTTTCTTTTCCTGGCCTGCAGTTATGTACCAGTTGTACTACTATTATTTTCCTTTGAGAAGTAAATTATCATACTTACGGCACTTGATTATTTGTGAGTTTGTTGGCTTTACATAATATATGGGGAAAATGCAAAATTAGTCCTGTATCCTAGGGGGTATTGTAATATTGGTCTGTGACTTTTGACGGTTCAATTTTAGTCCAGTATATTTTGCATTTTTGCAATTTTGATCTCGTGATGGGTTGTTGCTTAATGTCAAACATATGCGCGGGGTAATGAGATGTTATTTCCCCCTGCACAAATATTTTTTCTTGGCAAAATAATTAGCTCTCTGATGTGTATGCAAGTATATGGCTTCTCTATTATAATATGATTGATGCAAAGACCAATAGAAAAGTTCTGGGTATGAATGGTTAGGAGAGGTTTTCCAAGAATAGAGTAATTTAAAAAAATAAAAAACAAATTAATGAGACAAATTATATTATATAAGTTTATATATAGGTAATAAAATTGGACTAACTGATAGCATATATAAAAAAAAATCAAGAAACAAATGAAACTAACAACTGAGTATTGAAGGATTGTATTCATATTAGTGCAGCATCAAAATTCTTAAAATGTAAAGCATTTGAACTTTTTCTTTTTCCTTTTCCTTTATTTATTTCATGGAATTAATGGTTGTATTTTTCTTTTGCAGTACATTTATTTGTTTATTTTTTGGGATGGTTGTATTATGCTTTTGCAATTAATTTTACATGGTGCGTTGTCTTTTGAAATATCATGTTCCATGTCAATTAGAAGGCCAATCATTTAAAAAAATTCATTACATATAATATATGTATTAGAGCTAGTAGTGTTTAATTAACATTGTTATTTCTTTGTATTAGTAAGGGTACTTTAGTCCTTTTGTATTTCCTTGTAACCCTAGGTATTTTTATGTTGTCTTCCTCCTTCCCACTTAGTTAGTTGTTTTTCCTCTCTTGTAAGATGGTCAAAAGGGGTATCGTTGTTATGATCCTATTTCACAAAAATTATATGTGTCACGTCATGTTTTCTTTCTTGAGCATATTCCTCTTTACTCCATTCCATCTTGTTCTCACAATGTGTCTAAATCAGATCTTCTCCATATTGATCCTTTTGCTAGCGATATAGATGATATTTCTGCAGATACTGGTACTGATGCTTTAACTGATACGGTTACACCCTCTCCTCATACGCCTACCTCTCCTCCTCCTGAGACTGTGGATCCTGCTCCTCGTTATCCATCACGGGTTCGTAAGTCTACTCATTTACCAGATTTTGTATATTCTTCTTATTCTCCATCTTTTACATCCTTTTTGTCGTCTATTCACAATCTCTCTGAGCCAACTTCTTACAAAGAGGCAGCTATTGATCCTCGTTGGCAACAAGCTATGGCTGAGGAACTATTTGCTTTCTCAAAAACTGAAACTTGGGATTTGATACCTCTACCACAAGGTAAAAATGCAATTGGTTCTCGTTGGGTGTATAAAATCAAAACTAAGTCTGATGGTTCGATTGAGCGGTATAAGGCACGATTGGTTGCTAAAGGATTTTCTCAGCAGTATGGTTTGGATTATGAGGAAACCTTTGCTCCCGTTGCAAAAATGACTACCGTCCGTACACTTATTGCCGTTGCATCTGCTCGTAAATGGCATATGTCCCAGATGGATGTCAGAAATGCCTTCTTGAATGAAAATCTTCAAGAAGAAGTTTATATGATTCCTCCTCTGGGTGTGGTCCATAATCCATGAGAGGTTTGTAAACTAAAGAAAGCTTTGTATGGTCTCAAGCAAGCACCCCGTGCTTGGTTTGAGAAGTTCTCAGTTGCCCTTATTTCTCTTGGTTTTTGTCGTAGTGATCACGATTCTGCTCCTTTTATCAAGAACTCTTCAGACGGTATTATTGTGCTCTCCTTATATGTTGATGATATGATTATTACGGGTAGTGATGTTGATGGGATTGCGCTCTTGAAATCAGAATTGTCATCTCTTTTTGAAATGAAAGATTTGGGTTCTCTACGATACTTTCTAGGCATTGGGGTAAGTTGGTCACCTAAAGGTTATCTGATCTCACAGTCCAAGTATGCAACTGGTATTCTTGAACGTGCTCGTCTAACTGACACTAGGACTGTTGATTCTCCCATTGAAATTAATGTTAGATATTCTTATTCAGATGGGACACCTTTGGCTGATCCTACTTTAATCATGCTATTGTTGGTAGCTTAGTTTATCTCACCATTACACGCCCCAATATTAGAGTTGTCAAAACGGGCCACGCCCGTCGGGCCGGCCCGCCCCGCCCCGCCTAAGGTAGGGGGTGGGTTAAGTATTTAGTAGCCCGCCAAAGGGCGGGCCTAACGCAGGCTAGCCCGCCGCGGGCTTGGCGGGTTGGGCAGCGGCTAGCCAGCCCGAAAAAAAAAAAAAAAAAAAAATGAAAAATTAGATAAAATAGACAAAAAAAAATAGGATAATTGATTTTTATATTTTTATCTCTTATAAAAGTATATATAATATTTTTATAAAATATGTACTTATTATCCATTAGTATATTTAATTCATTAAAATTAATAATATGAATAAAAAATATTTTTTATTCTTTTATTTTTTTAATTTTTGGCGGGCAGCCCGTCAACCCGCAGCCCAAGCGGGTTGGGTTGGGTTGAAGTTTTCTCGGCCCGCCACCTTGGCGGGTTTTGGCGGGCCACGGGCCGGCCCGCCCCGCCGGCCCGTTTTGACACCTCTACCCAATATTGCTTATGCTGTTCACATTGTTAGTTAGTTCGTTACTAGTCCCACGACTGTTCACTGGGCAGTTGTTCATCGTATCTTACGTTACCTTAGAGGCACTCTCTTTCAGAGTCTTTTATTTTCGTCTACTTCCTCTTTGGAGTTGCGTGCCTTCTCTGATGTTGATTGGGCCGGTGATCCTGTAGATCGTAAATCTAGCACTGGATTTTGTGTTTTCCTCGGAGATTCTCTTATCTCTTGGAAGAGCAAGAAACAAACTGTTGTATCTCGTTCTTCTTCCGAAGCCGAGTATCGAGCTATGGCTTCTCCGACCATCGAGATCATTTGGTTACGATGGCTACTTGCTGATATGGGTGTTCTTCTTCTTCAGCCCACTCCTATGTACTGCGATAATAGGAGCGCTATTCAAATTGCTCACAATTCGGTGTTTCACGAAAGGACAAAACATATTGAAATTGATTGTCATCTCACTCGTCATCACCTTCAACAAGATACTATTACTTTGCCGTTCATTTCCTCCTCATCAAAGATTGCAGACTTCTTCACCAAAGCACACCCAGTTCCACGTTTTTGTTTTTTAGTTAGCAAACTCTCGATGCTCCTTGCAGCCGCATCTTGAGTTTGTGGGAGGATAGTAGAGCTAGTAGTGTTTTAATTAGCATTGTTATTTCTTTGTATTAGTAAGGGTACTTTAGTCCTTTTATATTTCCTTGTAACCCTAGGTATTTATATGTTGTCTTCCTCCTTCCCACTTAGTTAGTTGTTTTTCCTCTCTTGTAAGACATCTTCACATTCTCAAGAACTTCAATATCTCTCTCTTTGATTTCTTCTTGTAATGCATAAGATCAATTAATCTAACAATATGAAGACAATCTTGTGTATTTAATAAGTTGAATAATCGTATGTCTGAATAGTGTAAATTTGAATGTGGGTGTCGTTGCGAATTCAATTTTCAGTTCGTGGAAGGCTTTTGTTTATTTTCTTTGGTTTCAGATTTTAGAGATAACAATAATCCTCTTTTCAACCTAATTTTTGACATACAATGGATGGATGGATCTGGATTTAGTTAATTACATTAGCTATAGATTCAACATATTTAAGACAATTCGTGTTTATATGCATACACAGACCTATGAATTTTTCCCGTTTCAAATTTTTTTTTCTTTTTTGTGTATATATTGTGGTGAGGTATATAAGAGTCAAAATGTATTCATGTTTGAATCACATTAGATGAGTTGAGGGACCTGTTGCAGAAAACATAGAAAGAAATGCGTGGGATGATGTAAATATTGCACTTGGTAATTTCCAAGAAATTGTAAATGAAGAGACTATTACCAAAGCAGTTGTTCAGGAAGCGACGATGGCTCTTTCTGTTGCTAGGTCAAGTCAACTGTTGATTCACTGAAAAATACAAAAAGAAAAAAAATGGGTCTACTATAGTTTCCAAAGAAAGTGATTCTGAGTATGGAAGTGGAGAGGGAAGAGTTAAGTGAAGAAGCAACACTCTTGGCTGCTTAAAGCAAGACATAAAAGAAAGTGGAGCCTGTTTAGCAAATTGTGGGGCTGAGCTTAGCAGGGTGCAAAGTAGAAAAGAAGATTGCAAAAGGAATTAGATAGATTGAATATAGTTGCAACTTGCAGAGCAAACACAGACTAATGCTTCTAACTAATCAGGGGCGAAACCAAAGTTTGTCCTAAGGGGGGCCAATAGTAAAAAACCCAATCACTTACACATATACAGTTATACAATCGTTGAACCAGGCACCCTAACGGGATGGGCCGATACACAAAAACAGGGTGGGCCGGATAGAAAACCAAGAAAAAAACATACAAATTAGCACTAAAAATATTTTTTTATAAAAAAAATCTAACTATTTTTTTAGAAAAAAATGGGTGGGGCAGCACCCAAGTTGGTCCACCCCTATACCCACGGTGTATATAAAATACGTTATTAAATCCTTAATCAATTAAACTTAGACTGTATCTTGCATATTACGAAAATAATTTACAATATAATAAGAAAATTGTAATTTGATTTTCAATGTACACTAGCAAACAATAATTAAGAAATTCATTTATTTCTTCCATTTGATGAATATAAAAAGAGGAAAAACTATTTTTAATATAATAATAAGAATACATAATGCCCACAAAGTTTCTAATTTAACTTAATAAAATTCATAAGACATGTAACTCATAATAAATTTTACAAACAAATTGTGGGAGGCAAAATATAATACATATATACTTGTAGATACTAAAGGGTAAAAACAAAAAGTTTGGGGGGGGCGGGCCCCCTAGGCCCAAAGGTGGCTCCGCCCTTGGCAGAGGATGATATGACATATATTGCTATCTTTTTATTTTTAGTAGTTCACTATTTGTTATCCTTTAGCTTGTGTGCAGAATGGAGACATTCACTTCGTTTCCTTGAGGAGGTTGGATTAGAGACATGGATCATTGATGTCCTTGGATGTGGCTTCTCTGATATAGGCAAGTTTTCTTGATTTTGCTGCATTTTTTCTACTTACATTTGTGAAAGTTAGATTTAGAGAATTATTATCGGTTATTGATTTTTTAGTACCTGACTTATAGGCACTTTGCGGATTTGGTACCTGATATTTCGGAGTTACCAATTTAGTACTCATATTTCACATTTTTTTATAAATTGGTACATATTCACTTTTAAATTACTATTTTGAAGGCTACAATTATCTCTAGGCATACTAATTTGTTTTGGAATGACTGATTGTTTTGGTTTTATTTCTTCAACATGTATATTTGGTAATCCTAAAATGGGTCATGTGTTGTACAATGCGGGGCCCGGCCTTTACATGCATCTTCAAAACAATTTATGTGGATACAATTTTATGATAATTTCAATTAGATCCTTTTTTCAATAGTTTTTGGGTCCACAATATCTTTATTATGTTTCATCTATTTACATTTCGTTTCATAATATACAAGTTTTTAATCATGCAAATTTCTCTTCATGTCAAACCGCATATTGTACATTGTACAACATGAGAATATTCATCATTATATTATATTTTATGATATTAGTAACTTATTCTTAATTAAATTATTAAAATCACACGGTTCACGTGCAACGCACGTGCACCTTATTAGTATTAAGAAAAGTTTTGTATTTGGCTCTTTATTTTCTCTTTATCTAATATTAATTTATTATACATAGGATATTAAAAGTAATTTATTACAATTTTCAAATTTGTTGTTGTTTTTTAAAGTTACGTTAAAAAAGAACAATTCAAAGCGCAATAAATATGTTGCAATAAATTATAGGGAGTTGTTTTGGCTGTCCAAATTGGAGAGTGAAAGCTCATTCTCTAAATTTAAAGTTAAAATAAAGAGTTTATTGGAAATATTTTTGGTTATGACTCTTCAGTATAAAGAGCATTTCCCAATTAGAGAGTTTTTTGAGGATGCTCTTAAATGCTAAGATTATGCATAACTATTTAATATCTTTCTAAGGGTCTTGTAGATGATGTTACACCAGATGTAGATTCACTTGGTGAATCATTTGTTACTATCCCGTATTTTTATATACTGATTTCTCTTTTTTTGATGATTTTTCTTTCTGTTGGCATTTTTAGACACTACAAAAAAATAAGGGAATTCCAATGAAAGAAACCCGTTGGTATTTGACCAATTTCTATTGGAATTATCGATCCAACAGAAATTACAATGAAAAAGTACCATTGGTATAATCGCCGTTAAAATGACAAAATTCTAATGAAAATTTCTATGGAAAAAATATTCCAACAGTACCAAATGGTTTTGCTTATCATTGGACTTTCTGTTGGAATTTCAATTGAAATTTTGAAAATTTCAATATTCCGTTGGAATTATTTCGTTGGAATTTATTTGTTTTCTTGTAGTGAGAGTTGAGGGTCATAGAGAAAATTACCTGTTTTCCATCAGTCACAATATCTCTTTCCCATGGTAAATATGTTTTTTTTTTTTTTGAATAACTCAAAATGAAAAAATAGATTGAAAGTAGTAACCCAATTATGACATTATAAATCTTGTAAGGAGATAGGACCCAAAATTAACCAAGGAAATTAACTGAGACAGAGCAAATTAATTCCCCAGGCGTGCTATGTGTTCTCCTTTATTTTTAGCTCACCGCAAGTGTACGGTGTACGTTATAGAAAAGGGTAGCAAGGTCGTATCCACGGAGACTAATAAATTTATGCACTAAGTATTGAACTAAGATAGCCTTATTTTTATTTAGACGATCGTAATTTGATGATTGTTGTTATGAGATTAAGACAATTTAGACTACTCAAGCACAAGATTAAGATAAAACAAATGATAGAAGTATCAAGATGATGAGATGGATTCCCGAGTTAATCAAAGCCAAGTTATTATCAATATTCCTATAAGACGATCACAAAGATATTTTATCCTCCCTCTCGAGATGCATATAAAACGTAGATTGAAATACTTATGCTAGCATCTCTACTCAACATGAAGCATTCAACTCCCAAAAGTTCAAAAGATCAATTGTCCTCACAAATATTTACAAACCTCTCGATTCATGCAAATATTTGTGTCAAGTACTCAAGATCTAATATTGAAACTCATCTCTCGAATTATGAATCAATATATCAAACAAGTTAAATCATTGATCAAGTGATAAAACAAGAATAAGCTCCAAGTACTCGAATAGGCTTCAAGACAATAACTTCAACTAAGATTAAAACAACCAATCAAGAGTTCATTAATCTACTTCCAAAACTCGGAAATCTAAAGAGTTTAGCTACACATGATTTCTAAACAACTCATAGACAAATTGTTCATAGCTATGACAACTAAAAATGAAAGATTGAAACTACAAGAGAAGCAAGAAAAACTTAGGAAAGTCGACAATCTCGCGATATATCTCCGTTCCTCAAGTTCCGATGCAAACCGATTGTCACGTTGATGGCTTCTTCCAAGAAATGACCTTTGTCTTGTGTGGTAGATTCCAAAATGTCCGAATATCCTTGGTGTGCGCCCCAAAAAATCTTTTTATACCCCTTTTCAAGTTTAGGGCAAAGTCTTTGCGAGAATGTGGCATTCAGTATGAGACAAGACGGGTCGTGCGCCCTCGCACGGCTACCGCGGCGTCATCCCGTAGCGGCCTTCACTTTTTGCCAAACACGCACGGGTCATGTGCCCCTTGCACGGGCTACCCGTGCGTGATGCCGTAGGTATAATTCAACTCCCCAGTGGCGCACGGGTCGGTGCCCCTTGCACGGGCTACCCGTGCACCATGCCGTACCTTTCAATGCCTCTCTTCAGGGGCGCACGGGTGGTGCCTAAGGCACGCCCAACCCGTGCGCTCCCTGTATTTTCCTTATATGCTCAACTTCAACTCGTTTTAGCTTCAATTCTCGTATACTCACTCGATTCTCAGTGTTTCCACTTTGCGATGCTCGTATTTGTATCCAAATTGCTTCAAATATTATTAAATTCCTACAAAACGAGCAAAGCATAATATCTTTCCACAAAGAGTGAATACGTAATATTTTACATGAGTTTATGCATGCTTACTCACAATTATAGCCATAAATATGCCCTAAAATACATGCAAAACTCACACCTATCACTATGTTGCACTTTCCATAAGAATTTTACGTGCGTATACCCCCAGGATTCAACAAGAAGTAGAATGGCAACTTAAACTTTTTTTGCAACGTAACAATACTGTGAACCAATCAATGGCGGATGTAGGGGGCCACTCTGGGCCCCGCCCCCCCTCCCCCCCGTTTTTGAATTTTTTTTTACACTACAAATTTTTGAGAAAAAAAAGTTAATTATAATTTCTATGATATTTGTGTATCGATCCATCCCGTTTTCGTGTATCGGCCCACCCCATTATTATTCATGGCTCTGCCATCGGAACCAATGATAGCAGAAGAGGAAGATAAGAAAAAGTTTTCTGTCTTTTTTGTAGCACGCAAGCAGAGTATTTGTAGAGATAAACCAACGGGCATTAAAAGATATACACGATTTTGCCATCCTAAAATGATGGAGCATTAACAGCAGAAAATTAGGAACAAAATAGGCGGAACTAATATTTATATAAGGCGAAGAACTAATCAAATTTCAGATGATGATTTCAAAATTAAATCACAAATTAATTTTGAAGTAGTAAAACAAATTGGTCGAGCCCGTATCGTCCGGGCGCAGGAGGGCAGATCGATGATTTTACACTTCAAACCGCAAATTTAGCCAAGCGACAAAACTTCTTTTGGTTTCTTATGTGGGATATAGAAATTTTTAGAAACACTCATTAAACAAAGCAATATATGGATTCTTGTTTTGGTTAGCAGAGTTACGATGACTTTATAATTTCAATCAAATAGACAAGTGTTAAATTCAAAGCAGAGTTACGATGACTTTATAATTTCAATCAAATAGACAAGTGTTAAATTCATGGGGACAAGTGACTAGGGGTGGGCATCGGGTCGGGTAGTCGGGTATTCGGGTATTCGGGTCGGGTACCCGAAAAAATCGGGTAGCTATTTTGGGTACCCGACCCCTACCCGAAAAATCGGGTACCCGACTTTTTTCGGTACCGAAATGTCGGTACCCGCGGGTAGTATTTTCGGTTTTTTTTTTTTTTTTCCTAAACATCCAAAAAACTCCCAAGTCCAGCAGATTGAAACCCAGACACTCATAATTGCAGCAAGGCTGGAAGCACTAATATGCGCTCAATAAAACAGCTGACCCTCAAGATTTTTGTGCAAGTTAACATCTTATCTTTTACATATGGAACTTGCCAACCAAATAAAAAATTTAAATTTTGGGTACATATCATCCTGATAATCCACTTTAAGTTCATGGCCAGGATACCCCTTGGAAACGGGTTGTAACATGCAAAATTAGTTGGAAAAGAAAAGGGGGGAGAGAGAGACGACTGACGAGTGGTGAGCGATGGTGGCGAGCGGCGAGCGACGGTGGCGAGCGGCGGTGGCTTGTGGTGAGTGAGCGGCGAGCGACGGTGGTGGTGAGCGAACGGCGAGCGACGGTGGGAAATTTTTTGAGTGTTGGCAGAGAGCGGCTGTCGGCTGAAACAAGCCAATACTGGCAATTTTATGTATTAATATATAAAATTTCTTTTTTTTTTATTATTGAGTGTTTGACCTAATATGACTTGTGATTTTGGAATTTTTTTTTTTTTGTATTAATATATCGGGTACCCGATACCCGGTCGGGTATTTTTTCAATACCCGACCCCGACCCGAATTATTATATATCGGGTATCGGGTACCCGATACCCGTAATTTTATGTAAAATACCCGACCCGATCGGGTATTACCCGATCGGGTCGGGTCGGGTACCCGAAACCCGAATCCGAATGCCCACCCCTACAAGTGACATATCTCAACAACAAGTTCAATATATATTCAACGTTAATAGAATTAAATTTACTCTTTTACTTTATGAATATGATATTTTCAAATAATATTAAGCTTTATTTTAATTTTGGCATTAAAACTTCCAGAACTTTAACCCCAAATTCTGATGAGGTCTGCCGCTTTATGATAAATAAGATAAAATTTTATAAAAGTTAAAAAAAGATTGCAGGTACCTATATGGCTATATAGGACTAAAGTAACTCTGCCAGACTTTCAGATACTAACTGTGATAACAAAATCACACGACAACTATTATCACCCAGATAAAAAAAAAAAAAAAAAAAGAATACGGACGAATATTACAATTTAGCATAATTGGGAACAAAAAGAAAATCAAAACTGTTTAATGATTTAAACCACAATTAAATTTCACCAATGCATTGTTTTTTTAAAGCACCAATACATTATTAAACAATAAATAAAAACTAATTAGCCAAACTAAACAGGACAGAGGGACTCAATGTATTGTACTGGAAATCTTGCACGTGTGAAGAAATGTCTTTGAACATCATCAAGCTCATGTATGGTCTCCGAAGTCTTGTAAACAAGATTGTACCGTATGATTTTTCCCTTAATCCGCAAAACCAAGAATGAATTCTCATCTTTCTTACCCCGAACCAGAGCGCATATAAAACATAAGTTGTTGATAACATGCGAAAGACCACCTTTGTACTTGACAAACCACTCAGAATAATCCCTCTTCATCTCGTACACATTAAACTCAAACAACATCTTCCTATAGGTATCAATGTAATGCAAGTGATCGCACGACTCCCCAAAGTAATAATTGCGTCTCGAATATGAGTCTTCCTGTATAGGTGGCATTGGCATTGTCTTAAGCATTTGATCATCAGGATTAAAATATAAAGACTTTCCCGTCTCAGTAAAGCTGATCCAATGTATGGATCCGTTCCAATATACCCCATCTTGGAAATTCACTTGAGCAGTAAACGGCTTGCTGCATTTACTCCAAGAGCCTGTCTTAGACGAGTAAACCTTAAATTGATATTGATTATCCATCAGATCACCAAATTCCAAGACACAAACAACTTTGTAATATGGAGATTTGAAAGGATCAAATGGCAAGATCATCCCATGTATTTTCTTCGATGACCCACGTCTTTTTTCTAGTTCTGGAAGTATTGAAAATTTCTTCGTAGTGGGATTACAAACATAGTATTTCCCAAGACCTTCGTGGGGCCCACACACCCACAGTCCATTACAAGAATGCAAAATTCTAGTGCGCCAACGCCCAGGGTACTCTTTGGTAAACGTTAATTTTTCGAATGATTTGTTGAACGAGAGAAAATATGCATGCGGAAGATTATTTGCATGCCTCTCAGCGAAGTTGGCACAATCAAAGACGAGGCCCTCAGCGGGATTGGGTTCGAGATTACGCAAATGATTAGAGATGAGAGAATTCTAGTGCTTTGAGACTAATTTGAAGCGAGCCAGTGGTTTTAAGGGGAGACGTAGATAAATATCTGTTAAGAGATTATTAAATGAAGCAACAATTTCAGCCGATGATTTTTCCGGCGATGAATCACCTGCGGTTTTGGAGATTTCCGTATTTGGTTTCATGTTGAATTCACAAATTACGCGAAGGGGATTCGAAATATGTAAAACCAAGCTTTATCAACAACGCAACCTCAGATCCCAATGCAATATATCTGAAATTCATACATGCTCATATAAACATACATAGATTATAGATACAATGTTATACGCACACAAATAGAAAGAAAAAGAGTGGCAATACGTTCACCTTTTTTTAGCTTTTATCTGCCGCAGATTGATGAGGAGAAACCCTTGAATTTGTAAAATCAGACAAATCTTAACGCCGAATCTGAACGACAGCGTTATTTGATGGGTTTGTTCTGGGCCCTTTGGTTTGGGCTAGAATAGAGAGGTGTAGGGTTCCATTACCTATAAATGGGCCTTTTAAATATCATCCATATCTTTCTACGACACGAGTTTCCCACTTTCTTTACGCCTAAATCTTTTCCTTTTGATATTATTTAAATGGAAAAATGCAAGATCAGTCATATCTATACTATGATGTTTTGATTTATTTTGTGATTTAATTGTAACTATTTTTTGTGTGTATTATATGTAGATGATGAAGAAAGTGCAAGTATTAAAACATCTTTGTCAAGAAATAGTTCACATATTGATGAAGATGAAAAAGAAGAAGCTGGAGAAGAAAAAGATGATATCAATGATGAAATGGTTGATCTTAATTCTTGATCGGTCATGATAATTAAATTTCTAGACTTTATTGAACTAGATATTATTTAAGTTCTGGTACTATTGACTTTAGTTGTTTTTTTTTATGTATTGTCACTTTTGATGGTACATAAGACTGGAGGTTTCAATTTTTAATTCTAGGCAATTATTTTAAATAATGGTATTTTTGGTGTAGTGCTTTTATTTTATGGTATTAGGAGAGATGTTTCACAATTTTATATAACATTATATAAGTGTTAATATTATGCGGTCTGGCATGATAGACCAAATAAGATGGAATCTGGCATGATTGATTTGAATATACAGCAACATAGGCTCTAGATTAGGCTTATAACCATTGGAGAGGCTAAATTTAAATTTCTTGAAATTAAATGCAATCTTGGATTAGTCAAGATATTATTTTGTCCAAGAAGGTGCATGAATATTAGTTTTAAGATTTTGTGTTGTGGGAAACTTATTATAATAGTATGTGATTTGAAAGTGTGAAGACATTCTCAAAAAAAAAAAAAAAGTGTGAAGACCACTAAAGGGTTGAAGTTATTTCTTAAAGAAATGCAGACATTACGTGGCTTTTGGTTTAAAAAGAAAAAACAGGCTAGCAACCATCATCCAACAAACAGTGAGTGAGTAAATGACACTTCAATTCTCAACAAGTTATTGCTCATTTAAAAAAAAAAATGTCGGGCCAGCCCGCCCAACCCGCGGCCCAAGGTGGGTTGGGTTTGGGTTGAGGGTTTTTCAGCCCGCCATTCCAACGGCCCGCCCCGCCCCGCTAGCCCGTTTCGACAACTCTAATCTATAGGAGTTTTGCGATATTAGTAGTGTAACTTTTGAAATTATAATTTTAGTCTTGTATGTTTTGTTTTAGTTGGTGTTGTAGTATTCGTTTTATACACTTAGTTAACATATCCCAAGTATCTAAAGACCAAATACACTTCTATTGAAGCCCCTCGCGAGTAGGAGTGCAAAGGGGTTGGGTCGAGCCAAGCTTTGTGGTGGACGGCCTGTGCTTACTTTACAAAGTTTAGGCCAAAGTTTGACCTATTATCTTTTGATAACCTTTGGTCTTTTTACTTAAAAAGGCAAGATCTGAGTTTATTTAAAGCATGTTTTAGCCTATAAAAATCAATATTTAAAAAATAATTCTTGATTGTAAATTATATATTATTTATTTGATTAGTAGATTGTATTATATTTATATATAAGTAATATAGAATATATATATATATATAAAGCTTCAAAAAGATATAAATTATATAATATAGGTAGGCTTATTATAAATATAATTATATGTAATATACATATGTATTATCTATAGTATTATTATATGTTGGGAAAGAGTACAAAAATAGATCACATTGGCACGACGGAAATAGGAAAATCTTTTTCCACCTAGGTAGATTAAAAATGGGAACTAAACCAAAAATATCAAATATAATGTAAGACGATAAAAATGATACACAAGAGTTTTATGTGAAAAATTCAAATCGGGAAAAATCACAGGACTATAGTCCAGATAAATCTTTCACTAAATATATAGTAGGCTTACAATAAAGAATACACAAATTATCTCAAGTTACTCAACTTGAAAAACCCAAAAAAATAGAAATGCTATTTTGAGTGAGAATGAAAAATTACTACTAATTGTTTTCTCTTTTCTTTCACTCAAAACACACAATATAGATAACTATCTACTCTCTATTTACTCTCTTTCTCTACAATTGATAATTGCATCTCTTGTTTGGTGTATTTCTTAGTTCTTATGGCCGAGGTGCCTTTTTATAGCCAAAAGGATTTTACTGTTCATTATTTGTGGGTAGCCGAAAATAAATTTTCAGCAATCTTTCTCACTATTTGTCAAGAAACAGTGCCTAATGTCAAAACAATTGGCTGCACTTTTCCAAAAGTAGTTGTCACCCTCTTTGGCACCTACTTAGCCCAAAAAGGTGGCATCTACTTATAAATTTGCCGATCTGTTTAGCTTAAAAGGCTTTTTCGAAAGCCCAAACTTAGTACAATTATTTAAGAGGAAATACCACAAAATACCCTTATTTTTCAAAAAAAGACAAAAATACCACCCTATTTCAAATCTACCCGACCCGCTCCTTTTGTTCCCAAATATACCCGCCCACTTTACGTTTCTATTCAGTTTTTTACCTCTTCTTTCGTTTCATCACCTCCTTCTCCGCTGAGAATTTGTGTTTAATAACATGGTTGTGAACTTCATGCTGGAACTCCGCATCAAACGCTTTCAAATCGTCCCCGGCCATAACTTCCACGTGGCGCTTGCAGTATTCGAGAACCTTCGCCAGGATCTTCGACGTGACGTTGTGTACTGGGATAACGGTGTCGACGCAGTCGTCCTCGATCATGTGCTTAATACTCTGCGATTCGACGGCAACTGCCTCCTCCACCTCAAACGTCTCGCCGTTGGAGCTCCTTAGAACGATCATCTTTGCTGCAGATGACATCGATGAATTTTTGATTCAATGAATTTCGAAAACCCTAACCTAATTGAAATCGAGGGAGAAAATAATGGGGAAATAGGAAAATTGAATAATTGAGATTTGAAACTAGTTTTCTTGGCTTTTAGAATTCCGAAGTGAGGACGAAAATTTCCTTAAGCAATTTGGACTCCTGGTTTTCTTTTTTTTTATGTGTGTGTTGAATGCAAATTTGAATGATTTATTGATTTTGTGTTTGCTGATGCATGATTTTTCTGTGTTCTTTTATTATTTTGTGGTTTGAAGTTTTTGTTTGTTTCGATGTTGTTTCAAAGTTGTTTCTTTTATGTTTCTTTTGTTCTAATTTATGTATTTTCCATTTATTTTATTTTTTTATTGTTTTTGATTTGTTGTGTTATCTATCTGACTGTGTATATTTTTTTTATTTCTTTGTAGTGAATGTGGGATTTTTTTGTTGCTTGTTATGCCAAGCACTTTATTGTTGGGAAGGCTATGGACGTCGAAGCGTTCGAGACAGAGAATGAACAAGCAAGGCTCAGTCATCTGCTTCACAATCATGTTAAGTTGAAGCTGCAAAATAGTGATGACGATGACAACGACATTGAGATTCTACCTCCACTTCCTAATGATTTTAGATAATTGTTGTTATGTAAATCATAATGATGGTGTAATCAGTTGAAACATGTAAGAAACAATTGTGAAACAGGGGATCATGTGATAAAAGTTTGTAGTAAATTGCTTTTAAATTTAGAGAAATATAGTGTAGTTTTTCCCCATATACTCTTCAGCTTTTTTTTTTTGTCATCCTTGTAAATGTTGATCTTTGCTTTATTTCGATGTCTCGCATGTCTAATCTTGAACTAAAGATCTCACGTACTCTAGCAAAGTTGTTACTAGTAAGTCTTTCCCCGCTCTGATTGATGCATTCAAGAATTCTACGATGTTGGAAGTCAATACAAAGTATTTTTGGTCCGACAAGAGAGCCGTGTCCATTTCTCGTAGCCGATGATGGACAAGTAAGCTCAAATTTTCTGAATTGAATTTGTTGTTCTAAGATTCCCCTTAGTGTCTTTGAATGTGTTGTCCATTGGAATGAGTATTCTGTTATCTCAAAGTTCCTATACTCTCCGTTTTCTCCCCATTGTCCATTGTGGTATACTACAAAATGGGATTTGCTCCATTCAATCGTGGTTTCAATGAATAGTTGGCTAAGTGAAACATAAAAGAAACATAAATGAAACATGAATGAAACAATGTTTATGTACGTCAAGAAGCAATGTGTTGTATTAAAGTAATCGAAACAATTATGAAACATAAAAGAAACATATGTGAAACATGAAAGAAATATATGTGAAATAACCACGTAATATACTACATTCAGTGTTTTCCAGATTGACACGTTTTATTCGTAGATAATCACGAGAAGCAATTTTTGTAGAATTTTGGATCATAATTCGAACAAAATAAGTATTTTGAATTTCACAACTTCCATGTTTTTGGATTTGTATGCAAAATTACTGGTTCAATTCAATATCAATCTCAGTCGATACACATTGAATCCTAAATTTCAATCTGTAAAATCATGAAATATATCTAAACAAGGTATTCTCAGAACAAGATAAACAGATCGCGTTTTGTTACCTGTTTTGGTCTTCTTCTTCCTCTTGATATTGAGCTTGAATTGTGATCTCTAACAGTCCAGTTTTTTTTCCCTCGATTTGTTTTCCTCATATCTGTGCGTTTCCTCTATTTTTCGTTAATATTTGGGATGAAAGGATTGTATTTTTTATCAGAGATCTTGCTGTGATCAGCACCTTGATTTTTGGAGGGGAAATGTTGCAATTCACCGAAGATGCTGAAGATTGGGTACTTTTGTCCGCAATTTGTTTGAGCTGGGTATTTTTGGGAACAATTGGGCGGACGGGCATTTTGTGAAACATCTAGGCCGGGTGGACATTGTGCAGGTATTGGGCATCCAAAATCGGGCATTTATGTCCTTTTCCCATTATTTAAATTGGCTTTATAAAAGGTCTTAGCTTGGGCCGATTGTTGAATAGGCCAAGACAAGCCCAATGTTATCGGGCGATAGGCTCTTGTTGGGTAGCCTGACCTATTCCCTACCCTACTCGTAAGATGGCTTAGTGGAGTAGGGTAGATTCTTAAGACTTGGTTTAGTCTTTGGCACATGGCTTGTCTAGTGTGATTTGCATAGCTAACTTTGTTTGCAGACTAGTGCGTCAAGTCTACAGATTTGTGCACTCGAAATGATAGTTATGTTTGTCGCAATGGCTTGGCTAGACTGATTTGCAGGTTATTGCGCCAAATAAGCTCGATTATTTTGGGGCCTCCAAATTGATGGCCTGGTCTGGCATTCGTACTCTTTAGAGTAACTTCGAAAGCAATCTACAACATAAAAATACACAGCCCGAAAGTCAAATTTAAAAAACTACAGATCAAATGGCGCAACCAAACTTTTGAAGCGGTGGTTTACCAACATGAAAACCAAAATCGAAAAAGCCTCCGTCAAAATAAAAAACGACAGATCAAGTTGAATCATCAGCCCAACTTATTGCTTCCATCGATGATCTCTTAACATAGAATTTTCTACGCCTCCCCATAATATCACTTATTTGCTTCAAAGGGAAACAAGATTTTTAGTCCTGTAAGTTGGACCTTTTTGGAATTAGTCCTCTAAGTTGTCACCTTCATGTTTTAGTACTTTAACTTTCAAATTTATAGATACTCAGTCCTTTAACTCAACAATTTTACTTTTGGTCCTATAACTTAACAGATTTTAGAAATTTAGTTCTATAACTTAGTAATAGTTAAATTTAACTAATTTATTGAAAGGTTAGTACCCACAGTTCACATATTTTTATAGGACCAAAATTAAAATAACTAAACCTTACTTTTTTAAAAATTAAATTAAATTATAAAAGCAAATAAAATTAAATTAATTTGATTAATAACAAATTTAGATAAATATAAATTTCTAAAACAATAAACGAATTTTAGGAAAATCAAAACAATTACATCAAATTAGTAAATTAAGAATAATTTGTCATATTTATATAATTAACTTTTGGTAAGGAGAATTGTTAGGAATTTTATTGTTTAGATTTTGATGAATGCCATGTAAAACTTAGAATAGAAAGTTGGCACCCCAATTCTTGTTGTAAAATGCATTGTAATGAATAGAGTGGCCAAGGTTGAGTCAAGACAGACTACGCCTAACATGCAAGAAGACAATTTGAAGACGGAAGGAAGACTCTGGCGTGAGACAATGAGTATGGCAAAGAAGAGTAGACGGAACTCTCTTCGAAGAAGCGGTGAGATGCGGTGAGTGGAGCATTAGTCAAGTCAACTCAAGAAAAGCCAAGTCTCAAGTTGAAGTGACAAAGAGTCATCCATGATTGGAAGGCGACTCAAGTCACTGGGAAAGCAAGGAAATGCGATCAAGTCGAGATAATCTGTAAAAGAACCGTTTGCCGCAATCAAGAGATTTACTTAAACAAGTAATATCTCCATACCACCTTTCTTGGAGTGCTCGGTCCCCGGAAGCGTGCAAAAGGAATGAACCAATGGGAAGCACTACACCGTGTCGAACTACCGAAAAGGTGAAACAACAATTCATACGAGGAAACAAAGAATTCCAAGAACTCGCAAGCCAACGACGCAAAGTGACTTTCAAAAATAAGCCTATCTCTTCAACGGGCAAATTTTTGAAAGTTCACTATAAAAGGCCGAGGAGTTTGTTTGAGAGAGGAGGATGCATGAATGACACACACGTGAGATATACAAGCACATTAGAAAATCTGAAACAATCTCAATCCTCAAGCCTTCATTACGAAGTACATCAATCCAACACTCACTTTGTGAAGGAAAGAGAACTTCAATCGGTTGAAGAGGAAACTCTTGAAGAAAAGGGGTCTACTTTCCGGAAGGATTGTAGAAAGGTTCAAGGTTGAACCAAGTCTTAAGCTTTTGGAGGGCTTCGTGATCAAATCCAAAGAGCTTGAGCAAGTGAGTTGTAACAAGGCAATGCCCTGTGAAGAAGGCCGAGTCGTCGAGAAGCCACCGAGTGATCAAGGCATCTCGGACCGAGTCCCTAAGGATCAAGTCGGCTGTTGTGATCAAGACTTGTATCCGGATCACATTACGCTTTGTAAACCGATCATTACTTAGTGGATTCCTCCGGGAGTTGGAGAAGAGAGGAGTAGAAGAATTACCCCATCTTGAACCTCTATAAAAACTTTCTTGTGTCATTTACATTTCAAATTTAAATTCTGCACTTTTAACTGCTTATATCTGCTGATAAATTTGCTATCCATTTGATAATTTACAAGTACTAAATCAAGCTCTAATATCTTGCTTAATCAAACTTAAGGGTGTTAAGTCTTCCGCTGAAAATAAAACCACAGCTGAGTTAAATTGTAGCCAACAGCTGAGTTACTCCATCAACAGCTCAGCTGAGTCATTGAGAGATTAACTCTACTGAGTGACTAATTCGACTGTCCATCAAGGACACAGCTGTGTAGAATTAACTCTGTAGATTTAAAAGGACTAAATCGAAAATTTGGTAAGGTTTATTCAACCCCCCCTTCTAAACCTTACACTTACACCCCTTGGGACCTACAAGTGGTATCAGAGCGGTTGGTTCATTGAACCCTCCGCACTGGTTACTGAACTAGATCTCTAAACTTTTCAAAGTCTGCTTTAGTACTTGAACTTTTATAACTCTTCTTTATCATTAAAAGTCATTATCATGGAAGCAAATTTGACACGCATCCCTATGTTCACTATTGAGGAATTTGATGATTGGAAAATTCGTATGCAGGCTCATCTATCAGCATTACATGATGAGATGTGGATAGTAATAGAAGATGGGCCTCTACAAATATTAAAGGTGAACACAGCTGTACGAAGAGTTGCAGCTGAAGGAGAAGAAGATGCTGCTCCCAGACCAGTCATGGTTGAAAAACCAAGAACTGAGTGGACAAATGATGACAGAAAAAGATACAACCTGGACAATGTAGCCAAGGACATCCTCTACAAAACCTTGGACAAAGCCATGTTCAACAAAGTCAAATCATGCAAAACGGCTAAAGAAATCTGGGATAAGCTGACATTGATTTGTGAAGGCTCAGAGCAAATCAAAGAAAACAAATTATCAGTGGCGGTACAAAAATTTGAAAACTTTAAAATGATCTCAGGAGAAAACCTGGATCAACTAGACGCTCGTTTTTGAAAATCATAAATGAGTCAGTCTACACTTGGAAATGAATATACACAGAAGGAAATGTGTATGAAAATCCTAAAAAGTCTTCGGTGAATGGGAAATGAAGGTCATGGCACTGAGACACTCCATGGACCTATCAAAGACATCCAATCATGAATTATTCTCGACCTCAAAGCCTACGAGTTTGAGTGAGAAGAAAAAGACCAGGAAGAGACAGTTGTACCCAAAACAAATTTGCTCTAATTGTTAAAGATGGGAAAAAAGCGAGGTCAAAGAGGCAATTGACCCGGAAAAATAGCCCGATGGTTAAAAGATTTAACAAGTTCTTTAACAAGAACTACAAGAAAGGAAAGGGTGAATCTTCCGAAGACACTCGGCTCCTCCAAATCAAGGGAAGACAGGCCAACCAAGAGAACAGATCATCAAAAAGTTGAGTATCAAAGGGTGACAACTCAAGAGTAGAAAGAGCTGATCAAAAGGAATATCTATGTTGGAATTGTAGACAACCAGGTCACTATGCCATTGATTTGCTCATATCCTGTAGTCAACAAGTACGGGAATGAAGAAGAAAGAAAAATCTTGAGAAAGAAGACAAGAAAGGAAAAAAGGCAATGATGGCTGCAGAGATCAATGAAACAAGCAAATAAGTCAAGGAGACAAAATGATTCGAAAAAGCAGATGAAGCTGACTACTCAAGTGACTCGAAGAAGAAGCCCGATCCGCTTGATGGCCAAAGAACAAAATCAACCTGATCAAGAAGATGAGGTACAATCTAACTCAACAAACTCGGATTAATGGTGATAGTGATCGTGACTGTGACACAAACACTTCATCACCCAATGATCTTTATGATTCATTAGGCAAAATGATGAAAGATTTTGAACACATTAAATCCTCACACACACTATTGAATGAGGAAAACAAAATTGACTACTCAAAAGTCAAAACTCAAAGTCGACTAAGGAGCCGAGTACTCTAAGTCACATAGCCGATGAGAATAAAAGTCTAAAGGCTTTGAAAATGCTAAGTTAATAGCAGAGATAACTGCTATAGAAAAGAGGGAGAATGATCTCAAAAATGTGATTGCCTCATTCACTAAGGCATCTAAATCCTTGGATGACCTTATTATGAGTCAAAGAGAATGTGGAGATAAGACAGGCTTAGGATTTAATTCCTCTGTGCCATGTCAAACCTCAAGAGTAATTTTGGAAAAAGGATCTTCAAGTCATGAAGAGTCTGAAAAATCCAAAACTCTAAATGTTGCACACACATTCACTCCAAAGCACAATACTAAGCAAACTGGCCTTGGTTACAAAGGAAAAGGAAAACAGCCAGTTGAGTGTCTTTGAAAGGACAAATGAGAAGAGATTCAAAAGTCCTTCAAAAACTCCAAACAGAAAATACTCTGTAAAGAAGAAACAGAGCTACCAAAAATCCCAGAAAATCCATAAAAGAAATACATATGATGGGAATGGTAGAAAATATCCAAGCCAAGCTGATTGGAATAATGTGAACTATCAGCATAGACTTATGGAATATAAGCCCAAATGGCAAAGGCCAGAACTCAAAGAAAGGCCATTCCAAAAGCATAAGAGCTTTCATCAAAGACACATATGCACCTAGGCACTACACTCAAAAACACCAAAATTACCCAAGGAAGGCAATTGATAAAACACATATGCGGAGCATACGAGACAAAAGAGACAATTTGTATGAACCTAGAATCCCAAGCAATTTGCCAGGGATTAATTATGACTATGGCACGATAGATGGCAACCTCTTAGAGTCAAATCATTTGGCTATAGGTTGGTTGGATCATCTTACAATTCTAACCCCTCAGGACCCGGACAAGTATGGGTACCTAAAACTTAATTTCCTTGATTGCGGGTTCAAGGAGCAGTGAGTGCCAAGGAACCTGGTACATGGATAGTGGTCGCTCCGGACATATGACAGAAATAAGAGAAATCATGTCAAAATTCAAGGAAGTCAAAGGAGCAAAAGTCATATTTGGAGGAAATGAAGCTCCTGGTGAAATAAGAGGCATTGGATCCATCAAGAGAATGGATTAGAAATCACAGATGTTGCATATGTTGAAGGACTCAACTTCAACTTACTCGAGTATCGATCGGCTCACGTGACAAGGGCTACAATGTTGGATTCAACATGGGTATATGCCAAATCAAGGATATTGAATCAAATGAAGTTGTCTTTGCAAGGATGTAGACAGAAGAATATGTATGTAGTGGATTGGTCAACCGCAACACCCAAAGACTCTCTACTAAAAAGAGCACATCAAGTTAAGTTATGGCACAAAAAGCCGAGTCACCTGAATTTCAAAACAATTAACAAGGCGGCAAGGAGCCATCTTGTAGAAGGACTTCCGGACTCGATATACAAGAAGGAGAGTATATGTGATGCATGTCGGGAGGAAAACAAATCAAGTCGTCATTCAAAGAAAAGACATGCCCATCCTCAACAAGGATATTGCATCCGCTTCATATGGATCTATTTGGCCCAAAGTGGAACCAAACGGATAAGTGGAAAGAAATACACCTTGGTGGTAGTAGATGACTACTCAAGATATACATGGACAATATTCATGTGCAAGAAGAAAGAAACTCTACAAAAACTACCACAAATGATGAAGAGGATTCAAAATGAGAAGAGTCAAACCATTATCAAAATAAGATCGGATAGAGGAACCGAGTTTGTCAATGGAATAATAACTCGATCTTGTATTGAGAATGGTATTGGTCATGAACTATCGGCAGCAGGACTCCACAAAGAGAATGGAGTTGCGAAAAGAAGAAGCAGAACCCTCAAAGAAGCGGCAAGGACCATGTTAGTCAAGCGGGTTACCAAAAAGATTTTGGGTGAAGCAATCAACACACTTGCTACACCCAAAACAGATGTATGATAAACAGACAAATGACAAAGACTCCTATGAGATCCGGATGGAAGAAAACCAAATGTTGCATATTTCGAATATTTGGATGTAAATGCTTCATTCACAACAATGGCAAAGACAACCTAAAGGCTTTTGATGCTAAAGGCGATGAGGGTATCTTCTTAGGATACTCTCGGTGAAAGCAAAGCCTACGAATACTCAACAAAAGAACTATGGTTACAGAGGAATCCATTCATGTGGTATTCGATGAGCCAAATGTAAATAGAGAAGACATTGAAGAGTCACCGATAAGTTGAATCATCCAACCATACGAGAAGAGTCCCTATCTTTGAAGTCAAGCGGGGATTATCAATTCGATGAAGATGAGATAGCTGAATCTCAAAAGTAGTGGAAAATTTGCGGCTAAGTGACCACGAGAGAGCCGACCCGCAAAGAACACACCAAGTCGATCAATCCATTAACTTACTCCAACCTGATGTAAGATGGCCGAGAGACCATCCACGAGAACTTGTCATTGGAGATATAAGATAAGGTGTCAAGACAAGATCTGAGAACTCAACAAGAAGCAATGTTCACATGCTTCATTTCGCAAAATAGAGCCCAAAGATATGTCACAAGCATTGGACGACACACATTGGATTCAAGCTATGCAAGAAGAGTCAATCGGTTTGAGAGAAAATAAAGTATGGGAATTAGTGCAAAGACTCGTACATCAAAATGTTATTGGAACCAAATGGGTATTCGAAATAAGATGAACGAGGAAGGCTCTGTGGTAAGAAATAAAGCAAGACTAGTAGCCAAAGGATATTGCCAAGAAGGGGATAGATTTTGATGAAACATTTGCCCCTGTAGCAAGATTGGAAGCTATAAGGATGTTTCTTGCCTATGCACTCACAATAATTTCATTGTATATCGATGGATGTGAAAAGTGCATTCCTAAATGGTTTATTGGAAGAAGAAGTGTATGTTGAACAACCTCCAGGATTTGAGCGAGAAGACTCTTGGAGACAAGGTATACAAACTCAAGAAAGCCCTATGGATTGAAACAGGCACCCAGAGCATGGTATGACACCCTGTCACAATTCCTGACTGAAAATGGATTCACAAAAGGAAAAGTGGATAGAACACTTTTCAGAATTCAAGACAAGAAGAGTATAATGCTTGTTCAAATATATGTGGATGACATCATTTTTGGATCCACTAACAAAGAGTGTGTGAAAAATTCTCAAACCTCATGCAAAGTAAATTTGAAATGAGCATGATGGGAGAGTGACATTCTTCCTTGGACTCCAAGTAAAACAAACAAGGATGGAACCTTCATAAGTCAAACAAAATATACCAGAGATTTAATGAAGAAGTTTGGTATGGAAGATAAGTCTTCTCGTAAAAATACCAATGAACACATCACCAAAATGGACATGGATGCGGATGGCAAGCACAGTAGATCAAACAAGATACTGAGCACTTATTGGATCATTGCTCTATCTCACAAAGAAGCAAGCGGGCGGACATCACCTTTCTTTGTAGGTGTATGTGCAAGATTTCAATCTGCTCCAAAAGAGAGCCATATGACAAAGACTAAGAGAATATTGAGATACTTGAAAGGAAGCCAAGAAGTAGGCCTATGGTATCCAAAGGAAGGTGGATTCAAGCTAATTGGCTATTGATTCGACTATCTTTGGATGCAGAGTGGACAGGAAGAGCACTTCAGGCACATGTCAAATGCTTTAAAGCAGACTAATTTCTGGTTTAAAAAGAAGCAAAACTCAATAGCCACCTCTACAAAAGGAGGCGAATACATAGGCTGCGGGCAAATTGTTGTGCCCAAGTCCTATGGATGAGACAAAGAAGCGGTGAGAGACTATGAAGTTGAAGAAAAAGAAATTCCAATCATGTGTGATAACACAAGTGCCATTGCAATCACTCAAAATCTGTGTTGCACTCAAGAACAAAACATATTGATGTCGGATATCATTTCATAAGAGATCATGTTGAAAAGAAGGACATTATCTTGGAATATATCTCAACCGATAAACAACTAGTGACATCTTCACAAAACCATTATGTGAGTCAAGATTTGAAGAACTCAAGCATGAGTTGGGGTTAATGTTTGATAAATGGTTTATCATGATTTTGATGATTTTGATTTTACACCAAAACAATGGTTTTAAAGGTTGTCCAAATACTCCTAAATGATTTAAAATGGTTTTAATATTTTTCGAGTATTTCCTCAAGTTTATTTTCGATATAAAATTGACAACACATTTAATGTTTTTAAGTCAATGGGTTTTTCACATTGAAACTATATTTCTAATATTGTCCTAAATACTCCCGATTAGTTTAAAATGTTTTTACGAATTTTTCGGAGTATTTCTTGAGGTTAATTTTCGATAAAAATTGGACAATATTTACTCTCTCTTGTCGACCTGGGTCGCCCTATAGGGCAACCCGCACGAAGATGATTTTGAAACAGAAAATGAGACGGAAGAAAAATCAAGTAGGTCGACCGGTCGCCTGGCGTCGACCGTCGCCCCTGGGGTCGACCGACACTGCAAGTGTGCAAAATCTCACTTCCATTTTTGGAGAGGTCGACCCTAGCTAGGGGTGATGTCGGCCAGGTCGAGCACCCCTCGACCGTCGCCCTGTAATTTTTCAAGATTATTTCAAACGTCCTTTTGTGTGCAACCTGGTCGCCCTTTAGTTTGACAAAGAAAAAATTATAACCGTTGTGCGGCGAGACCATTCTTCCTTAAAATGTGGGATTGTTCTATAATCTGATTTTTGTATCCTTATGAGACAACCATATTTATTTTAATCTCTTTGTCTTATTTGTAGACAAAAGAAAACATGGAGGAGCCCATGAAGGAGCCTATGTTGGAGGAGCCTTTGGAGGAGCCTTTGGAGGAGCCTATGTTAGAATTCAAATTTGAAGGCTCTCCTATAAATAGATGAAGGCTTGAGGGATCTAATACAAGACTTGATAAAAACAACAAGAGATATCACAAGCACATAATCTTTGTTATTCATTTCAACATTCTTGTTGTAATAGCCTAAGTACTATCACTTTCACATCTTGAGGTCTAGGCTTTCATTCTTGATTACACTTGCACTTTTGAGTTGTAATATTTTTTCAAAGTGTAATCTTGATTGTAATTCATCAACCAAACACAAGATATCCTTGTGAGTGTTCTTGTGGTAAGAACACACTTGAGTGAGCTAGGTGTTAGGTATAAGAAGATTGTGGTAATCTTCTTGTTGAGGTGTTGAAGAGTGTGGTGCTCTTCAAGGTGAAGATTGTGGTAATCTTCACAAGGTGCCGTTTGAAGATTGTGGTAATCTTCAAGTGAGATTGTGGTAATCTCAAAGGTGGTGTTGAAGAAGAGTGTGGTGCTCTTCAAGGTGTTGTTGTAAGTTGGTGTTGTATTAATTTGTGGTAAATTAATAAAATCTTTTTCTTTTTGAAATCCATCCCGGATATCTTTGGGGTGGTAGAGGATTAGGCCCTAGGTGGGTTGAACCTCTTTAAATCGACGTGTGTTGTTTACATTCCGCACCTTTATTATTGTCTTTGAGCATTCGGTTCGAAAAAGAGGGCGAAATCGAAAAGATGGAGATAATCTATTCACCCCCCCTCTAGATTATCGTAGCCGCTTGGACTTACAGTTAATTGAGCTGAGCTGACACTCAGACGAATCAAAGAAGAGTATTAGAACAGAGAAGGAGTGAAAAAGAGTTGAAAACAAAAATCAGCTCAAGAATCACCAGATCGGAAAGACAATACACCAAGTCACCGATAGCTGAGTCACTAAGAGAAGTGCGAGGAGTAGAGTTAAATCGGCTAAGAGATAAGTTTGAATAACTTATGAGCAAAGTGACAAAAACGCATCGTTTTGACTTAGCGGAATGTTTTAAGAAACACGTTAGCATAATGATGATGTGTACGTACGGACATAAAGCCGCACACCAAGCTTATGATTGGATATAAATGCTTTGCCGCATTAAATACGAGACGTGAAATGCTCAATAGGCGTGCGAAATCCAAGCCGTTGATTTCGATCACAATTCAAAAATCGTCTGCACGTCCTTTCATAAACCATATTTAAACCATTTTCGTCCGTTTCTCTCTCACACTTCTAAAACTGTTCATCTTTTCTCTCAAAAGCAAAGGCAAACTACTCTCGAAACCCTATCAACCTTCAAATCAATTTTAAAGAGATTTTTCTTGATATAATTAAGAAATGGCACCAACTTATGACTTTACTAAGTTAGGAAAGCAAATCCACACCGGTTCGACGCGGTGGATTGCGACGGAATGGTGAAGCGAGGTCCCACGACACCCTGGTGAAGAAAATTGATGAGAAGTTGGAAACGTCCGGACTAAAATCAAGTTTCTAACGCTGGAATATCCGATGACCTATGTGGAGGAGGTCGCACAATTCTACGTGAATGCTTTGAGATTCACGATGAAGGAATCAAGTCATCTGTTCACGGAAAGGTGACTATTACGCGAGATTTGGTGAATATTGCTCACTACCGTGAAGGAGCAACGAGATTAAGGAAGTGATGTAAACTTGGGTGACGCATGGAAAGAAATAGCCAAGTCCGACTTTGCGATAAAATAATATACACAACAAACAAGAGATCTGCTGAAGGAGGATTATCACAAGTTGTTGGATATAGTTGCCAAATGTATCGACATCAAATTTGGCGACTTTGACCAATCATCAAAGGCAAAGCCGATTGTGATGGCTGCAATCATCGAAGAAAAGAAGATAAACTGGGCTGAGTTTATCTACAATGAGACTCTGCGAACGTGGGAACAAGTCCTTCAAAGAAGATGGCACATTTGGAGGATCCTCGGGATATGGCCTGGTGATTGGCCGGCTATTGGAGGTGAAAGAGTCCCTCTTAGACATGGGAAGGCTTTCCATGTTAACAAGAGGATGTTGAGCAAACCTCTCGGCGCACGAAGAGAGCTTACGCCAAGAGAGCGACACGGTGAGGGGGAATCCCCGAAGATACAAATGCTTCCTCTCGGCCAAGAAGAAAGTTGCCCTGCACCGCCAAGAAAGATCGCCGCCCCTGCGCAAAGAAAAAAACAAAACATGCTCCTCCCTGCAGTGAAGTCACTGCCCGGCAAGAAACGTGTCACCGCCCCTGCGGCAAGGCGGTCGAGAAGGACTCACAAATGCCTTCTCCGATCGTCAAAGGAGGAGAGGCGACAAGCCAAGACAACCGGCTCTCCTCGAAACAAACACCAAGACCCCCGCGCCCAAGACTCGAGAGGACACCGCCTGCGAACTGAAATTCCCCAGTACAAACCAGAGAGGCGAAGAAGACTCGTCAAGCGGTCGAGCAGGAGAAACCAGTGAGTCGATTACTCAAATAGCACAAATACCGGAGACTACGGAGAGGTAGAGTCTCCGGATGTAGTCGATGAAACAGACCAAGTCTCAAGGCGATCGGCGGAGAGGCAACCCGAAGACACACCGTAGCTCACACAACAAACACAAGAAGAACCAGGGGACAAGCGCTAAATTTCCTTGGACTAACTCTTTGTGCCCGGCCCAAAGACTTGATGAGACAACGCCTGACATCCTGCAAATCTACAAGGGCGGAGAGAGCTAAGCAAGTCAAGAAGCGAAGCACGTGAGAAGGCAAGCATCCGCCTATCTCCCCACCACGTAACACACACATCCTCTCCTTGATGTCTTCTCCGAAAGTGACGAGGAACCGGAGAATCTGTCCACGCCGCTACGAAGAGTTGCAAATCGGCAAAGCATTGCCGCGAATCAAGAATCCTTCACGAGCAAAGATCGATGGAGGGACCAGGAGAGTCCTCGAACACACGGAAATCGATCCAATGGGAGTGGTTCGACAAATAGCGATGTTCTTGCTACCACTTCCCACTCACTCGGAAAAAGAAGGCAATAAGGAAATGGCGATGAAATCGGGACAATGGGGACCCCAATCGAGCCAACCCCTATTGAAGGTGTGCTACCACACCTGCCCCAACGGGTGAACCATAAATCGAAACAGCCGGGAGTTTGGAGACGAGTGACCCCACTCCAAGTCACTCGGTGGTGCGCCACCGGTGAAGGAAAACTCCCTCCACCGCAGGCAAGGTCGGAGGATCTTTGCAGATGACTCCACAAAGAATCAAGGAGGCGAAGAAGAGAAATTACAATCACAAAAAGAACGACAAGTTGCCATCAACGAAGCTCGATTGAGCTGAGATCTGGTCTGAGAGGTGCCAACTCGAAGGGTGATAATTTCTTGATGCGGATCGAGAGGCACGAGGAAGGGACGACACACGGGAATTAACACTGCAGGCGATGAAAGTGCAATCCATGGGGTTGAGACTCCAATGGATGCCATTGTAAAGACCCTAAGACAGGTGACACTTTGTCGAAAGGGAGGACCAAGGCCTCGCGAGCGAGTAGAGACCGCTTCGGAGGTAATGAAGGCCCACGGGAGGTTGAGACTTCCCGGGTAAAGAAAAATTGATGAGAACATCCCTCCTGCTATCATCGACCCATCGAGAAGGAGATCGGCGCACTTCATGATTCCCGGACAACCCCGATGTCACTTTTCTCGGGATCGGAAGGCGAAGAAGAAGGTGAGTCATCCCCCATGCCAAATCCAAAAGACTCACCGGGTGTTCCAAGCACGAGTAAGTCGATCCCAAGACTACTCGTCAAACTTTTAACTTTGATGATGAGCCACCAATGGAAATCTCATCATCGTCCGATGACGCTTACCGATAAGGCCGAGGACCGATCTCATCGAAATGGAAAAACCAAAGAGACCAACGAAGGTCATTAAGACAATGAGGCTCGGCAAAGCGGGTCTACTTCACAACAAGACCCGGCTCAACAAGAGACCATCAAGCGCTCGCTCCTCAAGCTGCAGCGGGATCAATTCCCAAAGGAACTTCACGCGCACCGCTCATCATCGAATGCAGATCCCGATCGGCATGATGAATCTTTTGTAGAATCTTTCCCTTTCTCACTTTGGAGATACTGAGAACTCCACGAAGAGTCGAAAAATGAGCAAGCACGCTATCACGGACCACCTCCTGTTTTTCACTCGAGGCACCATTGTTCCAGCCGATTTTGATTTCGACGTTTGTATGGCCATCACCGCAAGAAGAATCGGTGAAGTTCGAGAAGTGTTCAAGGCACTCTTTGCGAGGTTGAACGGATGGAGAGGCATCGAGCCTCTTTGGACATGCGCTGGACAACAGAGATGCCAACCTTACGGTGACTTGAGAGGCATCACGGTCGAGGATAAGGGAATGGTGGCAACAAAGAAGAATCAATGCGTGTGGAATGGTGAGATACTTTAGAACTTTGTTCAACAAGGCTGTTTGGTGTGGAGAGTGAAAATGTTGATGCAAAAACGAAGGCGAGAGAACACATTGAGCATATGCATGAAGCTCACACTTTGCCGAAATCAAGTGCTGCGTGAGCAAAATACAAATGATATACACGGCGTTTGGAAGAACACATGACTAGAAAATTCACCTTCTCATGGTTGAGATGAAGGCGATTTCGTGAGAATCCAACGCTACTAGATCGAATTCCGTGCTACATACAACGCAAATGACTTGAAGCGAGAACTCAACCATCGGAAGACTCGACTTCATGCTTGCCAAACATGTTCCCTGGGGTTCCTCTATCCTTTGATGATGCCAAAAGGGGAAGAGGAATACCTTAAAGCGACAAAATCTCTTTGAAAGGAAGGAAGCAATGAGAAGGAAACAAATTTGAGAAGGGAAAATCACCGAGGAAATTTTGAAATCAAGAAAGGAAAATCTGTTGAGGGGGAAGGATCAAAAGATATGACCTTGATGATTGCACAAACCCCTCAACAGGGCCTGTCACGGTGACATTATAAGCGAAAACTCCCGTGACTCGCCACTCCAACACTCTGCTTTGTATCTATGGGCCGAGAAGAGAAAAGCAATTGAAGCGGGGATGAAGGAAGTGGAAGGAAGAATGGATGCCAGGGTGATGAACATCTTGAAAGAACATGGAGGCATTCCGGTTGACAGAGACACGTATGCCATTTCGGATGTCGGGACGAGCCACGATCAGTTGACGAATTCAAAACGCTCGAATCCCCGAAGGATATTTTGCAAATATGTCCATGGCTCAAGCTTGGGACTTGTCTTGGGAAAAGGGTCTCGCCTTATGTGAAGAAGGCCGACAGCACAGACTTAACCAGATCACTCTTTCTGCTGGTCACTCCGCCGGTCACTCACCGAGTTTGGAAAAGAAGAAGGCCCCGATCTGATATACGCCCCGAGTAGAGGAAGAAGCGATAGTGGAGGAAGAAGCTTGGACCTGGCCTCCGCCCAAGAATATTGAATACGTAGATCCGGGAAAGAAAGGAGGGATCTCTTCAAGGGCTTGACCAGGTGGCAAATTTAAAAGTGGCTAAATCTAACGCCGAGTATGCAAAGAGATTAGAAGAAGAAAACAAGAGACAAACTCGGCTATGGCGGAGAGACAGAAAGATTAAGAAAAGATGAAGGCGCCAGAAAGCATATGAGAGAAGAAAAAGAAAGCGGTGACGACGAGAAGAAGAAAGAAGAGAAGAAGATCTTTGAACAAGATGAAAGAAGGAGACAATGAAGGAGATGAAGTGTTGCTTTGTCCAACCCTTCGTGTATTTTATTATGTAAATACATACAATGTAAGTCTTACGTAATAAAGTTATAAATTTTTTTGTGAAGACAATTATATACTACGATACACTTTGTAAACATTGTGTTAAGTACAAGAATGATATGATCAATAAAAAGATTGATTCTCAAGATACATTCTATGTCAATACACTATCTGTATGTATCTTTGTTATTTGCATCTTTGTATGGTTTAAGTTTTGGCATCATCAAAAAGGGGAAATTGTTAGGAATTTTATTGTTTAGATTTTGATGAATGCCATGTAAAACTTAGAATAGAAAGTTGGCACCCCAATTCTTGTTGTAAAATGCATTGTAATGAATAGAGCTGGCCAAGTGAGTCAAGACAGCCTACGCCCTAACATGCAAGAAGACAATCAAGATGGAAGGAAGACTTCTTTGTGAGACAATGAGTATGGCAAAGAAGAGTAGACGGAACTCTATCAAGAAGCGGTGAGATCTGAGATGCAACAGTGGAGCATCGATCAAGTCAACTCAAGAAAAGCCAAGTCTCAGTTGAAGTGACAAGAGTCATCCATGATTGGAAGGCGACTCTAAGTCACCTGGGAAAGCAAGGAAATGCGGTCAAGTCGAGATAATCGTAAAAGAACCGTTGCCGCAAAATCAAGAGATTTACTTAAACAAGTAATATCTCCATACCACCTTTCTTGGAGTGCTCGAGTCCCGAGCGTGCAAAAGGAATGAACCAATGGGAAGCACTACACCGTGTCGAACTCTCGAAAAGGTGAAACAACAATTCATACGAGGAAACAAAGAATTCCAAGAACGCAAGCCAACGACGCAAAGTGACTTTCAAAAATAAGCTATCTCTTCAACGGGCAAATTTTTGAAAGTTCACTATAAAAGGCTGAGGAGTTTGTTTGAGAGAGGAGGATGCATGAATGACACACACGTGAGATATACAAGCACATTAGAAAATCCGAAACAATCTCAATCCTCAAGCCTACATTACGAAGTACATCAATCCAACACTCACCAGAAGGAAAGAGAACTTCAATCGGTTGAAGAGGAAACTCTTGAAGAAAAGGGGTCTACTTTCCAGAAGGATTGTAGAAAGGTTCAAGGTAGAACCAAGTCTTAAGCTTTTGGAGGGCTTCGTGATCAAATCCAAAGAGCTTGAGCAAGTGAGTCAGAGTAACAAAGCGCAACCTGTGAAGAAAGAAGCTCGAGTCGCACGAGCCACCGAGTGATCAAGGCATCTCCGATCGAGTCCCTAAGGATCAAGTCGGCCGTTGTGATCAAGACTTGTATCCTGGACTGTTACCGCTTTGTAAACCGATCATTACTTAGTGGATTCCTCCGGGAGTTGGAGAAGAGAGGAGTAGAAGAATTACCCCATCTTCGAACCTCTATAAAAACTTTCTTTGTGTCATTTACATTTCAGCATTTAAATTCCTGCACTTTTAACTCGCTTATATCTGTGATAAATTTGCTATCCATTTGATAATTTACAAGTACTAAATCAAGCTCTAATATCTTGCTTAATCAAACTTAAGGGTGTTAAGTCTTCCAATGAAAATAAAACCACAAATGAGTTAAATTGTAGCCAACAATTTGAGTTACTCCATCAACAAAATTGAGTCATTGAGAGATTAACTCTCTTGAGTGACTAATTCGATTGTCCATCAAGGACACAGTTGTGTAGAATTAACTCTGTAGATTTAAAAGGACTAAATCGAAAATTTGGTAAGGTTTATTCAACCCCCTTCTAAACCTTACACTTACACCCCTTTGGGACCTACAAGAATTATATCCAAGAAGTGGATGCGGACTAGTGTACAAGATGCATTTATTTTAGAAGGTTAAAAAAATTAATGCTTGAAATATTTAAAAAAAAGAATTAAATTTAAAGTTGATTAATTATTTTTATTTAAAAGTTAACTGTTAATTAAAATTATTTAATTTTAAAAATAATATTTAATTAAGAAATTAATGCTTGAAGTCTTCTCACCAAAGGTTAATTACAGAAATAAAATACATAATTTTTAAAAGTTTTTAATAAATCTAGTCTCTAATACAATTTTTAAGCACCAGGATAAATAGATTTGAAAATTTGAGGTAAAAAAAGTCTATTTTAAACTTAAAGGACCAAAACGCAAAATGTCTTAACATATATGACTAAAAATAAACGAAAGATGTAACTTACAAGACCAGAAAGCTAAAGATGCAAACATATAGGACTAAATATCCAATTCAATATAAAATTCTAGGACTGAACCCCAAACTTGCCAAGATAAAGGACCGAATCTCAAAATAGGCCAACTTACATGATGAAATTTCTCATTTTCCCTTGCTTCAAATCAGTATCCAAATACTGGAATTCTCTCATCAACGATCTAAGCTTTTGCACAATCCTAATCCTAATGCAGCGATTATCAATTTGCGGTTTATTCATCTGAGTCGCGTCTTTGGACAAAGTATGGTGAATTCATCATAGAAAATTTCAATTTAAAAAATGTGGTAAACTGGAATGGAGCCATTCTTTGGATCAATAGCAAAACTGGATTTTATGTATGTCGATCAATATTTGATGATCAGAATATATAATACCATAATCGCCTATTGGCTATGATTGTAGAAAAAATTATCAATAGGACACCTTCCAAGGTTCTTAATCACAAGTCTCCTTTCGAACTTATAAATTTGGATGCTTGTGCTTTCCATACATGAGGCCTTATAACAAGAACAAATTAGTGCCTAGAAGTGTTGCATCTGTTTTTACAGGCTATAATCCCAATCATAAAGGATATTGAGTCCTCCTTCCCGAAAAGAGAATTATCACCATAAGACATGTATTGTTCGATGAAACTGTCTATCATTTCACTTAATTCTCAGCCATCCCAGAATATTTCCTTTCACAAATATCTATGTTAAGATTTTTGGTTCCGTATTTTAAGGTATACTTTGGCGGGGCACGAGGAGGACGAGACAAGAAAATAAGATGAACACCGTCATTAGTTACGTATGAATTAATATAATTGCATGGGCAACACCTTGTTCAGTTTTAGGCCAAAAAGGCAGAACATCACAGAGTAAGTGGTAGAGAATAACTCCAGTACTCGAAAAATCACTTTTGTTCCATAGTTTCTCTTCAGTACCTTTTGGTCCATAGCTTTTCTTTTTCACAAAAACTCCTGTCAGACCGTCTAACGGGTCTGACCTGTTAGACGGATCTGACCCGCGGATCCGGTGGCATTTTCGTAATATTAGCAGTGGTGTTTTAGTAGTTTTCAGGTAGTATCGGTATTAGCAGTCCTTCTGAAATGTATTAGTCGTCCTTCTAAAAAGTATTAGCAGTTCTTCTGATATGTATTAGCAGTTCCCTGAAGAGTTTTTTAGTATTTCTCCTATATATACTCATGAAATGTATTAGCAATACCTCAAAAAAGTATTAGTAGTTCCTCGAAAAAATATTAGTAGTTCCTTGAAATAAATTAAAATTTTCTCCCGAAAAGTATTAGTCGTCCTTCTAAAAAGTATTAGTAGTTTTTCTGAAATGTATTAGTAGTTCCCCTGAATATAATTAAATTTTTCTCCTGAAATGTATTAACAGTCCTTCTGAAAATTATTTGTAGTTCTTCTGAAATGTATTAGTAATTCCCTGAAGAGTTTTTTCGTATTTCTCCTGAATATACTCCAAAAATGTATTAGTCGTCCTTCTAAAAAGTATTAACAGTTCTTCTAAAATTTTTAGTAGTTTCCCTGAATATAATTAAATTTTTCTCCCAAAATGTATTAACAATCCTCCTAAAATGTATTAGCAACTCTCCTAAAATGTATTAGCACCACCACAACCATGTTGACCCACGTCTGGAACTTTTTACCAAATTTTAGAATATTGTATTTTGAAGATCGAGGTTTATTGAGATCTTTGGCGAGCTCAATATAATTTGGGACCGGATATTTCCATTAAATATTTTGTAGAAAAGAAGAGGCAAAATTAAAATTTCGAGTTTATCTGTTTATATTGATGAGAGTAATGTGACTAAATTACAATGATTGAAATGGGATTTTAGGGGTAGTCAAACTATTATCTTGGATGCATTATTGGTGCATGGATTTGATGTTGGAATTGCTTGAATGTTTTCTTTTGGTTTATCATCATTGGTTCTTATTTAGCACAAAGATTGACTAGATAACAGGTTATGGTTGGAGGAGGAGAAAATATGATCCGAACGGAGAAGAAAAGGTTTGATTTTCTTTGATGATTTCGTTTTTCTTTTCTAGATACGGGTTGTATGTTGTGACCCGTCTAATGGATTTAGATCCGTTAGACCGTTTGATAGGAGACTAACTCTTTCTTTTTTATATATATATTAGAGTTATTGATTTTTCAGTACCTGACCTATAGACATTTTGCTAGTTTGGTACCTGAGATTTCCGAGTTACCAATTTAGTACCCATACTTCACATTTTTTTATAACTTGATACATATTCACTTTTAAGGACGAAAATGCCCCCAAAGAAACATAAGTATACTCAAAATGATTTTTTTGAGTATATTTATTTAAATTATAAAATCAATTAAAATTTTAATTAATTTAATTAATAAAAAATAAAATGAAGTTTCTAAAAATAAATTTTTGAAAAAATAAAATTAATTACATTAAATTAGTAAATTAATAAATATAAGTTAAAATTTAATTTATCCAAAAGAAAATTAGTTTAGTTAACAAATTTTAAAAATTAAAATGAAAATTAAATAATATAAAAATTAAAATTAAGATAGTAAATAAGAAAATTATAGCAATTTTTTATTAAAATATTAATTTTTAATTAGTTTTTAATCAAATTTTAAAAAATAATTAATTTATTTTATTTTATTTTTTACAATCAAGAATTTAATAATTTTATTCAAATAATGATAAGTTATTTCTTAATTAAATTATTTTTTTAAATTTAATAATTCTAATTAAAACAACATTTCTTAAGAAAAATTAAAAAAAAATCTTGGGGGCATTTTCGTCATTAAAAGTGAATATGTACCAATTTATAAAAATATGTGAAGTATGGGTACTAAATTGGTAACTCAGAAATGTCAGGTACCAAACCAGCAAAGTGCCTATAGATCAGGTACTAAAAAATCAATAACCCTATATATTAATATGAATTTAAAATTCAAGCTATGTTAGATACCTTTTAATTGATTTTCTATATATTGGTTTTTTACATATAGCTAATGTAATATATTAATGGTTGACTCTGTCAGATTTATTCACTCACAAATTCAAAAACATTAATTGATCACAAAAATTGATTAAAAGATTTGCTCACAGATTAAGAGAGAAATAGTTTCGCTCCTGAATCCTGATAGGCAGGAGGTGGATTACGGTGGGTTCTAGATACGTCTCGTCTCAAGTTCAAATTCCCACATCTTCAGCATTTAACCAAGTCTGTCTTGCGGGCCGTGCCCATAGCGGTTTAACTATGTGGCAAATTGGTAAGCGATTGCATAGGATTTTATATCTTATTGAAATTGAGTCCATGATGCAAGCACTCTTCAACAGTTCTACTCTTTTCTTCGAGTTACATTTCCTTTCACCAGCCGATGTTCTATTTCTAGATAGTCACGCTGAGAGGCGGTGTAAAAGATGATCATTTCGGAACTGAAAAATTCAAGAAAGCTTTAATTAACTCCATATTTAGTTCGAAAGTTACTATCTTCTGGGTGATATATAGCTTAATTGACATTTTTAATCCAACCACATCAGCATTCCCTCTCTCACACTTGGTAGCCAAATCATATAACGAAATCAAATAAGCAATTTGGCCTTAAAAATTTAAAATCTATAATATTTTCAAGTATGAATTGTACGTTTCATTGAGTTTAAAAAAAATTTGAAAAACTTTTGAATAACGTTTCATTGAGTTTAAAAAAATTTTGAAAAACTTTTGAATTATTCAAGGGGAAAATGAGAAATTCCATCCCATAAGTTGGCCTATATATCTTGTGATTCGGTCCTTTATTTTGGCAGGTTTGGGGTTTAGTCCTAGAATTTTTTATGGGATTGGATATTTAGTCCTATAATATGTTTAAAGCTTTAGCTTTCTGGTCCTATAAGTTACATCTTTAGTTTTAATTTAGTCATACATATTTAGACATTGTGGCGTTTTCGTCCTTTATGTTTAAAAGCGACTTTTTATCTCAATTTTCCAAATTTGTTTACCTTGTGCTTAAAAATAGTATCAGAGTCAAGATTTATAAATAACTTTTAAGAAATATTTATTGGATAGTTTAAAATTCATTAATGGATTGTTTAATTTCTATTCTGAAACATGTTGGTCTTAATACTATTTTCATTTAAAATTGCAATATTTTCTTTTGAGATTGTTTTATATAGGACTAAATTGCTGAAAATTGTCAAGTTATAGGACCAAAAGTAAAATTGATATGTTAAAGGACTGAATATTTAGAAATTTGAAAGTTAAATGACTAAAACTCTAACATGACAACGTAGAGGACTAATTTGCAAATAAGTCCAATTTAAAGGACATAAAATCTTATTTTCCCAAATTCGAGGATTACTAAATTAAAATTTTGAATTTAAATAATACTATTTTTTACACCGCATTCGAAGTAATAATATCAAGTCATATCCCGACTTCCAATTTCAAACGAATAGAAATGATAGGTATCCCCAAGAACCCCACGTCACGTTAATTGCTAGCTTTATTATGAATAAGGTGAAACACTACGGAACAGTTTCATGGCACCTAATACTAAATTAACCGTGTTAAACTTTCACATACTAAGTATTTCGTAAAAATATATTTAAAATCCATTTTGTAAAAGTGAAAAAAAAAAAAAAGAAATTCAAAAGTCGCAAAAATTGCAATTCTTTAATATGGACTTCCAGAATAAATTACTTTTCCAAAAGTCTTCTAGATATAAAAGTCCATTTGGAGTTGGTTTCCAAACACCCTGTAAATTAGGATAACAAACGACCACGATAACAATTACAAGGCATTATTTGAAAGATAAACAATCGAAACTGTTTAATAATTTTATGCCACAACTAAAGTAACTTTTATTTTACAAGTGCATTGTTAGAAATAAATATAAGGTAATTAGCAAAATTAAATAGAATAGAGGGACTCAATGTATTGCATTGTAGCCGTTGGAAGTTTCGCAACTGGCGGATATACGAGATGATTTTGAACTGCTTCAGGATAGTGTATGGTTTCACAAGTCTTGTCGAAAATATTACATCGTATGATTTTTCCCATCATCTCTAGAACCAAGAGAGAGTCTTCCTCTTTCTCACCCTGAACCAGAGTACAAACAGTCATAAATGGGCGGACAAAACATGAAACAACATTAAAAAGATCAACTATGTACTTGAAATACCATTCAGAATAATCACTCCTCATCTAGTACACATTACACTTGAGCTGACATCAATGTACTGCAAGTGACCTCATGACTCACCAAAATATCAATTGTGTCTACGATATGGGCTATTCAGGATAGGCAGCGTTGGCATTACACGTGTCACTTGGTCATCGGGATTTAAATAAATAGATTTTTCTGTCTCAGCAAAGCCAATCCAATGGATGGCTCCATTCCAGTATACCCCATTCTGGAAATTGACTTGGGCTGTGAAGGTCTCGCCATATTTACTCCAAGAACCCGTCTCAGAGGAGTAGACCTCAAACTGATATTGATTATCCAAACCCAATCCCAAAACACAAACAATTTTGTAATGGGGGACTTGGAGGGATCAAAAGCCAATACCGTTTCACACATTGTTTTCAATATCCCAAATTTTTCGTCTAGGTGTGGAAGTGTTAAATATCTTCTTGTGGTGGGATTACAAACGTAATAATCTACTCGGAGTATAGTCAACATGAATGCTGCTGCACACCAACAGTCTGTTGCAAGAATGCAAAATATTTATGCCCAAAGTTTCTTCTTCAATGGAATCTAGTAGTTTTTCCGATGGCGGTTTTATTGATTTATTGAAAGTGACAACATATGCATACCAATTAGGGGAGTTGGGACGATCCATGATGAGACCAACAACAGGATTGGGATTAGGATTGCGCCGAAGACAGAATCTTGGATCACTGATTAGCGAATCCCAAGCACGCAACTAATTTGAAGCGAATAAGTGATCTCATGGGAAGACAAAGAAAAATCTGTATCAAGAGATCATCAATTGAGGAAACAATTTGTGCGGATGGTGATGTTTCTGCCGAATCAACAGCAATTTCAGAGATAAATTTCGTGTCTCCACGAATACAACTAATTACGATTCCTTTTCGAATTGAAGAAACGAAAATATATAAATATCCTTTTATATTGAGTTTCATGACAGCACTCGGTGGAGGACATGGGGATAACAAGAAAATATGGCTTCTTTGAATGAAAAGCGGGAACAATCGTAAAATCAAATCCCATAAAAATTGTTGGGATTGAATGGTGTACAATTAGTTATACAATGATGCATATATAAAATGGTGTACAGTCAGTTATTAAATGGTGTACAGTTCAGCTATTAAAATTGTGCACAATTTCAGTTATGGAAATGTGATATTAATTAATCTCTTGATTGTTGGGGCGTGATTTATGGCAGTTTGCTAGTTACTATAATGCCTTTTTCACCTATTAATTAATTGATAAATCAGTTATTTTTAATAGCAATCTGGACCATTCAATAAAAGATGTAGATGGATTGGATAAATCCACACTACCACACAGTATGCCCCCTACCACATTTGATCCTAACCATATATATATATATATATTGGTTCAAATGAGACCAATATCATGGTTGAGACCGTGAGACATAATCTGGTACGTTTATTCTTATTTTTGAAGGGTTTAGATTAATCCAATTTTTAATGTATATTTAATGATAAAAAACTGTTATAAGGTTATATTGGTAAAACTACATTTTAGGCGACGGTTGTTAATTAAGGATATATATTAATGCCCCTTAATTTCGGTAAAGAGAGATTGTGAAAATCTTTTGACGTGCTAATTTAATGGAAAATTGGTTTTATCCTTAAAACTGATATCGCCATTATAACACCCTTCTAACTTCTCATAGGCAAAGAAAAAGGCAAAGAAAGAGGAAAAGACAGAGAATGAAGCAAACGGAAGCCATTAGAAGCAGAGGAAAAACTCGAAAATATTGAAGCGGCACACGTGAAGATTGAAGAAAAATCTAGTAAGAACTTTTTTTTGAAGGTTGCGATTTTATATGTGGTAATTGTTGTGCAGATTTCATGTCTTTTTTTCAATTTTCTGCAACTTTTTTGCATGTGATTTTTAGTTGTTTTTTTAGGCATTTCCATTTTTCGACTTTTTCTTTGTTCAAGTTTCATGTATTTTTGTGTTGTGTGCATATGTAATTTTCTTTGTATATTTTATCACTTTGAGTGCATATGTAATTTTCTTGGGTGAATGCAAGATACGTAATTTTGTTGGATTTTTAGCACTTTTTCGTTGAATATGTAACGCCACACCATCAATTTCTTTGTATGTAACGAAACAGTGCGAATTTGTTTATTTTTTGGCAATGTTCTAGATTCCATTGTTGTCTCATTGTTAATATATTTGATGTATCGATTTCAGTTTTTTATTGCATTTGATTGCAATTTTCGTGCATATTTTTCATGATAAGGCAGTCATGCATCACAATTTACACACGAGGCGTTTTGTATTTGAATTATGCATTGGTCCGTTGTAATCTATGCAAACAAATTACACTTTTCATACATCAATTTGATATGCATCAATCAGCTAATGTATATACATCATTTTTACCATATTTATTCATTAGTCTCGATGCCTTATAGATACATCATAATTAAATTATTTATACAATATAATACAATTATTTATGCACAATATTTTTTGCAGGAGGCAGGGATAGCAAACTGAGGTTGTCAACGATGGCTAAATCTAAACAAAAGAGGGAGATTTCGCTAGGAGGGGATGACGGAGGCAATGGAGAGGGTAGTTTTGATACCAAAACGGCGAAGGGTGGGAAATCTGAAGCCAAGAAGGCGTGCAAGTTTTTTTTAGAAATTTATGAGTAGGTTTTAGTTTTCGATTTTTTTTTTATTTTTGTGTTTGATGTATAGGTTTTGTAATTTTGTTGCATATTTTATCACTTTTCTTGCATATGTAATTTTGTTGCGTGAATGCAAGATATGTAATTTGTTGCATATTTAGCACTTTTTCGTTGCATATGTAATTTTGTTGGGTGAATATCAAGATATGTTGCATATTTTCCTTTGTTGACCTAGGAGATATTTCAAGCCTCTCTTTTTGGGTTGTTAGTTGTACCTATTGGGATAAAATTAACATTAAATATACACCAAAACAAGATGAAAAATGCATCATAATATTTTCAGAATTTATGTTTACAAAATATAAAAACTATATTATTCATTAAATATGCAACATAATATATGAATAAGACATCGTTATAAGATTAAATATGCACGAATAAATATGATATAACTGTAGGTACATTAAATATGCAACATACTATACGTATCATTACATCAGTATACTATTAAATATGCAATATTAATTATAACACCAACACAGTCCAATTTTTGGGTTTATATATTTTGTATTCATGCATCATTACTGATACGGCCTAAATTGGCCCTATTGAATTGGATCAATAGAATTTGGGCCTCAATATTGAAAATGGGCCCAAATACGAATATGGACTCTATTAGGGCTCTACTTGGTATACTCTTATATAAAGGGAGTATTCTATCATCTTCTCTTCTACATTATCTCTACACATGAATTATTTAATTATTCTCTTTCGATAGAGTTCTGACTTGAGCGTTGGAGAGGGTACGCCGGAGCAACCCTCCGGCCCCCCTTTTTGTGCAGGTCAACGGAGGAGTTCAGTCGGAGTACGAATCCGGAGGAGCGGAGTAATTTTTGGGATCGACCAATTGGCGCCGTCTGTGGGAACATTGAGTTGAGACGTGAGATGAGAAATCCAGAAACCAGACTTGGGTGAGATCATTTTTAATTGAATTCGATTTTAATAACTCATTGATTGCCAGCTTCAATGGTAATTAATGCCATGAAAACGAAAAGCTCTAGTAGAATAAAGCCGAGAGCTCCAGTTAAATCTGGGTTTTCTCAACCATTGCCTTGAAAAAAGAAATTAATAACATTAGATAGAGAAATTTAATAAAAAAAGTGTATACTCCATTTTTAGAGTGAGCTGAAACGCTTTCAAAAAAAAGAGTGAGCTGAAACTCTAAACTATGAAATCTTCAGCACATGGGGTTGCATATGTTGTTATCTTTTTGTCTGCTCATTCCTTTTCTATATCAAATAGTTGAATTGTGATGCTATTTCAAGATTCAAACGAAAAAGAGAGAAAAAATTCAGATATGTAAATGGTTGTGAAATTCGATTCTAAGTCTTTTGGTAGCGGAAGGAGAACGAGAATACCAAAAAAAGAGAGAGGAGGAATGCAACGCCTAAGACGTGTTTGATGTTTTTCCTATAAGACAAAAGCATTTGAAATTTTGTCTGTTAACAGAGATCTGAATCACCCACCTTGAACTGTTGAACTTTAAGATCTAACCAAGAAAAAATTTCTTCCCAAGCAATTACAGTAAACCCAACCCCAAAATTCCACCAAGCAAATCTCTCTCTCACACACACAACACACAATGACTCCGAGTATCATTGCCACATCATTTCCGATCTGATATGGCGGCAATGAGACGGCGTGATTTAGTATCCGGCGGCGGCTGGGCGTGATTGAGATGCAGCCCGGTGATAATCCACCGACACTGTCGTTTCCACTTAGTCCGTTATTGCTCTTGAATGCCGCTAGCGGTGGCCTTGGCAATTTCGGAGAGGGAGGTTTTGAATTGTCCAGGTATCTGTTCCTATGATCGCTGCTCTTCTCGCTGAGGCGATATGGATTTATCCAAGGTCGGAGAGAAGATATTCAGCTCCGTTCGCTCTGCCCGCTCTCTGGCCTCATGCCCCCATCCGATCGTCCTGAGGTACTCTACTTTTTCCCCATGAGAACATCGTGAACTGAAGTGATGTTTTGTTGTGTGAAAGGATCATGTATGCTATTGAGGTGTTAATGTATTCTATTGTGGTAATGGGGGTGATGCTTTGTGACTGGAGTATGTGAAGTTAACTATTTGGTTGCCACTCGTACACTGATGAACATGCATAGTTAATTAACGATATAGTCTCATGCATTACTCTACATGAATTCAAACTACGCTTCTAAGAATATATGAAGCAATATATTTGAGTTGGTGCAATTTCATAAATTAGATGATGCTGAAAAGGGTGTATTGTTTCTGACTTTGAAATTAATTGCATACTCTGCACTTTCCTGGTTTAATTAGTCAGAGAATGATTTGATAATTTCATCTTGTATTTTGTTTTTTCAATCATGTTTGAGGGCTTTAGTTGATCCATTTACTGAAAAAGAAATGAGATATATATTTATACAATAGACATTCCTATTTGTATTGAATGTATATTTTGGGTCGTTCGACCAATGAATTGAGAAATGGTGTTAAAAAAGCGAGGAAAATTCCATGGCAACACTTCTGAGTTCTTGTTATTGTATCACAAAGAGATTGAACATGAGCCAATAATTATGGCTGAAGCTAACTGAAAAATTATTTACCCGAATTAATTCTCTTCTCCAGTCGAGATGTTAATATAAATGTCAGCCATGCAGTTGGTTAAGATGACACATATTATTGTTTTGAGATTCATTGGCTGGGCAAGATTTCTAGCCCATGCGAACAGAGTACCCGGGTATGATTATGTCTACTTATGCTTTTTGATGTATTGATACATGAATTTTCTGATGGGTCCAGACGAAGAATAGAAGCCTGTATTTTATCTTCACGACACAAAACACCAGCAATTATCTGGCCAAATGCATGTTAAAAAAGATCTTACAAGATTAAGGTGTAAATAATAGGAAGAAGAAAATTATTTATATTAATCTGAAAAAATAGTATACCTCTTAGGCATTTGCATCATTAACTTATTTGTCGCTCGAGATTCTGGTTTTCCTTACATCACATGAAAGGTTATGCATAGAAATATCTATTTATGCTTTTATTGGGCTAAAGCCTAAGAGGCACTGATGCTGTTGGAATTCTTTTTGTTTGGCTATTTGCTTCTAGCTAATTCTTTTTTCTAGTTGTAAGAGAGAGTCCATAATTTTGGATGAGCATTATGCCACCCAGTGCTTAAGCTGGGTCACAAGCTTTTGATAACATGTGAAGTCTCCTTTCTTAAATATCTGAAGGGCTATATGTGCAAGTTATTTAGTATTCATTGCCAACTGAATGGCATTTAGACTATACTAAAGCATGACTGGAAGAACGAGTGCCATTTTAATATGATAATACTGATCATGACTTGAATTTTTGATTCTATTAAGAGCCAATACTATCTGTGAGCATCACTGGTCTCTTGATAAATTTATTATAAGCATGTTCTTCTACCATTTGATTGAGTTGGACTCCTTACAATTTTGTGATTGAACAACTATTATAAATAAGATATTATTCCGAGTTGGATTTCTTGACTTGTTCATTGATTATAAATAGATATCATTTTCTAGCCCATTATGATTTGGATTTCATGAAGAGCATTCTATTATTAATTTGCTCGTGGAAGACGGGTTGTATTTCTTGATAAAATTATTTATTATGAGCAGATACTATTGGAGATGAAGTGGATTTCTTGACGAGCTCATTGATCGAGGTAGATTTCTTGACACATTCGTGAATGAAGCAAATTCACTTATTAGCTCGATTATGTCTTGGATTTCTTGAGTCTATTATGAGAAGATGTTATTTATGAGCTTATGGAGATTGGAGATGGATTGGATCTCTTTACAAATTTATGAACACGGTTGACATTATAATCCCATTGATCATGAGATGAATTTCTTGAAGACCTCGTTGATTATAAGCAGTTATTATCTTTCAGCACCATTTGGATTTCTTGAAAAGCTCACTGATTGCAACTATATTATTTATCAGCCTGATTATGGCCCGGATTTCTGGAATCTCATAAAAGACGATAATTTATGAGTTTGTTGGATTTCTTTATAATGATGTGGATTATCTATGAGGTCATTAAATATTTCTTGGACTTCTTTACACCTATGGATTTCTTGAAGAACTTCAAATGCCTGGTTTGAACGGCTTGAAGTCGGGCCGCATTTGCGAGCCATTTCTGGTTTGAACGACTTAGAGTGGGCGGATGAACTTATTTACGGGCAATGGAACTATCCCGAACTCGCCTGGTTTGAACGCGGCAAGCCGGGCCAGGGGCATTTGCCGTTTTCTGGTTTGAGCGACCGAAGTGGGCGGATGAACTTATTTACGGGCTATGGAACTGTCCCGAACTCGCCTGGTTTGAACGGCTTGAAGTCGGGCCGACGAGCCATTTCTGGTTTGAACAAATTCCGAGCTGGGCGAGATGAACTTATTTACGGGCGAGGGAATTGTCCCAAACTCGTCTGGTTTGAACGGCTTCAAGTGGGCGGATGAAATTTGATGGGCGGCATCGCCGACAAAAGTAATAAGCTCGAGCCGACCTTCAAACATTGATGGGCGGCTGCCCTTAACGAATTTGATGGCATATGATTGCTTATTAAGTAACACTTCGATGTTAGGAACTTCAATCGAGATAAGTCATGATTCGACAAAGATGAGAATGACTCTACTCTTATAGTTCATGATATTATAAACTACAATAGTGGGGGGACTAATTGGTAATTTTAGCCTAAACCAAAAATTGATATCTCCAAATTGTGGAAAAAGACCTATTCATTTGTCAATTAGCAGTAGGCTATGGCTTGATTTATAACAACATATCGATTATACATTAAATTTTCTAGAGGGTTTATTGATTATGATTTAACATTAACCCATTGATGGGTCGGATTTCTCGATAAATTAAGCATTATTAGTAGCTATTGTTTGTGAGTCCTTTGATGATGCCTTGATTTGTTGACACATTTGGTGATTATATATAACTTAAATTATTTATTAGCCACATTACAACTTGAATTTCTTGAATAGTTCAATTATTGTGAGCACAATCTTTTATGAACTTGATTAGTACAAATTATTTATCAGTCTTTAGATTTGGGGGACTTGTCAACCCATGATTGTTTGATAAATGGTTTATCATGATTTTGATGATTTTGATTTTACACCAAAACAATGGTTTTAAAGGTTGTCCAAATACTCCTAAATGATTTAAAATGGTTTTAATATTTTTCGGAGTATTTCCTCAAGTTTATTTTCGATATAAAATTGGACAACACATTTAATGTTTTTAAGTCAATGGGTTTTTACATTGAAACTATGTTGTCCTAATACTCCCAATTGATCTAAAATGTCTCTACTATTTTTCGGAGTATTTATTGGAATTTATATCGAACAACACTTTTTGTGTAAATGTTTTATTTCTTCAAAACTATATTTCTAATGTTGTCCTAAATACTCTCGATCGGTTTAAAATGTTTTTACGAATTTTTCGGAGTATTTCTTGAGGTTTATTTTCGTCAAAAATCGGACAACATTGCATTTAGGCGGTCGACCGGTCGACCAAAGAGGCGACTGCACAGGAGCAAAACATCGAAACAAAACTTTGTTCTTTCGTTTTGGTCGGCAACTGACGCCGCCTTAGCCTTGGCCGAGGTGCACTTCGACCGGCCGCATGTTAATTTGCTGCGATATGTTTCAAACTTCTATTTACGTGCGGCCATGGTCCGCTCTATGCTTTGACAAACAAAATTCTAACCGTTGTCACGGCCAGACAACTTTCCCTTAAATTGTGGGATTGATTTCTAACGGCTATAATCTTGATTTTAATTGCAATTTTTGTAGATATCGATTCCAAGAGGAGCCTATCAAGTATCAATCATCTCCTATAAATAGAGGAAGAATTGAAGCAACAACATAAGAGAAAAAACTACAACACAACAAGATACACTCAAGAATACACTTGTTCTTACATTGTCTTATTTCTTGTTGTAATTTGCCTAGCTATTCACTTTCACATTCTTGAGGTCTAGGCTTTTCTTGATTACACTTGCACTCTATTGTATTATCAATTATCGAGTTGTAATCTTGAAATTTTGGGTTATCATTCAACACAAGATATCCTTGTGAGTGTTCTTGTGGTAAGAGCACACTTGGGTGATCTAGGTGTTAGGTGTGAGAAGATTGTGGTAATCTTCTTATTGAGGTGTTGAAGAATTTGGTATTCTTCAAGGTTGAAGATTGTGGTAATCTTCACAAGGTGCCGTTGGAGATTGTGGTAATCTTCAAGAAGAGATTGTGGTAATCTCAAAGGTGGTGTTGAAGAAGAGTGTGGTGCTCTTCAAGGTGTTGTAAGTTGAATTTGTATTAATTTTGGTAATTAATAAAATTCTTTTTCTTTTTGAAATCCATCCCGGATATCTTTGGGGTGGTAGAGGATTAGGCCCTAGGTGGGTTGAACCTCTTTAAATCGACGTGTGTTGTTTACATTCCGCACCTTTATTATTGTGTTTGAGCATTTGATTCTAAAAAGAGGGCGAAATCGAAAAGATGGAGATAATCTATTCACCCCCCCTCTAGATTATCGTAGCCGCTTGGACTTACAAGTGGTATCAGAGCCAAACTCTTTGGCAAGCTTGTTTCAAATCGCGAGTGAAGAGAAACGATCGTCGGCTATGAACGAAGCTCATCTTTCCGGCACCTCCACCACCAAGCCACCTCGGTTTGATTCCAAAAATTTTATATTTTGGAAAGAAAGAATGGAATGCTATTTACAAGGTTGCGGGTTTGATATTTGGAACACCATCATAAATGGAGAATCCATTCCGATGAAAGATACACCACACACCTCCAAAGGCTTCAAAAAGCTCAATGATGAAGAAAAGAAAATCATCTCCTTAAATGGTAAAACTCTTAATATTTTACTTTGTTCACTTACCACTTTGGAATTTGATCATGTTGTAGGTATTAGATCGGCACATGAAGTATGGCAAAAATTAGAAGCCATCTATGAAGTATATGCAAATGAAAGGAGCAACTCAAAAGCATCTACTTCACAAATGGATACAACATCAAATCCAACAACATGGGATAAGCCTTCTACAACCTCCCATGATGAACAAGTTGAACAATGCCTCATGGGCATCAAAGAAGAAAAAGAGGTAAGTTCTAAACCCTCTACTTCTTATGACAATGAATTGCAAAATGAATATAGTGATTTGCAAAATGATTATGATGAGCTACAAGATGAATTCCAATACTTACTTGTTAAATACAAAAATTTGAAAAAGGAATTCATTGTTTTGAAAAATGATAAGGATAGTTTATTTACTTCCTATGAATCACTATCATGTGCTCACACCACCACTATTGATAAGGTTAGAAATCTTGAGAAAGAAAATAGTACTCTTCTTGAGGATATAAATTGCTTAAAAAATGATTTATCTAAATCCAACTTGAGTACCTATAAGATGACCGATATTGTTGATTGTTGTGATAAATCGAAACTAGAACTTGATCATAAGCCTAAGGGTGTCAATCACATGAAAAAGAATCAAGTCTCTAAGCACATTGGTCATTATGCTCCTAGAATTATTACATGCTTTTATTGCGGTAAAAGGGTCATACGGTAAATACTTGTCGGACTAGAAATAGCTCTAATTATTGTTGGAGACCTAAAAGTCTCAAGACTAATCCTAAAGGACCCAAACACATGAGGGTACCACAAAAAATGTCATATTAGGTACCCTGAAATAATGATCGAAGAAAATTTATACCGCCAAGATGACATAAAATGACCGTTTCATTTGATCAAAGAAGGAGAAACTATTTTCGACAAAGCCAATTTCCAAGAAGAGGATATAATCAAAAATGGGAAGAATACAATCCTTGGAAATGGCAAAGACATCATCAACAAGATGATTTTCAAAGAAGAAGACTTTGAACAATGGGAAGGCAACAAACCTTGAAATGGAGTAATCAAAGAAGTCATCATCAACAAAATGACTTCTCGAGGAAAGATATCATCAACAATGGGAACAAAGACAACCCATGGAAATGGCGTAATTGGTAACCCGTATCTCTCCATTCAAATATGCATTTTATTTGTCTATTATGCATGTTTTTATTTGTGTCTTATTTGCAAAGTGAGTTTTCATATTTTTATTTTAAAATTAAGGTCTTCAATATATATTTGTGGTTTTAAAATATTTTGAAAAGAAGACCTTATATGATGTTTTTAAAAAACTCTTGTGCATTTTTAGACTCAAGTGGTTTATCATATCTTATGGATCTTTATGACATGAGCTTACTTGTGATATCTATTAGCCTACACTTTTATCATAATGATTTGTTCTAGATTTATTTTAAGAATTGTGTAGGATTTACATTTTTCACAAATGGCCATCTACGTCATTATTTGTCAAGAAAGGCATAAATTATCGAGGTACGTTTACTTGTGTTATTCTTACTCTTATAGACTCGATATATGTATTGCCATGTGCCTATATGCTTGTTTTTCATAGTATTTCATACAAGTGCCATTAAGAGGATTTTTAGTTTTTTTAAAGGCACTATTCGATATTTGATTGCACATATTTGATTTTGTCTACTCTTGTTCAAATACTTCTTTTAAATGAGGTCTCAACTATATGCTATCGGATTTTCAAATTTCAAAAAGAGACCTTTTGTAGCTTTCTTAAGCTTAATTGAACTTGCATAATTTATTAGACTCTTGATGATCTTCTAAATGCATAGTATGTGTTTCTTGCTTCATGGTCTATATATATATAGTGTTTATTCCTACTATGCTCTTTTGCAAGATATTTTGTGATTGATGATTGAGGCATGTTTTTACACTTTGGCTATTTTTTTCTTGCTTATATAAGCGATGCCGTTAATGAGTTTGTTAAGTTGTGTAGATGAGAAATGAAGTACTCCAAATATTAGTTACCTCAAAATATTTGGATGTAAATATTCTACTATGAACACCTTAGATCAATTGAATGCCCTATGATGATAGTGATGAAGAAGACAAAAGGGTATTCCTAACAAACTCGATGACCAAGGCAACATTGGTCGAACTAAGACGAGGTTAGTAGCTCGAAGGTATTTTCAAGAAGAAGGTAATTGATTTTGGTGTAACATTTGCACTCATAGCACATTTTGAAGCTATTTGCATTTTACTTGCCCATTCTTGCTTTAAGAAAATTTCAAGCTTTACCAAATGGATGTTGAATCAATTTTCTAAATGGTTTTATTCAAATAGAAGTCTATCGGGGTTTAAATTTTTCTAGGCCAAATGATCTTTATAAAGGCCTTGTATGGTTTCAAACAAGTACCCATGTATGGTATGATAGACTTAGCTATTTTTTGCTAAATGATTTTACAAGAGGTAAAGTTGATACTACTCTCTTCGTTTTTAATAAAGGGCAAGATTGTTTACTTGTGCATATTTATGAGAATATTTTTGGTGCTACTAATGAATATTTGTGCAAGATATGTTTTTCTAAGTTGATACTAGGTGAGCTTGAAATAAGTATGATGGGGAGCTCAATTTCTTGCTTGGACCAAGAAAATGGCTATATTTCAAAAGAACTCTTGAAGAAGTTAAGCATTGAAGAAAGAAAGAACCATCTCAACCTCTATGGCTAAAAATTGACAAAGGTTGAGAAAGGCATATCGGTTGACAAACAAATTCGAGGTATGTTTTCTTGAATTATTCCAATAGACTCGACAATCCATATCCCTTATGTCTATATGGCTCGACTTCAAAAACTATCCCAACGAATCTCATTAAAGTGCCATTAAAAGAAATTTTCAAATATTTGAAAGGCACTTTTTCTTATGACTTGTTGTATCCAAAGTCTCAAAACGTTATTATTTTTCGGGATAACAAGTCCTATGATAATAATTTTTCAAAATATGGTTCGTCATAATCGAACTAAACATATTGAGATTCGATAATTTTTTTAACGGGATTGCACGTTTAACAAAAACTTGAGATGTGTTTAATTCCGTCTCAAGGATCTCTCGCGGACTTTTTAATCGCTCAACGCCGAGCATTTTACCTCATTTCGAGCTTGATCATGACATAATGTATATTGAAAAATCGGATTTTTGGTTGAAAATTCGGATTTTGGAAAAAATGACAGACAGTGGGCTGAAAGGGTTGAGGTTGAGGGCAACCGCCCTCAACGTCGACCGTCGCCCTCAACCTCGACCGTGCGCCTAGGCTATAATTTGGATTAAAATGGTTCTGTCTTTGACATTCGTCACTTTGACACATTTTGGCCATTTTTCGTCCCTTTGCAAATTTCACACACAATTCACTTCAAATGAGTTTTGATGCATGAATTATATATTTTGGGGATTATCTAGCTCGACTATCATCATCATTGCTCGTCTTTACCGATTGAATGGTAAGAATTTCACTATCTTTAGCTCAATTGGGTTGAACCATTGAGTTTGTGGCTTATATGTATTTTCTTGATGTAATTCATATATGTTTGTGATGAGCTTATTGATTGTTGATGAATGATATTTGTTAAATAGTATTTGGTGATGAAAAACTTGGCTTGGTTTCACTTACAAGGGCTATATATAACTTTTTCTATTTTTGACGCCCGCCAGTGTTCGATAAAACGTTTCAATGAAAAATTCATCACCTACATGACTCTCTCGATTTCAAAAGTCTCATATATTTATAGAGATCATGTTTTTGCAAATCAAATGATTTTTCAAAAGCTTCTACAAGTCGTATGATTCGACTCTTCTATTTGGTTTAAAAGCTTCAATGTTCAAATGGCTCGATACATCGGTTTACTTGCGCACTTTGATAAAAATATATGATGTATTTATCGTGCTAACATTCTTTTTGATGATTCCAAAGGGGAGAAACATGTTATAAGCTCATTAGCTCAATAAAAGCTAAGATAAGCTTAAAGAAAAAGAAGCTATAAGCTATGGCTTCATAAAGCCATAAGTTGTGGATCATATTTAGTTCACTTGGTGCATTATGGTTATGTATGAATCATGGTCCATTGGTTGTAGTATGGATTTATATACGGTTCTAATGATGTATCTTTGACAGGGGGAGCTTTTAAGTTATTGATACTTAAGCTCAATATCGAAAAGCTAATATTTTAGCTTATGTTTAAGTTGCTTCTATATAACTCTTGTTGTGCATGTTGATAGGGGGAGCATTTGCTATATGTGTTTGAATATCTCTACTCCCATCCTTGTGTTTTTATTGCATGGAATGTTGTCGCTCAACGGATAGTTCTCTTTTAACCTAGAAAAATTGTTTTGTTTTCAAAATCGACCTCGTTAAAATTGTTTTGGTTTGTAATCATCAAAAAGGGGGAGATTGTTTGATAAATGGTTTATCATGATTTTGATGATTTTGATTTTACACCAAAACAATGGTTTTAAAGGTTGTCCAAATACTCCTAAATGATTTAAAATGGTTTTAAAATTTTTCTGAGTATTTCCTCAAGTTTATTTTCGATATAAAATTGGACAACACATTTAATGTTTTTAAGTCAATGGGTTTTTACATTGAAACTATGTTGTCCTAATACTCCCAATTGATCTAAAATGTCTCTACTATTTTTCGGAGTATTTATTGGAATTTATATCGAACAACACTTTTTGTGTAAATGTTTTATTTCTTCAAAACTATATTTCTAATGTTGTCCTAAATACTCCCGATCGGTTTAAAATGTTTTTACGAATTTTTCGGAGTATTTCTTGAGGTTTATTTTCGTCAAAAATCGGACAACATTGCATTTAGCGGTCGGCCGGCGACAAAGAGGCGACGTGCACTGGAGCAAAACATCGAAACAAAACTTTGTTCTTTCGTTTTGGTCGGTCAACCGTCGCCCTAGCCTTGACCGGTCGAGGTGCACTTGACCGGTCGCCCTATGTTAATTTGCTGCGATATGTTTCAAACTTCTATTTAAATGCGGCCGTCGCATCTATGCTTTGACAAAGAAAATTCTAACCGTTGTGCAAATGAGACAACTTTCCCTAAATTGTGGGATTGATTTCTAACAGCTATAATCTTGATTTTAATTGCAATTTTTTGTAGATATCAGATTCCAAGAGGAGCCTATCAAGTATCAATCATCTCCTATAAATAGAGGAAGAATTGAAGCAACAACATAAGAGAGAAAACTACAACACAACAAGATACACTCAAGAATACACTTGTTCTTACATTGTCTTATTTCTTGTTGTAATTTGCCTAGCTATTCACTTTCACATTCTTGAGGTCTAGGCTTTTCTTGATTACACTTGCACTCTATTGTATTATCAATTATCGAGTTGTAATCTTGAAATTTTGGGTTATCATTCAACACAAGATATCCTTGTGAGTGTTCTTGTGGTAAGAGCACACTTGGGTGATCTAGGTGTTAGGTGTGAGAAGATTGTGGTAATCTTCTTATTGAGGTGTTGAAGAATTTGGTATTCTTCAAGGTTGAAGATTGTGGTAATCTTCACAAGGTGCCGTTGGAGATTGTGGTAATCTTGAAGAGATTGTGGTAATCTCAAAGGTGGTGTTGAAGAAGAGTGTGGTGCTCTTCAAGGTGTTGTAAGTTGAATTTGTATTAATTTTGGTAATTAATAAAATTCTTTTTCTTTTTGAAATCCATCCCGGATATACTGGGGTGGTAGAGGATTAGGCCCTAGGTGGGTTGAACCTCTTTAAATCGACGTGTGTTGTTTACATTCCGCACCTTTATTATTGTGTTTGAGCATTTGATTCTAAAAAGAGGGCGAAATCGAAAAGATGGAGATAATCTATTCACCCCCCCTCTAGATTATCGTAGCCGCTTGGACTTACAAGTGGTATCAGAGCCAAACTCTTTGGCAAGCTTGTTTCAAATCGCGAGTGAAGAGAAACGATCGTCGGCTATGAACGAAGCTCATCTTTCCGGCACCTCCACCACCAAGCCACCTCGGTTTGATTCCAAAAATTTTATATTTTGGAAAGAAAGAATGGAATGCTATTTACAAGGTTGCGGGTTTGATATTTGGAACACCATCATAAATGGAGAATCCATTCCGATGAAAGATACACCACACACCTCCAAAGGCTTCAAAAAGCTCAATGATGAAGAAAAGAAAATCATCTCCTTAAATGGTAAAGCTCTTAATATTTTACTTTGTTCACTTACCACTTTGGAATTTGATCATGTTGTAGGTATTAGATCGGCACATGAAGTATGGCAAAATTAGAAGCCATCTATGAAGTATATGCAAATGAAAGGAGCAACTCAAAAGCATCTACTTCACAAATGGATACAACATCAAATCCAACAACATGGGATAAGCCTTCTACAACCTCCCATGATGAACAAGTTGAACAATGCCTCATGGGCATCAAAGAAGAAAAAGAGGTAAGTTCTAAACCCTCTACTTCTTATGACAATGAATTGCAAAATGAATATAGTGATTTGCAAAATGATTATGATGAGCTACAAGATGAATTCCAATACTTACTTGTTAAATACAAAAATTTGAAAAAGGAATTCATTGTTTTGAAAAATGATAAGGATAGTTTATTTACTTCCTATGAATCACTATCATGTGCTCACACCACCACTATTGATAAGGTTAGAAATCTTGAGAAAGAAAATAGTACTCTTCTTGAGGATATAAATTGCTTAAAAAATAATTTATCTAAATCCAACTTGAGTACCTATAAGATGACCGATATTGTTGATTGTTGTGATAAATCGAAACTAGAACTTGATCATAAGCCTAAGGGTGTCAATCACATGAAAAAGAATCAAGTCTCTAAGCACATTGGTCATTATGCTCCTAGAATTATTACATGCTTTTATTGCGGTAAAAAGGGTCATACGGTAAATACTTGTCGGACTAGAAATAGCTCTAATTATTGTTGGAGACCTAAAAGTCTCAAGACTAATCCTAAAGGACCCAAACACATGAGGGTACCACAAAAAAATGTCATATTAGGTACCCGGCGAAATAATGATCGAAGAAAATTTATACCGCCAAGATGACATAAAATGACCGTTTCATTTGATCAAAGAAGGAGAAACTATTTTCGACAAAGCCAATTTCCAAGAAGAGGATATAATCAAAAATGGGAAGAATACAATCCTTGGAAATGGCAAAGACATCATCAACAAGATGATTTTCAAAGAAGAAGAGACTTTGAACAATGGGAAGGCAACAAACCATGGAAATGGAGTAATCAAAGAAGTCATCATCAACAAAATGACTTCTCAAGGGAAAGATATCATCAACAATGGGAACAGCACAACCCATGGAAATGGCGTAATTGGTAACCCGTATCTCTCCATTCAAATATGCATTTTATTTGTCTATTATGCATGTTTTTATTTGTGTCTTATTTGCAAAGTGAGTTTTCATATTTTTATTTTAAAATTAAGGTCTTCAATATATATTTGTGGTTTTAAAATATTTTGAAAAGAAGACCTTATATGATGTTTTTAAAAAACTCTTGTGCATTTTTAGACTCAAGTGGTTTATCATATCTTATGGATCTTTATGACATGAGCTTACTTGTGATATCTATTAGCCTACACTTTTATCATAATGATTTGTTCTAGATTTATTTTAAGAATTGTGTAGGATTTACATTTTTCACAAATGGCCATCTACGTCATTATTTGTCAAGAAAGGCATAAATTATCGAGTACGTTTACTTGTGTTATTCTTACTCTTATAGACTCGATATATGTATTGCCATGTGCCTATATGCTTGTTTTTCATAGTATTTCATACAAGTGCCATTAAGAGGATTTTTAGTTTTTTAAAGGCACTATTCGATATTTGATTGCACATATTTGATTTTGTCTACTCTTGTTCAAATACTTTTTTAAATGAGGTCTCAACTATATGCTATCGGATTTTCAAATTTCAAAAAGAGACCTTTTGTAGCTTTCTTAAGCTTAATTGAACTTGCATAATTTATTAGACTCTTGATGATCTTCTAAATGCATAGTATGTGTTTCTTGCTTCATGGTCTATATATATATAGTGTTTATTCCTACTATGCTCTTTTTGCAAGATATTTTGTGATTGATGATTGAGGCATGTTTTTACACTTTGGCTATTTTTTCTTGCTTATATAAGCGATGCCGTTAATGAGTTTGTTAAGTTGTGTAGATGAGAAATGAAGTACTCCAAATATTAGTTACCTCAAAATATTTGGATGTAAATATTCTACTATGAACACCTTAGATCAATTGAATGCCCTATGATGATAGTGATGAAGAAGACAAAAAGGGTATTCCGGAACAAACTCGATGACCAAGGCAACATTGGTCGAACTAAGACGAGGTTAGTAGCTCGAAGGTATTTTCAAGAAGAAGGTAATTGATTTTGGTGTAACATTTGCACTCATAGCACATTTTGAAGCTATTTGCATTTTACTTGCCCATTCTTGCTTTAAGAAAATTTCAAGCTTTACCAAATGGATGTTGAATCCAATTTTCTAAATGGTTTTATTCAAATAGAAGTCTATCGGGGTTTAAATTTTTCTAGGCCAAATGATCTTTATAAAGGCCTTGTATGGTTTCAAACAAGTACCCCATGTATGGTATGATAGACTTAGCTATTTTTTGCTAAATGATTTTACAAGAGGTAAAGTTGATACTACTCTCTTCGTTTTTAATAAAGGGCAAGATTGTTTACTTGTGCATATTTATGAGAATATTTTTCGTGCTACTAATGAATATTTGTGCAAGATATGTTTTTCTAAGTTGATACTAGGTGAGCTTGAAATAAGTATGATGGGGGAGCTCAATTTCTTGCTTGGACCAAGAAAATGGCTATATTTCAAAAGAACTCTTGAAGAAGTTAAGCATTGAAGAAAGAAAGAACCATCTCAACCTCTATGGCTAAAAATTGACAAAGGTTGAGAAAGGCATATCGGTTGACAAACAAATTCGAGGTATGTTTTCTTGAATTATTCCAATAGACTCGACAATCCATATCCCTTATGTCTATATGGCTCGACTTCAAAAACTATCCCAACGAATCTCATTAAAGTGCCATTAAAAGAAATTTTCAAATATTTGAAAGGCACTTTTTCTTATGACTTGTTGTATCCAAAGTCTCAAAACGTTATTATTTTTCGGGATAACAAGTCCGGTGATAATAATTTTTCAAAATATGGTTCGTCATAATCGAACTAAACATATTGAGATTCGATAATTTTTTAACGGGATTGCACGTTTAACAAAAACTTGAGATGTGTTTAATTCCGTCTCAAGGATCTCTCGCGGACTTTTTAATCGCTCAACGCCGAGCATTTTACCTCATTTCGAGCTTGATCATGACATAATGTATATTGAAAAAATCGGATTTTTGGTTGAAAATTCGGATTTTGGAAAAAATGACAGACAGTGGGCTGGTGAAAGGGTTGAGGGCAAATCGTCGCCCTCAACGCCGACCGGTCGCCGCCCTCAACCTCGACCGGTCGCCTAGGCTATAATTTGGATTAAAATGGTTCTGTCTTCAGCATTCGTCACTTTGACACATTTTGGCCATTTTTCGTCCCCTTTGCAAATTTCACACACAATTCACTTCAAATGAGTTTTGATGCATGAATTATATATTTTGGGGATTATCTAGCTCGACTATCATCATCATTGCTCGTCTTTACCGATTGAATGGTAAGAATTTCACTATCTTTAGCTCAATTGGGTTGAACCCTTGAGTTTGTGGCTTATATGTATTTTTCTTGATGTAATTCATATATGTTTGTGATGAGCTTATTGATTGTTGATGAATGATATTTGTTAAATAGTATTTGGTGATGAAAAACTTGGCTTGGTTTCACTTACAAGGGCTATATATAACTTTTTCTATTTTTGACGCCCGCCAAGTGTTCGATAAAACGTTTCAATGAAAAATTCATCACCTACATGACTCTCTCGATTTCAAAAGTCTCATATATTTATAGAGATCATGTTTTTGCAAATCAAATGATTTTTCAAAAGCTTCTACAAGTCGTATGATTCGACTCTTCTATTTGGTTTAAAAGCTTCAATGTTCAAATGGCTCGATACATCGGTTTACTTGCGCACTTTGATAAAAATATATGATGTATTTATCGTGCTAACATTCTTTTTGATGATTCCAAAGGGGGAGAAACATGTTATAAGCTCATTAGCTCAATAAAAGCTAAGATAAGCTTAACGAAAAGAAGCTATAAGCTATGGCTTCATAAAGCCATAAGTTGTGGATCATATTTAGTCCACTTGGTGCATTATGGTTATGTATGAATCATGGTCCATTGGTTGTAGTATGGATTTATATACGGTTCTAATGATGTATCTTTGACAGGGGAGCTTTTAAGTTATTGATACTTAAGCTCAATATCGAAAAGCTAATATTTTAGCTTATGTTTAAGTTGCTTCTATATAACTCTTGTTGTGCATGTTGATAGGGGGAGCATTTGCTATATGTGTTTGAATATCTCTACTCCCATCCTTGTGTTTTTATTGCATGGAATGTTGTCGCTCACAACGGATAGTTCTCTTTAACCGGTAAAATTGTTTTGTTTTCAAAATCGACCTCGTTAAAATTGTTTTGGTTTGTAATCATCAAAAAGGGGGAGATTGTTTGATAAATGGTTTATCATGATTTTGATGATTTTGATTTTACACCAAAACAATGGTTTTAAAGGTTGTCCAAATACTCCTAAATGATTTAAAATGGTTTTAATATTTTTCGAGTATTTCCTCAAGTTTATTTTCGATATAAAATTGGACAACACATTTAATGTTTTTAAGTCAATGGGTTTTTACATTGAAACTATGTTGTCCTAATACTCCCAATTGATCTAAAATGTCTCTACTATTTTTCTGGAGTATTTATTGAATTTATATCGAACAACACTTTTTGTGTAAATGTTTTATTTCTTCAAAACTATATTTCTAATGTTGTCCTAAATACTCTCGATCGGTTTAAAATGTTTTTACGAATTTTTCGGAGTATTTCTTGAGGTTTATTTTCGTCAAAAATCGGACAACATTGCATTTAGGCGGTAAATGACCGGCCGACCAAAGAGGCGACCGTGCACAGGAGCAAAACATCGAAATGAAACTTTGTTCTTTCAGGTTTTGGTCGAACCAACCGTCGAGGTGCACTTCGACCGGTCGCCCTATGTTAATTTGCTGCGATATGTTTCAAACTTCTATTTCTCGTAAATGCGGCCGTCGCTCTATGCTTTGACAAACAAAATTCTAACCGTTGTGCAAAGAGACAACTTTCCCTTAAATTGTGGGATTGATTTCTAACAGCTATAATCTTGATTTTAATTGCAATTTTTTGTAGATATCGATTCCAAGAGGAGCCTATCAAGTATCAATCATCTCCTATAAATAGAGGAAGAATTGAAGCAACAACATAAGAGAGAAAACTACAACACAACAAGATACACTCAAGAATACACTTGTTCTTACATTGTCTTATTTCTTGTTGTAATTTGCCTAGCTATTCACTTTCACATTCTTGAGGTCTAGGCTTTTCTTGATTACACTTGCACTCTATTGTATTATCAATTATCGAGTTGTAATCTTGAAATTTTGGGTTATCATTCAACACAAGATATCCTTGTGAGTGTTCTTGTGGTAAGAGCACACTAGGGTGATCTAGGTGTTAGGTGTGAGAAGATTGTGGTAATCTTCTTATTGAGGTGTTGAAGAATTTGGTATTCTTCAAGGTTGAAGATTGTGGTAATCTTCACAAGGTGCCGTTGGAGATTGTGGTAATCTTCAAGAAGAGATTGTGGTAATCTCAAAGGTGGTGTTGAAGAAGAGTGTGGTGCTCTTCAATGTGTTGTAAGTTGAATTTGTATTAATTTTGGTAATTAATAAAATTCTTTTTCTTTTTGAAATTCATCCCGGATATACTGGGGTGGTAGAGGATTAGGCCCTAGGTGGGTTGAACCTCTTTAAATCGACGTGTGTTGTTTACATTCCGCACCTTATTATTGTGTTTGAGCATTTGATTCTAAAAAGAGGGCGAAATCGAAAAGATGGAGATAATCTATTCACCCCCCCTCTAGATTATCGTAGCCGCTTGGACTTACAAGTGGTATCAGAGCCAAACTCTTTGGCAAGCTTGTTTCAAATCGCGAGTGAAGAGAAACGATCGTCGGCTATGAACGAAGCTCATCTTTCCCTACACTCCACCACCAAGCCACCTCGGTTTGATTCCAAAAATTTTATATTTTGGAAAGAAAGAATGGAATGCTATTTACAAGGTTGCGGGTTTGATATTTGGAACACCATCATAAATGGAGAATCCATTCCGATGAAAGATACACCACACACCTCCAAAGGCTTCAAAAAGCTCAATGATGAAGAAAAGAAAATCATCTCCTTAAATGGTAAAGCTCTTAATATTTTACTTTGTTCACTTACCACTTTGGAATTTGATCATGTTGTAGGTATTAGATCGGCACATGAAGTATGGCAAAATTAGAAGCCATCTATGAAGTATATGCAAATGAAAGGAGCAACTCAAAAGCATCTACTTCACAAATGGATACAACATCAAATCCAACAACATGGGATAAGCCTTCTACAACCTCCCATGATGAACAAGTTGAACAATGCCTCATGGGCATCAAAGAAGAAAAAGAGGTAAGTTCTAAACCCTCTACTTCTTATGACAATGAATTGCAAAATGAATATAGTGATTTGCAAAATGATTATGATGAGCTACAAGATGAATTCCAATACTTACTTGTTAAATACAAAAATTTGAAAAAGGAATTCATTGTTTTGAAAAATGATAAGGATAGTTTATTTACTTCCTATGAATCACTATCATGTGCTCACACCACCACTATTGATAAGGTTAGAAATCTTGAGAAAGAAAATAGTACTCTTCTTGAGGATATAAATTGCTTAAAAAATAATTTATCTAAATCCAACTTGAGTACCTATAAGATGACTGATATTGTTGATTGTTGTGATAAATCGAAACTAGAACTTGATCATAAGCCTAAGGGTGTCAATCACATGAAAAAGAATCAAGTCTCTAAGCACATTGGTCATTATGCTCCTAGAATTATTACATGCTTTTATTGCGGTAAAAAGGGTCATACGGTAAATACTTGTCGGACTAGAAATAGCTCTAATTATTGTTGGAGACCTAAAAGTCTCAAGACTAATCCTAAAGGACCCAAACACATGAGGGTACCACAAAAAAATGTCATATTAGGTACCCGGCGAAATAATGATCGAAGAAAATTTATACCGCCAAGATGACATAAAATGACCGTTTCATTTGATCAAAGAAGGAGAAACTATTTTCGACAAAGCCAATTTCCAAGAAGAGGATATAATCAAAAATGGGAAGAATACAATCCTTGGAAATGGCAAAGACATCATCAACAAGATGATTTTCAAAGAAGAAGAGACTTTGAACAATGGGAAGGCAACAAACCTTGGAAATGGAGTAATCAAAGAAGTCATCATCAACAAAATGACTCCTCAAGGGAAAGATATCATCAACAATGGGAACAGCACAACCCATGGAAATGGCGTAATTGGTAACCCGTATCTCTCCATTCAAATATGCATTTTATTTGTCTATTATGCATGTTTTTATTTGTGTCTTATTTGCAAAGTGAGTTTTCATATTTTTATTTTAAAATTAAGGTCTTCAATATATATTTGTGGTTTTAAAATATTTTGAAAAGAAGACCTTATATGATGTTTTTAAAAAACTCTTGTGCATTTTTAGACTCAAGTGGTTTATCATATCTTATGGATCTTTATGGCATGAGCTTACTTGTGATATCTATTAGCCTACACTTTTATCATAATGATTTGTTCTAGATTTATTTTAAGAATTGTGTAGGATTTACATTTTTCACAAATGGCCATCTACGTCATTATTTGTCAAGAAAGGCATAAATTATCGAGGTACGTTTACTTGTGTTATTCTTACTCTTATAGACTCGATATATGTATTGCCATGTGCCTATATGCTTGTTTTTCATAGTATTTCATACAAGTGCCATTAAGAGGATTTTTAGTTTTTTTAAAGGCACTATTCGATATTTGATTGCACATATTTGATTTTGTCTACTCTTGTTCAAATACTTCTTTTAAATGAGGTCTCAACTATATGCTATCGGATTTTCAAATTTCAAAAAGAGACCTTTTGTAGCTTTCTTAAGCTTAATTGAACTTGCATAATTTATTAGACTCTTGATGATCTTCTAAATGCATAGTATGTGTTTCTTGCTTCATGGTCTATATATATATAGTGTTTATTCCTACTATGCTCTTTTGCAAGATATTTTGTGATTGATGATTGAGGCATGTTTTTACACTTTGGCTATTTTTTTTTGCTTATATAAGCGATGCCGTTAATGAGTTTGTTAAGTTGTGTAGATGAGAAATGAAGTACTCCAAATATTAGTTACCTCAAAATATTTGGATGTAAATATTCTACTATGAACACCTTAGATCAATTGAATGCCCTATGATGATAGTGATGAAGAAGACAAAAAGGGTATTCCGGAACAAACTCGATGACCAAGGCAACATTGGTCGAACTAAGACGAGGTTAGTAGCTCGAAGGTATTTTCAAGAAGAAGGTAATTGATTTTGGTGTAACATTTGCACTCATAGCACATTTTGCAGCTATTTGCATTTTACTTGCCCATTCTTGCTTTAAGAAAATTTCAAGCTTTACCAAATGGATGTTGAATCCAATTTTCTAAATGGTTTTATTCAAATAGAAGTCTATCGGGTTTAAATTTTTCTAGGCCAAATGATCTTTATAAAGGCCTTGTATGGTTTCAAACAAGTACCCCATGTATGGTATGATAGACTTAGCTATTTTTTTGCTAAATGATTTTACAAGAGGTAAAGTTGATACTACTCTCTTCGTTTTTAATAAAGGGCAAGATTGTTTACTTGTGCATATTTATGAGAATATTTTTCGTGCTACTAATGAATATTTGTGCAAGATATGTTTTTCTAAGTTGATACTAGGTGAGCTTGAAATAAGTATGATGGGGAGCTCAATTTCTTGCTTGGACCAAGAAAATGGCTATATTTCAAAAGAACTCTTGAAGAAGTTAAGCATTGAAGAAAGAAAGAACCATCTCAACCTCTATGGCTAAAAATTGACAAAGGTTGAGAAAGGCATATCGGTTGACAAACAAATTCGAGGTATGTTTTCTTGAATTATTCCAATAGACTCGACAATCCATATCCCTTATGTCTATATGGCTCGACTTCAAAAACTATCCCAACGAATCTCATTAAAGTGCCATTAAAAGAAATTTTCAAATATTTGAAAGGCACTTTTCTTATGACTTGTTGTATCCAAAGTCTCAAAACGTTATTATTTTTCGGGATAACAAGTTCGGTGATAATAATTTTTCAAAATATGGTTCGTCATAATCGAACTAAACATATTGAGATTCGATAATTTTTTAACGGGATTGCACGTTTAACAAAAACTTGAGATGTGTTTAATTCCGTCTCAAGGATCTCTCGCGGACTTTTTAATCGCTCAACGCCGAGCATTTTACCTCATTTCGAGCTTGATCATGACATAATGTATATTGAAAAAATCGGATTTTTGGTTGAAAATTCGGATTTTGGAAAAAATGACAGACAGTGGGCTGAAAGGGTTGAGGGCAACCGGTCGCTCTCAACGTCGACCGGTCGCCCTCAACCTCGACCGGCCGCCTAGGCTATAATTTGGATTAAAATGGTTCTGTCTTGATTCGTCACTTTGACACATTTTGGCCATTTTTCGTCCCTTTGCAAATTTCACACACAATTCACTTCAAATGAGTTTTGATGCATGAATTATATATTTTGGGGATTATCTAGCTCGACTATCATCATCATTGCTCGTCTTTACCGATTGAATGGTAAGAATTTCACTATCTTTAGCTCAATTGGGTTGAACCCTTGAGTTTGTGGCTTATATGTATTTTTCTTGATGTAATTCATATATGTTTGTGATGAGCTTATTGATTGTTGATGAATGATATTTGTTAAATAGTATTTGGTGATGAAAAACTTGGCTTGGTTTCACTTACAAGGGCTATATATAACTTTTTCTATTTTTGACGCCCGCCAAGTGTTCGATAAAATGTTTCAATGAAAAATTCATCACCTACATGACTCTCTCGATTTCAAAAGTCTCATATATTTATAGAGATCATGTTTTTGCAAATCAAATGATTTTTCATAAGCTTCTACAAGTCGTATGATTCGACTCTTCTATTTGGTTTAAAAGCTTCAATGTTCAAATGGCTCGATACATCGGTTTACTTGCGCACTTTGATAAAAATATATGATGTATTTATCGTGCTAACATTCTTTTTGATGATTCCAAAGGGGGAGAAACATGTTATAAGCTCATTAGCTCAATAAAAGCTAAGATAAGCTTAACGAAAAGAAGCTATAAGCTATGGCTTCATAAAGCCATAAGTTGTGGATCATATTTAGTCCACTTGGTGCATTATGGTTATGTATGAATCATGGTCCATTGGTTGTAGTATGGATTTATATACGGTTCTAATGATGTATCTTTGACAGGGGGAGCTTTTAAGTTATTGATACTTAAGCTCAATATCGAAAAGCTAATATTTTAGCTTATGTTTAAGTTGCTTCTATATAACTCTTGTTGTGCATGTTGATAGGGGGAGCATTTGCTATATGTGTTTGAATATCTCTACTCCCATCCTTGTGTTTTTATTGCATGGAATGTTGTCGCTCACAACGGATAGTTCTCTTTAACCTTAGAAAAATTGTTTTGTTTTCAAAATCGACCTTGTTAAAATTGTTTTGGTTTGTAATCATCAAAAAGGGGGAGATTGTTTGATAAATGGTTTATCATGATTTTGATGATTTTGATTTTACACCAAAACAATGGTTTTAAAGGTTGTCCAAATACTCCTAAATGATTTAAAATGGTTTTAATATTTTTCGGAGTATTTCCTCAAGTTTATTTTCGATATAAAATTGGACAACACATTTAATGTTTTTAAGTCAATGGGTTTTTACATTGAAACTATGTTGTCCTAATACTCCCAATTGATCTAAAATGTCTCTACTATTTTTCGGAGTATTTATTGGAATTTATATCGAACAACACTTTTTGTGTAAATGTTTTATTTCTTCAAAACTATATTTCTAATGTTGTCCTAAATACTCTCGATCGGTTTAAAATGTTTTTACGAATTTTTCTGAGTATTTCTTGAGGTTTATTTTCGTCAAAAATCGGACAACATTGCATTTAGGCGGTCGACCAAATCGACCAAAGAGGCGACCGTGCACTGGAGCAAAACATCGAAATGCAGAAACTTTGTTCTTTCGCTTTTGGTCGGTCAACCGGTCGCCCTAGCCTTGACCGTCGAGGTGCACTTCGACCGGTCGCCCTATGTTAATTTGCTTTGCGATATGTTTCAAACTTCTATTTAAATCGTGCGACGGTCGCTTCTATGCTTTGACAACAAAATTCTAACCGTTGTGCAGCAGACAACTTTCCCTTAAATTGTGGGATTGATTTCTAACAGCTATAATCTTGATTTTAATTGCAATTTTTTGTAGATATCAGATTCCAAGAGGAGCCTATCAAGTATCAATCATCTCCTATAAATAGAGGAAGAATTGAAGCAACAACATAAGAGAGAAAACTACAACACAACAAGATACACTCAAGAATACACTTGTTCTTACATTGTCTTATTTCTTGTTGTAATTTGCCTAGCTATTCACTTTCACATTCTTGAGGTCTAGGCTTTTCTTGATTACACTTGCACTCTATTGTATTATCAATTATCGAGTTGTAATCTTGAAATTTTGGGTTATCATTCAACACAAGATATCCTTGTGAGTGTTCTTGTGGTAAGAGCACACTTGGGTGATCTAGGTGTTAGGTGTGAGAAGATTGTGGTAATCTTCTTATTGAGGTGTTGAAGAATTTGGTATTCTTCAAGGTTGAAGATTGTGGTAATCTTCACAAGGTGCCGTTGGAGATTGTGGGTAATCTTCAAGAAGAGATTGTGGTAATCTCAAAGGTGGTGTTGAAGAAGAGTGTGGTGCTCTTCAAGGTGTTGTAAGTTGAATTTGTATTAATTTTGGTAATTAATAAAATTCTTTTTCTTTTGAAATCCATCCCTGGATATCTTTGGGGTGGTAGAGGATTAGGCCCTAGGTGGGTTGAACCTCTTTAAATCGACGTGTGTTGTTTACATTCCGCACCTTTATTATTGTGTTTGAGCATTTGATTCTAAAAAGAGGGCGAAATCGAAAAGATGGAGATAATCTATTCACCCCCCTCTAGATTATCGTAGCCGCTTGGACTTACAATGATCTCCTATATATACTCGATTGATCTATAAAGCTTGTCTAGTTTTGATACAACATGAGAGCTGGGTTAGTGAGGTCAGAAGACCTACTATAGCCACAGTGTGAAAACTGAGCTAGATGGTGATTTTGAACACTTATTCAAATATGCTATAAGAAACAATTCTACTCTTGCAGTTCACTTTGTGAAGAACAAGAGTGGGGGGACTAATTGATACGGCCTAAATTGGTCCTATTGAATTGGATCAATAGAATTTGGGCCTCAATATTGAAAATGGGCTCAAATACGAATATGGACTCTATTAGGGCTCTACTTGGTATACTCTTATATAAAGGGAGTATTCTATCCTCTTCTCTTCTACATTATCTCTACACATGAATTATTTAATTATTCTCTTTCGATAGAGTTCTGACTTGAGCGTCGGAGAGGGTACGCCGGAGCAACCCTCTGGCCCCCCTTTTTGTGCAGGTCAACGGAGGAGTTCAGTCGAAGTACGAATCCGGAGGAGTGGAGTAATTTTTGGGATCAACCAAATTACCTTCAAACAAAATATACAACATATTATACGTATACATGCATCAATATATAGTTAGGTATGCGTAAATTCAATATCGTTGGGTCCAAAAAAAATTCATAAATGCCTGGAAATAATAATAAGTTTGCAAGCTAACATTTATGATTTATTTATGCAAATTTCCGAACAGTACCATATGCACAATAATACAACTATATATACATCAAGGTAATGCTAAAAATGCAACATTTATGAGAATCATAAATACCTAAAAATGTCGAACAAAGATTTTTGGGACTATTATACGAATTTGTATGCTTCGAATCATTTTTATAATTAACTATGAAACATATTATACGTACATATGCATCAATATATAGTTAGATATGCATAAATCCAATATCGTTGGGACCACAAAAAAATCATAAACGCCCGGGGATACAAATTTATTTATGAAAATTTTTGGAACATTACCATATGCAAATTTTCATTTTTTTTATAGAGATTAGAGGTTTTTGGAGGTGATTATCATTGATTGCACTTCCTAAATTATAGGTAATAAATATGGTAAGTTAGAATAATACAAATCTTGTTAGTTGAACGATTTTTATTGATTGACAGATATGCCCTCACTCGAAAATCATGATATACAATGCTTCTATATTTAATGTTTCAATCTCAACCATCCGATAATTAATTATAACGGTTCAGATTAGGTCTCACGGTCTCACCGCAAGAGATGGTCTCACAAGAACCAACCCCTATATATATATATATATATATATATATATATATATATAGGATTTGGTTCAAATGAGACCACCCTCCCTCGGTGAGACAATGTGGATTCATCTTACCTATTGATCTTAAAAAATGAAGGGATGTGATTAATTCATTTTTTTTTAATTTCCCCGATTTCCGCCAATTTAAGGGTAAGGTGGTAATTTTGTAATTCAAATTAGTGGTCCCAGTGGATTTTATGGCTGAGATATAAACTCATGGATTTTGTGGCGGAATTTAAGGAACCTTTTTCTTTCCAAATATTTTTATTTTACAAAGATAGTTAGGGTTCTTCTATCTTGCATAATTAGACATCAAATAATGCATATTTATTTATTTTGTTGGCACTGCTTTTTCTAAAACAATACATAATTGAATATAACGTCTCGCATATTTAGTTATTCTACACCGCATAAATAGGTTCAATATAATGCATATTTAGTTATGAAAATGGGATGTTGCTTTTGGAAATTATGAAAATAGGATGTTACATATTGTACTGCATATTTAGTTATTCCACAATGCATAGATAGTTTCTAGATAATGCATAGTTAGTTGATTTTGTTGCATAGTTTATGACGTCTTGCATAGTTTGGTATACTGTATTACATATTAGTTTTTTTACGCTGCATAGATAGTTTTCAGATAATGCATATTTAGTTAATTTTTATTGCATATTTTCAAATATGTAATATCCTACAGATATATGCATCGTTCCATAATTATCTATGCAACGTTTCATAAGTATTTATACATCATTTCATAAGTATCTATGCATCGTCTTATTCGTGAAAATTACAGTTTTTTAAGATTTTATGTTAATGGCCAGTTTCGAGTTCTCCATTGATGTCTACATAGATGCATCGTCTTATTCATGGTCGTCTCTTCATTTGGAATAGAAATCATCTTCTTCTTCACAATTTTTTTTCTCTGATTTTCAGTTTTTTTTCTCTGTAAAATAAGTTTATAAAGTGTAGGCTATATATAAACGAGTTTAGTTCTCCATCGTTGTTTTTTCATTTGAAACATAAATTGCATCCTCTTCACTGTTTTTTTTTCACAGTTCGAGTTCTTCCATTTGCGTTAATGGAGGAACTGATAAAGAGAGGGAGAGATGGAGAGAGACGTGTGTGTGTGTGTGTGTGTGTGTGAGTGAGAGAGAGAGAGAGAGAGAGAGAGAGAGAGAGAGAGAGAGAGAGATGTGAGAGTTGAGAGATGGATGAGAGAGAAAGAGATTTGATTCCATTTTTATAATTACCTTGTTATGTTATTTTACCCTATTACCCTTATGTTGATTAAATTAATATTTTAATTTTATCCATTAAATCACCCATTGAATAATAGTGGGGAATGGTTGAGATTAGTCCATTGCGTCTCACCTAGAGACATGGTCTCACTTGATCCTTCCCCTATATATATATATGTATATATATATATATATATATATATATTGTCAAGCCCCAAACGGGACGCGGCGACGATCCACAACTTAAATACAAATAAACCAAATAATCTAGACGAATATCATCGAGAACCCAATGAAACAGAGTCAATAGCAGCGGAATAAAGAACAAGTACAAATTACAACTTACAGTCCACAATATCCATAATCCAAATTACATCCCCGATATTGTCACGCCCCAATTTCATAATCAAAACAATACACAGCTACAACTCCACCTATTCATTAACTTAGGCTTGACAAGAGCCATTATCCAAAGTACAAACAACTAAAACTATAAATACAACGAAACTCTAGTAATCTATAAGATACAATTAAGTAGATATAAAAGTCACCTAACTATTACAAAATAGACTAGTTAGATTGTTCGAACACTCACAGATAAGTTCTTCAAAGGAAGCTGCTATGTAGAAGTAACACTCAGCTGGAAGTTTCATGTCAGTCTCATCAATATCAAAGTATTCTGTCTGTGAAAGTTTTTATGAAAATATGGGGTGAGCTAAACGAGCTCAGTAGGTTGGGGTAGGGGAATGCAATGTCTGTTTAATGAAAGTTGAAGTGTTTCTTTGAGAAAAGTACTTAGTGTGCATGAAAATATTTAGGTATACATTATAATGATGCACATAAGAATTATTTACCGTAATGATCAAGAACATGTTGCAATTCAATAATGATATATTAATTTTTGATGCTATGAATGATGTAATGCACATTGTACAACAGTTAGTCAAGTACGGTAAATATTTTGCTTTTCAAACAGTCAATGGATATCCCAATTTTTAAAACAAATAGGGAATATCTCATTTTAAAAACAAAATATAAACAATTAATCAATTAGTTCGTCAGCACAAAATAAGAAACGTAGGATCAGTGTTGATCGGACACTGACCCTGCCCGTTCTCCTTATTGCTCCCAATAATATTTGGCCGAAGCCCAGTCACCTTATCCCTCCCACTAGGCTCGACGTCTCTTTAGCTATGGGCTTTTGCCCAGAGATCGTCATATTCATGAATATACCGTTCTACGACCCAAGTTCTGTCGCCGTCTCCGGCCCGACCCGAAAGTGGGAGTAGGTAAATGAGTAGTCAAACATGGATCACAGGCAGCCTGTTCGATCCGTTGTCTAACCTACCCACACCACAGTGGACTCAGTCAGTAAATATTTTTGTCAAAGTGACTTTTTTTTAGGCCAAAGGCCGAGTCAAGCAGTTGCAATAGTTAAAATGCAAATGAATATGTAACTTGACACCATGAATGATATACTTTATGTTTTCTTTAATAAAAGAAATTAGTTTGGAAGAAATACAAAACATAACAGAACAATCTTATATTGTTAACTTTATGAAAATAATGTATATCGTGAAATTATGCCATTGTTTAATGTCGTGAAGTTCAGGAATAGTTAATGTCGTGAAATTTTTGAAATTACAAGCAAACCTAATTTTCTTTAGAAAAATAATAATTTGCCCACCTTTAACTCAAAGATCGCCTTACTGATGTGTCAAATACAAGTTCTAGTTGTTGGGCTCGACCACCACTCCTGCACTTTATCAGTTTCATTGATTAGGCATACTAAGTTAAAGAAGCTGGGCGAAATACTATTATAATAGAATCATTGGTTTGAAATTTTACCCCAATAGTTCGAGATATATTATTGAAGAAATCCAGCTTTTGGGAAACAAAAATCTAAACCTGGAAATCCCAAAAATTCAGTCTAAGTTTTCCACTTTTCAGAAATTCACATATTTGGTCCTAAACTTCAATTCCTTTAAATTTGGCCCAATTGAGTTTCTGAGAATCATCCTAAAGTCTCCAGAATTCATTTTGGCCCCAAGATTTTTCCTGAAATTACATTTACACCACCAGTTTTCTGAAAAATCTCATTTAATCCGTAAAGTTAAATAAACTGCAAAATGAATCCTCATCTTTGAGTCGATTGCCAAAAATGTACGAAGATTCGAGTAACCCAAATAAAGTCCACCTTTACCATTTAATCAACCAATAGTTAATCAAAGAGAATTAGGACATAAGGTAAACCACAATTTAAAATCACTTTACAAGAATTCAAGAAAATAAAGCAGACCCATTTGGAAAAAGTAGTAAGAAAAGTTACTAACCTTTGATTAATCCTACCAGTCCTCAATTAAATCAAGCTTAATATGTCCAAACCTTATCTCCAAGCTTCCTCAAAGGTTACCTCAAGAGTTAGATAAGCTAGACCCTGAGTTAGTTTCAAGGTTTCACACCTTTTAAACCTTAAATTTGTAGCTTCATCCGCTCGGCCGTAGTAAATCCAATAAACGGAGTACAAGGGTTCAATCCGTAGTCGGTTCAGCATCTCCAACGAAGTCCTCATCTAAGGTTAGAAAACAGGTGGGGATAAGACAGAAATCTCAGTGGATGGGGTGATCGTGTGCAAGTGTGGCTATATACAGTTGATGCGAGAAAACAGTTATATGAAAACGCGTGAGTATGATGCATGAATTCACACACAGTCCACAAACGTCGTGATAAATATATTTAAGTAATATACTTATACAGTTTGAGAAAGCAGTTCGTGGTCACACAGGCACTATGCGATTCAGGCAAGACAGATAGGATTGCGTACAGAAATGTAACGTCAATCCCATGCAAGACAAATAATGGTTGCGTACTGTCACGCCCCAGTTTATCATAATATACATACAAACCATTATTTATTACTTAGGCTCTACAAGAGCTATCATCCAAAATACAAGTTTATCAAACTGTAAATACAACTGAAGCCTATAAATTTAAAGTACGATAAAGTAATACGTCATCCAAACAGATAATTACATGTCCAAAATATTAACAAAGTAGTCTGGTAACATAAGATTTACTCTTGATTCAGACGCTCAATACTCGTTTCCTCGTCAACTTCCGACCATTTTCAAACTTTTAAAAGCTATGGGGTGAGCCAAACGAGCTCAGTGGTTGGGGAAAAGGGAATGCAACAATTATTTACAAAACAATTTAACTTGAGTAAAACATGCAGTGTGGTGATCTATTTTAATGCATAAGATTTTATAATGCATATACATTCGTAGCAAAATAAGGTTCGACTAGGAAAAATAATTTAGTAAAGAACAGTCGATCAGGGAGCACACAATGTTAATTTGTACGAGTACCTGAATATCTCAAGACAATCAAGCAATTAATTAGTCCAATACAAGAAACGTAGGATTAGTGTTGATCGGTCACTAACCCTGTCCGTTCTCCTTATGGCTCCCAACAATATCCGGCCCCGACACCTTATCCCTCCCAAGAGGCTCGACGTCTCTTTAGGCGTGGGCTTTTGCCCGGTCGTCATATTCATGAATATACCGTTCTACGACCCAATCGCCCGTCGAACTCTCCGTCCGACTCGAGGTTGGGATTAGGACCATGGATAGTCCAACAATGACCACAGGCAACCTGTTCGATCTTTTGTTGGATTTACCCACACCATAACATGACTCCACAATTTGCATGTTAGTCAATACGCGTAACCATATCCATTAAGTCACATCATAATTACAATAAGTTGATTAGCATGTAACGAGTTATTTAAGCTTGCCTGATGCTAATTAGCTGTAAATTGAAAAATTTGATTAACGTTGAATTCTTCAGATTTTAAAGTTTTTGTTGGTGTGGGAATATGTATTGATTTATCTTTAAATTGAAAAATTAAAACCAAAAAGGATTTTCTCTTTCTCATTTGTAATAATTGCAAATGTGTCTGATGTCCATAATTTATTCAAGTATCATGATTTGAAAAGAAATTGGTTTTCTTATTAATATTCATATAACCTAACATTGACTAATCTGTACTTTGTTTTCAGGTACCATTATCAAGACATTCTATTTCCTTTGTTTTGTTTTATATATATATATATCTATATATATATATATATTTGTTCCGAATCTTTTAATTAATTATTAAATTTCTCATAGTCAGTAATTAATGGGGAAATATAACTCACAAGTTAATTATAATTTCAAGTAAGGTAATCACCAAGATGATATATCTTTCTTTATATTTTCAAATAAAAAAAACCAAACAGATAAAAGAAAACCAAACAGATATATGCATACTAAAGGAAACATTTTAAATTTTCAAGATGTTTTTTAATCTTTGATTTATAGCAACACCAGCCATCACAACCCACACAAAGCTAATATAGCCAAATTCACAGATTCACATGTTAATCACAAAATTTTATTTCTCTGTCATGCTTATAAATTTTTCCTTTTTATAAAAAAAAATTTTGAAAGAGTAGTTACTCACTTTTAGGCTTAATCCTGTCAAAGATTCGGTCAACAATGGCACCAAAAGAGTCTTTCACTGTGTTTGATCTCCTACATCACAAAGGGTCCAAAATCCTTTAGACCTCTTTAAAACTATCCAAAAATAAAAGAAGCAAAATTGGATTTTTCGATCTACACAATTTTCATTGTTGTTTTGAAGCTCCAGAGACCAAACTTTTGGGTCTACTAAGATAAATCCAAAAATTCAATTTCTTGGTGCTGAAGTGGAAAAAGAATCCAAGAAAAGAAAGAAACAAGATCAAATAACATAAACCCAATGGCTTCATTGACCTCTGGGTCTCAGCCAATCCTTTTTAAGGGTGTTTTGGTGTAGATCTTGACAAAAAAATAAGAAGAAAAGACAAAGGAGGCTGAGGGTTGCCGACGACCCGTGGCGCGGCGGTGCACCGTGGTGTGCACGATGGTGGAAATTTTTATTGTTAATTTTTTTTTTTTTTGAAACATAACACAAAATAAAAGATATCAAAACATAAAATAAATAGATGATAGAGGATGGTGGCTGCTAGCGGCTGGTGGTGGTGGCTTGTTGGCGCCGCTAAGAAAAGAGGGGAAAGGGTGAAGACATCAAAGAGAGTAGAGAGGATAAGGAAGAAACCTTCACCTTGAGTGTGTGTAATGTGTGTGGATAAGACTGATGAATGGATTGGGGTTAGGTGTGTTGGCTTTTAAAAGCCTTTTGACGGGTAGGATAAACCGGATAGGGTCTGCTGGGTTATGGGCTGGGTTAAGTTCCCTATTAGCTGAAACTTATGGGCTAAGAAATGAAATGGCAGGCATCAATATGGGCTCAACAAGAGGATTGGCTATTGGATAAACAAATAAAAATAAATGGGTGATTAGTAAAATTAATGGTCCATTATATAATACTAATCCATTAATTAACTTAATCTTGTTGTTTATAAAAATGGGTAATGTCGAAAAATTCATTAGCGAATTTGTCTTGATAGTCAGACTATTCAAATAAGTAAAACTATAGTTGATGACTACGTGAATATATTATTAAAGTCTTATCTTAAAATTTACATTCTTAAGCAAAGTGATTTTAAATCATAATTCCAAAATTTTAAATTTCATACATTCATATTCTTTTAATTAGAAAAAAAAAATTGATTATTTAATATTTATCATAAATACCATACTTGAACTTAAATTTCACGCATAATTTCAAATACCCAAAATTAGATATAATTAAATAGATTGTATAACAATAGTACCTTAAGGATGATGATTCCAAGTTGTCTCGGTGTAGGATTTTACACGTACGGATTTGTAGCGCCAACCAATGCAAAACAAGTAGCAGTTGCGTACGGATTTATAGCGCCAACCAAATGGGTCCGATAACTCCGGAATCGTGCGGATCAGACAGCGATTCCTTCGTTCTTCCTTGTAACTCCCCAGGCAACATGGTCCAAGACCGGTCACCTTATCGCTCCATAGGCAAAGACAAAATCCACAAAGGAGCTTGCAAGGCTCGGATCTGTCATAATCATGATTATACCTCAAGTACTACGACCCGCTTCCCTTGGACACTCCGTCCTCGATTGCGGGATTAGGGCGATGGGGCCGGAAGAGTGGAATAGCGGCCCGAGCCGGTTCCATCCCCGACGTATCCATTCCGATTGTGAGCTCGACACACCGAGTTAACTCAGGCGGAAAGTAATTACAAATACAGCGATCAACCAGGCGATTGAGTATTATTGATTCAGAAAGCGATTCAGGAAAATTTTCGAAAAACGCGAGTCGCAATTATGGCTTTGGTGGAGTTGTTGGATGAAGATGATTATCGGAAGGATAAGCAATCTTCGATATCTTGAAAAAAATTAAGGTGGAACATAAGTCCTGTTATAGATTCAAAATCTAAAGGCGAGGAAGTCGCTCCGCGATCGGGTATTAATCGGTCAAGACGATCCGATAAGTCAAGGGGTTTTTGGGAAAATAAAACATTTTAATTAATAATTAAAATCAGAGGGTCCAGGGCTGTTTTAGAAAAATAAAAATAATTTGAGTTAGGTCCTTGATAAAAGAAAATTTACAATTAGCCCCGTTTTGTAAAAACCAATACTTTTGGGGTTAAAAATTGAATAAATAAGTATCCCGACCTTGAAAAATTATGAGGTCAGTTCCTAAATTCTCCAAATTATTCAGAGATTCAGGGTTTTAAAGTTTTGAGGTCGAGTTTTTATAAAATTCTCACATTGGCCCCAAATTTGTTAAAATTATCATTTCGGGCCTTAAGTTAAAAATAATCGGAACTCACAAACCGGAAGGGCTTTTAATGTGATTCCAGTTGGAAAATATCACTAAGGTTAGTAGGATATTGGGACAAAAGCAGTTTTTAAAAAAAATAAGTTTAGGTCCTTTAACTTTTGTAAATATCATTTTGTCCCATTTTGAAATAATTGCCTTTAAGGCTTTTAGGGGTCCAATTGTTATGAAATTTGAACCTTGGGTCCAAAATATAATTAAGTTACAGTTAAGTTAGTATTTCCAGGTGCATGGGCTGCATAAGTCCTGGAAATTTCATTTGGGTCCTCAAGTTTAGTCTTTTACACTTTAGTCCCTCAATTTTAGAAAAATTACTTTCCAAGCCCTAAACACTTGGATTTTTGGAATAAATTTAAAATCTGTCATTTCCAGTACCTTAAGAGTAAAAATTTCAAATTTTAAAATTAAGGTCTGGTACAGTTTCAAAATTTGTAAAGTAGCCCTTAAACTTTTAAAATTTTACAATCTAGTCCTTGGGCTTTTAAAGGTTGATTTTATTTATTTTAAAACTCTTAAAACTTTATTAAAATTTCCAAAAGTCATTTTTGAACCTGAGTACAGTCCCAAAATTCGAAATTTGCAGAGGGGTCCTTTAAGTTTTATTTTCTTGCAATTTAGTCCACCAATTTTCCATTTTTGCATTTTTAAGTCCAAAATTAGAATTTAATCAATTATGCTCGACTTGTACAGGTTATAAGTCATCCAAAACATGGATTTCAAAGATCATACACATGCATGTCCAATTCATACAAGAATTCATCAAATAGAATATTAAATTGTACATGCATGCACTTAAAATTCAATAAATAGCAATTTTGAGAAACTCTTGAGAATTTTCATGATTTGATACATTAAATTTACATGCAATACATAGATTATATATCTCAAGGGCTCATGATCAAAATTCTACATGCATTTTAATAAAAACACCTAGAAGTTGGAAAGTATTTTTCCACCCACCTTAATATTGGAAAATTGTGAAATAAAAAGATAAATTTCACAACTTTGGATGAGGTTACTTAGGTCAGCCCCTAAGTCAAGAAACATCTAAAATTTGGAGTTAGAAAAATGAGAGAAAAATTAAGGAGAAAAAGAAGGAGATAAGAAAATTGGAAAGACTACACTTTACCTTGTGTAGTAGGTGATTTGAAACTAGTTGAAGCTTCAAATTTGGAAATTTTGGTTCAACTCCAAAATCACCTAAGGTCAGCCCCTATTTCTCAAAAATGAAAAAGGGGTGTTAAAATTTGAAAACAAATAGGGAGAAAAAGAAAGAAGGGTTCTAGTGTCCAAATCTTACCTTGTAGTCCAATTTCTCTAACACTTATTCTTCAAGTCTTCTAAAATTCACCACCATGCATGCATGTGTTCAAGTAGTCTTCTAAGTACCTTAAAATCCAAAATTTAAACTTAAATTAAGAGGTGAAAGGAGGTAGCTAGATGATATCAATATAAGATGAGGAACAAAATTCTTACCTTGTGGTATATGTTTCGAATTTTTTGAGGTTAAGAGGGAAAATTCTTGTATTTTTGTTAAGTATGAAGAAGAAGAAGAAAGAAAGAAAGAAGGATGGGGATTTCTAGAGAGAAGTTGGAGAAAAATTGTAAGATAGATAAGTGTTGGTGTAAAAATTGAACCAAGTCTTGCAATTTTTTGGCCTAATGGCCGTGTAGTGTGTGAGAGGAGAGAGGAAAAAGAAATTCAAGTCTTGTGTTTGTGTTACTTGCATGGGAGACAAGAATGTAGTCAAGGTATGGGTATAACAAGACTTGTATGGTGTTTGGTGAAGGGATATTTGAATGGATTATTAAATTTGAGTGGGAATATGTTGGGGATTTTAATGATATAAAATTATAGTATGAGATGATGTTTATAATGTTTGAATTAATGGTGTAATTATACACAAGATGACTACATAAGGTGTATATGTACAAGAGTTGGGAGATATTTCTACACCAAAATTATCCTCATTGTCGTCCACCTAGGGGCATTGTGGTAATTCCATATATTTTTTTGTCCCAAATTTGATGATATTAGATGAATAATATCAATCTCCAAATTAATTAGTGATTTCCTTGATCACTTATAAGTCTCATGATTACTTAATCTAAATCAAAATCTTAATTCTATAAGGTAAAAGTCTCTAAAATAAATAGTCTCTTAAAATTCTAAGGTGACTAATAAATACAAAAATAGTAATAATGATCAATCAAGTGATCATAAATGGGAAATAGCATTAGTAAATGATCATGATCACAAGTAATAAATAAAATGAAATAAATTGCAAAATATATATATCATTAATATTTACCCGTCAAAGTGACGCGGTAAAATAGTCAAAATAGTACAAGTCAAAAATATCAATCAAGCAATTAATTAAATTATAAAATTATTTTGAAATATATAAATTTTAAATTTTGAAATTTTAAAATAAAAATAAATATATTATGCTAAAAGAGTTTTATTAGTTAGTCGCTCAAGAACAAGTTGAACCGATTGAAAGCCCGCGTTAAAAGTCGAAAGAAATCGACAATGGTTAAAGAAGTGAAAATAAGTGTCATTAACAAACACCATAAAATAAAAATAATTTCAAGTATAAATTAGTTAAATCAAGTAATAAGTAAGTTGACAAAATCAAGTATGAGACACTTGCTATTTCAATATAAAAGTTGTATTTTTTGTATAAGGTAAATCTCAAGTACTATTGTTTCGAAAATATAATGTTTACTAAATGATCTTTCAAGGCAAAGGTATTGTATTTTTAAAATACTAATTTAGTAGTAGATAGTTTTCAAAGATCATTAAGATGAAATAGATAATCGATGCTAAATCCATTATCATAATACGAATCACAAAATAAATAGTAAATATAAAAATAAATTATCAGAATATTTAATACTGTATCGGAAAAAAATAATAATAATACCCGCGATCGCGTCGTCTACGATTTAAAAATCCGGGGTCTCACATCCTCCCCTCCTTAAAGGAATTTGGTCCCCAAATTCTCTTCTAAAATAATTCCTTTTAAATTCTAGATGAGATTCATACTTATTGTATCTATTCATGAAGGATCTATCCCATCCTCAATATCAAAACTTAGGCGGCCTAGAGGCGCTTATATTGGATCCAAGTTCCCATCAATCAATTTCCAATAATCATTCTGCAAAAATATCTCTAGCAACCTTAGTGGTACTCAAACTTTCTTGTCTTCACCTTGTAATAGACACTATTCATAGTACCCTATTCATGTAATCCGTAGCATTTGCACCACTATTCGATTATCACTTAACCAATCATTTCTACTCCACATATCAGTCTAATGTACTATTCTCATAATTATTATCTCGAAACATACTTCTCATAATCCAATCCCGAATATATCATTGCTTGTCACAGCTAGTCAATATTTCATTTACCTACGAAAGTGATACTCATAATAATAGAGTCGATTTAACTAAATAGTCGACACCTATTCATATCGTCGTATATTTCCTCGAGCAATTGGTAGTAGATTTCATCGCAAAAAGTGCAAGATCAACCCAAAATCTCCACCCATCAACATATAATAGTTGAGACCTCAACAATCTTTAGTAAGTCATTTCCAAAGGTAATCATAGGAGTTGCTCATACTAAAATCCTGATAGCAATTTAAATTTTCCATATCCATCCTTTCATTATTCCAAATAAGGTCACGCTTCTTAAATACCTCATATAAAGTATGAGTGTCCATTCCATCATTAGTTAATCAATACTTAAATAATCGACAACTAAGTCACAGTCAACAAACTTAATTAATCAACCAAATCAAATATCAGATAAGTGTCTGAATCACAATAATAGTCACAATAATCCTAGATAATCATCATCCAAAAATAGTTAGTAACTCAGACATTATAACTTACAAAATACTATGTGGCGACATCCATTCGAGGTCTTATAATATTCACATCCTTAATGTATCTTATCCGTGATATCCAAAAACACAGGTCAAATTTTCTTACTTAAGCTTATACAAATATTTGGGAATAAATAACACAATGGCACTACCATCGGTAAATCATAGTCAGTGTTCCAACACTATCATTCTCCAAAGTAATATCATTAGGCATCTAGATTCCATAAAGTGTCCTATAATCAAATCATATACTGTTAAGTGATAACTTTATATCCTTCAAGTTTCATCATATCGGAGCATTATAACTTCCAAATTAATAAATTTCTAAATCACCTAACGCCCAAACCGAGAAATATCTGGATATTTTAACACTATGGAAACCCAAAAGAGTTCAAATAGTCGTCCAAGATTCAACTTAGGCCATCTAGTAGTGGTACCCAATCCAAGGCAGAGGAACCTATCCTGGGTCAGCTCGGTGTAAGTTTCCATCTTACTAGCCGAGCTCTGATACCATAACTGTCAAGTACGAAACGGGATGCGGCGACGATCCACAACTTAAATACAAATAAACCAAATAATCTAGACAAATATCATCGAGAACCCAATGAAACAGAGTCAATAGCAGCGGAATAAAGAACAAGTACAAATTACAACTTACAGTCCACAATATCCATAATCCAAATTACATCCCCGATATGATCTAAAGATAACAACTTAAGAGTCAAAGGGTCCTACGCCCTTCGATTTACAAACCGGAATGAAAAGAAATACATGAGTCCAACAACAAATAATAGTAAATCCAACAAGTGGAGTACAAGGGTTCAATCCATAGTCGGTTCACCATCTCAAACGAAGTCCTCATCTAAGGTTAGAAAACAGGTGGGGATGAGACAGAAATCTCAGTGGATGGGGTGATCGTGTGCAAGTGTGGCTATATACAGTTGATGCGAGAAAGCAGTTATATGAAAATGCGTGAGTATGATGCATGAATTCACACACAGTCCACAAGCGTCGTGATAAATATATTTAAGTAATATACTTATACAGTTTGAGAAAGCAGTTCGTGGTCACACAGGCACTATGTGATTCAGGTAAGACAGGTAGGATTGTGTACGGAAATGTAACGCCAATCCCATGAAAGACAAATAATGGTTGCGTACGGATTTGTACCACGAACCAATGCAAAACAAGTAGTGGTTGCGTACGGATTTGTAGTGCCAACCAAATGGGTCCGATAACTCCGAAATCGTGTGGATCAGACAGCGATTCCTTCTTTCTTCCTTTTAACTCCCCAGGCAAGATGGTCCAAGACCGGTCACCTTATCGCTCCATAAACAAAGACAAAATCCACAGTGGAGCTTGCAAGGCTCGAATCTATCATAATCATGATTATACCTCAAGTGCTACGATCCGCTTCCCTTGGACACTCCGTCCCTCAGTTGCGGGATTAGGACGATGGGGCCGGAAGAGTGGAATAGCAACCGAGCTGGCCGGTTCCATCCCCGACGTATCCATTCCGACTGTGAGCTCGACACACCAAGTTGACTCAGACAAGAAAGTTATTACAAGTACAGGCAGTCAACCAGGCAGTCGAGTATTATTGATTAGGGGAAGCAGTTCAGGAAAATTTTCGAAAAACGCGAGTGGCAATTATGACTTTGGTGGAGTTGTTGGATGAAGATGATTATCGGAAGGATAAGCAATCTTCTATATCTTGAAAAAAATTAAGGTGGAACATAAGTCCCGTTATAGATTCAAAATCGCAAGGCGAGGAAGTCGCTCCACGGTCGGGTATTAATCGGTCAAGACGATCCGATAAGTCAAGGGATTTTTGGGAAAATAAAATATTTTAATTAATAATTAAAATCAGAGGGTCCAGGGCTGTTTTAGAAAAATAAAAATAATTTGAGTTTGGTATTTGATAAAAGAAAATTTACAATTAGCCCCGTTTTGTAAAAACCAATACTTTTGGGGTTAAAAATTGAATAAATAAGTATCCCGACCTTGAAACATTATGAGGTCAGTTCCTAAATTCTCCAAATTATTCAGAGATTCAGGTTTTTAAAGTATTGAGGTCGAGTTTTTATAAAATTCTCACATTGGCCCCAAATTTGTTAAAATTATCATTTCGGGCCTTAAGTTAAAAATAATCAGAACTCACAAACCGGAAGTGCTTTTAATGTGATTCCAGTTGGAAAATATCACTAAGGTTAGTAGGATATTGGGACAAAAGCAGTTTTTCAAAGAAATAAGTTTAGGTCCTTTAACTTTTGAAAATATCATTTTTGTCCCATTTTGAAATAATTGCCTTTAAGGCTTTTAGGGGTCCAATTGTTATGAAATTGGAACCTTGGGTCCAAAATATAATTAAGTTACAGTTAAGTTAGTATTTCCAGGTGCATGGGCTGTATAAGTCCTGGAAATTTCATTTGGGTCCTCAAGTTTAGTTTTTTACACTTTAGTCCCTCAATTTTAGAAAAATTACTTTCCAAGCCCTAAACACTTGGATTTTTGGAATACATTTAAAATATGTCATTTCCAGTACCTTAAGAGTAAAAATTTCAAATTTTAAAATTAAGGTCTGGTACAGTTTCAAAATTTGTAAAGTAGCCCTTAAACTTTTAAAATTTTACAATCTAGTCCTTGGGCTTTTAAAGGTTGATTTTATTTATCTTAAAAATCTTAAAAATTTATTAAAATGTCCAAAAGTTATTTTTGAACCTGAGTACAGTCCCAAAATTCGAAATTTGCAGAGGGGTCCTTTAAGTTTTATTTTCTTGCAATTTAGTCCACCAATTTTCTATTTTTGCATTTTTAAGTCCAAAATTAAAATTTAATCAATTATGCTCGACTTGTCCAGGTTATAAGTTATCCAAAACATGGATTTCAAAGATCATACACATGCATGTCCAATTCATACAAGAATTCATCAAATAGAACATTAAATTGTACATGCATGCACTTAAAATTCAATAAATAGCAATTTTGAACAACTCTTGAGAATTTTCATGATTTGATACATTAAATTTACATGCAATACATAGATTATATATCTCAAGGGCTCATGATCAAAATTCTACATGCATTTTAATAAAAACACCTAGAAGTTGGAAAGTATTTTTCCACCCACCTTAATATTGGAAAATTGTGAAATAAAAAGATAAATTTCACAACTTTGGATGAGGTCACTTAGGTCAGCCCCTAAGTCAAGAAATATCAAAAATTTGGAGTTATAAAAATGAGAGAAAAATTAAGGAGAAAAAGAAGAAGATAAGAAAATTGGAAAGACTACACTTTACCTTGTGTAGTAGGTGATTTGAAACTAGTTGAAGCTTCAAATTTGGAAATTTTGGTTCAACTCCAAAATCACCTAAGGTCAGCCCCTATTTCTCAAAAATGAAAAAAGGGTGTTAAAATTTGAAAAAAAAATAGGGAGAAGAAGAATGAAGGGTTCTAGTGTCCAAATCTTACCTTGTAGTCCAATTTCTCTAACACTTATTCTTCAAGTCTTCTAAAATTCACCACCATGCATGCATGTCTTCAAGTAGTCTTCTAAGTACCTCAAAATCCAAAATTTAAACTTAAATTAAGAGGTGAAAGGAGGTAGCTAGATGATATCAATATAAGATGAGGAAAAAAATTCTTACCTTGTGGTATATGTTTCGAATTTTTTGAGGTTAAGAGGGAAAATTCTTGTATTTTTGTTAAGTATGAAGAAGAAGAAGAAAGAAAGAAAGAAGGATGGGGATTTCTAGAGAGAAGTTGGAGAAAAATTGTAAGATAGATAAGTGTTGGTGTAAAAATTGAACCAAGTCTTGCAATTTTTTGGCCTAATGGCCGTGTAGTGTGTGAGAGGAGAGAGGAAAAAGAAATTCAAGTCTTGTGTTTGTGTTACTTGCATGGGAGACAAGAATGTAGTCAAGGTATGGGTATAACAAGACTTGTATGGTGTTTGGTGAAGGGATATTTGAATGGATTAATTAAATTTGAGTGGGAATATGTTGGGGATTTTAATGATATAAAATTATAGTATGAGATGATGTTTATAATGTTTGAATTAATGGTGTAATTATACACAAGATGACTACATAAGGTGTATATGTACAAGAGTTGGGAGATATTTCTACACCAAAATTATCCTCATTGTCGTCCACCTAGGGGCATTGTGGTAATTCCATATATTTTTTTTTGTCCCAAATTTGATGATATTAGATGAATAATATCAATCTCCAAATTAATTAGTGATTTCCTTGATCACTTATAAGTCTCATGATTACTTAATCTAAATCAAAATCTTAATTCTATAAGGTAAAAGTCTCTAAAATAAATAGTCTTTTAAAATTCTAAGGTGACTAATAAATACAAAAATAGTAATAATGATCAATCAAGTGATCATAAATGGGAAATAGAATTAGTAAATGATCATGATCACAAGTAATAAATAAAATGAAATAAATTGCAAAATATAATGTTTACTAAATGATCTTTCAAGACAAAGGTATTGTATTTTTAAAATACTAATTTAGTAGTAGATAGTTTTCAAAGATCATTAAGATGAAATAGATAACCGATGCTAAATCCATTATCATAATACGAATCGCAAAATAAATAGTAAATATAAAAATAAATTATCAGAATATTTAATACTGTATCGGAAAAAAATAATAATAATACCCGCGATCGCGTCGTCTACGATTGAAAAATCCAGGGTCTCACACACACACACACATATATATATATATATATATATATATATATATAGGATTTGGATCCAGTGAGTCCACATAGATTATGTGAGTACATGAGACTAAATTTAGAGTGTTGATTTAATTTTTAAACAGTTGAGATTAAACATATTTTATCATTTTTAATAGATAACTTTTTGAAAAAAAAAAAAAGGACTTTTTGGTAATTTTAATTAATATCAGTTTTTGGGAGGTAAATTATTTTTGGTAGTGGGCTACAATTTACGGGATGGTTTTATCTCACTAATATCTTGCACTGAAGAGTCACAATTCTCAAATCGTCTCCAACCCTCCTCCCTGTAGAAACCGTCTCCAACCCTCCTCCCCTGCAGAAACTGTGAAAAAATCAAACTCATTCTCACCTATATCCTCGATCGAAAATCAATCTCATTCTCTGTCGCAAACCTTTCTCTCCCAGCGAAAAACCCATCTCCATCTCCATCCCAATCATTGTGAAAATCCAGCGAATGTGAAAAACAAATTTAAAACCCATCTCCATATCATTCCTCATTTAAAATCAAATTCCCAGTGGAACCAACTCCATCTCCATCACTCAGCCATCTTGAAGTTTTGAACAAGAAGTGATTAGGAAAACCCCAATTTTTTTGTAAAAAAACCCCATATTTGTGGAAAACCTCAAAATCGATGGTGGTTATTCGACGCGACAAGCGGCACCACAATTGTTCTTCGAAGCAGCATCAAATTTTCCACCGTGCTGATACCAAATTGTAGGTAGAGCAATTTTTTTTTTCGTTCTTCATTTTTTTTGGATAATTTTTTGGTTTTTTTTTTATTGTTGATGTTTTTGCAAAATATAGAAACTCTGAGTTTTCTATTTTCTTGTTGGTTTTGTTAGGGTATATTGTTGCATTTTTTTGTAGGACATTGATAGGGTTGGATAAATTCTGTTCATAAGTGGTAAAATTACCAGTTTTTAGTCGATGTAAATTTTAGTCTAAGAAGTTATTTTATTGAGGTTTTAAACTGCATATTATTGTTGATAATTATGCTTATGATTGTTCTATATTATGCTTATATAGAACAAATAATCAGAACTCACAAACCGGGTTAAACAAATGGGGACGTAATCAAAATTTTTGAATACATACAAGCTAGAAATAGTGCATACATAAACAATTTCGTCTAACCCAAGCAAAATTCTGGGTTGAAAAAACTAACGATTGAATGAATTGGGAGTCCATATAAAGTATAAGTTTTTGATTTTTTGCATAACATGATATTTCTTATCAAACAAACTATAATTAATCTGAGAGTTTAAAACACAGTAAAAATTAAGCAATGTTTTGCATACGTGCGAGCAAGTATTTAAGCACCTATAAGCAACATTCTGATCATATCAAGCAATTTTATTTTATTTTTTTAAAAAAAAGGCATGAAGAAATGAATTTCTGCATAACATGATAGGTTTTGTATAATCGCAAGTCTGTTCATAATTACAAGCATGTACATAAGCACAAATAAGCAACATGTTAAACACGCATAAGCAACTTGTCTGGGTAAACTAAAAATTGGAATGATGAATCGAATGCTTGTTTTAAAAAAATGCGAATCAACCTTTAATTGGATTCAGTAAAAATGGATAGTATAAACAAAAAATTGGAATGATGACTGGGACGATTTCTGCAATAAATTCGATGGATTGTGATTGCAAATTTGATGGTAACTCATCATATTTTCATTGGATTTACTAGATTTAGCCAACCCCCTTATTTTTATGTGGACTAATTTGCCCTCATTTTGACTTTATCATAAATTTTATTAACATTAACCAGATTTAATAATAACCATTGAAATAGGTAGATCTGTGGCCAGGATTTGGTCTTATGTACTCATATAATAGGGGGGTCCTATATAACCCTCCCCTATATATATATATAAATTCCCAAAATCAAAAATGGCAAAACAAAAAAAATAAAAAACAGAGATATAGAGATATAGAAACTTAAAAGATAGTAACAAATCAATATCTTATCAATAAAATCCTAACGGAATTTCTACTAAATCTTAATTGAAAATTATCAAATGTTGTTTCTTTTATGAGGTATATACATGTGTCCTCATCCTTTTGGTGAAGATAATTGGTTCCATATTTTAAGTTGATGAAGATAATTGGTTCCATATTTTAAGTTGTATTTTGTAGGCGTCGGTTGCTATAAAAACTGTTAGCATTGTATTGATAGTAGGGGTGGCTACGGTTTCGAAACCGCCGGTTCTGATTCCTCATTAATTTGGAGGTGTTACGGACTTGTTCCCTCAATAATAACCGTGCGACCTTAGCTCCTTTAATCGTCCCTTGCGATTAGCTAAGTTAGCCTCTCTCTCGAAGTGCTTGTGGGTGAAGAAGAATGTAGGAAAGATGGCTAAGGAAAGAACAAAGCTTGGAAGAAAACTCTTATATTCACTCACACTTGCTTACAATGCTTGGTTGGTTACAAATGAGGTTCCTACACCTATTTATACTACTCCACCTCCTTAATGGACGGTGGTGATTCATTTGATCCAACGGTTGGGAGAAGTTCTCTAGAACTCTCCACATAATTGTTACATATTCTACAAGTATACTATAATTCTCTTCTCTAATCTACAACCTTCTACATAGTTCCATACTACTCTATAATATTCTAAATATTCTAAATTATTCTACCATATTCTATACTATTATGTAATATTCTAGATTTTTCTAGAATACTCCAGACTCTTCTACAATATTCTAGATTCTTCTAGAACATTCTAGATTCTTCTACAATATTCTAATTTTTTTATTGTAGTGTCAATGATGTTTTTCAAGATGAACCTAACCATTTTCTCATGGTTCTGGTTCCAAAACCAGAATCGATGGTTTTGGTCCGATGTGGAACCCGGTTCCTCCACGGTTTTGGTTTCGGTTTTAACTGGAACTATTTGTTTATCTTTTGATATTTTTGTTTTTTTTAAAATAGTTTATCAATTTCAGTTAAAAAAAGAAAACGAAAGAAAAGACTACTTAATATTTAATTAGAATTTAAACTTAATATTAATAAAAATATTAAACTATCTATATATACTATTAGAGTATTAAGAATCAAAGTTCGTGTAGTTCGCTTACAATGTTTAGTCTAAAATGTGTCTATGTAGTTACGAATATAAAACATCATAATAAACATTTAACATTTCTTAGCAAATGTTTACCAAAAAAAGATTGTTGGTTTTAAACATAAAAAAACGGTTCCATCACGGTTCCACCTCTAACCGACGGTTAAAACCGCCGGTTCCACGGTTTTTGAAACCAAGGAACCGAAACCAAAACTGGTTTCACGGTTTTGGTTCCAGTTCCGGTTTTGGAACTGTTTACCACAGTTACGGTTTAGGTACCGTTGACTATGGTTCCGATTCCGATTTGGAACATGGTTTTGGTTCCATTTGGTTACCCCTAATTGATAGGATATTGATCTGTTGTTATCTTTTAATTAAGTTTTTGAATAGTTTTTAAATATTACTAGAATTATTAAAATGAAGTATTATATAGATAACTATAACATATGTACTAAATATTTGGTTGTATAATTTCATCCGACTCTCTTGTTTGATGAAATTCCAAAATATGTGTGAAATCTGAATATTCATGTGCGAGGATCGGCCAAATTCACTTGCCTATTCTGTGGCCTTTTTTTTTTTTTTTTGTATGGGATTCTAGGATTTTTCCTTTATTAAATTACAAGTAGTTTTGTTTTTTTAAAAAAAAAAGAATTTTGGACAAACATCTACTTTCCTTTTATTGTCGTGGGTCGCGTATCTCCTTCCAAGAGTTCTTGTTTTGATTGGGTCAATTGATTTTTTTTTTAAATTTTATTTTGATCTTTAATTTATTCGATTAGTAAAACATCACATTTTACGGTTGGAAAAATTCGTCTCGTCACATAGAATGATAGAGTCCATGCTAAAGATTTTGACGACCAAATAAAATAAATTTATTACCTTGGATTTAATTATAAGAACAATAAACTTATTTTTCTTTTGGTTATTTGAATCTATTTTATATTTGCAAGACCTCTACTAAAATTGACATATGACATGTTTGAATATAGGTTTTTCTCAATACAATTCTTTTAAAATTTGTTAGTGCAATGAGTCATGAATCAGGATTCTTAATACACACTATAGAGAAATATAAAATAATTGTGTCAACTTGAATTGCGACCATTTTTACATTATGCTACATATATTAGTTTTTTTTTCAACGTACAACCTAAACTTCGCGGGTATTATACTTTGAAATCTCCGACTAGTCGGAGTTGAAATATTTCCAAAATATATTTTGGGTTACATGGACGAATACTCCTAAAATATTCCAATTCTGGTGGGGAGAAGGTTGTAAACGTATTATGAAGATAATCATGGGTTGTGACCTTATTATACTCCTATCCCTGTATAAGAAAATTTATGTCACCCACTTGGGTAGCTATCCAAGTGGATGCATGACCCTTGGATGAGCACATACCCACATGGGTGTGTATGTATTGTTGGGTATACGAGTATAAATTATAAAATTGAGAGAGGTAAAAATAAATTGGAAGCTAAAATATTTGCTCACTAAAAATATAATCTCATCAATAATGCAATTTTAAAACTCGCTCAATTTTTGCTTACAAAATTTCTACAATATTTTCTCTCACTAAAAAGCCCTTGAATGGCTTTCTTTTGCTTCACTCGGATTAATACAACATGATGGCAGAAGATGCCTATTTATAGGCTTCATAAAGAAGCCTAAATCATATAATTAACACATTAGCAAATATGACAAGGTTGGTAAGATTCATTCATAACCACACACATAACATTTGCTCTAACAATGCCAATTATAATGCAAATGGGTTGTTGAAGTGAAATTCTAGAATGCCAAGTGCCATTGCAAATTATAATATTTTAACAACCCCTCTTAATTTGTAATTTGGACATTCTTTCGAAGTTGTTCCAATTTTTCAAGGCTCATTGCTTTGGTGAAACCATCTGCCAATTGCTACTTTGTGTTCATGAAGTCCAATTGAATTTCTTGATCATTCACAAGACTTCTGATGAAATGATCGCGAAGTTCAATGTGCTTCGACATTGCATGAAAAATAGGTTTTTTAGTCATTGCAATAGTTGACATATCGCAAAAATTATTGTGGGAGCGTCTTGGCTTTCTTGAATATCAGCCAAAATTCTTCTAAGCCATCTTTTGCTTCACAAGCCGCATCGCATCGATGGCGGCGATGTATTCTCGCTCACGATGAAAGTGATACTGTCTTTTACTTCTTTGATGACCAAGATATTATTTTTGGAGCCGAGGAAAAATACATACCCAGATGTACTTTTACGTTCAACAAGTTACCCGACCTAGTCACTATCTATATATCCAATGAGCTTTTTTTCTTTTTCTTTAACATAATTGATGCCGAGATTTCTCATACCTTGAAGGTATCGAAGAATCCTTTTGCTACTACAAAATGTAGCTTGCTTGGATCGTGCATGAATCATGATATCAGGCTGACTGGATAGACAATACCAGGCCTTGTATTCGTCAAGTAGATCAATGAACCGACTAAGCTATGGTACATCTTTGGATCAGCTTTAGTTTCACCATCATTTAATTGCGTTCGTTGACTGCGAGTGGAGTTGAGATTGGCTTCCAATTGCTCATCTGAAATTTCTTCAACAATGTTTCAAGATGTTTTTTTTAAGAAATAAAAATTTCTCCTTTTGATTGCCGAACTTGAAACCCAAGAAAATATTTCATGAGACCCAAGTTAGTCATCTCGTACTCATTCATCATTGTCTTTTTGAAATCTTGCATTAATGCTACATTGTCTCTGTATAGATCAAGTCATCTACGTAAAGACAAACAATTAAAAAATATTACGCACCGTGTTTCTTTACGTATAATGACGACTCAATCTGACTTTTTCCAAAACCATTTTGTTGAAAATACTTATCAATCCTGCTGTTCCAAGCCCTTGGTGTTTGCTTCAATCCATATAATGCTTTTCTTAGTCGATATACTTTATCTTCTTCACTGTTGGCAATGTATCCTTCTGGTTGTTCCACGCACACTTCTTCTTCCAAATCACCATTGAGGAATGATGATTTAACATTCATTTAGTATACTGGTAGCTCAAATTGTGCTGCAATGACTAGTACAATTCGTATTGTCTCTATTCGAGCAACTGGTGTAAATGTCTCATTGAAATCAACTCCTGGTTGTTGAGAATACCGTTTTGCAACTAAGCGGGCTTTATGCTTGTGAATTGAGCCATCTTGTTTATGCTTGGTTTTGTAGATCCATTTGACTCCGATCACACTTTTTCCTTCGGGAAGGTTTACAAGCTCCCAAGTATTGTTCTTTTCAATGCTTGCAATTTCTTCGTCCATTGCAGTTTGCCAAACTTCTTCTTTAGCAGCTTCATCATAATTCTGAAGCTCACAAGCAAAAAATGTAACATCGCAAGTTTTGTATATTTGTCTTAAACTTCTTACCCTTCTAATTGGACTTTCAGATTCTAGATAGAATTCTTCAGATGATCCTGATCAACTCGAGCTTGGGCTAGAACTTGAGCTGGTGCTTGGTTGATCTCCATGACTTGGTAAAGTAGGCAATGTTCCAGGCAGATATACAATTTTTGTTTTCATTTTTTGATTTTCGTTTTACTTCCATGACTGCATTTCTTCAAAAATAACATCTCGAGAAATAATAAGTTTATTTGTATTTGGGTTTAGTAAACGATATCCTTTCGATTCATCACTATAACCAACAAATATCATTTTTTTTCATTTTTCATCAATTTTTTCTCTTTGTTACGATGGAATATGAGAATAAGCAATGCAATCAAAACTTTGTGATGGTTTACCTCGGCTTTCTTTGGTGCCACGCTTCATACAACGCCTTATTTGGAATCGCTTTGTTGGTGAACGGTTCAAAATATAGATCGCCGCATTCTTCGCTTCTACCTTAATATTTTTGAAGTCCTTTGCCTCATCATCGTGCTCGTGCCATTTTGACCATTGTGCGATTTTTTTCGCTCTGCAACGCTATTTTATTGTTGGCTGTAATGGACGTTAGCTGTTTGTGGATCCCTATGTATTTGCAATAATTTAAGAAGGATTTTCTGATGAATTTTCTTCCTCGGTCTGCTCTGTAGAGTCTTTATTTTTCTGCCATTTTGATTTTCCACGTATTTTTTGAACTCTAGAAACGTTGGAAATGCTTCTGACTTTTGCTTCAAAATGTAAACCCACATCATTTTGGAAAAATCATCAACGAACAATAGGAAATACATGTTGTCATTGAGGGCCGGTGTTTGTGTTGGCCCACAAATATCTGCAAGTACTCTCTCGAGCGGAGCTTTGGCTCTGTATGATGTCTTTGGAAATGGCAAATGATGCATTTTGCCAAAAATACATCTTTCGCATGTCTTGTCTCGATCTGAAATATTAGGAAAACCAAACACCATATTTTTCTTTTTCAACAAATTTAAATCTTTATAGCTCAAATGCCCATACCTCAAATGCCATTGATTATGTTCTGCTTCTGTGGTACTTTGAAATGCAATTTTCTCAGTCAATGATAAATTAAGAGGAATATTTTGTTTGAACTCATCATAATTTAACCATTGTGAGATTATTTTGTTTGTCAATAATGATACAGTGATCATTATTGAACTCCACCTTGTAATCTTTCTCCAGGAGTTGGCCCACGCTCAATAATTTTGAGTTAAGTCGGTACATAAAATACATTTTTATGATATTCATTTTACCTTCTTTTGTTTGGACTGCTATTTCTCCTTTTCCGGTGATTTTGCGTAATTTGCCATCTCCGGAGCTTTACTTGGATGAATATGATTCATCGAGATTTACGAATATTTTCTTGTTTCTACACATGTGATCACAACCACCGTCCACGTACTCAAATATTCTAAATTTGTTGTTGAGAATTCAAACATGAAAAAATACCGATTAGCTCTTTTTCTTGAGATATATTGGCTTTATTTGTATCTCCATCATCTTTATGTCAAGATTTCTTTGAGAATGATTTGCATTTCGCATCTTTTGCATTTAAAAAGACAATCTTTGGTATCATGGTTATTCTTTCTACATATCCGCAATACAAATTGGGATTTTGATTTGAATTTCTCGAATGAATGCACCTTGTCTTTCGTCCTCGTGCATGGTGTCCGCGCGATCTCTTCCTGTTGCACCTCGATATGCTGAGTTATTTTGCCGTTATTGCTCCCATCTTTTTAATTTTCTTTTTCTGAAATATTTGTTTTTACTTAGAAGGCTTGCTCCAAACTTTGATTTGAGAATCTACTCATTCTTTTTTCATGAACTTCAAGTGATCCCATGTGTTAACCCAAAGATAATGTGGATAAATCTTTGGATTCTTCAATAACAGCAACAATATGCTCGAACTTTGCTGGCAGACTTTGTAGCACTTTTTCAACAATCTTTTTATCTTCAATGGTATCACTGTATCATCTGATTTGATTGATTACAGTGGAAACTCGAGAAAAAAAATTCTTGGACATTTTCATTGTCCTTCATTGACAAATTATCAAAATCTCGACATAAATTTTGCAATTTAATAGAGATAACCTTTTCATAGCCTCCAAATTATTTTTTTAAAATTTCCCATGCTTCTTTTGATGTTTTTGCCTCCGTAATATGCGGAAGAATTGCTCTACTTACCCCTTGGTGCATAAAGGACAATGCTCTTGCATCTTTGGTCTTGTTCTCCTTATGCTCTTTTTTCTTTATGGCGGTTAGTACGGCTTCCTCCTCTGGAGTATATGTAATATACCCCTCTTCAACAATATCCCAGAGTTCATGGGACACGAACAACGTGCGTATTAGAATGCTTGATGCTCCCGAAAAATGTGGGTTTTTTTTTCTGTTTCTATTTTCTTTCTTCTTGTGTGTTTTTCTCCCTTTGCATGCGCACGTTTTCTATTTTTGCATATTATTTTTCACTAATCTAGTTTTTCTATTTTTGTTTTTGTGTTTTCTTCTATATTTGGCTTTTGCAGAATCATAGGCGGATGTACTTAATAATTACTTAATAGTCTCCGACATTTTCGGGGATGTATTTCATCTTTCCTTCATTTTTTACGCATTGGGGTCATTACGTGTTTTAAGTGTGGGGGGGCAATTCGTCATTGATAATATAAGTTGATTGGTTGTGATAAATATTTTACTTTGCCTGATAATTATCTCTAGTTTAATAATAATGCTATTTAGTTAACTCAAAATCGATGCATTAATTTGAGACTCAATTAGCAAATGACATTACGAACTTGATGCTTAGGATTTGACTAAGTTGTGAATTAACCCTTATGATAAATGAGTTAGGCGATGGTTAAATAATACTCGAGGTTGTGGGTTATGAATTACGGGATTTTATTGATGTAAATTGAGTTAAAACTCTTATTTTTATTTTATAGATTGCAAAATTGCTAGCCTTGCGAAAAAAAACAAATTTGCCCTATAAGCGTCGGAAAAAAAAAGTGCAATAAAGAGCGCTAAACCAAATGGAACAATCGAGATTATACTCCGCTGGTTAAGCTGTTTAGTAACTAGGAGCATTCATGTGCCCCGTGTTTGACTTTTACGTAAAATGGCGGTTTAAACATGAGTATGGGAAACCACCCTAGGTGTCTTTGGAAAACATCCGAAGTTTACACCTAGTGGAATAATATCTCAGGAAGTCCAAGCAAAAAACAAATGTAAAAAAAACAAAGGGCTAGTACTTACGTAATTTATGTATGAATATAAGGGTTGCGACTTTTGATACAAATTTGAAATTTTGTAAAGTAAACTAAACACTTTGAGTAATCGTTTAACTTTAGCTAAGTGAGTTTGTTGCGAAGGTTCAGGATCGATGAGGAATAATCCGAGGTGGATAAAACTTGATGTTATGAAAAAATCGATTTTCAAAATAAGCATTATATTTCTTGATTAAATTTATGGGCATTATTATTTGCTTGAGGACAAGCACAAGGTTAAGTGTGGAGGAGTTGTTTTGCATGTTTTTGTGTGTGAATTTTGTGTGATTTCAATCTTTTTGTATGAGTGATTGTGCGTATTTTTGTGTCTTTTTGCCCCATTTTATATTGTCATATGTTACGTATGGTGTTTTTGTTTGTTTCGTAGGTTTTTCGTAAAAAGAGAACTTAAAAACGGGCTATAACAATAAAAAACGGACATTAAGGGCGAAAGACAGTCAAGGCTTACGACGTTGTGCGCGCGCGCAAGGGAACATGGCGCGCAAATTTTTAAGATTGATGTGATTGAGCACGCCGCACAAGAATGCGCGGATGCGCGCGCAATGCGGGCGCGCAGGCCACGTGCAAGTTCAGCACGTGAGACTGCACGGAAAGAAGGAGCGCAGCGCGCAAGCATGCGCATGGGGAGACTGCGCGGCGCGTACATATGCGCGGACGCGCACCACGAGAATTTTCTAGAATTTTTATTCCAATTTTCCCTTTTCTTTTTGGATTCTTCCACCTTGTATAGGCTTAGGCTTATAAATAGCCCTTGGGGGATCTATAATTTCGTACACATTCATTCATAGCACCTTTAGACTTTAGTTTTTGGTATTTTTCTCTTCCATTCAACATTGGGATTGCTTGGGTTCTTCCCCTTGAAGTTATTTTGCTTCTTAATCAAAGAGTAAGATTTCTTCATCTCTTTGTCTGATTTCAATTGTTGGGTGATTATTATTGCTACATGATTATGTTTATGATTATTTTTATTCCTTCAATTGAGATTTTGATTCCATCTCGAAGCATGAACTAATTTTCTTGTTCTAGGATTAGGATGAGTTGATTCAAACAAACAAGCATGAATATTGATTAATTGATCTGATTTCCTGAATAAATTATTTTACTTGTTGATTGATTGTTTGGCCAACTCTTGATTGTTTGAGGGGATAATTGAGATCGATCGAAGATATTATTCCTGGACTAAATTTATTCAGGGGGTTAGATATGAATCAGAAATGTATTATCTAACCATAGGTCTAATGAAAATAGCAAATTATGTTGGGATAGCCCTAATCTGTGAATATGAGAGTTATGAGATCTAGACCTAGTCTTTACATGTTTGTTATATTTGTTAACCGCATGATCAATTAATTGATATTCTGCTTGCAAGTTTGATGAGATGAATCTATTATCCTAGGCTTTCTTTTTCTCCAAGTTTAATCGTGCTTAGTTTTAGTTCGTCTTTTTAATTATTTTCTTTTAGTTTATTTAAATCAAACAAATCCGGTTACAGTGTTTAGGATTTATTTTCTGTTTATTGTGATACGTAAAATTATTTGTCGGCTAAGTCTTCCTTGAGAGATGACTTGTGGTTAACTTGCTACCCTACAATTGATCTCGTTCTCTTGCGAGGATTGTTAGACTTTTATAGGTGTTTAGCGATCGAACAAAATTTTGTAAATTGCATGTCATATTTGTTAGTGCAAAAATCAGAAGATGAGTTCTAACAAAGACGGAAATCGAATTCAGATATAAACGGATGTAACAAGTCGAGAGACCTACAACTGTTTGTGGGGAGTCATTAAATTCATAAATCTTTTGGGAGTTAGTAATAATTATAACGAGTCGGGAGACCTACCATTGTTAATCAACTGTTTGTTTATCGCCCAGGAAGGAGAATAGACTAACATAGGAATTGAAACCATAGAATTACATGAATTGATTTTTAAAACTTTATTTGCATTTAATATTGAAGAAGCATGTTGAGATTATGTGCCTAAGGTTGCTCCTATAGATGGTGAAAATACTTGTGGGGTTCGCAAATTTATTTCTTTTATTTCTTTAATTTTTTTATTTTTATTTTTAAAACTTGATTTTTCTGTTGCTCCAATAAAATTGGAATACGATGTTATTATAGCTTAAGTGTTTCGAATATCAATATCCTTGAGGAATACGACCTTGCTTGCCATTATTATATAAACTACACTGTACACTTGCAGTTGTATGAACCAAAATATTTTTGGCGAACAACGCTCCATAGTTCGTAATCTTGACCAACAAAGATAGGAATACCTTGTTGGGAATATGTGAATGCAAGTTCACTAGAACTGGTTGATGCCATTTTTTCAAATAGGAAGGGTTATCAGGACAAGGCTCTGATACCACAAGTGTTGGATATATGGATATAAATTATAAAATTGAGAGAGGTAAAAATAAATTAAAGGCTAATATATTTGCTCACTAAAAATATAATCTCATCAATAATGCAATTTTAAAACTCACTGAATTTTTGCTTACAAAATTTCTACAATATTTTCTCTCACTAAATAGCCTTTGAATGGCTTCCTTTTGCTTCACTCGGATTGATACAACATGATGGCAGAAGATGCCTATTTATAGGTTTCATAAAGAAGCCTAAATCATATAATTAATACATTAACAAATATGATAAGGTTGGTAAGATTCATCCATAACCACACGCGTTGCATTTGCTCCACCAATGCTAATTATAATGCAAATGGGTTATTGAAATGAAATTATTGTAGAATGCCAAGTGCCATTGTAAATTATAATATTTTAACATGTACATGTATTCATCGAATGGTCATGCACAATTAGATAGATACCTCATTAAATATATGCCTGCTATAATTGCCTGTCACCACTTGGGGTTGGAGTGAGGACTTTCATTTCCTACTTCAAGTTGAGCATTTTAATTAGATTATTAAATACAAAAGAACTCCGCTAAACTTTCATACACTTAAATTACGATAACAAAATAACACAATCACAACTACAATTCATATTCTGAAAAACAAACAATCCAAACTGTTTTATAAATTAAAACCAGGATTACATAGTTAAACAATAAATTATATATAGGTAATTAGCAAAAAAACACTAAACAAAATAGAGGGACTCGATGTATTCCAATGGATAGTCATCACCCTGAGATTTGACAGATGTTCAACAAGATTTCAAACTTGTGTATAGTTTCAAGAGATAATAGCTTGGACAGCTTCTCTTCTTCCTCAGGGTTCGACCTTTAAGATAACCAAGACGAGAATGCAGTTGCTTGGCTAAAGGGAGCGAGAAAAGAGATAGTTGGAGGGCCCATGAACCATCGAATTATTTTTAACCACCCCAACTTTACCCCTTTTTACACTTTACAACCTAAATTTTGATTCGGAACACTTTGCACCCTGAACTATGAAAATAATTACACTTTGCACACTATGGACAATTTTACCCCTAGAATTTTGTTCTTTTATATCAATAGTTCTAGTTATCCCTCTAAACTCCAATTTGTGGCACATTACTACATAATAATAAATTTATTGCATTATTCAACCAACATAAAAAATTTACTCCAAAATCAATTTGTTTTTCGGATTTTTCAAGAAATAAGAACCCTTATTTTCTGTAATTTGTTTTGTTCGTGGCATTGTTACACCTACTTAGATCCAGTCTCTATCCAGAAATTTTAAATGGATCATGTCAGGTTTCTAGCCTTTAAACTCAACAAGACATACTCTTATCAAGATCTCATTTCAAGTATTTATCTGTATACAAATTGGGTCTTTAGACTGAAAATGAAAATAGTCCATTACGACCATATCAGACCCAACATGCTTCCGTAAATTAATAAATCCCTTAAAATTCATACCTTCTTTGACCGAAACAACACCGGGTGAGATGGCTCGCAACACCACCAGTGGGAAAATTATTGCCCTCAGATCGTTTGACAAATATCTCCTCAATGTTCAACCTCACCCTCAGGGAAGATGATCTGCAAGTTATCCGACTCCTTCAGCAACTGTTCAACACAACCTTGGTTCGTTTCCTACTCCAGGTGTATAAGTAATTCTTAAATGGGATGAATTAATAGTACATTAGTAATCTCCTTTTGGGAGGAGAATACTGGTTTAGCCTCTCATAGATGAGGCTTGCACTCGTAAATACATAAAATTTAAAAACTAAAACACTCAAAATATTACAAATTTTCTCTGAGAAGTTATTATAAGAAAACTAAGGGAAATGTTCGATGTCCTCAACTTCCTTCAACTCTCGGCTTTTATAGACTTGAATTCGGACTTAAAGGCGGACTCCAAATCTTGTTGATTTTTATGACGTTACTGCTTATGTCATATCCTGCATTATTGCCTCGCCAGAAGTTTTTCTTTTCTTTCCGCATGACTCAGTCCATGTGATGTTTGTCGGGGAATCTTTTAAAAATATGATTTGTGTGGTCCCTGAGGATAACGCGTCTTGTAAGGTGGACCCTTGTCTTTTCCAGTTGCATGGTCCTGTCGGTCAGGATTGGGTCAAAATCCTTTCTCAAACTCGGGTTCTTTCTGTTCGGGGCATGCTTGATAGATCTGATCGATCCAACGACCAACATCCGCCATGTTACAGAATTTCCGGTAGGTTTCTTTGCTAGCCGGCATCTTGTTCTCCCAAAGAATTCTTCTCTTTGTCTCAAAAAGTTCCTCTGCGAATCCTGTTGTTGATCCAGTCATCGAATTCAAAAGGAAAGATCCAATTGCTGAATTCTGGAAAAACTTGAATGGATATTTGACTTTGTCCATTTTGGTTAGACAAACCCAAAGTCCACATGCTCGCCTTGTAGAAGTTTCATCTTCATAAATTGCTCCTACTAACATTGGTACTTCTTCCGGTGAAGCTGCCTTGATGTATTTTGAAGCATTTCCATCCGGTCTTCTTAGCTTGATGAAATGAAAAGCTTCATTAAAACCTTTCTTTGCTGGTTCGGGAGCTGCACTGATAAAATACAGTTCCAAAATATCTATCTGGCCAAATGTGGATTGTTGGCCCAAAACTCATAAACTGCTTCCCCAATCCATTTCGGTAATTTTGAAATTTCTGGGAATCCGGGTGATACAGTATAAATTGAATCTAAAGGTCCAAAAGTATACCATTCCTGTACTTCGTTTGGATGACTTCCTGGTTTCATCCAAACTCTGGGATACTTGCCTGAGATATCAACCATTGATTTTTTTGGGTTAATACCTCTTCTTGTAACTAATTTCTCCCATTGTTGTTGATAAACCTGCATTGGAGAAATCTTAATCTCGTCAGTTTGAACCTTAGATTTGCCTGTCTATGGCCTAAGATTCAACTCTCCCTCTTTTACCACAGAGGTGCTGGGTTGACTTGAAGACTCGGGTTGTGACACTGGAGCTTCAACATTTATTACAGTTTGTACATCCTCAGGGGATGCATCACCTGCAACACTTGTGATTATGGTACTTGAATCTATAACCTCCGGGTTAGAGCCCCGTTATCTATTCGCCCATTTTTACATCGTGAGATATGCAGCCTGGAGGAGAGGCCCTTGCAGCTCTAAGAACAATTGTCCTTGAGCAAAGTGGCATACTCGTATTTGACTAGAAATGGATTTCTGGCCAGCCTGTTGAAGTCGTCCAACAACTTCTGCATTGAGACATAACATCCCAAAATCTCATTCTAGACTCTCGAGGTTTTCCGTGAGATGTCTTACTCGTTTAAGGACCTCGTCAGTAACGCGTTCTTCCATCTCATGTCAAAAATATGCAAGAACATTTTCATGAGATATTATAATGACAATATCATAATCATAATATTGACATTCAGCTTGCCGTCTAAGTAATCTAGCCTTTTCTGTTTTTGATTCAATTTTATTTTTCAGAAAAGCTTTGATACTTGAATTATCAATTTTTAAAGTAAACTTTTATGCCAGTAAAAATAGAGGCCATTTTTTGAAAGCCTTCTGACTGCAAAGAATTCTTTCTCGTTGATATACCATCGATTCGCTTCACTGTCTGTAAAAAGACCGTTGCAACATCTGCATGGCACTTCACCATTTGGTGTAGCTTTTGTTAGAACAGCTGCCCACCAATAGTCACTGGCATCTGTGTATAGAACCGCCATCTTCATCTTTTGGAATTGCAAGTTTTGGAAGCTTTTTACAAACTTCTTTAAGTCGCTTTATTCCTTCTTGATGTTCATCTTCCCATTTGAATGTAGCATCTTTTTTTAGCAATGGGCTAAACACCTTCCTGTAATGTGCTAGATTGTTTATGAACATTCCAGCAAAATTAACAACTCCAAGGAAACTCTGAAGCTGTTTATTGTCGTGGAAACCCCAGAACCGGAAGTAGTAGGATTAATTCTCATAATATAATAAAAATAATAAATAAAAAAATATGTCGAATTTTTTTTGACTTTTAGTGTATCTGGAAATCCTTGTATCTTTTCTACAATGTGACTTTATAGGATGATTCCTGATTCATCGATTTCAACTCTAAGGAATTCAATCTGTCTTGTTGCAATGACTGCCTTCTTCTCTGAAAGCACTAATCCTTCCTTGTGACAAACATCTGAAAATATTTTCAAATGTTTGAGATGCTCCTTCATGTTCTTTGATGCGATTAGAATGTCATCGATATACATGAACATGAAACTGAAATAATCTTTGAAAAGATTATCCACCTTCCTTTGATATATCTGGGGTGCATTAGCCAATCCCATCGGCATCACGTTCTAAATATAATGTCCTTGTGGTGTAGAGAAAGTTGTGAACTTCTTACTCTCTTTCTCCATCTTAATCTAGTAAAATCCAAACTTGTAATCGAACTTTGAGAATATCTTGGCACCTTTGATATAGTTAACCAGATGTTCTCTTCTTGGGATATAGTATCCGTCGATCTCCAAAATATTATTAATCCCTTTGTAATTAATAACAAGTATTGGCTTTCCTATTTTAATTTCTCCATGATTTCTGACTAAGAATCCTGGACTACTATATGGAGAAACTCCTGGTGAAATCAACTTAAGGCCAAGATGTTCCTTAAGTATCTTCTGCATATCCTCACGATCCTCCTGATTCATAAGGATTGGTTTGAATCTCACGAACTTGTACTCTTTTCCTAGTTTAACATTTAAGGATGCTTTGAGCTCGTTCTTATCCCACCATGCCAAAGGATTTTCATTATAATTCATTTGGATCTTCTTCTTGATATCCTCGAGTGATATGTTCTTTTATTGTAACATCACTCTGTGGATTCTCCATTAGGCTCATCATCAATTCTGCAATAACCTCTGGAGGTCAAAAACTTGTTCGCCTTTTTTTTAGCTTCACCGCAAGTGTACGGTGTAGTTTATAGAATAGGGTAGCAAGGTCGTATCCATGGAGACTAATAAATTAATATGCTAAGTATTGAACCAAGATAGTCTTATTTTTATTTAGACGATCGAAATTTGATGATTGTTGTATTGAGATTAAGACAATTTAAATTACTAAAACACAAGATTGAGATAATACAAATGATAGAAGTATCAAGATAATGGAATGGATTTCCGAGTTAAGGTTTCGATTAATAATCCTCTTGTTGTCCGATTAAATCAAAGCCAAGGTTATTATCAATATTCCTATAAGACGATCACAAAACTATTTTATCCTCTCTCTCGAGATGCATATAAAATGTAGATTGAAATACTTATGCTAGCATCTCTACTCAACATGAAGCATTCAACTCCCAAAAGTTTAAAAGATCAAATATCCTCACAAATATTTACAAACCTCTCGATTCATGCAAATATTTGTGTCGAGTATTCAAGATCTAATATTGAAACTCATCTCTCGAATTATGAATCAATATATCAAACAAGTTAAATCATTGATCAAGTGATAAAACAAGAATAAGCTCAAAATACTCAAATAGGCTTTAAGATAATAACTTCAACTAAGATTAAAACATCCAACAAGAGTTCATTAATCTACTTCCAAAACCCGGAAATCTCAAGAGTTTAGCTACACATGATTTCTAAACAACTCATAAACAAATTGTTCAAAGCCATTACAACTAAAATGAAAGATTGAAACTAAAAGAGAAGCAAGAAAAACTTAGGAAAGTCGACAATCTCTCGATATATCTCCGTTCCTTAAGCTCCGATGCAACCCGATTGTCTCCTTGATGTCTTCTTCCAAGAATAGACCCTTGTCTTGTGTTGTAGATCCCAAAATATGTCTCATTCTCCTTGTGTGCGCCCCCCAAAAAGCCTTTTTATACTCCCCATCATGTTTAGGGCTTAATGCAGCAGATTATGGGATTCAGCGCAGACGCACGGGTCGTGCGCCCACGCACGGTTACCCGTGCGCCACCCCGAATACCCCAACTCTCTGTAGGGCGCACGGGTGGTGCGTCGAGCACAGCTTACCCGTGCGCCACTCCGGTGAGATATCCCGACTCTCGTAGGGCGCACGGGTGGTGCGTCGAGCACGGCCTACCCGTGCGCCATGTCTGCAGCTTCAATCAACCTTATACGGGGGTGCACGGGTGGTGTCTTGAGGCACGCCAACCCGTTTGCCCCCGCTTCTTCCGTGAACGCTCAACTTTCGCTCTTTTTAGGCTTCGCGTTTCGTATATCCACTCAATTCTCCGCGTTTCTACTTTGCTTTCCTCATATCTTATTCAATTAGCTTCAAATATCATGAAATTCCTACAAAATAAGCAAAGTGTAATATCTTTTCCACAAAGAGTGAGTATGTAATTTTTAACGCGAGTATATGCATGTTTACTTATCATTATAGCTCGAAATACGCATCAAAACACATGCAAAATTCACGCTTATCAAAATCCCCCAAACTTAAACTGTTGACCGTCCCCGATCAACAATATTTAGAACACGATAAAGCATAACAGGAGATAAAGATAACAAATAAGACACCAAGAGTCTACAAGAAAATCCAAATTGCTCGTCATGAATGCTGAGTACAACTCAATCAAGCCTCAAATCTCTAATCAAAGAACACGCCTCAAATAAAACAAAGTGAAATGCTCTGAATCCAACTCTCAAAATTAAGTGTATACTCTCATCTCACAAGGTTATAGGACGTGTTTACGCTCAAATCAATTCGATGTCGCAAAATTACCATAGGCTTGCAATTTGTCTCATATCTCCGCCACGAGAGTGTATGCAATTTGTGAATCATAAAGGACTTTCTCATTTGGTTGTAATGAAGGCTCTTTGGTTTAGGTAGGAGATTTTTGGATAAAGTGACTGAAACTCGAGTGTATAGACCGATGAGCATATCAATCATTTTCATTATAATCCCATATGCTACTCCAATCATCCCTCATTTTTATCAACTTCATTTATCTCCATTTCCGTCTTTTCTTTTGAGAATCACCTCCATTCACAATCCTTCGCCCCCCAAGTTTATCCACTTTTTCAATCTTTTTTTTTTTTTTTTTTTTTCATTTGTGCATTTTCAACATCTTTCCTTCCTCTTTTTATTCCATTTAACCAAGTATGCCCAATTATTCTATTTTTGAATTCCCACCCATTCAACCTCGTTCATTTCCCTTTTACTCAACGTTATACATTCGAGTTTAAGGTGATGGAAATATAGTAAGATCAAGAGTTAAATTTTTGTGGTTATCAAAGAAATAGGATATAGGCTCAACTTGGCTAACTAGGATTTTTCACATTTTTAGGTAGGCAAAAGGTATGAAAGGCTAACAAAGATGGCCTTTAATCACATTCACAATTCACATACACATGTGGCCTTGACAGAGATACCCAAGCAAGTTCTAGAATTTTAATCAACATGAATGATACACTCAAATTACAACAAGATCGCACTGTATATAAGCAAAAGGCTCAAAGCTCACAGCTTGTCAAAATGTAATTCAAAGCATCACACCAAGTTTTTCATATCAACATGCTCAAAGTTATCAATTCGAGGCTCAATCAATCCATAAACAAAGATCCAATCCCAACAATATGAATTCTCAATCAACACACAAACAACAAGTTGCACATGCTTGGTCAACACACTCTAACCACTACTAAAGCAATAGACGTGCTAAAGCTATAAACGTGCTCTAATGCAAATGCAATCTAGAGTGCTCTAATGCAACTATATGAAAACACAAAATGCATGATTTTTTTTTTTTTTTTTTTTTTTTTTTGTATCCACACTTTTCATATATTAAAATACTATCTCTCCCCAAACTTGAATGAAATTATAGTGTTCTAAGGGGAAAAATAGAATTTCAATAACAAAAAGTGGGGATATACTGACCATCACTGCGGCGGTGGTGGGAAGTGGCCTTGAGAAATATGCCACATTTGAAGTCATTGGAGCACTTGCCACGTCTCCTCGGGAACGCTGCTCTCCGATCGCTCATTAACGCGAGAAAATCAGCCCTATGTTGCCTTAAATCCTCTCCTTGCCGCCTCAACTCTTCTTCTTGCCGCCTCAAGTTCTCCCCAAACGCATAAAACATGTCTTGAAGATTGGCGTCGCGATGGGGTCCTCCATCGTGAGACGGACCGGGCGATCTTCGCTTTGAGAATGTCGAGGATAATCGCCTCCGTGTGAGGACTCGGGTATGTCATACCCAATTTGGGGATGATGAGGTTCCATCCCCATTTCGCGTCCATGTATCTCATCCTCCTCCTCCACCATATCTTCTTCATCCAAGAAACCTTCAACTCTCGCTTCTTTCTTGACTCTATAGCCTCGGTAATTCGGTTATGTGCGTCGAGTTCATTAAGAAGTTGGTGGTGTCCATCAATGTATCAACGGTGGTGTATGGTGGGTTCGCAACGGAAATGAAGCACCTTTCTTTTGTAGAAGCACCAACTGCTTTTCTTCATTCGCTATGAACTTCATATGGTGCAACGATGCCAAATTAACCCGAGTGCTGCCGGGATAGGCTCCAAGCCTCGAAAATCGACATTGAAATGCCGGGCAATAGGGGTAATGAGGCCCCTATAGAAATCGTACCCCCTTCCCGCCTAGCTAACTGCTCAATTTGCTCGGCAAAATTAACGGCGGTGTTGTAGGGGGTGTCTGTGACCATACACCGAGAGGAGATAGAGTTCTTTAGTCGTCATCCCTCCAATGTTTTCTCGAGCGAACACAGAGGAGGCGAATCACGCGTTGTATATACCGGGAAAACGGATTCCTGGATCAAGAGGCTTTTTAAGCGTCCGCGCGGCATACAACATTGGCCCCGTTTGTGGTGTTTCCACAAGCATTCTCCAAGTCGTATTGATCATAATGGGGCATCGGGCGGGTACGAGCGTTTGTTGGGACCTCGAAAATGGTGTTCAATTGGGTCATAGAGAGTTGTCTACGAACATTCCCAACCGAAATTTTATCATATACGGTTCGAAGGTCCCGCCTTGTCCGAGTACTTCCACGGTACTCAAGAACTCCAATGTATACTTTTTAAATGTCGGCCACCTTCGGCTCATGAAGTTCGTCCATCCTACCTTGGCGAAAAGACGCCACACGTCCTCATGTATCCCCAAAGTTTGGGTACAATCATTGTCGGCGTAGCGAGATGGAGCTATTTGGCGACCGATCAAGCGATTCCATCGCTCAATATCATCGGCATTTGTCAAGTTGACCCCATATGCCTCCGGACTGTTTTGGTCGACCTCGGTGTGCCACGTCGCGTTGTGCGCCCGCGTGCACGTCTCCTTCCACTCTGTGGGTTTCTTCGCCGCCATAAGGAATTTGTACCGGAATACATTCTATTAGCATCCCAATATCATCAATGGCAACAACAAATTAGGGAATTAAAGCTAACATCTTAGGTGATGCAAATTCACATGCTCAAGTCACTTTGATCGATCAACTACCCCAAACAAACAAATATTAACTCAAATACACATTGGCCATGCCTTATTCATCAACAATTCACCCTAAATCTCCTCAATTATACAAGCCCACAAGGTGTTTGATAATTTGCCTCAAAGAATAATTCACATCATTTATAGCAAAAATATCAAAATACACACCTACCATGCTCCTTAATACATAATTAACAACGAATTGACAAGGAGAAACGGTGTTCTTACCGGAATTTCTAAGTTAAACTCGAAGTGGAAGATTTGAACCCTAGGTGCTTTTGTTCACAATTCTTCAAGCAAATTCAAATTTGATGCAAAGTGAAGCTCAATTGTGATGGGGAGGTGTTATGTAGAAGAATTCAAGTGAAAACTAGGAGAAATTTTCGAAAACTAGGGAGGATTCGAGAGGGCGCGCGAGGTGAAGGGTTTGAAATGAAGAACAGTTTTTAAAACCGTCCCAATTTATCCTTCATCCGCAAGGCGCACGGGTCGTGCGTCGGCCGACGACGGTAACCCGTGCGCCACCCTGAATTTGCCCAACTCTCTCGAAGGGCGACGTCGTCAGGGTGCATGATACGCACGGCTACCCGTGCGCACTTGTCAAGAATTGATTCGGTTTTTTTTTTTTTTTTTTTTCAAATCACACTCATTAAAAGAATTACACAAATCAAATCACTCAAATCACATAATCAGAAACTAAACACACACAAAAATGAAAATCACACGAAAAACCGTTGGGTTGCCTCCCAACAAGCGCTATATTTAACGTCTTTAGCGTGACGCCTGTTTTGTTAAATTACGGATCGCGCAAGGTGGTGGATGTCACATCCTCTTTATTCCCCGGTGGAAATAGTGCTTAATCCGTTGGCCGTTTACCATGAAAGTCTCGCCTTCTTTTTGTCAACAATTCTACAATCCCAGTGGATTCAACACTTTCTTTATCACAAATGGCCCCGACCACTTGGACTTGAGTTTTCCGGGGAAGAATTTAAGGCGTGAATTGTATAGAGCACCTGTTCTCCCAAAAACTCTCTTTTCTTGATCATCTTATCATGCCACCGCTTGTTCTTTTCCTTGTAAATTCTGGAATTTTCGTGACGCTTCATCCCGAAATTCCGCCATCCGATTCAAATGGAGCAACCTTTCCACCACCGCTTTACGAAAATCCGATTCAGTTTCTTTACCGCCCAAAATGCTTTGTGCTCCAATTCTACCGGTAAATGGCATGACTTCCCAAATACAAGTTGATATGGAGATGTGCCCAACGGTGTCTTATATGCGATTCGGTATGCCCACAGGGCATCATCCAATTTTAACGCCCAATCCTTTCGGTTGATGTTCACCGTCTTTTCAAGGATTTGTTTGATCTCCCCGTTAGCTACTTACGCTTGTCCGTTGGCTTGTGGATGATATGCCAATGCGACTTTATGTTTGACCCCATATTTGGCCAACAAGTTGCTCATCAATTTGTTTACAAAATGCGACCCTCCATCACTAATTAAAGCTCTTGGAGTGCCAAATCTAGTAAAGATGTTTTCTTAAGGAATCGCATTACAACTTGAGCATCATTTGTTTTAGAAGGAATTGCCTCTACCCAACGGGATACATACTCCACAAAGAAGTAGAATATATTGATAACCCGAAGACGATGGAAATGGGCCCATAAAGTCAATCCCCACACATCGAACAACTCCACTTCAATTCGTTGGTCATTGGCATCTCGTGCTTCCGTGAAATGTTTCCCATTCACGACACTGTCACATTGTTGTACAAACAAATAACATCATTAAATAAAGTGGGCCAATATAGCCCACTTTGCAATACCTTCACTGCGGTGCGAGTGGGACCAAAATGTCCGCCGATGGTGAAGAGTGACATCATTGTAGACTCCCTCCCATTCTTCTTGAGGTACGCATCTCCTTATGATTTTGTCCGCGCACCTCTTAAAGAGTAGGGGGTCATCCCACATGTAGAACTTTACATCATGTAAGAATTTCTTCTTTTGATACGGTGATAGATCCGGAGGTAGAACTCCAGCTGCCAAGTAGTTGACAAAGTCCGCATACCATGGGAACTTTGCCTCAAGCATGAGTAATCTTTCATCAGGAAACTCCTCTTTTATCAATCCCGTACCTTTTTTTTCTCCTTCTTGATTTTCTAATCGAGACAGATGGTCTGCTACCACGTTCTCGCATCCTTTTCGGTCCTTGATTTCCACGTCAAACTCTTGCAACAATAAGATCCATCGAATCAACCTCGGTTTCGCATCCTTCTTGTCAAGAGGTATTTAATAGCCCGCATGGTCGGTATGCACAATCGTCTTCGTCCCGATCAAGTAAGATCGGAATTTATCGAACGCGAAAACAATCGCCAACATTTCTTTCTCGGTTGTGGTATAATTCTGTTGAGCACTGTCCAACGTTCGACTTGCATAGTAGATGGATCGGAACAATTTTTCCCTCTTTTGACCAAGAATGCATTTAACAAAGATAGTCGCTTGCATCACACATTAGCTCAAATGGTTGGCTCCAATCAGGGCGACGAGTATAGGTGCGGTCACCAATGCTGTCTTTAACATTTCGAACGCCTGCAAACATTCATTGGAAAAAATGAAAGCAGCATCTTTTTCTAGCAATTGGCTCAAGGGCTTAGAAATTTTAGAAAAGTCACGGATAAACCTTCTCAGAAAAATCCGGCATGGCCCAAAAAGCTCCGAATGGCTTTCTCATTTGTGGGAGGTGGTAGCTTCTCAATTGCTACAATCTTTGCCCGATCAACTTCCAAACCTGCAGAAGAGACTCGATGACCAAGTATAATGCCATCGCGTACCATAAAATGGCACTTTTCCCAATTTAGTACTAAATTGGTCTCTTCACATCGCCGCAAAACTAGGGAAAGATTGTGAAGACAATTATCAAAAGAATCCCGAACACAGAGAAATCGTCATAAACACCTCCATAACTTTTTCAATAAGATCGTGAAATATAGCCATCATACAACGTTGGAAAGTGGCGGTGCATTACATAAACCAAATGGCATGCGTCGAAATGCAAATGTGCCATACGGACATGTAAATGTTGTTTTCTCTTGGTCTTCCCGCGCAATCATGATTTGATTGTACCCTAATAACCATCTAAAAAGCAATAATAATCATAACCTGCAAGACGATCCAACATCATATCGATAAAGGGGAGGGGAAAGTGATCTTTTCGAGTGGCATCATTAAGTTTTCTATAATCAATACATATTCGCCACCCTAAATAATTCTAGTAGCAATTTGTTCCTCATTTTCATTTTTTACCACTCATACCCCCCCTTTTTCGGCACCACTTGTACAGACTCACCCATGAACTATCGGATATCGCGTAAATGATCCCCCTATCCAACCATTTCAATACTTCCTTCCTAACCACATCTTGCATAATAGGGTTTAGCCGTCTTTGGTTTTGCAATCGATGGTTTATAAACATCTTCCATCCGAATTTTATGCATCACAATGGATGGACTTATGCCTTTTAAATCGATTATAGACCAGCCTAGTGCCGACTTATGTTTTCGTAAAACCCTTAACATTTATCAAGTTGGGTAGGAGTGAGAAGAGATGAAACGATTACGGATTTGCATTATTTGTCCCTAGGAATGCATATTTGAGGTGTTCGTGTAATTGCTTGAGTTCCTGAGGTGGTGTTGATTGATCTCACGCGCACGGGCTGCCGTCCGGGCGCACGGGTCGTGCGCTCTTCGTGAGAGTTCCATCGTTACTTGACATCACGCACGGGCGGGACCGTGCGTGCGTGGGCGCACGGGCCGTCGTTCTTGAGAGTTCCATCCTTTTTTCTCGCTTTGCGTTTTCGCCTCTTGCGCTATTAGGTAGTTCCTGCATATGATCTAAGGCACAAACATAGTCGTAAAATCTTGGTTATCAAAATCAAGTACAACACTCGACATTGAGCACGAGTGGGTTAGACCAAATTCCAAATCATCTGTAGACAATGTATGATCAACATAATCCTCAATGCATGAACTAACTATATCCAAAAAATTACAATTCTCTACCGAATCATGAAATTTCATTGCCTTATAAATAGAAAATAAAACATGCTCATCATTAACACGTAATGTGAGCTCCCTTCTCGCACATCTATTAAGGCTTTACCCGTTCTAAGAAAGGACGTCCAAGTATCGTGGAACGTCTTGATCTTCTTCCATATCCAAAACCAAGAAATCCACGGGAATATAAATTTATCAACTTTTACCAAGACGCGTCTTCGATAATTCCCTTGATACGTAAGTGATCGGTCGGCAAGTTGCAATGTCACCGTAGTTGGTTTCACGTCGCCTAATTCAAGTTTCCTGAAAATGGACAAAGGCATCAAGTTAATACTTGCCCCCAAATCACATAACGCTTTATTAAAGAAATTACCACCAATAGCACAAGGGATAGTGAAACTCCCCGGATCTTTCAGTTTTTGTGGTAACTTCCTTTGGATAATTGCACTACATTCTTCCGTCAAATTCACCGTTTCAAAGCTTGTCATCTTCCGTTTTTTTGACATCACATCTTTAAGAAATTTCGCATAGTTCGGCATTTGTTCTAATGCATCTGCAAAAGGAATGTTAATGTGCAATTTCTTAAATATATCAAGGAATTTGGCAAATTGATCATCAAGCTTTTTCTTTTGAAATCTTTGAGGAAAGGGAAGAGATATAGACAACTTAGGTATATTCAAGCTAGATGATGATTTTAGCTTTTCACCCCTTTGTTTGTTCCGCCTCTTTGTTCTCTTCTTTCCCATTTTCTTCAATACCATCCTTCATCACGGAGTCTCTTGCTTCTGGCCTAGATGCTTCATCCGAAAGTTTCGGATTCCTTGATTTTCTTTAGGCCCTTCATATTCCGTATCAGCTTCGTAAACGAATCGCCTCTTTGCATTGTTCCTTAGGATTCATTTCCGTGTTACTTGGAAATTGACCCTTTTGATGTTGACCACCCATTATTGTAGCCAATTGACCCACTTGAGTCTCATTCTTTATCGAGCTTGTCATTTGTTGTTCTAATTTATCCATCCGAAGGTCTTGCTTAGCTAGGCGGCTCCTCGTGTCATTCATGATAGCATTAGATTGATTTATGAAAGAGGTGAGTGCATCTTCCAATGACGATTTGCCTTCCCCATTACCGCCTCCACTTGAAGCATTAAAGCCCTGGCGGAGGTTGTAACACATTCTTTGTATTCGCATAGGAGAAATTTTCATGATTTCTCAACCCTGGATGGTAGTGCGTTGGGTTTGAATTATTCCTAAATTGTTGAAATTCCGGTTATTCACATAATTTACCTCTTCCATCGGATATAGAAGAGCTTCGCTACCCGTGCTCGTGCACGCTTCCTCGCCTCTTCGTAAATACATTCAATTGAGTTGTCAAAGCCGCTACTTGTGCCGACAATGTTTTGATAGGGTCCGAATCGAGATTTCGCTACTCGTTGTACATTGGATCTTTCGGATGGCCATTGGTAATCTGTTCATGGCCATTTCCTCAAGAAGATTTAAGGCATCTTGTGGAAACCTTGCCAACAATGCTCCTCCTCATTGCGGCATCTACAAATGCTCTAGTCTGTCCCATTAAACCATTGTAGAAGAAACATAATCTGTTGATCCTCCTGAAACCCATGTTGCGGACATCTACGTAATAAATCCCGAAACCTTTCCCAAGCCTCGTACAAAGGCTCGAGTCGAACTCGGAATTGAGTGATCTCGCTTTTGAGTACGCAAAGTTTTGCTCGGTGGAAAGAATTTAAACAAAAACTTTTGGCTCGATTCGTCCCATGTGCTTACACCGCTTGCGTCAAAGTACCCAACCAATTTCTCGCCTTATCCCGTAAAGAGAATGGGAACAGCGCATTCTTATGGCGTCATCCGAGACTCCGTTTATCTTGATCGTATTGCATATTTGGATAAAATGCGCAAGGTGAGAGTTAGGATCTTCTCGTTGCAAACCCCCCAAACTGATTTTGTTGCACCATATTGATTAGTGTCGGTTTGAGCTCGAAGTTGTTGGCATTGATGGGAATATGGGCAATACCACCGTAATTACGATTCGTTTGTGGTCGAAAGTAATCACGAATGGCTTGTTTGTTGAACCGGATCGGTAACTCGTTTCCACCATTGTTTGGCGGTATTGGTAACTCATTCAAATCCCCCATTATCGGATTGTGTTGTCTTTCACTCGTCTAGTGGTAGCACTGATCCTCCTCGCGAAAGCCTCAACTTCCTGTATAAGGGTATTAAGTCCCCGCTTAGAGCGCGTGTTCATACACTACCTGGACCAAACTAGAAGAAACAAGTCAAATAATGTGTAATTCAAGTCACACAAAAAAAAAAAAAAAACAAAATAAATAATAAAGAAAAATGTCTAAATTAAGAATAATTCTATCTATCGCAATATTAGCACCAAAAATTGTATTAGTCCCGACAACGGCGCCAAAACTTGTTCGCCTTTTTTTTTAGCTTCACCGCAAGTGTACGGTGTAGTTTATAGAATAGGGTAGCAAGGTCGTATCCACGGAGACTAATAAATTAATATGCTAAGTATTGAACCAAGATAGTCTTATTTTTATTTAGACAATCGAAATTTGATGATTGTTGTATTGAGATTAAGACAATTTAAATTACTAAAACACAAGATTGAGATAATACAAACGATAGAAATATCAAGATAATGGAATGGATTTCCGAGTTAAGGTTTCGATTAATAATCCTCTTGTTGTCCGATTAAATCAAAGCCAAGGTTATTATCAATATTCCTATAAGACGATCACAAAACTATTTTATCCTCTCTCTCGAGATGCATATAAAATGTAGATTGAAATACTTATGCTAGCATCTCTACTCAACATGAAGCATTCAACTCCCAAAAGTTTAAAAGATCAAATATCCTCACAAATATTTACAAACCTCTCGATTCATGCAAATATTTGTGTCGAGTATTCAAGATCTAATATTGAAACTCATCTCTCGAATTATGAATCAATATATCAAACAAGTTAAATCATTGATCAAGTGATAAAACAAGAATAAGCTCAAAATACTCAAATAGGCTTTAAGATAATAACTTCAACTAAGATTAAAACATCCAACAAGAGTTCATTAATCTACTTCCAAAACCCGGAAATCTCAAGAGTTTAGCTACACATGATTTCTAAACAACTCATAAACAAATTGTTCAAAGCCATTACAACTAAAATGAAAGATTGAAACTAAAAGAGAAGCAAGAAAAACTTAGGAAAGTCGACAATCTCTCGATATATCTCCGTTCCTTAATCTCCGATGCAACCCGATTGTCTCCTTGATGTCTTCTTCCAAGAATAGACCCTTGTCTTGTGTTGTAGATCCCAAAATATGTCTCATTCTCCTTGTGTGCGCCCCCCAAAAAGCCTTTTTATACTCCCCATCATGTTTAGGGCTTAATGCAGCAGATTATGGGATTCCAGCGCAGACGCACGGGTCGTGCGCCCACGCACGGGTTACCCGTGCGCCACCCTGCTGGAATACCCCAACTCTCTGTAGGGCGCACGGGTGGTGCGTCGGAGCACGGCCTACCCGTGCGCCACTCGGTGAGATATCCTCGACTCTCAGTAGGGCGCACGGGTGGTGCGTCGAGCACGCCTACCCGTGCGCCACTCCGGTGAGATATCCTCGACTCTCTGTAGGCGCACGGGTGGTGCGTCGAGCACGGCCTACCCGTGCGCCATGTCAGCCTTCAATCAACCTTATACAGGTGCACGGGTGGTGTCTTGAGGCACGCCAACCCGTTTGCCCCCTGTTTCTTCCGTGAACGCTCAACTTTCGCTCTTTTCAGGCTTCGCGTTTCGTATATCCACTCAATTCTCCGTTTCTATTTTGCTTTCCTCATATCTTATTCAATTAGCTTCAAATATCATGAAATTCCTACAAAATAAGCAAAGTGTAATATCTTTTCCACAAAGAGTGAATATGTAACGTTTAACGCGAGTATATGCATGTTTACTTATCATTATAGCTCGAAATACGCATCAAAACACATGCAAAATTCACGCTTATCAGTACTCGTTCTTCTCCTTGTATTCTGAATGAATACAAGTCATTATCCCATCGTTTTATATCTTTTTGCTTCAAACCATATTGTCGAAAGGATAATAATGCATCACCAAATCTTCTCTTATCCGCCATTTTTGGATTTCGAAGTTTGGCTTCATCACCACGCTTGCTGCGAAAATTAATAGGCATTTTTCTGTAAAATGCTTCCCGCAGTCTCTGGACAATGATCTTATGATCACATAATGTTGTGAAAATAAGTCTTATTGTCTCATTTTCTTGTGTAAATCGCTTAAATATTTGTAGGAAATTATTTCCTAGCAAAACATCTGCTCCCGTATCATGAAAATAGATTGGTGGCGTCTTCACTTTGTACCATGGGGTACCAGCTGCACCTCCAATCATAATTTCTGCCTGTTTAATTCCTCGATTAAGGATAAGAATCCTTTTAGAGAAATCCCTTCCTGCAATAGCTGATAAATCTTCTCCAATTTCTTTAGAAAAAACATCCGGCTTTGCAGTACATACTCCGACACCTGAATCAATGTAGGCGGCGAAATATTCGGCATTCTATTCAGCATATAACATTCCAATAGAAATGTATATGGAGAATGGGCTAGTGGTCATCTGATTCTGTATCTTTTATCCGCCACTGTGAACTCCATTCCATCTTGTAATCTTTCCCAAGGTTTATGATCTTCAAGAAATTTAATACCCAATATCAATTGCTCTGGGATCTTTCCTACCATTCCCGTGATAGTCAGCTCAATTTCACTCATTTTTAAGCTTCCTTGCTTCGTTACAACTATAGGTTGTTGGAGATAATATAGAACATCACAAGAAAAAATATTATCCTTTTGAGTGATGTCAAATATTTCTTCAACTTCTCGCCATCCTTCTGGACATTTCAGCTCCCCTTGTATTTTGAAAACATCTGGAATACGTTGAACTGTATTCGGTCTCTTTTCTTCCCAACGACTGCCACTTATCATTCTATCTTGTTGGAAAGACATCATCATTGGCTCAAATCTAAGACTTCGACTCTTGTTGAAGACTGGTTGATCTTGAATTTGCATGTCGATCTCCTTTATTGTTGGAGACTCAATTAGTTCTGGTAGAACTACCCTGGAAAAGTCCTCAAAAATTCTTGGGACTTCAATAAATTCCTTTCTCAAGAATACTTCTGAATGACGTGTATTCGAGAGAGCATAGAAAATCTTGTATGTGATCGAGTAAGTCATGTTTCCTTCTTTCATCAAATCAACTCTTTTGAAATCTTGATGAAGGGTTAGGACTCTGTTGAAATCTTGATCTCCCAAATTGTATGCAATTCTAGGATAGACATTAAATGCCCATTTTCCTGCATACAAATTTCCTGTAACTGCTCCAAGGCATGAATCCTTGAGGTTTGAGATTCGCTTATCAAAGATAGTAAGATTGAGTGGCGAATCTATTCCTTCTTTGAATGTTGCTTTAATAATGACTCTTATGGCTCAGATGTGAATCCATGAGAGTGTATTTGCAACTTCTCTTTTGACTGTGCTTTTGATCTCCGGATTTCTCTAAAGGGACCAACTGCATCTCAATCAGGTTACCAGTTAATTCCATTAGGATGGCAAATTCTCCAGTAGTTACTCTGCGGATATTTGGTGCTTTCTATTATGAAACCCAATCTTATCCAATGCCTTTTCCATCGCTCCAATTGTAAAACCATCATAAATTTGAAGCTTTGGATCATTCTTCATAATTCTCATAAGAGTTTTATGAGAAACCGTAGTATGAGAAAGGAATCCCAACATATCCTCCATGACCGTCTGCTGAAGTATTTCTTCTTCACTCTGATTCTGAGCTGGAGTCACTTCCATCGTCGGAATAGATCTCTTCTTCATAGATTCTTTCATCTGAGGGGATATTCTCAAATTGATACACATGTATTAGGTCTTGATAGTAGACAACCTCCTCGTTTTTGATTGTCTAGACAATCAGTTGAGATATGTCCTCTTTCTCCACATGTCCAGCAATTACAATCTTTGAAACTTTCATTAGCTCTGATGTGAGCTCGCCTGAAAGTTCTCCTTCCTGGGGTTCAGCTGGTACTTGCCTGATTTAAACCTAATAATGAGGCTCTACTCCTGCTTGGTGCTGGTCTTTGCCCTGATTTGTAACTTCGGGCTTTTTGTTTTGACCAGAACCTTCTAGGTCTCCATGAAAACCTACTTCTTTTGTTGCTGCTTCCCCGACGGTATGGATGGCTTCTCTCCTTCTTCTTCTTATGCCACCTTGGTTGACCTCCCACAACTGTTGGGATATCATCTTCTACGCAACATAGAGGAATATATTTATTAATTCCTCGTAATCTCTTGTAATTTCAGTATACTGCTTCTTGGTAGCACCATTCAGATAACTTGGCCTTCAAGAAAGACATTCTTCTAGCCACTGTATATAAATCCGCTGCATTCTTGTATTCCCTAATAAGCATTTCTCTCGAGGGACTTGGAATTTTTGCAAAGAATAGCTGTGAAGCTTCTTTGTCTCCAATCTTCGATTTCCACCGGTACTCAGTGAACAACTTGATATATTCATCAATATGACAAATATCATGCTATTTGAGGCTATAAAGGGCTTGTTTATATCTTTTTCTTTTTTTTTCTTCTAATCCCTCAAAGTAACTTGTGCCGATAAAATGGATTTTGAATAATTTTGCCATATCATCGACAATTCCTTTTAGTGATTCTCCTGCTATGACCGCGCTTTTCATACTTGCTTCGGTCATATCCCATGCAATCCTTACGGATCCCTCAAGACTCATTTCAAGGAGTAAAATGAAGGAATCTTTCGTAAGATCAAGGGTACCTGATGCAATCCTCATAGCTGATGCCCATTCATCAATGAGAACTTCTCGATTTTTAAAATCTGGGATATCCAGATTTAGCATCAACCCATATGAATGTATTGGGTCGAGATGTGATCTTCCATAAGGCGTTTGATATACATTTGGCCTTCTAGAAGGTTGTCGAGTTCCCGCAAGAGGGGGTCGAGCTCCTGTTCCTGAAAGTGTTTCATTCCCTGTGGTGAAATCTCCAATGCGATGCATTCTCTCATCCTGGGTTCCATGATTTGAACCCGCACTTTCTGCGACGTTGGGATTTACTGGTGGTGGTGGTGGAATTAGTCCACCTTGTGGGTCATAGGTAACTAAAGTTGTTCCATCTCCTGTGTTCATCTTTAAATCTACAATTCCTAATCCTGCGAAGGATTCTGCAAGGTCATGTAGATCTTTAAGATTCATTTTCTCCATATCCATCACTTTTAATTTGTGACGGATTTTCCTTTGATGATAGCAATAAGCTTTTCATCATCTGTCATTTTTCGTACCACTTCGGTTGGTTTCCCCTTTTGGTGTAAATAGGGTACTATCCCGAAATCAATGCGTTTCTTTTCTCTGGATGAACTTGGTCTGTTCTCCAGATTCTTGACTCGTTTCTGAATATCATGAAGGATTGCAACAGTCTCCTTCTGATATTTCACCATCTTCTCTGTCTGGTTCTGGATCTGATGAACTTGTGTAGGTAAATGAATATGGCGGTTGCCATAATTCTGCACCGTCTTCTGGACTTCCCTAATATCATTTGATATCTTAGAGGTGCCTGGAAGTATCTCGTTCCATTCTGGTACACCATTAGGAATCATGATTTTGGTGAGCATTCTCATGGACTGCTTTCTGATGATTCATCAGGTCGACATGTAATATTTGGTTTACTTTGAAGAAACCCATATAATATGCCGCTTGTCTCTCGTAGTGTCTCAAGGTTTCCCTATCAGCTCCTGCGTGTTTCTTTTTCTCATATTGGTGGTTCTAATATGCTATCTTGTCTTGGTGATGTTGTGCATACATCGTCAAAATTTGACGATAAGTCCTATAAGGTGTACATCTTGGACAATTGTCCAGATCCATGTTCTCGGAGTAATTTCTCCTCACCAATTGTTAATTACATAAATATAATAAATTTAACTAAAAGTTCTTAATAAACCTACGCTCTGATACCATTTTCGAGGATCGCAAGACCTTGGTGAGTAAATGTAGAAAATGCAATAAAATTTATCACTTAGGTTGCAAAGTGCAACAACTTTAAAGTTTAGATGGTAAACTGCAAACCAGCTTTCATGAAACCAGGGGTAAATCTGGAATTTTATGCAAAGTGCAAAATTTTGTAAAGTTGAGGTTGCAAAATGTAACTTTTCAAAGTTCGGATTGCAAAGTGTAAAAATCTGAATAGTTTGTGGTGATAACAATCTTTATCCCTAGTTTCAAAAGTCCTCCAAAAAAGATTGTACTGTACAATTCTTCTCATGATCCGCAAAATCAAGAAAGAGTCCTCTTCTTTCTTACCCCGAATCAAAGCACATACAAAAAAATGAGTGGTAAATAACGTAGAAACAACATACGAAACATCAACTTTGTACTTGATAAACCATTCAGAATAATCCCTCCTCATCTCGTATACATCGAACTTAGTCACTGCTCTCAAGATACAGATGAAATGCAAGTGATCACAAGATTCCCCAAAGTAATAATTTCCTGTCAATTTCGAATCCAAAAAAGGTGGCATTGGCATTTTCTTAGACATCAGATCATCAGGATTGAAATACAAAGAATATCCGGTCCCAATGTCAGTATTCCCTACCCAATTGATGGCTCCATTCCAATATACTCCATTTTGAAAATTGGCTTTTGTTGTGAGGATGGGGTCACCGCTTTTCCTCCATAAACCTATTTCAGATGAGTAAACCTCAAACTTATAATAATTTAACAAGGCCATCCGACCCAATCGTATGACACAAACTACTTTGTAATGAGGAGACTTGGAGGGATCAAAAACCAAGATCATCACGTCTATTGTCTCAATATCCCACCTCCTCTACCTAATACTTCTGGAAGTTTCTAATATTCTTTGGTGGTGGGATTACGTATATAGTAATTTCAGTCATGGTCACAAATCTTATTGTTGCCACAGACTAACACTCCATTGCAAGAATTCATTTTGTGGTGGCGAAGAAGGGTAGTTAGGGAACTTCACCTTTTTAAATGTTGGACTTGTCAATTTGTTGAGAGACAGAATACATGAATAGAAATGAGGAAATGTATGAGCGATTAGTGGCTTTGGCACATTGAAAGATGAGGCCAACAACGGGATTGGGTTCGACATTTCACCAAAGATAGAGTTTTGGGTAAGAGATGAAAGAATTCCGGCACTTGGAGACTACTTTGAAACGAATAAGTGAGTTCAAGGGGAGGCGTTGATAAATTTTGATTAAGAGATCATAAATTGAACCAACAATTTCAGCCCATGATTTTTCTAGCAGTGATGTTTCCAGTGAATCTCTCGGTATTTAGAGATGAGGATAAAATGAGGTTCGTCTAATCATTCTGAAGAAGCTAAAGTATATGAGTAGGTCGAGTCCCAACTTAAATTATACCCGACCCAACCTTGAATACGCATTATTCCATTTTTATTATTTATGCTATTCTCTAACCATGCTTCCGCCTGCAACTTTCTAAATCTCAAACAATCATCCATGGAGTTTTCTGGAATTTTCCGGCGAGAAATGTTCTGAAATCACGAAGAGCACCAAAAAATGAAGAAACTGATATGCATGCCAATTTCATTTCGTGAATCACTGCTAAGTGAAATCATGAGTTCATCAGTACAATAACAAACAAATGATGCCAAATCATAATAATGTCCATTCAACTCACACGATCAAACATAAATTTTGTTATTTTCATCCTCCACCGACCATAGGAGCCAAAAAACACTTGCAAGACCATCACGTAATAAAACATTCACTCCGAAATTCCGACCTTCACCATGGATTTCTGGTTCTTTTCATTCAAAGTTGAAGAAAATTGTTTCTGGTTCTTCAGACATAGGGTTTCACATTTTCTTGAGTTTAAGTTTATATGGTTGATGTGTGTTATTTTCTTAGAAACATATATTTATAGTTAAAGTCATACATTTGTCAATAAAAATGATATTTTTCAACAAGGTTGCATTTAACTTGGCAAGTAAATAATCAGTTTTGTTACTTTAAAAAACGTATACTTTTTAAAATAAAGATGATATTTTTTTAATATAAAATGGTACTTTTCAGCATAAAATGATACTATGTTAGGAGAACTACTAATGTGATTTTGTTACATTAAAAACATATACGTTTTAGAGTAAAAATGATACTTTATTAATTAAACGTGATATTTTTTAACAAAGTTGTATATAACTTTGCAAGTAAGTAATAAGTTTTGTTTTGTTTGAAAATATATACTTTTCAAAGTAAAAGTAATATATTTTTAATAAAAAATGATATTTTTCGTCTTTAAAGTGCGATATTCTTCAGCATAAAATGATACTCTGTTAGGGGAACTACTAATGTAAATTTGTTACATTGAAAATATATACATTTTAGAGTAAAAATAATACTTTATTAATTAAAAATGATACTTTATTCAACAAAATTGTATATAACTTTGCAAGTAAGTAATAAGTTTTGTTTTTTTTTTTTGAAAACATATACCTTTTAGAGTAAAAGTAATACATTTTTAATAAAAAATAATAATTTTCGACTCTAAAGTGATACTATGTCAAGGGAACTACTAATATAATTTTTTTACTTAACATATATTTTTTGGAGTAAAAGTGATATTTTTTAATAAAAAAATGATACTTTTGAACAATGCAGTGTATAACTTTGCAAATAAATGATTCGATTTCTTCCATTAAAAATCTATAATTTTCAGAGTAAAAGTTATACTTTTTTGAAAAATAAGAATGAATTAAGTTAAGGAACTAATCATTATTAGTATTGGTTGTGGTATATTTTATTTATTCTAATAATGAAGTATTGGCGATGCACCTTTAATTTTATCAAGCTATGCTTGCATTATCCTTCCTGCTCTCATAAAATCGAAAAAAGTCGGGATATATATATATATATATATATATATATATATATATATATATATATATATATATATATATATATAGGGGAGGGTTATGTAGGACCCCCCCTATTATATTAGTATATAGAACCAAATCCAAGCCACAAATCTATTAATTTCAATGGTTGTGATTAAATCTGATTAATGTTGATTAAATATGTGATAAAGTCAAAATGGGGGCAAATCAGTCCACATAAAAATAGAGGTGTTGGCTAAATCTAGAAAATCCCATGAAAATATGATGAGTTACCATCAACTTTGCAATCACAATCCACCAAATATGTTATCCAAAATCGTCCCAGCCATAATCATCCTCTCCAAAATCTGTTATGCAGAAAATTCATTTCTTCGTCTCCGTTTTTTTCTTTAGAAAATACATGCATGCTATGATCGGAATGTTGCTTATATGTTCTTAAATACTTGCTCGACATATGCAAAATGTTGCTTACGTTTGTTTTGTGTATTAAACTCTCAGATTAATTGAGCATTGTTTAATAAAAAGCAAATATACATAAACTGATATTATATGGTCTCTCCATTTATTCAATCATTATTTTTTCATCGTATCGAGATTTTATGTATTGAAATTTTTTGATTAAGTCCCTATTTTTCCTAACCCAGTACTTTGCTTAGTTATGGCTTGAATTTTGCTTACATGTGCATAATTATATGATTATGTATATGCTAAATGTTGCTTAATTATTTATTTTACTTGAATCAGTTGGGATTGCACATGTGCCGCAACATCGGATTGAAATAACATCGGATTCATCTCCGATCTGGATACCGGAATGTGACGAAAATATGACTCCAAAAGAAGGAATTAATTTTGATAATGTCGACAACGAAATACAATTCTACAAAATATATGGTCATGCTTATTACTGATATGTACTCTGCTTATTTGTGAATGTTGTAATGCTTTTCGAGTAAATAATTCAACATTCGTGCAAAATTTGGTTACTGCAGTCCCATATGTTCAATTGCTTATTTGTGTGTAAAATATTTCTTGTGAAAGGATATCATGGTGCTTACAAAGCAATTGAGTTACGCTTGTAGTATCAAAAAATCATGAAAATAATTGCTTACGTACAAAGCAATTGAATTTTGCTTACAAAGCGATTGAAGTCTACTTACAAAGCAATTGAATTATGCTTACAATATCTAAAAACAATGAAAATATTTGCTTACAAAGTAATTGAATTTTGCTTACAAGGCAATTGAATTTTGCTTACAAAACAATTGAATTCTGCTTGCAATATCTAAAAACCATGAAAACAAATACGGCACTAACTAGAAACCATTCTTATATCAACTACGAATGTACATCAAAACCAACCATATTTAAAATGGCTATAGAAAACTACAATATTCAATATTTTTGATCAAAAAGTATGAAACAACAACGTTTCCTTGTGATCCTAACTCATTTTAGCAAACTCCTTCGTCCGTCCCAAAATCAACTCTCTTTTGCCATTTCCAGCAGAAAATCTATAAAAAAAAAGACATTAGTCAATTGTATAAAGCATTCATTAACATACAATCATTTATAAGTATAACAACAACCAAGCATAATCATAATATAACACATACATAAGCATAATCGAAAACATACATAAGCAAAATTGTTTACAACATTAAGGAGTTGATAAGATCAATAAGTAATCCCCCTGACTTAGAAAAAACATGACAACACTAATTACCCCCATGTTTGAGAGCATAATATAAAATATATATAAGCATAGTACAAAACATACATAAGCATAATTATCAACAACATAAGCAGTTTAAACCCTCATTAAGCAATCTCCCAGACTATGAAAAAACATGGTGCTCCTGATTACACCCACATCGCCAAACTTTATTTTTTCAACTAGTAAAATCGGTGGAAAAAAACCACAACAGATCCTAAGCATTTGCACATACTTGAACTAAAACATGATCAATTTAAACTCCATTTCCCAAAATTTTCATCGTGTTGTACAAAAATTAAAACCCAAAACACAATATTTTACACCGACTAATAAACAAATAATTTTATCAACTTATGAACTTACCCAAAAATACAATATTTTACACTGCCTCGAAGTTCAAACGTGATACCGTTCGCAAATTGTCACCGCCTCGAAAAACCCCCGTCGAGTTCGGGGTTTTTCACAGAAATGGGGTTTTTTCACAGGGGTTTTTCTCTTCTTGTGTGGTTTTTCACGATATCTGTGGAGATGGAGTTTCTTCTGTGTAGATGGAGATGGGTTTTTCAGAGGAGATGGAGATGGAGATGGAGATGGAGATGGAGATGGAGATGGGTTTTTTCAGAGGAGATAAAGATGGTTTTTTACGTGAAGATGGAGACGGTTTGCAAAGAAGAAGGGAAGAAGACGAGTTTGCAGGGAAGAAGGGATTGCAAAGAATATGCAATATCTTAGATTAAACGCGTCCCTAAAACGGTTCCTATTTTTTAGCCCATTACCAAAAATAATTTCCCTCCAAAAAATTGATTTTAATTAAAATTACCAAGATGTCCTTTTTTTTAATTAAGTAATATATTAAATAATAGTAAAATATGATTAATCTCAACCGTTTAAAAATTAAATCAATGACTTAGATTTGGTCTCGTTTACTCACCTAAGTTATGTGGACTCGCATGATCTAAATCCTATATATATATATATATATATATGTATTTATATATAGAGAGAGAGAGAGAAACAAAAGATGGAGCAGGAGAAGGGGGATTGAAGGATAAGAGAGAATGAAATAAGGAGGTCATTGATTGGAGAGAGGAAACGTGTAAATCTAAGGAATGTTACCATAACGGCATGATTGGTATGTGGGAATGGGTAGGAATGGAATGAGTATTCCTTGTTTCATTCCCATTCACATGCTTGGTATGCTTTAGTAATGTGAATACTCATTCCCATGGGAATCTCTATTCCCAAAAGTAAGGGAATGACCATTCCTCATCTCCCCCATGGGTTTAGCTATTCCCAATCATCAGAATGACTCAAAATTTATTTTTAATAAAATTATCTTTCTATAAATGACTAAAAATGTTGGATATAATCTATATTTTCGAAAAGTAGTGTTATAAATAAAAAAATATATATAATTTAAATATAAGTTATATTTAATATTTTAATAAATCATAGTCAATTTCTATCAATATTCAACAGTTAAATCAAAATTTGGATATAGAATTCTTTTGTTGATTTTCTATATTTTCTTACAAAAATAGAGATAATTACAAAATTACCCCTGAGGTTTGGGATAATTACATAAAAACCCAGAGATTTTTTAAAATTACAAAAAACCCCTTGAGGTTTGATTCTGTCTTACATTTTCTTCCTTCATAAGCAAAAAAAAGAATCAAAACCCAGCTAATATTTATAAAAGTACTATAGTTACCCCCTTAAATTTAACACATAATCAAACCTGATGGGATTTTTTGTAATTTTAAAACATCTCTGGATTTTTTGGTAATTAGCCCAAATCTCAGGGGTGTTTTTGTAATTATTCCTAAAAAATATTATATCAAATATTTTTGATATCATAGATATAAATCTCTCTCTCTCTCTCTCTCTATATATATATATATATATTATTTAGCACGCATTAAAATAATCTTATATCAATTTACGAATAACATATTTAATAAAATTTTATTTAAGAGAATTTGATACTTTAAAATTATTTTTCTCAATTACTACCATTCATTTATAATTACGGATCAAGATATTTAAATTAAGTAAAAAATCGTCATCCATTCATTTCTCCATTCCTTGTACATACCAATCATAGGAATAGTAATACTACATCATTCCATTCCTAATGTTATTCCATTCCTAAATTCATTCCATTCCAACTTAATTTCATTCATTCATACCAATCATGCCGTAATGGTTTTGGGTAATGCGGTAGTTTCAGCGGGTTGTGGGTAGAAGATTCAGGTAACGGGTTCGGGACACCGTCTCACGAATTCTCATATAAGTTTTTGTGAAAGTATATCTTGTTTACAACATTCTATAATTAAATTTGGTAAAAAATTTAACAACTTACCGAGAAAAGTTTAACAACTTACCGGTAAAATTTTAAAAGAAATATACCAAGTCTCAGTTTTTTTAAAAAAGAAATATATAATGTAAATGTGATTTCTTTCCTTTTTTTTTTTTTTTTTGATGTTTCGTTCCGTGTTTTAAGCTGTAATTTAGAACAGAATTGATTCCTATGGCGAACAAGTTATTTATTCCAAGGAGTATTACACGTGTGTTTGATCATGACGTAGGATAAGTAATAATATATATTAACAATAAAACTGACTTTTTGGTGTTTTTTAAATACCATACCTAAGTGATCAAACCCGCCAAGCCACCGGTAAATGGTTCAACTTGTTGGACCGGTTCAACCACCGATTGTACTGATTTTAATAAAATTTATTATATAAAATATTAATATAATATTTTGATATAAAAATAGAAGTTATATATTTTTTATTTCTTATTTTTATTATGTAATTATTTGATTGATTATCTATGCTTATATTATAGAGGTTTGTGCAAATTTAGAATATTTTGATTGATTGGAATTCTTGTTTGAATTAGTTAAAATATAAATAATTTATTTAAATCTTAACATAAATATTGAATAATCGATTTGAAATCTTGTTTGATTTTAATTATGGCATAATATGTTAAATATTAAGTTTATAATTTCAGTGTTTATTTAAAAAAGGATGAAAAAATGAAAAGTATAAAAAATCTGGTTTTAACTTCGGCTGACTAAAAACCGTAAAATAGTATTTAGGGTCTTCTTGTCTGGTCCGACCATGGGTATCTCGGTATAACCGGTTCAACCACTATTACGATCTGGTATTTAAAACAATGCAGCTTTGATCTCAATTGTGTAAATATAATAAATAGAAAAATATATTTATATTAACTATGAATAAAATTAAAATAATTTACAATATCAAATAAAAATAATTGATTTACAAAAAACTTAGAAAATGATAATGTTAGAAACTATATCTATAACTAAAAGGCTAATTAAATTACTTGATAAATATATTAATTTTAAAAAATTTATGTTATTTTATCATAGAATTTAATTTTTTAAGGGATAAATTCACTTTTGGTACCCAAAGTATTACTGGTTTTCACTTTTGGTACTCGTTTTTTGGGGCTTATCATTATTAGTACCCAATGTTTCAAAATTCACTCATTTTTGGCATGTTCCGTTATTCAACCGTTAAAGACTAACGGTTGACCGACCGGAGTTGGAGCAATGTTGGACGGGGTTGGTGAATTCTGTCTCAAAATGTTATCCTAAGCAACTTTGTCTTCTTGGCCGGAAGCCAATTCGGCCAGCAACATGGAGATACGGGCCCCTAAAAGTCGGAAAATCGATTTTAAGATCTTTTTTTGTGCGTTTTTTGTTCGGGGGGCAAATCGGACCGATTGAGGAGTGGGCTTTGTGCGCCTTAAGATGAGGAAGACGATGGTATGCTCAATTTTGGATTTGGGGAAGTATCTTGGATTGAATTTGGCTTTGAATTAAACTTTGGGTTTTCGAATTATCGTCAACTGGCATCGGAGACGAACTCAAATCATGATATTGACCATTGAGCATTATAGGGCTTGCAGATACGCTCAAAATGAGTGGTTGCACGACATTTGGGGTCGCCGGAATTGGCGCCGGAGACGCCGTGAAGTATGCGCCAACCGTGGAAACCTGCTACAGTTGGTCAACCATTAGTTTTTAACGATTGACTTACGGAACGTGCCAAAAATGAGTGAATTTTAAAACGTTGGGTAATAATAAGGATAAGCCCCAAAAAGCGGGTACCAAAAGTGAAAATCGCTAATACCTGGGGTACTAAAATTGAATTTATTAATGTCTATAATTTTGAATTTTCACATAGTTTGAGAGGAAGGGGGACCGATTGTGGGTTGGGTTGAGAGGGATCGATGTAGGGATGTCAATAGGGCGGGGCGGGGGACGGGGGAGCGATCCCCCATCCCCGCAGTCGCTGGGAATCCCCGTGAGACAAACAAGAGAAAAAAACCTCTCCCAACCACGTCTCAGCGGTTTTTTTTTCTGTAACAAATCAATATTTTTAAGAAAATTTAATTATTTTACATATTTAAAAATGTATAAATTATATAAGAAAAACTAATAAACACTCATTATACAAAATTAATAAATTAAATTAAAGATTTTTATCATTTTATTATATATATATATATATATATATATATATATATATATATATAGGGATAGGATCCTGTGAGACCACCCTCCTAGGTTAGTCCATAAGACCGAATCTAAACCATCCAAATAGTAAATCAATGGCCGAGATGCATTACAATCTATACAGGTTTTCGAAAGTAACTATACAATAGAAGGGGTAAAATTGGAATCCATAAAATAAGACATGGTAACCTCCTCCTACATTATAGGAACGTGATCTGTTATTGATCACGTCCCCATAAATCACGCAATTCACCATATACAATCAAATGTATGTCTCCTTCTCAACGTAAACATTGCATCGCCATTATCAAAACCTCTGTAATCACCATTATCACTCAAAAATCGGCCTCCAATTGATCCACAAAAATTAAACGCGACGGATTTCTAACAATTTGCAAGGAGTTATCATCCATTTGATTGGAAAGATTTATACAATGGCAAAAAATATTGATTTCAACGCAACTGAAGAATGTCCTCCAGGTAATTTCTAACGAGAAACTTGCTACAATATTCATACGCTTCTGAATCAACAAATTGATTACTGAATGAAATATATGCACCTCTGTTATTGTTGGTTTGTATGTTTAGTATACAAATGTTGTCTATTTAGTGTGTCAACATTGTATATATAGTTTTATATTTTTGTGGATCAACGACTTGTATGAAGATTGCATCTCAATTAATAGTTTGTATGTTTAGTACAGATAGTTTGCCTATTTAGAATATAAGTCTTGCGTATATAGAATTATGTATATGCATACTTACGCCTTATCTGCATATAGTACATTTGTTACCAAATTCGTTGCCTGTTTATTTAGTATTTACAACATGTATATATTCATTTATTCGTTGTATATTTATAATATAACACTTGTATATTTTTGTCTGTAAATTTGTTCAATTAAGAATCTACTCATGCTTATATCATTGTATGGTAGAAATTGTCTGTCATAATAAATTAATCAGTTTGATCCAAAAAAAAAATTGAATATCAACTAAACGTTCTTTGTATACTTATAAATCAAAACGTGCATAAATAGACTGTTAAAACTGTATATTTTATACAAATTGATTATTGTATTCTAACAAGTCTTTGAGAACAGAGAGGATGCATTTTGTATTATTAGGTAACAAACGTGTATGAATCAAATTATATAACTGTATGTATAATATATCCATTTTGTATTATTGTGTAATAACTTTTGTGATGTCAAAAAAAAACGTAGGACAACGGCTCGAAATCTAGCCGGGATCAACAAAATATTGGATACCAGAGGTGGAACAAGAAAAGATTCCACGAGTGGGAATGCATTTCGCTACGTTGAAAATCGGTGTACAATTTTACCGAAACTATGGAACCATTAAAGCAAGCACAAAACTCAAAAGATGATGTGGAACATGCGGTGAGATCGGACGCATAACAACAACGTGTCCAAACCGCGACACCACACCCTAGTGCAATGTTTCTATTTTTGCAAAAAACAATGGGTGAAACAAAGGTGAAACTCATTAGTTTATTGTTTAATGATTTTTTTTTGTAACATTGTGTGAACTATTAATTTATCTTTAATGTTATTTTTTCTCCCTAAACATGTATTGCATATAAAAATTATATTCAACTAAATATGCAAAAAAAAAAAAAAAAAAAAACATACATAATTGTTTTATTATGTATACAATTACACAGTATATCTTTTGCAATATGTACCTTAAGATTCATGCAAATGTATTAATCTAGTTATCCAACAAATAATACAATTCAACTAATCCAACAAAATAGACAAATGCAACACATTAAACATACAATTCTACATATCTATTTATACAAGTCCATAAGCACCTAAATACAATTCAACTGAAAACTAAAATCAAATAAATCACCCATACAACTAAATATACAAATCCACCAAATAAATATGCAATTCAACTTAACTAAGTAAACAAATATATTGATCTACTAATCAAATAATACAATTCATCTAATCCAAAATAAACAAATGATACACATTAAATATACAATTCGACATATCTATTTATACATGTCATCAAGAATCGTATACAATTCCATCGAACTAAAATCGTGAATCACCCATACAAATAAGTATACAAATCCACCAAATAAAGATACAAACCCACGTAACTAATTAAGCAAATATATTAAACTATTTATACAACAAAAAATACAATTCAACTAACACAAAAATAAACAAATGGAACCCTTAAATATACAATTCGACATATCTATCTATACAATTTGTTGCATCTATTGTACAAATCAAAAAAACAATTTCATCTTCAAAAAAGATCACTCTATATAGAAAAAAATCGGGAAACTGATAGGTATCAGTTTTGAAAAGATACGATTAAAATCTATGGGTTTTTTTCCCCCTAAAAATCGGGAAACTGATAAAGGAAGTATTTTGTTTTCCTAATAATTAGCAATTAACGTGATTTACTTAAAAACTGAAAAAATGTAAAAATACAATCATACCCTTATATCCCAAAAATAACTAAAGAGATCTACACCATTAAAAAATTAAACCAAGGGTCTATATGCGGTCTTATGGACTAACCTGAAGGGATTGGTCTCATTTGAACCAATCCCTATATATATATATATATATATATATATATATATATTGGACATATTTATAATATATTATATATTTAAAATATTATATTCCATATACTAAATCTCGGGTCCCCGCGGGAAATACGATTCCCTTCCCCGCGAAAGGGGAGAAAATATTCTCCGTTCCCGTCCCCACATAGGGAAAATTTGGGGAATCTGATAAGGGTCTTTTTATGCATATTTTATGTGTATATTTAAGTATGATTTGAGTTATTTTATTGTTAGTTTCATAAATTTTTGATTGTACATAGTTCACATTACTCCGAGGTGCTTTTATTTGTGTAGATTGATGATTTGGAGCTGTTTTTGGTGAATTTTGGGCCATGGTTTCATATCAAAACATACCCGAGGGTTTCTGGATGCAAAAACACTCAAAATCTCAAGCTAAACGCGTCATTTCGGGGCCTTTTCAGTCAAACACGGGCAGGGGTGTGTTTTTCAAGCACGACCGTGCTTTTGAGAAGTAAAAAATGAGCAATTTTTCGACCCCGACGTACCAAACACGACCAGGCCAGTAAAATCCAAAAACACGGCCTGCCCGTGCTTTTAAAGCACGAGCGTGTTTTTCGTCCAGTCTGGATGTTCTTTTGGCGGAAATTATGGAAGCTTTCCCTTTTTGCTTTTTGACAACCTTTGAGCAACTTTTACATCTCATTTTGCTACACCAAACTCTATTATTCCCTCAATTGTCATGTGGACACAATGATTCAACCAACTCAACCAATGGAAGTAGAGTATTGTCATGTGAATACAATGATTCAACCAACTCAACCATGAATGTGCACATAATGATTCAACCAAGAACCATGGAAGTGGAGCATTTGTTAGCATTATTGATGTGTTCTTTCAGAAAGATGGTGTCTATAAAAGCCAAGAGTTTGAGTTGAAAAAGAGATTCATGTAGTATTCATTCATATAAAAATTCATTGTGTATTCATCATTCAATTCAATTTAAACGCTTAGAAAATATTCATTGTGTCTAACATTTTGAATGGAATTGGGATCAAGAGGTCTTGGAGGAGTAAGCTTGTAGCAACATTGGAGAAGAAGGCTTGGATCAATATCATCCATCAAGGAAGAAGTCATTGAGATTTTGAGAAAGATAAGTACATCATGTCTACAATACTTAAATCTTCTTGTGTAATTTACTCTTTTGTCAAAATCATGAGTAGCTAAACTCCTAGTGTTTGAATGTAATGAACTCTAGAATGGATTTGTGATTAAGGTTTGTATGTCTTTAATAAAATTCTCATGTCTTGTGTGGTTCACTTATATCATGTTTATTTCATTCGAGTTAATATTTCCGGTATATTAATTTGATATCTATTCCTCATCGGGTAATCGAGAGATTTATGGTGAGAAAGAACCTATATAAGTGAAAAGAGTTGCATGCAATCCTAGATATAAGATGACATAAATCTTCTGGATTAGGGTCAAACCTAATATGGAAATTCATAAATCGTTATAATGCAATTTTGGGGGTTTTGACTAGAAAGAGATTTCAGTTAATCAACTTGAGATTAGGAGTTTTTCGCCTTGAGAAAGGGTTTAACTTAAATCGGGAATTTCTACGGTCCACATAACATGAGATTTTATTAAAAGAGGTTGGTTTTTGCCTAAGGGCTTTTGGTTGTATTTGTAACTTGTCAAACCACAAAAATATTCTAGAGGGATTTACATTCAAACACATTTTTATCTCTTGATTTCTTCTTTCACAAATCTTCCTTCATTTTTACTATTTATAAGTTGTTAATTTAGATTATTTATTTTCCTTTGTCATCAAACAAAAAACTCTGAAAATTGTTAGATTAGATAACAAAAAGACAGTAATTATTAGTACTTATAATCCTCGTGGGAATGACACTCGGTACTCAATAATCTATACTATAAAACGATAGGTGCACTTGCCTAAGGTTTTAAAGGTAGCTTTTGAGCCATCAAGTTTTTGGCGCCGTTGTCGGGGATTGTAATATTAAGAACACTTTATTTTTGTTAATTTAATCATATTGTTTTATTATTTTTATTTTACCATCATCTTTCTTTTTATCTATCTTTGAAAGTCTTGGATTGCACTTACCCTCTTTGTTTACCGCAGTGCATGCCTACTCGACGTCGAATTTGGAAGCGTGATACCACCAAGAGCAACACAGAGGAAAGTACTAATACGGACCACGAAGAAGATATTAACAAAAGCAAGGATTTCGCCATGGCAGACGAACACCAAAGAACCATGTATGACTATGCCAAACCATCTATGGACGGTACGTTGTCTAGTATCGTAAGGCCCGCTGTTGCAGCCAATAATTTCGAAATCAAACCGAATGTCATTCAAATGGTGCAACAATTTGTTCAATTCGACGGCCTACCGGACGAAGATCCAAATAATCACATCGCGAATTTCCTCGAAATTTGCGATACCTTCGAAATAAGTGGAGTCTCCGACGATGCCATCCGTTTACGCCTATTCCCATTTACTCTTCGGGGACGGGCTAAACAATGGCTAAACACTTTATCAAAGGGAACAATCACAACATGGAGCATTATGGCGGAAAAGTTTCTTTTGAAGTATTTTTCACCCGCCAAAACCGCACGATCGAGGAATGAAATCTCTTCATTCACTCAAGAGGACGATGAGACCTTGTACGACACTTGGGAGAGATTCAAAGAATTGCTGCGAAAATGCCCACATCATGGCCTCCCTATTTGGATGCAAGTCCAAACGTTCTACAACAGGCTACTCTCATCGACGAGGTAAATGATTGATGCAGCGGCGGGGGGAACATTGAACAATAAAACACCCGAAGCCGCCCAAGATCTCATAGAAGGGATGGCCATGAATGGCTATCAATGACAATCTGTACAAGGTAAGACCAATAGGATAGTAGGTGTATACAATGCAGATGCGGTGGTTACACTAGCCGCGCAAGTCGAAGCTCTGACTCAGAAAATTGACGGGTTGGCAGCTCCAAAACCTCCACAACAAGTCTTCTCATGCGATACCACTACATGAACAAGTGGATTATCTAGGTAATCAATCTCGACCCTCTCAAAATAATCCTTTCAGTAACACCTATAATCCAGGTTGGCGTCGGCCAAGACCCGAACTTCATTGAATAATCAAGGTCAACCACGGCCTAATCCCACCCTAATCTACACACGCCTCCCGATTCCAAATTGACCCAAGGAAAGCCTAACTTGGAGGAACTTATGGCAAAGTTTGTGCAATCAACAGATGCCCGATTCCAGGCAGTCAAAACATCCTTAAGAAATCAAGAGGCATCTATCCATAATTTGGAAAACCAAATAGGCCAGATTGCAAAAATGATTTCCGAAAGGCCACAAGGAAGTTTGTCGGGTAACACCGAGCCAAACCCAAGAGGTGGTAAAGGCAATCACCATCAGTTTTCCACATGAACATGATTATGCCAACGCCACCATGCAGAAACATGTGGAGGACGACAAACACGAATAAAAGCCCATGAAAAAGGTGGTCGCCGAATACAAACCCAAGATCCCTTACCGGAGTTTAACTGAAGAAGATAGAAGGGAGGACAAATGTGGTAAGTACCTTTAGTCATTCAAGCAACTACATACTAATATTCCATTTGTTCAACCTCTTTCAAAGCATGCTAAGGATCTAAATGACATCATTTCTAATGAAAATAAACTTAACGAACTATCAAAGGTGCAATAGAATGATAAATGTTCTTCCAATAATCTACCACAAAAATTTAATGATCCAGGAATTTTTATTATCCCTTGTACAATTGATGGTTTACCTGTTGATAGAGCACTAGCTGACTTAGGAGCTAGTATCAATGTGATGTCTTATGAAACATTCAAGCATATGGGATTAAGTGAACTGAAACCTACTAGGATGGACATACACTTAGCCGATAAATCGATTAAACATCCTAGAGGTATTATTAATGATGTGTTAGTCAAGATTGATAAATTCATATTCCCAGTTGATTTTGTTATTCTTGACATGCATGATGATATTGAGGTTCCTCTAATTCTTGGGCGTTCTTTCTTGGCTACGGCAAAATCAATCATTGATGTACATGGGGAAAAATTAACTTTGAGGGTGGGGGATGAACAAGTAATTTTTAAAATTCATGTTGATATTGAAAAGGATACTACTTGTTCTTTTGCCGATTCAATTCCGTTGCACGATGAGAAATCTAAAAATCTCTTGGAGAAAAGTGTTGTTCAAAGTCCATGTTGGAAGCTTATGCCCAAAAAGGGGACCAAAAAGTTCAAAGAGCACATTTTGAAGCATAAAGTTGGAGGTAATACTACTAAATACCCAAGGGATTTTCATAAGTCAAAAGCTCCACCCGACTAATCTCCGCATTTGGGTAAACGGTCCAGCTATACGACTTTAAAGAAGCACTAACCGGGAGGCAACCCAATATTTTGTGTGCATTTTTTTTTACTTAATGTTTTTTATTGATTGGGGATTGAAAAAAAAATATTTAAAAAAAAACATGGTCTGGCCGTGCTTTACAAGTACGGCCGTGTTCGTCACCCAATTCGCGAACACACCCTGGCCGTGTTCAAAAAATCCAAGGTTTTGTAGGAAAAATTCGTACCGAACACGGCCGTGTTTTAAAAAAAAAATTTTGCCCGAAAAAATTTGTACTGAACACGCCCCGGCCGTGCTTTTTAAGCACGGCCGTGTTTTTATTATCAAAGAAAAAAATTCAAAAAAACAAATCTCAAAAAAAAATTATATTTGATGATTTCAAGGTATTCGAGTTGTGTATCCTTGATTAGGTATGAAGATGCCGATGAAGGTCTCATACTAAACAACCCAATGGTCGCTCAATACTGATTTCACTCTTCTAGTAAAGTCGTATTTTTCTTTTCCACCTCTTTTATTTTCTTCTAGTGTGGTTGATTTTTGAGTGTTTTGTTTGTGTCCGTTCATCTCTTTCTTTCACATTGAGGACAATGTGAACCTTTAAAGTTGGAGGTGGGTGCAATTACATTCTTAGTCTGTGTGTGCTTGCTTTTATTTTTAGTTTGTCGACAAGAGGTAAATGTTTTTTAACAAATTGAGTGTTTGCTAGTCAAAAAAAAACTTAGCCCAATTACACCAAAATTAACTTTTTGATTTATGTTTTCAATGTGAAGCAATTGATTGTCTAGGATAGATTGATGTAGATGTGTGCTAAATTTTGACGAGATTTCCAATTCCATAATACATGATTTGTTAAGGCATTTACGACAAAGCTTAGTGTTATGAACGTTTGAGAATTCATGATTTAGTGGTGGTTAACTAGTTGTTATACCAAGCTTGTGAAAAAAAAAAACAAATGAAAAAAAAAAAGAAGAAGAAAAAAAAAGGGAATCCAATCGAGGTTATACTCCTCTATTTGTTGTTGCTTAGTAACTAGGAGCATTCATGAGCCCCATGATTGTCTTTTACGTAAAACGGCGACACAAATATGAGTATGGGAAACCACCCTAGGAGTGTTTGAACGAAAATTCAAAATATAAACCTAGTGGAAGAATGCCTCGAAAGGACCTACAAAAAAAAAATCGAAAGGGAGAATGTATATTCCTTGAATTCTCATTCCAATAAAAGTTCAAGAAGCTTGGTTATATGACTAGTAGGCTAACTACAATGATCCATTGAATTCTTGTATTTTCATGACATTATTGAATTGAAGTTATTCATAACTATCAATATTTGTGGAGTGATGATTTCAAGTTTGAATAATGCCTGTTGATGTTACAGTCTTTCTTGACAGTCGATCGCTTTGCAAAATTGTGTTTTTACTGAATGGTTAATTCGGGTTGAGAAGGCTAAGAACTTGACTGCTTGTGTTCAATGTGTTGAAAAAAAAATCCTTGTGTGTTGTAATTTATTGAATCATTCTTTTTTATTAATGTTTTGCTTGAGGACAAGCAAAGTTCAAAGTTGGAGGTGGTTTGATAAGGGTCTTTTTATGCATGCTTTATGTGTATATTTAAGTATGATTTGAGTTATTTTATTGTTAGTTTCATAAATTTTTGATTGTACATAGTTCACATTACTCCGAGGTGCTTTTATTGGTGTAGATTGATGATTTGGAGCTGTTTTTGGTAAATTTTGGGCCATGGTTTCATGTCAAAACATACTCGGGGGTTTAAGCTAAACGCGTCATTTCGGGGCCTTTTCAGTCAAACACGGGCAGGGTGTGTTTTTCAAGCACGACCGTGCTTTTTAGAAGTAAAAAACGAGCAATTTTTTGACCCCAACGTACCAAACACGGCCGTGTTCGGGAAAATCCAAAAACACGGGCGTGTTTTTCGTCCAGTCTGGATGTTTTTTTGGCGGAAATTATGGAAGCTTTCCCTTTTTGCTTTTTGACAACCTTTGAGCAACTTTTACATCTTATTTTGCTGCACCAAACTCTATTATTCCCTCAATTGTCATGTGGACACAATGATTCAACCAACTCAACCAATGGAAGTGGAGTATTGTCATGTGAATACAATGATTCAACCAACTCAACCATGAATGTGCACATAATGATTCAACCAACAACCATGGAAGTGGAGCATTTGTTAGCATTATTGATGTGTTCTTTCACAAAGATGGTGCCTATAAAAACCAAGAGTTTGAGTTGGGAAAGAGATTCATGTAGTATTCACTCATATAGAGATTCATTGTGTATTCATCATTCAATTCAATTTAGACACTTAGAAAATATTCATTGTGTCCAACATTTTGAGTGGAATTGGGATCAAGAGGTCTTGGAGGAGTAAGCTTGTAGCAACATTGGAGAAGAAGGCTTGGATCAACATCATCCATCAAGGAAGAAGTCATTGAGATTTTGAGAAAGATAAGTACATCATGTCTACAATACTTAAATCTTCTTGTGTAATTTACTCTTTTGTCAAAATCATGAGTAGCTAAACTCCTAGTGTTTGAATGTAATGAACTCTAGAATGGATTTGTGATTAAGGTTTGTATGTCTTTAATAAAATTCTCATGTCTTGTGTGATTCACTTATATCATGTTTATTTCATTCGAGTTAATATTTCCGGTATATTAATTTGATATCTATTCCTCATCGGGTAATCGAGAGATTTATGGTGAGAAAGAACCTATATAAGTGAAAAAAGTTGCATGCAATCCTAGATATAGGATGACATAAATCTTCTGGATTAAGGTCAAACCTAATATGGGAATTCATAAATCGTTATAATGTAATTTTGGGGGTTTTAACTAGAAAGAGATTTCAGTTAATCAACTTGAGATTAGGAGTTTTTCGCCTTGAGAAAGGGTTTAACTTAAATCGGGAATTTCTACGGTCCACATAACATGAGATTTTATTAAAAGAGGTTGGTTTTTGCTTAAGGGATTTTGGTTGTATTTGTAACTTGTCAAACCACAAAAACATTCTAGAGGGATTTACATTCAAACGCATTTTTATTTCTTGATTTCTTCTTTCACAAATCTTCCTTCATTTTTACTATTTATAAGTTGTTAATTTAGATTATTTATTTTCCTTTGTCATCAAACAAAAAACTCTGAAAATTGTTAGATTAGATAACAAAAAGACGGTAATTATTAGTACTTATAATCCTCGTGGGAATGACACTCGGTACTCAATAATCTATACTATAAAACGATAGGTGCACTTGCCTAAGGTTTTAAACGTAGCTTTTGAGCCATCAGAATCCCCGCCCCATTCAGGGGAATCCCCCCAATGTCATCCCTAGATTCATGACTATACAACTTTTTTGTTTTTTTATTTTGTATTTAAAAATTCGAATTTTTAGAATTTGATATAATGGTAATGTCATATTAAGCTTTATTTTTACTTCCAAACAAGTGTTTTTTTTTTTTAATTTTGCTCGTAGATCTACAAGTTGTATATTAATTATTTCTGTATTTTTTGCCAATTTGCACCGTAACTTTTGATAAATATTCATAATATACTCGTACATATAAAATACTGAATTTTTTCCATGTTGTATTTAACTAACTAGGGTAATTAATATAATTCTTTAATATTCAATTTTTTCTGATTTTTATAAATAATTCCTTTTTATTTTGAAATTGTTAAATAAATTTATCTTATTGATAGTTAAATTAAATATATTCTATATTATATTATTGGTTGAACTGAATTTAACGTTTAATATTTGAAAAGTAAAATTATATGTATAAATGGATTGAATCTCTGAATTTTGGATCGGGATGGGTCGGCCCAATTTTGGTTGGGCCACAGAAATGAATGGGCCAGCCATGCCCGCAAATATATTTTGTAAATAAAATCATCGGGCCGGACCAAAAAGTCAGGCCAAACCCTGCCCATGGGGCGATCGGCCCGGGCCAAATAGGCCGAATGTTTTTGGGCCTAGAATATTAGAGCTCTAGCCAAAGTACGGGCCCGTCCACGGGCCGTGTCTGGGAATGCCCAGCTCTACTTAGAGGTCTATTTTTTTTTAACATTTTTAAAATTTACACACTAGCTAGCCGATCACTATTACGTGCTACATGTGGTAATCGGACTAAAAGTCTGGAAATATTTACTTTGGCAACAAAATGTCAAAAATCAAAAACGTGAGGACCAAATTTCTGAAAAGATCCACTTAAAGTACTTCAAAAATAATTTGCCACTTAAAACGAAACAATTATTAGAATCACTATTTTAAAAGTTCGGTCAAATGGTCATGATGAAATCCACATTACTTGTGAGTTGTCTCAAATTAATTAATTAGAGGGAAGGAGCCTAACTTACACCAAGTCCCTCCCCCCAATCTAGTAGTCCACTCGTGAACATATGGTTGGCCAATCCTTTTAGCCTCTAAATTCATTTTGTGTATAAATTGGTCGAAATCGATCAAAACCACACTACAACATAAATAACATTAGGTAACACAAATTTTGTAGCACTTTTTACATAAGGTACATATGTAACACATGTTTGTAACACTTTTTACATTACAATATTTATGTAACACTTTTGTAGCACTTTATTATGCTTAATAGCAAAATATGCCCTATAACTTAGGCCATTTTGCATTTTTGCCCTTTAGCTATTAAAGTTGTAATTTATGCCCTGGACAATTTTGCCATTATAGCCAAATAGCAGTTTTGGTCTATTATCTTTCCAAAGGTAGCAATTATAGCCAATTTCAATCCTTTCATGTCATAGCTATTTTCAATAGACTCAAATTTCATAAATTATGGAGATTTACATTTTCTGACACCTATTCCGTTCGTGGCGTTGTTACACCTACTTAGATTCAGTCTCTATTCAGAGGTTTTAAGTGGATCATGTTAGGTTTCCAGCCTATAAACTCAATAGGACATACTTCTGTAAATGCTTCATAATCCAAAATTGATTTCAGACTAAGGTTTTGATAAAACAGATATAGTCCATCACGACCATATCTAGGCCCAACATGCTTCCGTAAAATTAATAAATCCCTTAAAATTCATACCTTCTTTGACCGAAACAGCACCGGGTGAAATGGCTCGCAACACCACCAGTTGGAAAATTACTGCCCCCAGATCGTTTGATGAACAACTCCTCACTGTTCAACCTCACCCTCAGGGATGATAATCTGCAAGTTATCCAACTCCTTCAAAGAATCGCTCAAAGACATCATTGGTTCGTTTCCTACTCCAGGCGTATAAGTAATTCTTAAACGGGATGAATTAATGGAACATTATGAAGACATGTTGAAGTAGAAAGCCCCTTTTTATTAAGAACTTATTGAAATATTTATTACATTAGTAATCTCCTTTTGGGAGGAGAATACTTGTTTAGCCTCTCATGTATGAGGCTTGCACTCGAAAACACATAAAAACTTAAAAACTAAAACACTCCAAAAATTACAAATTTTTCTCTCAGACTTTATTATAAGAAAACTAAGGAAAATGTTCGATGTCCCCAGCTTCCTTCAAATCTCGCATTTTATAGATGTAAGTCCGGACTTGAAAGGCGGACTCCAAATCTTGCCGATACTTATGACATCACTGCTTACGTCATATCCTGCATTATTGCCTCGCCAGCTGGTTTTCTTTTTCTTTCGCGTGACACATCCTATATGAAAGTTGTCGGGGAATCTTCTAAAAAGTTGGTTTGCGTGGTCCCCGAGGAAAATGCGTTTTGTGAGCTGGGCCCTTGTCCTTTCCATCTGTCTGGTCTTGTCGGTCGGGTTTGGGTCAAAAATCTTTCCCAAACTCAGGTTCCTTTTGTTCGGGGCATGCTTGACAGATCCGGTCGATCCATCGGCCAACATGCACCATATTACATAATTTCCGGTAAGTTTCTTTGCTTGCCGGAATCTTGTTTTCCCAGAGAATTCTTCTTTTGGTCTCGAAGAGTTCCTCTGCAAATCCTGTGGTTGATCCAGTCATCGAATTCAAAAGGAAAGATCCATTTGCCGAATTTTGGAAGAACTTGAATGGATATTTGACCTTGTCCATTTCATTAGACAAACCCAAAGACCCCATGCTCGCCTGCAGTAGAAGCTTCGTCTTGAAAAATGCTCCTACTAACATCGTCCTTCTTCCTTAAATGAAGTCGCCTTAATGTATTTTAAAGCATTTCCATCCTGGTCTTCTTAGCTTGATGAAATAAAAGCTTCATTAAAGCCTTTCTTTTGGTTCGGGGCCGCACCGATAAAATACAGCCTCCAAATATCTCCTCTCGCCAAGTGTTGATTATTGGCCCAGTCTCGTTAATCGCTTCCCCAATCCATTTAGGTAATTTTGAAATTTCTGGGAATCCTGGTGACACGGTATAGATTGAAGCTAAAGCTCCAAAAGTATACCATTATCGTTTCATTTGGATGACTTCTGGTTTCATCCAAACTCGGGATACTTGCCTCGAGATATCAACCATTGTTTTATCCGGGTAATACTTTGTCTTGTAACTAGTTTCTCCCATTGCCGATATATACCCGCATAGGAGAAATCTTATTCTCGTCAGTTGAACCTTAGATTTGCCTGCGTGGGCCTAAGATTCAACTCTCCCTCTTTACCCCAGGTGTTGGATTGACTTGAAGACTCGGGTTGTGACACCGGAGCTTCAACATTCGTTACGCTTGTACACCCTCGGGGATGCATCACCGCAACACTTGTGATTATGGTACTTAAATCCATAACCTCCGGTTAGAGCCCCATACTCTCTTGGCCCCTTTTTGCACCGTAGGAGATGCGGCCTGGAAGAGAGGCCCTTGCATCGCTAAGAACAATTGTCCTTGAGCGAACTGGCATGCTCGTATTTGACTAGAAACGGATTTCTGGTCACTGTTGAAGTCATCCAAAGAATCTCGCATTGAGACATAACGTCCCAAAATCTCGTTCTAGACTCTCCAGGTTTTCCCCGAGATGTCTTACTTGTTTAAGGACCTCGTCGACGCGTGTCCTTCCATCTCATGTCAAGAAATCGCAAGAATATTTTCATGAGATTTTATAATGACAATATCATAATCATAATATTGACATTCAGCTTGCCATCTAAGTAATCGAGCTTTTTCTAGTTTTGATTCAATTTTGTTTTTCAGAAAAGCATTGACACTTGAATTATCAATTTTTAAAGTAAACTTTTTAGCCAGTAAAAATAGAGGCCATTTTTTTAAAGCCTTTCTCGATCGCAAAGAATTCTTTCTCGTTAATATGCCACCGAGTTGCTTCACTAGGGTGAATAAATCTGCCGATATTTGCATGGCACTTCCTTGTTTGGTGTGACTTTTGTAAGAACTGCTGCCCACCAATCATCACTGGCATCTGTGTAAAGAACAAGTTCGTCCTCGTCTTGGGGAATCGCAAGCTTTGGAAGCTTTTTACAAACTTCTTTAAGTTGCTTAATTCCTTCTTGATGTTCATCTTCCCATTTGAATACTGCATCTTTTTGAAGCAATGGGCTAAACACCTTCCTGTAATATGCCAGATTGTTAATGAACATCCTAGCAAAATTAACAACTCCAAGAAAACTCTGAAGCTGCTTCTTGTCTTTTAGTGTATCTGGAAATCCATGTATCTTTTCCACAATATGATTTTGTAGAATAATTCCAGATTCATCGATTTCAATTCCGGGGAATTCAATCTGTCTTGTTGCAATTACTGCCTTCTTCTCCGAAAGCATTAATCATTCTTTGTGACAAACATCTGAAAATATCTCCAAATATTTGAGATGCTCCTTCATGTTTTTTGATGCGATAAGAATGTCATCAATATATACAAACATGAAACCGAAATAATCTTTGAAGATATTATCCATCTTTCTTTGATATATTTGGGGTGAGTTAGCCAATCCCATAGGCATCACATTCCAAATATAGTGTCCCTGTGGTGTAGAGAAAGCTGTAAACTTCTTACTTTCTTCATCCATCTTAATCTGGTAGAATCCAGACTTGCAATTGAACTTTGAGAATATCTTGGCACCTTTGATGCAGTTAACCAGATGTTCTCAACTTGGGATATAGTATCCGTCGAACTCCAAAATATTATTAATCCCCTTGTAATTAATAACAAGCCTTGGCTTTCCTCTTTTGATTTCTCTATGGTTTCTGACTAAGAATCCTGGACTACTGTATGGAGAAACTCCTGGTGAAATTAACTTAAGGTCAAGATGTTCCTTAAGTATCTTCTGCATATCCTCACGATCCTCCTGGTTCGTAAGGATTGGTTTGAATCTTACGAACTCGTACTCATTTCCAGGTTTAACCTTTAAGGATGTTTTGAGCTCATTCTTATCCCACCATGCCAAAGGATCTTCATTGTAATTCCTTTGGATCTTCTTCTTGATGTCCTCGAGTGATATTTGTTCCTCCAGGGTCACGTCACTCTGCGGACTCTCCATTAGACTCATCCATAATTCTGCAATGGCTTCTGGAGTTACTCGTTCTTCTCCTTGTACTCTGAATGACTGCAAGTTATTATCCCATATCTTCGGATCCTTTTGAATGTAACCAAATTGTCTATAGGATAATAAAGCTTCACCAAATTTCCTTCGATCCGCCATTTTTGGATTGCGAAGTTTGGCTTCATCACCACGCTTGCTGCGAAAATTAATAGGCATTTTTCTGTAAAATGCTTCCCGCAGTCGCTGGAAAATGATCTTATGATCACATAATGTTGTGAAAATAAGTCTTCTTGTCTCATTCTCCTGTGTGAATCGCTTGAATGTTTGTAGGAAATTGTTTCCGAGCAAAACATCTGCACCTGTATCATGGAAATAGATTGGTGGCGTCTTTACTTTGTACCATGGGGTAACGCCCGCGCCTCCGATCATGATTTCTGCTTGTTTAATTCCCTTGTTAAGGATAAGAATCCTTTTAGAGAAATCTCTTACTGCAATAGCTGGTAAATCTTCTCCAATTTCTTTAGGAAAAACATCCGGCTTTGCAAGACATATTCCTAAGACTGAATCAATATAGGCGGCGAAATATTCGGCCTTGTATTCAGCATATAACATTCCGATAGAAATGTATATGAAGAATGGACTAGTGGTCATTTGATTCTGTATCTTTTATTAGCCACTGTGAACTCCATTCCGTCTTGTAATCTTTCCCAAGGTTTATGATCCTCAAGAAATTCAATTCCCGGATTAATTGTTCGGGATTTTTCCTACACTCTGTGATAGTCAGCTCAATTTCACCTATCTTCAGGCTTCCTTGATATCGTCCAACTATCGGATGTTGGAGATAATATAGAACATCACAAGGAAAAATATTATCCTTTTGAGTGATGTCGAATATTACTTCAACTTCTCGCCATCCTTCTGGACATTTCAGCTCTCCTGCTGTTTTGAAAACATCTGGGATACATTGAACTGTACTTGGTCTCTTTTCTTCCCAACAGTTGCTACTCGTCATTCTGTCCTGTTGGAAAGACATCCTTCTTGGCTCAACTCTAAGACTTCGGCTTTTGTTGAAGACTGGATGATCTTGTATTTTCATATCGATCTCCTTGATAGTTGGAGACTCAATAATCTCTGGTAAAACCACCCTGGCAAAGTCCTCGAAAATCCTTGGGACTTTAATAAATTCCTTTCTCAAGAATACTTCTGAATGATGTGTATTCGAGAGAGCATAGGATATCTTGTATGTGATCGAATAGGGTCTATTCCCTTCTTTCATCAAATCATCTCTTTTGAAATCTTGATGAAGGTTTAGGACTCTACTGAAATCTCGATCTCCCAAATTGTATGCGATTCTAGGATAGACATTAAATGTCAATTTCCCAGCATACAAATTTCCTGTAACCACCCCAAGGCATGAATCCTTGAGGTTTGAGATTCGCTTGTCAAAGATTGCCAGATTGAGTGGCGAATCTATCCCTTCTTTGAATGTTGCTTTAATGATGACTCTTATGGCTCCAATATGAATCCATGAGAGTGTATTTGCAACTTCTATTTTAACTCTGCTTTTGATCTCCTGAATTTCTTTAATAGGGACCAATCGCATCTCGATCAAAGTTACCTAGTAAACTCCATCGGAATAGCAAATTCTCCATTTGTTACCCTGTGGATAATTTGGTGTTTTCTCATTCTGAAACCCAATTTTATCCAATGTTTTTTCCATAGCTCCAATTGTAAATCCATCATAGACTTGAAGCTTTGGATCTTCCTTCATGATTCTCATAAGAGTTTTATGAGAAACCGTAGTGTGAGAGAGGAATCCTGACATATCCTCCCCGATCTCTCAAGAATTTCTTCTTCACTCGATTTTAAGTTGGAGTCACTTCCATCGCCGAATATATCTCTTCTTCATAGATGCTTTCATCCGAGGGAATATCCTCAAACCGATACACATGTATTAAATCCACGATAATAGATGCCTTCTTCGATTTCTCGGTGTGGCCTCGAACCTGCCTCGACTCCTCGTTTTTTATTGTCCGGGCAATTCGTTGAGATATGCCCTCTTGCTCCTCATGTCCAACAATTACAGTCTTTGAAACTTTCATTTGCTCTGTGTGAGCACGCCCGAAAGTTCTCCTTCCTAGTGTTCTCACTTGGTACTTGCTTGATTAGACCCTGATGAAGAGGCTCTACTCCTGCTTGGTGCTGGTCTTTGCCCCGTTTTGTAACTTCGGGCTTTTTGTTTTGACCAAAACCTTCTAGGTCTCCAAGAAGACCTACTTCTTTTGATGTTGCTTCCTCGGCGGTATGGATGGCTCGCTCCTTCTTCTTTTTGTGTCGCATTGGTTGACCTCCCACAATTGTTGGGATGTCATTATCCACGCAACATAGAGGAACTGCTTTGTTAATTCCTCTTAATCTCTTGTAATTCCCGTGTCAGAGTTGCTTGGTAACACCATTCGGATAACTTGGCCTTTAGGAAAGACATTTTTCTGGCCACAGTATCTACTTCCGCTCCATCCTTGTATTCCCCGATAAACATTTCTCTCCAGGGACTCCTAATAGCCGAGCCTTTCCTTTTCTTCAATCTTGATTTCCACCGATTCGTGAACAACTTGATATATTCGTCAATATGACAAATATCATATAACTCAAGGCTATAGAGGGCTTGTTTATATCTCTTTCTTTTTTCATCTTCTAATCCTCGAAATAACCTCGTGCCGATGAACTCGGATTTTGAATAGTTTTGTCATACCATCGACAATTCCTTTAAGTGATTCTCCGATGTGACCGAACCTTTTGTACTAGCATCGGTCATATCCCAGGCAATCTTTACCGATCCTTCAAGACTCATTTCAAGGTGTAAAATAAATGAATCCTTTGTAAGATCGAGGGTTCCTGCTGAAATTCTCATAGCTGAAGCCCATTCATCAATGAGAACTTCTCTATTTTTAAAATCTGGGATGTCCATATTTAACATCAACCCATATGGATGTATTGGGTCGAGGCGTCTGATAAACATTCGGCCTTCCGATAGGTTGTCGAGTTCCCGCAAGAGGGTTTCGACCTCCTGTCCCTGGAAGTGGATCACTTCCGGTCGTGAAATCCCGAGCGTGTGGCATCCTCTCGTCCCGAGCTCCATGATTCGAACCCGTACTTTCTTCGACGTTAGGATTAACTCGTGGTGGTGGTGGAATTGGTCTTCCCGCCGGATCATAGGTGACCAATGTTCCATCTCCTGTGTTCATCTTTAAATCTACAATTCCTAATCATGCGAAGGATTCTCGCAAGGTCATGTAGATCTTTAAGATTTATCTTTTCCATATCCATCTTTTTTAATTTTTGATGGATTTTCCTTTGATTAGAGCAATGAGCTTCTCCTCATCTCTGTCATTTTTCGTATAACTTCGGTTGGTTTCCTTTTTGGTGTAAATAGTACTGCCCCGAAATCTATACGCTTCTTTTCCTCCTAAGAACTCGGCCCGTCCTCCAGGTTCTTGACTCGTTTCAATATCATGAAGGAGTTCAAGAGTTTCCTTCGATATTTCACCATCGTCTCCATCCGTTCGATCCGATGAACTTGTCTTTGTAGATGAAAATGGCGGTTGCCATAATTCTCGCACCGTCTTATGGACTTCTAAGATCTTCGGAGAACTTAGATTTATCTGGAAGTATCTCGCTCCACTCGGTACTCCATCGTGAATCATTGTTCGATGGGAATTTTCATGAACCGTTTCTTGAAGGTTCATCAAGTGAACATATATGGTCCGTTAAGCATCCGAATCGCTTATAATATTCTCGCCGCATTTTGCATTGCCTTAAGGTTTTGCCGTCGGCTCCTCGCTTCCTTTTCTTCATGTTGGTATTCCCAATATGAAACCTGGTCAAGGTGTTCTTGTGCATACATCGTCAATATTTGACGATATGTCTGTAGGGGGTACATCTCGGACATCGGTCCGGATCCATAATCTTGGAGTAATTTCTCCTCTCCAATTGTTAATTACATAAATATAATAAATATAACCAAAAGTTCTTAATAAACCTGGGCTCTGATACCATTTTACGCAAGACACTTAGTCAAATCAGCCATGTGTATGAATAAGGGTATAATTGGTATTATGAAAATATGCAATTATTCCGCTAGACCAATTTTGCATCAACTCAAGACTTATAGGACACCAATTGCTTCGGTATAAAACTTGTAGGACCAATTTTTCAGAACGTTATAAACTTACAGGGCATATTTTGCAAAACTTGATAAACATACAGGGCATATTTTGCAAACCCAATAACAAAAGTCCGAAAATGCATTTTACCCCAAGTTACAGGATATTTTCTGCAATTAAGCCCACTTTATTATGTTACACTTTTTTTTTGTTATTTCTTTTGTAACGCAAATAGGTAACACTTTTATCAATATGTAACGCTTATATGTAACACTTTTATATAAGTAACACTTTTTAAGTATCACTTTGTTTTTGTTATTTCTTTTGTAACGCAAATAGGTATCACTTTATTTAAGAAGACTCATTGGCAACAATATATTTTATTGATTGTAACACTTTTTAAGCTATATTTTAGTAACACAAAATTATATAACTATCATTAAATCATGTCAAAGATTTATTCAATTAATTGATGTCACCAAACCTAAAAATTGTAGACATCATATACTGCTTTTTTCAATCAATTTTTGTTTACTTTTTACAAAGTATTTTAGTTTTGCTTTTATTATTTTATTTTTTACGAAGACAATTAATTCCATCTTAATACCAATGAAAAATTCGCATGTATATATTTTATTATTATTATTTAATTTTTTTTCTAATTTTACCAACAAAGACCAATTTCATCGTTAACCTTTTTTTTTATTTTCTTTTACTTTTTTAAAAAAATTACCAATGAAAATTGATGTTGTCGGTCATTACTTAGGAATTTTTTCCGTCGAAAAATTATTATTTTGTTATTTTCTTTATTATTTAATTTTTTTACTGTTAGAACTTTTTTATCTGTCGGTAAATTAATTTTATATTTTTATATATTTTTTATTTTTACCGATTAAATATTTATTAGTCGATAAATTTATTTTATATATTTTTTGTATTTTTAATTTGTTGTGTCCTTTAATATATAATATAATATGATATTCAAACTATATACTATACAATATAAAACTTGATATATACAGTGTATAATATAATTTAATATATATATATATATATATATTATAAAATATAATTTTTATTATATAAAATATATTATATATACATAATATATATATATATATATATGTTTGTGTGTGTGTGTATATATAAAACAAAGCAAAAGTTGTAATAAAAATCAACTTAGCTTAGTGGCAAATTACCATTTCCATACATAACAGGTCGTGGGTTTGAATCTACTTGGTGGCAAAAAATAGTATTTCTACGAAGTGCTACAAAAAAAGTGTTACATAAGATTCATATGTAACACTTTAGAAGTATTTTTTTTAAAGCGTTACAAATATAAAAAGTGTTACATAAGATTCATATGTAACACTTTAGAAATATTGCTTCAAAGTGTTACCAATAGAAAACTTAATGTAACACTAGAAAAAGTGTTACTAAAAGCTAATAAAAGTGATACGTTTTACTATAGGTAGCACGAGCAACTGCAGCGCCATAAAAGTGCTACCTATTGTCTAGGGCAGTAATTTTCCGACTGGTGGTGTTGCGGTCAAAAAAAGGTATGAAGATTAATGGATTTATTAATTTAACAGAAGCATGTTGGGTCTGATATGGTCGTAATGGACTATTTTCATTATTGTAGCTCAAGTAAAGTTTGGGTACTGGAAGTGATTTATTATAAAACATTAGGTACTGAAAATGAACAGGTCATTCTAAGTATGAAACCTACTGTAATAGGTCAAAATGTTAGTTCTAACAGAGAGTTAACGGAAAGGTACCAAAAGTGATTAATTTTAGAAATATAAGGTACCAATCTTGATTAAGTTGAGAAAATGGTTACTGAAAGCAAAATTGGGGCATAAATTGGGTATCGAAATTGAAATTATCCTTTTTGGGAATAATGTGATGAATTATTGGGAAGATCCCATTTATTTGGTTAGCATTAGTTGAGAAAATTGGGTATTTGAGCATCTTGTTGCGAAAAATAAACCTTTGAACTTTTGTGCCTTAAACTGCTTTATATTATGCAAACTTATTTTTTCTTGAGTGTGTGCTTTATGATTGAAAGAACTCTAGAACTTGCTCTGGTATCTTCATTGAAGCTATGCAATTTTGTGATTTATGGCCATCTTTGTTTAACTTTCTTAGTCTAAAAAGCCTACCTATGAGCTCATGATTCCCTAGCCAATTTTGAGCCATTTTTTTTTTGTTAGCCACAATAATCTGAAAACATGATTTTATGCCTGAACTTTCTTGAGCTTATAGAAAATGAACAAGTTTGGGGGAGATATGGTGAAAATTTATGAAAAGAAAGAGGAAGTTGCCAAAGAAAGAGGGATGATCAATGTCTAGGTGAATATGAAAGGAGAATGAAGCTTGGAAAAAAATCTCTGAAAAATATATAGAGAAAATCGAGCAAAATAAACAAACATTCTGAAAATTTTGAAAAATGAGAGCTTGAGGCTAAAGAAAAAGAAAATAAGGAAAGAGGCATGCACGATCGAACAAAAGGGAATTAACAGTTTCCAGCACGGGCAGGGATTAGTATTTTGACCATAACATTCTCTAAAAAATTGATATTGAAGTGATTCAAGTGGCTATGGAAAGTTAAAAGAAAATGATACAAATTTCATGAGACCCCAGCAGCAAATTCGGACGTTTTATAAGTCACATGACCGTGTGAACAGCCACACGCCCGTGTGAAGTGATTCAGCGATTTTCAGAGTCCAAAACTAATCGCATGGTTTACCGATGTGAGGTCACACGGCCGTGTGGGGTGGCCGTGTCAAACCACACGGCCGATGTGACATGTGTCAAACCACACGGCCGATGTGACATGTTTGGGGCTGAATTTGAGTCCTAATCCCATCAGAACTCTACCAGTAATCTCTCAAAGCACCTATATAAGGGGGACCAAGGCTTGAACGAATTCTCATCATCCAATATCACTTCATACAGAGAAAACGCATCAAATTACGCAGGAACACAAGATCGAAGGTCTTCTGAGAGAGGAGGCTAGATCGCGAAGAACACCATGAGGCCTTTCACAACTAAGGGAGCACAAGAGCTTCGAAGGCTTAGGAGGGGAATCCATCCTGACAAGAAAGGATTTTCTTTCTATATCTAGACCTCTTGTCTGTGCTTAAACAATGTCACAATATTGATTTCGAATATGAATTTGTTATCAATGTTTGGCGAATCTTTCGGATCTTAGGGGGCATAATCAAAACTGTGGATTCATGTTAAATCTTGATTAGTTGCTTTCTCAAATGATTCATGTGTTCTTTTTTATGAATTCGAGTACTTATTTATAATTGTCGATTATTTGGCCAATAATTTGCATGTCATACTTATCAGTCCAAAATCCGGGATGTGAGTTCTAGCAAAACGAGAATCATATTCAGACATAAACAGGGTAATGTATCTAGAGACTACTTCTGTTTGTGGGGAGTATTTCAATTCAAAGATCTTTTGTGAGTTAATAATAGTTGTGATGGACCGGTAGACTTCAATAATTATTAATCTACTGTTTATACGACACCTGGGAGGGAGAATAAGCTATTTTAGGAATTAAACCCATAGAATTGCATGAATTGGTTATTGAAACTTTAGTTGGATTCAATATTGAAGAAACATGTTGAAATTATGTGCCCAATGTTGCTCCTGTAGTTGTTGAAAATATTTGTGAGCTTCGCAAATTTATTGTTTTTATTTTCGATTTTACTTAAATTGGATACTCGGTCAATTCTATAAAATTGGAATGCAATGTTGTTATAGGCCAAGTGTTTCACATATCAATCCATGAGAAATACGACCTTACTTGTCGGGGATTGACAGATTCTACTTAGATATAGTAATAAGTAGTTCAATCTTAATTGAAAATTTTGTAAATATTTTATTCTTTTTAATTTCAATTTTTTGTAAATATTTTTTATTATTATTATTTTTTTGATTTTTGTAAATATTTTTTTATTTTCGATTTATGTAAAAAAAAATTATTTTCGTTTTTTTCCTTCTTTTGTAAATAATTTTTTGTTTCTAACATCGTTTTTGTTAAATGCGACTGAAATCTTTAGAGACACAAGTAGCCCAAAATCGCTGCTGCAGTGAGAGGCCAACATCAAAAGGGCAAATTTTCAGGCGATACTTAATCAGAGAAAATAGTGCAACGCCATTCGTCTGATGGATGGTATACAATATAAGGACTCAAGGATTTCAACCGATATGGTTCAATGATAGTTTTGTTAGAAATCTGAAGTCTGATCAAGACGTAAAACTTAGCGTTTTGTGGAAGGCAACCCAAGAGGCGTCGCGACAAACCCCGAGGTTTATAAAAAAAAAAAAATTCACACGACCGTGTGGAATTCCACATGGGCCGTGCGACCTACTAAGACCAGCCACACGGGAAGGCCGTGTTAGCTGCACACGGCCGTGTGGCTGGAGATAAAGAAACTGAGACCGCCCGCGGCTACACGGCCCGATCGTGTGATATGCACACGAGTCGTGTGAACTATCCAGGTAAGTACTCTTTATGTATTCCTCTTTTCTTTTGATAATTTCCTCATATGATCAGGACGAAGCATATTTTAAGTTTGGGGGGTTGTCAAGAATGCGCAATTTAGTACTATTGCATTTTTCATTCCATTTAGAATTGCATATAGAGCATAAAAATTTCCACAAAATTTTTTGATTTTTTTATTTTTGGTTTTTTATTTGATTTTTATTTTTTAGCACGTTTATTGCTTTAGCACGTTTAATTGCTTTTGTGTGTAATTTTTAATCAAGATTTTTCAAAGTGCCCAAAGCTTCCGTATAATTTTACTATGAGCATTTAATTGAATGAGATAATATACTTTTAGGAATAATATGATGAATTGTTGGGAATATGTCATTTATTTGCTTAGCATTAGTTGAGAAAATTGGGTATTTGACCATTTGCGAAAAATAAGCCTGTGAGTTTTTGTGCCTTAAACTGCTTTATATTTTGCAGACTTATTTTTTCTTGAGTGTGTCATTCATGATTGATAGAACTCGAGAACAAGCTCTGGTATCTTCATTAAAGTCATGTGTGTGTGCAATTTTTAAAAATGATTTAAGGCCGTCTTTGTTTAGCATTCTTAGTCTAAAAAGCCTTCCTATGAACTCATGATTCCCTAGTCACCAATTTTGAGCTAAAACTTTTTTGTTAGCCACAATAATCTGAAAACATGATTTTATCCCTGAAATTTCTTGAGCGTATAGAAAATGAACAAGTTTGGGGGAGATGTGAAAATTTATGAAAAAAAGAGAGGAAGTTGGCAAAAGAAAGAGGGATGAACAGTTGTCAGGTGAATGAAAGGAGAATGAAGCTCGGAAAAAAATAATCTCTGAAAAATATATAGAGAAAATCAAGCAAAATAAATAAACATTCTGAAAATTTTAAAAAATGAGAGCTTGAGGCTAAAAAAAAAAAAAAAGGCCTAAAGAGGAAAAAGGAGAAATAAGGGTGGAGTTGAGTTGAAGAAGAAAATACAATAAAAATGAGTATTATGCTGAAATTTGGTTAGTGAATGGCAAGTCTGTGTGCTTAAATTCTATTTGCTCAAGTCAAGTCACTTAATCCAAATTTTCCGTACCCTTACCAAAGAGCCTACATTACAACCAAATGAAAGTCTTTTTTTATTCTTAGATTGTGCACACAAAAGTAGTAGAGATGTTAAGAATATTTGAAAGCATATGGTAGTTCTACTTTTATTGAATTGATTTTGAGCACAAACACTTTCCATACACTTAATTGAGAGTCGAGTGATAATTATTTACTTGTGAGTCGTGATGTCAAGTACCCAAGAGAGTATTTATTATGTCGAGCTTGCGAATGGTGACTTCTTGATAATGAATTACATGGTTTACTTGAGTATGGAGTCATATGAGATTAAGTGTTTATAGTATTCTTGTGTGTTCTTTTTACCCCTTGATATTATTTTTCTTAATTTGCTCAAGGACGAGCAATGCTTTATGTTTGGGGGATTTTGATACGTATAAAATATGCGTGCATTTAGAGGCTTAAAATGGTATATATTTGATACATTTGCATGTATATTCAGTGTGTTTTGGTTGGTTTCCTTTGTTGGGCGTGATACTGCGTATTCTTGTAACTTCTTACATGAAATGAAGCTAAATCGGATAAAAAAACGATATCACGTTCAAAAGTATAAGTCAAGAGCTAAGGTACGAGCAAATATATGAAGGAAAGAAGCATGCACGATCGAACAAAAGGGAATTTCCTTCAAAAACGTCCAAACACACTAATAGTTTCCAACACTGGCAGGAATTAGTATTTTGGCCATAATTTTCTCTACAAGAGGTGATTCAAGTGGCTATGGAAAACTAAGAGAAAGGGATACAACTTTAATGAAGACCCCAGGAGCAAATTTGGGCATTTTACAAGTCACACGACCGCTTGAACAAGCACACGCATGTGTGAAGTGATTCAGTGATTTTCAGAGTCCAAAACCAATCGCACGGTCTACCGGTGTGAGGCCACACGGCTGTGTGGGGTGGCCGTGTGAAACCACATGGCCGATGTGACGTGTTTGGGGCTGAATTTGAGTCATAATCCCATCAGAACTCTACCAGTGATCTCTCAAAGCACCTATATAAGGGGGACCAAAGTCTGAACAGACTTCATCATCCAATATCACTTCATACAGAGAAAACACATCAAATTACGCAAAACACAAGATCGAAGGTCTTCTAAGAGAGGAGTGCTTGTTCATAATTGTTAGGGTCACAAGAAAAAAATACATCACAAGTTTCGTAAATTTCTCTTAAACTTCTTACCCTTCTAATTGGACTTTCAGATTCTGGATAGAATTCTTCCAATGGTCTCGGTGAACTCGAGCTTGGACTGGAACTTGAGCTGGTGCTTGGTTGATCTCCATGACTTGTTGAAGTAGGCAATGTTCCATGCAGATATACAATTTTTATTTTCATTGTTTGATATTCATTCTGATTCCATGACTGCATTTCATCAACACTGACATAATAATAAGTTTATTTGTCTTTGAGTTTAGTAAATGATATCCATCTGATTCATCACTATAACCCACAAAGATCCTTTTTTCTTCTTTTTCATCAAGTTTTTCTCTTTGTTGATATGGAATATGAGAATAAGCAATGCAACCGAAAACTTTGAGATGGTAAACATGTGATTTTCATTGGTGTCACGCTTTATACAGTGTCTTAATTGGAACTGCCTTTGTTGGTGAACGGTTCAAAATAGAGATTGTCGCATTCACCGCTCCTGCCCAGAAAGTCTTCGGAAGTCTTTTGCCTGAATCATGCTTCGTGCCATCTCGACTATTGTGCATTTTTTTCACTTTGCAATGCCGTTTTGTTGTGGGTCATAACAAACTATTAGTTCTCTGTGGATCCCGTTGTCTTTGCAATAATGCAAGAAGGATTTTCCGATGAATTCTCCTCCTCACTATCCGTAGAGTCTCTATTTTTCTTCCACTTTGATTTTTCACATATTTTTGAACTCAAGGAATTTTGGAAATGCTTCCGAACTTTGCTTCAAAATGTAAACCCACATCATTCTAGAAAAATATCAACAAATAATAGGACGTACATGTTGTCATTGAGGGACGGTGTTTGTGTTGGCTCACAAATATTTGCATGTACTATCTCCATAGGAGCTTTGGCTCAGTCAGATATACAATTTTTTTTATTTTTTGATTTTTGTTCCAATCCATCACTGCATTTCATCAACAATGACATCTCGAGAAATAATAAGTTTATTTGTCTTTGGGTTTAGTAAAATATATCATTTTGATTCATCAATATAACCTACAAAGATCATTTTTTTCCTTTTTCATCAATTTTTTCTCTTTGTTGAGATGGAATATGAGAATAAGCAAGGCAACCGAAAACTTTGAGTGTCACATTTACTGCTCCTGCCCAGAAAGATTTTGGAAGTTCTTTGTAAGTCCAAGCGGCTACGATAATCTAGAGGGGGGGTGAATAGATTATCTCCATCTTTTCGATTTCGCCTCTTTTTAACCGAATGCTCAAACACAATAATAAAGGTGCGGAATGTAAACAACACACGTCGATTTAAAGAGGTTCAACCCACCTAGGGCCTAATCCTCTACCACCCCATATCCGGGATGGATTTCAAAAGAAAAAGAATTTTATTAATTACCAAAATTAATACAAATTCAACTTACAACACCTTGAAGAGCACCACACTCTTCTTCAACAACACCTTTGGAGATTACCACAATCTCCCTTTGAAGATTACCACAATCTTCCTTCAACGGCACCTTGTGAAGATTACCACAATCTTCAACCTTGAAGAATACCAAATTCTTCAACACCTCAATAAGAAGATCACCACAATCTTCTTGCACCTATCACTTAGATCATCCAAGTGTGTTCTTACCACAAGAACACTCACAAGGATATCTTGTGTTGAATGATAACCAAAAATCAAGATTACAACTCAATAATGAATAATACAATTTGAGTGCAAAGTGTAATCAAGAATAGCCTAGACCTCAAGGATGTGAAAGTGATAAGCTAGGCAAATTTACAACAAGAATAATAACAATGAAAGACCAAATATTTGCTTGAAGTGTATCTTGTTGTGTTCTATCTCAATTGTTGTATTGGTTGCTCCAAACCTTCCTCTATTTATAGGAGATGATTGATCAAGCATAGCTCCTCTTGGGGATTGAAAATCTACAGAAAAATACAATTAAAATCAAGAATATAGTCATAGAAATCAATCCCACAATTTAAGGAAATGTGTCTTTGTCAACGGTCATGTTTTTTCTTTGTCAATACAAGGCGACCTCGCATACGAGAAATAAGAGAATTGAAGAACACTTTGAAAATTTCAACAGGCGACCAGTCGACATAGGCTTCGACCGGTCGACCCCTGTCTCAACCGGTCCCCCTCATTCATTTTGTTGGAAAAATCAATTTGTTTCAACGCCAACTTGCAGGTACCGGTCGACCTGCCTGGTTTTCCTTCCGTCTCATTTTCTGTTTCAAAAATCATCTTCAGGTACGGGTTGCCCTATAGGGCGACCGGTCGACCACGAGACAGAAATGTTGTCCAATTTTTGTTGAAAATAAAACTCAAGAAATGCTCCGAAATTTTAGTAAAAACATTTTAAACGAATCGGGAGTATTTAGACAACATTTAGGAACCTTGTTTAGACGTAAAAACTCATTGACATAAAATCATTAAAAGTGTTGTCCAATATTATCAAAAATAAACTTGAGGAAATACTCCAAAAAAATATTAAAACCATTTTAAATCATTTAGGAGTATTTGGACAACCTTTAAAAGCATTGTTTTGGTGATAAAATAAAACCATCAAAATTAAGATAAAAACATGTATCAAACAATCTCCCCCTTTTTGATGATTACAAACCAAAACAATTTTTACACAAAATAGGAGAACAGTTTTAGAAATGATTTTCCGGTAAAAACATTTGATCGTTTGGAAGCAACCAAAATTTCCAAAAATATTAAAGCAACCAAGTAGGGAGTAAATATTTTCAATAATAAGCACAAGCTCCCCCTATCAACAAGCATATCAAGAATAATGTAAAAGCAATTTTCCATAAGCTAAAAGAATTAGCTTTTTAAAAGCAATTTTCCATAAGCTAAAAGATTTAGCTTTTACAATATGTTCAAGAGCTTATAAGCTCCCCCTGTCACAAAACATCATTAAACAATATATAAGTCCATCAAGCAACAATTGGACTAAAAAGAATCACAATCTTATGGTTTTTATGAGCCATAGCTTATAGCTTTTATGACAAGCTTTTATTAGCTTCTTTGAGCTAATGGCCCAATTTCCTGTTTCTCCCCCTTTGGAATCATCAAAAAGAATGTTAGGATGATAGAAACATCATATAATATCATCAAAGTGCACCAAAGGGACGGTTTATCAACCGTTGAGCAATTTAAGCTTAAAAACTAAGGAAAATGGGAGAATTGTAACATAAGAAATCCATAAGCTCATTAGTTAGCTAAAAACATGATTTCAAAAAGATTTTAAGACATTTTGAAGCAAGAGAATCATGTAAAAGTTGAAGGTTTCATTGTGACATTTCATCGAACACCTTGTGTGCGTGAAAAATAAAAGAGGTTGTATATAGTCCTTGTAAATGTTTCAAGCCAAGAATCATCAATCAACCTCATTTCAAAGCTCAATAAGATCATATGCAACATATGCAACATTTGCTCATCAAATAAGAGGCTCAACAAAGAGATTCTCAAGGGTTCAACCCAATTGAGATAATATAAGCCAAAACGGATCAAGGCATTACAAATGCCAAAAAATTAGAGCATCCATCAAATTATACAAGTCATGCCTTAAACAATACATGTAAGATATATCAAATGTTCCAACATATCCATCTAAGCATAATGATCAAAGCATTAAAAGAAGCACTTTTACCATCAAGTACTTCATACCAATTATCAAACAATGCTAAATTAGAGTATTTTTACCATCAAATACTCCACCAATACCATGATCACCCACAAGTCATTATCAACTTGTAATTTTCACCCTTTCAAGAAGACAAGCAAATTTTATTAGTACGAAAGAGTTTTACAAAGGTTCATAAGAATACAAAGCAACATGAATGAAAATGCTAGAAAGTAAAGAAAGGGGGGACATCAATCTTCGTCCGAAGAGAAGCAAGTTCCGGGAATGAGATCTTTGATGAATTTCTTCAATTTGCCGATTGACTTTTGCATTTTGGAGGTCTTTTGCTCCAAAGCCTCATACCTCGTTTCATGAAAAGCCCTCATCTCATCGAATTCGGCTTGGGTATACCTCCTAGGCAGTTGAGCACCGGTATTACCCTCCGGATTGCTCGGTTCGCCCTCTTCCGCCAATCTTGCGGCCTCAGCGTCATCAAAGAAGTCATTAGGATCGGGGGACTCTTGACCTCTTCCTCTAGCCATTTTAGTTGGTCGGATGTCCATATTCTTGCGCATCGTGACCATTTGGGAGATGTTATCAATGTCGGTCATTTTGAAATACCTCCGAGTTACACTCCGACGAAGGTAGTCCCGATTGAATAAGAAGTTTACAAATCCAATTTCCCATAACCAACTTCTTATTACCTTGAGTGATGGACTCAATTAGACATTGAATAAGTATGGCACCAAAGTTAAGTGGTTCCCTCCTAGCAATCTTATAAGTCAAAAGTAATCCATGTTGCTAGGCATCTTTCCCGACTTACCACAAATGCAATATGCGACAATGACCGACAAAATACGATGCTCAAGTGTCATTGCCAACAAAGAATACTTTGGCCATACTCCCAAATCGTCTTAACTTCTTTCATCGACACCCCAACATTTCATCATTCCAAGTCCCACAAGAGAAATAATCCCAACCACCTTCTCTAACATGTAAAAGCCGGCAAATATCATTGGGAGTCCATCTAAAATGACGACCCTTTACAAGCGAATTAACGGCAATCGGCTTCCTTTCATTATCATATTGCACCCACATATTAGCATAAAAATGTTGGATAATATCATCATCATACAAAACATAAGCATGCTCCCATAGATACATCCAACCTTGCTCCTCAAAAAATCCTCTAATAGTAGGATACTCATTTGTAAATGAACTAAAATGACACATTTTAGTCCGAGCAATAGATTTTCCTCCCATTCCCGAATCCTCATAATACCATTCCGCATACTTATTGATGAAATTAAGAACATTGTGGGAATTAGGAGCTGGAGTAACAAAAGATTTTTTACCTTTCGCCCAACGGCAATTTTGGAGCGAAATTGTTCCGCGGAGCTCGGTAATTTAGGCCCGAGAGAGAATGGGATTTTGAACATCATCACCTTCTTGAGCCACGTTTCTTTGAGCGGCTCGAATATCCCTTTGTTCGGCTTCCTCTTGCCGATTTCTCGAAGAACCCTCTCCGCACCTTCTACGCTTGGAGATGGGATTTCGACCGGTAGAATTTCTAGGAGGAGCCATATATGTAAGATTCTTGTGAAAATAAGAAGATTAGCAACAAGAATCGTGAAAAATGATGAAGAATTGAAGATTTTAAGAGAAAGGGAATGACAAAATCGCACTGAGGGTTTTGAGAAATATCTTTGCGTCTTTTTGAATCAAGGTCGAGAGTTTATATCTCGTAAAATTAGCCTGGGCGACCGGTCGAGGTAGGGTGCGACCGGTCGACGTGCAGGGCGACCGGTCGCCCCTGCTATGACCGTCCCAGTGCTTTTTTTATTCTTCAGGTTTTTCAAAAATTCGATTTTCCACCCCAAAAGTTATAAAACTTTGCAAAAAGATAATTTTGGATCAAGTCCAACAAATACAGGTTTCGGGAAAACATATATTCGAGAAAATCGAAACTTAACAAGTAGTGCCCTTTTAAGAGAATATTTGCAAAATCATTTAGGGGCACTTAAGGGGTTAAAGTGAAATATCTTGAAAGATGTGTGCATAAGCATAATATCGAGTTCTAAGAAAAATACGAGTCAACATACCTCGATAGTTTAAGAAACTTGATGACGAAATGGCCAATGAATATAAGATACATATCCTACACAATTCTTAGACAAAGTTTGCACAAAAAATACAAGTGTAGGCAAGTAATAGGAGATATCAAAAAGAGCTTATGCTATAAGATTTCATAAGAGATAATAAGTCACATAAGTCTAATTAAATGCACAAGAGTTTTAGAAAATCATGCAAGGTCTTTTTTAAAAAAAATTATGAAACTCTCAAATATACTAAAGACCAAAAAAAAAATACTTGAAAACTCATTTTGCAATTAAGACACAAATAAAAACATGCATATAATTAAAAATGCATATATAAATGGGGAGATACGGTTTACCAATTACGCCGTTTCCATGGGTTGTGTCTTTCCCATTGTTGATGATATCTTCCCATTGAGAAGTCACTTTGTTGATGATGACTTCTTTGATTACTCCATTTCCAAGGTTTGTTACCTTCCCATTGTTGATGGTCTCTTCTTCTTTGAGAATCATCTTGTTGATGATGTCTTTGCCATTTCAAGGATTATGTTTTTCCCAATTTTGATTATATCCTCTTCTTGAAAATTGGCTTTGTTTAAAATAGTTTTTCCTTCTTTGATCAAATGAAACGGTCATTTGATGTCTTCTTAACTGCGGTATGAATTTTCTTGATCATTATTTTGCGGGTACCTAATAACACATTATTTTGTGGTACCCTTATGTGTTTGGGTCCTTTAGGATTAGTCTTGAGACTTTTAGGTCTCCAACAATAATTAGAGCTATTTCTAGCCCGACAAGTATTTACCGTATGACCCTTTTTACCGCAATAAAAGCATGTAATAATTCTAGGAGCATAATGACCAACGTGCATAGTGACTTGATCCTTTTTTATATGATTAACAACATTAGGCTTATGATCAAGTCCTTTATCATAATTATGAACATCAACAATATTGGACAATTTATTAGTACTCAAGTTAGATTTTAATAAATCCTTTTTCATGCAATCAATATTCTCAACAAGAGTACTTTTTTCTTTTTCAAGGTTTCTCACATTATCAAGTGTGGTGGTGTGAGCACATGATAGTGATTCATAGGAAGTAAATAAACTACCCTTATCATTTTTCAAAATATTGAATTCCTTTTTCAAATTTTTGTATTTAACAAGTAAGCTTTGGAATTCATTTTGAAGTTCATCATAATCATTTTGCAAATCACTATAGTCATTTTGAATGACAATATCATAGGAAGTAGAGGGTTTAAGACATACCTCGTTTTCTTCATTGATGCCCATAAAACAATATTCAACTTCTTCATAATTGGAAGTTGTAAGAGGCTTGTTCCTTAGATTTGAACTTGTATCCCTTTGAGAAGTAGATGCTTTTGTTTGACTCCTTTCATTTGTAAATACTCCATAGATGGCTTCTAATTTTTGCCATACTTCATGTGCCGATTTTATTCCTACAATATGTTCATATTCCAAATTAGTAAATGAACAATACAAAATATTGAGAGCTTTACCGTTTAAGGAGATGATTTTCTTCTCTTCATCATTGAGCTTTTTGAAGCCTTTTGAGGTGTGTGGTGTATCTTTCATCGGAATGGATTCTCCGTTTTTGACGGTGTTCCAAATGTCGAACCCGCAACCTTGTAAGTAGCATTCCATTCTTTCTTTCCAAAAAATAAAATTTTTGGAATCAAATAGTGGTGGCTTGGTGGTGGAGGTGCCGGAAAGATGAGCTTCTCTTCACTCGCGATGTGAAACGAGCTTGCCAAAGAGTTTGGCTCTGATACCACTTGTAAGTCAAAGCGGCTACGATAATCTAGGAGGGGGGGTGAATAGATTATCTCCATCTTTTCGATTTCGCCCTCTTTTTATAACTGAATGCTCAAACACAATAATAAAGGTGCGGAATGTAAACAACACACGTCGATTTAAAGAGGTTCAACCCACCTAGGGCCTAATCCTCTACCACCCCAAAGATATCCGGGATGGATTTCAAAAAGAAAAAAAATTTTATTAATTACCAAAATTAATACAAATTCAACTTACAACACCTTGAAGAGCACCACACTCTTCTTCAACAACACCTTTGGAGATTACCACAATCTCCCTTTGAAGATTACCACAATCTTCATTCAACGGCACATTGTGAAGATTACCACAATCTTCAACCTTGAACAATACCAAATTCTTCAACACCTCAATAAGAAGATCACCACAATCTTCTTGCACCTACCACCTAGATCATCCAAGTGTGTTCTTACCACAAGAACACTCACAAGGATATCTTGTGTTGAATGATAACCAAAAATCAAGATTACAACTCAATAATGAATAATACAATTTGAGTTCAAAGTGTAATCAAGAATAGCCTAGACCTCAAGGATGTGAAAGTGATAAGCTAGGCAAATTTACAACAAGAATAATAACAATGAAAGACCAAGTATTTGCTTGAAGTGTATCTTGTTGTGTTGTATCTCAATTGTTGTATTGGTTGCTCCAAAACTTCCTCTATTTATAGGAGATGATTGATCAAGCATAGGCTCCTCTTGGGGATTGAAAATCTACAGAACAATACAATTAAAATCAAGAATATAGCTGTTAGAAATCAATCCCACAATTTAAGGAAATGTGTCCGTTGTCAAACGGTCATATTTTTGCTGTCAATACACAGGGCGACCGGTCGCACAGAAATAAGAGAATTGAATAACACTTTGAAAATTTCAACAGGGCGACCGGTCGACCCCTGTCTCAACCGGTCCCCCTCATTCATTTTGTTGGAAAAATCAATTTGTTTCAACGCCAACTTGCAGTACCGTCGACCCACTGGCGGCGTCGACCGACCGGTCGACGCCTGGGCAACCGTCGACCTACCTGGTTTTCCTTCCGTCTCATTTTTCTGCTTCAAAATCATCTTCAGTGCACGGGTTGCCCTATAGAGGCGACCGGTCGACCACGAGACAAATGTTGTCCATTTTGTTGAAAATAAAACTCAAGAAATGCTCCGAAATTTTAGTAAAAACATTTTAAACCAATCGGGAGTATTTAGACAACATTTAGGAACTTTGTTTAGACGTAAAAACTCATTGACATAAAGTCATTAAAAGTGTTGTCCAATATTATCAAAAATAAACTTGAGGAAATACTCCGAAAAAATATTAAAACCATTTTAAATCATTTAGGAGTATTTGGACAACCTTTAAAAGCATTGTTTTGGTGATAAAATAAAATCATCAAAATTAAGATAAAAACATGTATCAAACATTCTTTGCATGTAATCATGCTCCGTGCCATCTCGACTATTGTGCGATTTTTTTCGCTCTGCAACGCTACTTTTATTGTGGGCTATAATGAACTGCTAGTTGCCTGTGGATCCCTTTGTCTTTGTAGTAATCCAAGTAGGATTTTTGGATGAATTCTCCTCCTCGGTTTGTCCGTAGAGTCTTTATTTATCTGCCACTTTTCCACATATTTTTTGAACTCCAGAAATTTTAGAAATGTTTTTAATTTTTGCTTCAAAATATAAACCCACATCATTCTAGAAAAATCATCAACGAACAATAGGAAGTACCTGTTGTCATTGAGGGACGGTGTTTGTGTTGGCCCACCAGTATCTGCATGTACTATCTCGATAGGAGCTTAGGTTCTGTATGATATCTTTGGAAATGGCAAATGATACATTTTACCAAAAATACATCATTCACATCTCTTGTCTAGATCAGGAAGTTTAGGAAGACCAAAAACCATATTTGTCTTTTTCAACAAATTTAGACCTTTATAGCTCAAATGGCCATACCTCAAATGCCAGAGATCGTGTACTTTGGAGTGCCATTTTCTCAGTCAATGGTAAATTACTTTGAACTCATCTTGATTTTAGCCATTGTGAGATTCTTCTGTTTGTCAATAAAGATACAAAGGTCATTATTGAACTCCACCTTGTAATCTTTCTCCATGAGTTGGCCCATGCTCAATAAATTTTAAGTCAAGTTAGGTACATAAAATACATATTTGATGATATTCTTTTTATATTCTATTGCCTCGACTGCTATTGCTCTGTTTTCGGTAATTTTGCGTAATTTGCCATCTTGGAGCTTTACTTCGGATAAATATGATTCATCGAGATTTATGCATATTTTCTTGTTTATTCCACACATGTTATTGTTGCAACCACTATCCATGTACCAAGTATTCTCAATTTGTTGTTGGGAATTCAAACATGACAAAAATACCTGCTTTGGCTCTTTTTCTTCAGATATGTTTGCTTTATTTATTTGTCCATCAGCTTTATGCAAACAGTCTCTTTGATAATGATTTGCATTTCAGCATCTTTTGCACTTATAACGATAATCTTTGGTTTCCTGGTTATTCTTTCTGCATATTCGGGAATACAAATCAGAATTTTTGATTTGAATTTCTCTGATTGAATATGCCTCGTCTTCCTCATCTCGTGCTTGGTGTCTGCCGCGACCTCTTCCTCTTACACCTCTATGTGCTGAAGTATTTTGTCTTTCTTGCTGGCCATCTTTTTTATTTTTGTTTTCTGAAATATTTGTTTTTACTTGGAAGGCTTGCTCCAAGCTTTGATTTGAGAATCTACTTATTCTTTTTTCATAGGCTTCAAGTGATCCCATGAGTTCATCCAAAGATAGTGTGGATAAATCTTTTGATTCTTCAATAGCAACAACAATTTGCCTATTTAGTATAAAGAAAGTGTATGCATGGGGTATAAATTATAAGGACTAATGCTTAATGTTTTTCAATATTTTACTTGTTTTGTTCTAAATATACACAATAACAAAACTATATATGCAATATTCATATTCTAAATAAGCACATTATTAAATATATTGGCAATTATTTTTTGGAATTAGCATTAAATATGGTGGCAGATATTTAGGATACGTGATCAAATATGGAGTAGATGGTGTATGTGTGATTTTAGGATACATGATTAAAAATAGATTTCATCCCTTATAATTAGCATTAAATATGTTGGCAGTTATTTTTGGATAATTATGTGCTGCCTATTATATTCCTGAGCGTTTTTTTTGCTCTATTTTAACGCTATAAAAAATTGTCGATCATGGTCTTCTATTATTTTTTTGGATGGTGTAGATGTGTCCCTACGATCTCGCCTGAGGCTATGGTCTCACATGATCATCTCCCTATATATATATATATATATATATATATACAAAAAAAAATTAGGGAAGGGGGTGCAACTGGGTAGGAAAGAAAATTGGCATGGGGTTTGGGGGGGTGGGGGGCGGGGAAGATGTTTTTGTCAACATATATATACTATATTAATTGACTAAATAATATGCTATACATATATATTTAGTGGCAAGATGAGGGAGGACGGTGCCACCTCCAGCCCCTCTCGCTGTTTGTTTTGTTTGAGCTACTGGACGCAATGAAAATTGGGCAAAAAGCGTGAAAGAAAACTTGCAAAGAGAAATGAGCGTCATACTAATTGCATTATAAGAGAAACTATCATTGAAAAACAAAATAAAAAAATGTATTAAAAATTCCAAAATATCAAATACCAAGACTAAATGCAATTTTAGTCCGATAACTTATTAGGGATAACTAGATGAGTCGCCCGTGTGATGTACGGACTATTTTAATAATCAGTAGAGTTGTAAAATCGGTAGGCTCGGGCCAACCGATGCCGACCCCCTGCGATGCATAGACCATTTTAATAGCAATTTTGTGGATTATATCTCCCCGTAAAATAAAATATCAAGAAATATTAAAAATCAACAACTAAATAATCTAAACCATACCTCGATATCATGAATATGCATTCAAGGCTTTGTATTTGATTTTTATCATTATACGCAGGTTTTTCATACATACTCACAAGTCAAAGTTTTGCGACCCATTGAGTCTTGCTCATATTTAAGAGCACATATTAGTGTAATCATATGTGTCAATAATCTTTGAAATTTCTGTATGATGGAGCAATTTTTATTTTTGTATTTTTGTTTGAACTGGTTGTACATATATATAGGCAATCCATAATAATTATGGTAATATGTCAAAATTAAATCATATTTTTTATGAGTAGGTTTTATTAATTTTTCGATAAATTCCAAATACTTATTCAACTCTACTTTTTAATATGAGTATATGAATGTTAATAAAAAACGGTATGTTTTTAATTACTTGGTTCATAGTTATTTTTATTGCATTGCAATAAATGCGATATTTTAAATTGTAAATTCGACCATTAATTTTGCAATACACGAATATTTATAATATTATTGAATCGAATTAAAATGGATGTTTTATTTTCCAGATATATCACAATAAATTGATTTTTTTTTATTGTTTGTAAAATTAATGTCAATTATATATATATACACACAATATCTGACCAAAAATCAAAGTTGATTTACTTTTTATAGATTATCTGAACAAGATAGACAATTTATATCGATTATATTGAATTTAAAATGGAAAGTCAACGCTGTTTTTAAATCTTAGTGAAATTTATTATTAATCGTATGATTGTTATTGATACTATATTTATTATGAAATATAATTTTTTAAACTCGATTGATATCGTACCGAAGTTGACAGAAATAAAAAGGTAAATTTATATTATAGTTATTACAATTTTCAGAACGCTGCCAAACAAATTTTATTTTTATATAAATACATCGAAAATTATTGTTAGCAGGTGCTTTTAGGCGTAAAAACTTAAACCTCAATCATATTCAAATTTGTGTTTGCCTATGTTGCCCCTGAATGTCTTAGAATTACATGATGCCATCAAATAAATAGATGTGTCTCCCATAAATCACTTGTAATAAATGATCAAGATATTCCCAAATCTAGCATAGGAACATGATTCTGGTCACCCTCTAAATCTAGACAAATTATGTCCTTTGATATGCAAGACCCCATGAAAATGCCATTATGAAATGGTAAAACTTTCACAAGCTGTTTGTCACTATGACCTAATTAATTAATTAATTAAAGGCCCCACCATACCAAAATCCCAACAGAGACAAGACATGGATTAATATTATCATTACTAATTGGCATTATTCTTGAAACAAAACGTGATTAAACATTAAAGCAGTGAGTAATCAAGCAAATGAATGATAGTGGTAGCAATTTGTATTTGCAGGGATTGCTGAATAAAGAGTGGGATAAATACAAAATTATATAGTTTGGTGATCAGTTTTAACATGCCTTAATTTTGCATAGCTGTAAGAATGTGTTGTAACTGTAATTCCAGTTTGGACATCATGTATCAGAATGATAATTACCTTCTTCGCACGATGCTGAGAGTAAGAAATCCGGCCATGTGTGCTCGGATATGGATGTTTGCTGCGATTCTCCGAGTTTGTGTTGGATGTTTTCTACACAAAAATAAATTCATTTAAAATAATTTATACATTACTATAACATTAATAACAAATAGACGAAATAAATTAACACCTGAAAAGTCTCTGTCGAGAACCTATCACAGCATTTCTCCCAATGATCACTCTTATTTCGCAAGTACTTTGGCGGTTGAGCTTTCGCCCTATCTAAATTATGTAGACCAACTTTGTTTTTGAAATGTAAGTTCTTGTAATTTCCTCAGCAAAATTAGCAAAACAAGTGTTTAAAACACAAGATTTAGCATTCAATGGGAGGAATATAATTAGCCTAGTTTCAGATTTTGAACAACAATATCATTAAGGAGACATCAGTGACACAAAGGTTAGAATCCCATTACATCTGTTGTAAACAAAATAACATATGCATAATCATATTTTATCTGAAAAGTCACACTTCATTCGTCAAACTACTTCCATCATAGTAAAGTAAGTTTTGGTATCTTATAGCACCCTCATGAACCCACCATATCCATATGTACTTTGAAGAGAAAAGGTATCACAACATCCTCAAACCACATGTCACATGCTACAGCTCAGGAACTATTTCAATAATTTTTTGGTTCCAATGTTCTAAATAACATCAACTACATATATATAGATCAAAAAAGAATCTGGGAAACCAAAAAAAGAAAAAAAAAAAAAGAAGTGCTTACCTCCAAAAGAAAGTAAAAATAACGGAAGATTCTTTTAGGCCATAATCTCCTGCAACATGAAAAATTAATTAGTCATTATCAGAAAAGAAAAAATTCAAAATAAGAAGTCTACTGAATTAGTTATAAAATATCTACTGAATTCCTGACATATAAAGTCTCTGTTTCTATGATTTTGAAGTTTCGGGCAAATAGGATTGAATTAAAGCAGTTTCAGTAGCAAGTGGTCGTTATGTCCATGATCTTCCCTTGTTGTAATACTCTTTGCTCTACTTTGCAAAATCCAATTGAAGATGTAATGACACTTGGAGCAAAATGAGTCAATATGTGACGAACATTCAGGAGAGTGATAAAATAACAGACACAAGTCAGAGTTACATTTCAGATTGATAACATCTGAAACAATAGAACACATAAGGGATTGTTACATTGATCAGAGTTAAAGAACAGAGAGGTGATAGAAAGTAGCTGTATACAATGAGAATGGTGACCTCAAGTAGAACTAATCTTTTGGTATGTGTATGTGTTTGCACAAAGTTCTATTCTAGTGGTTTGTCTAGAATATGTGCTTGCCTCCAAACACAAGCAAAATTCATTTAAAAGAAAAATTGTGCTAAGCAATACATACAATGACAAAAGAAAAGAGCAGAAAGAAAAAAGAATTGCAATGCACTCAGGCATTTCGACAAACATTATGCCTACAAAAGACAAGACTGCGGTATGTTCATACCTTCTTCCTGGTTCTACTTCCAGCTAAACACCAATCTTCGAGCTAAAAATTCTCGATATCAGTACTCAGTAGAGAATTTGGCAAGAGATTGAAGACAAGCTTGAAATGTTTCATTTGCTTTTTTTTTCGCAAAACAAAAAGGAAACGGAAAATGGAATCGGCAGCTAGACGAAGCGGCGGCGTATGGGAAGGTTTATACAGAGTAATTATGCGCCGCACTCCTATCTACGTTACCTTCATCGGCAGCGGCGCCTTCCTTGGTGAACCGGTAGCTAGACGAAATTTTTTGTTCTCTGATTAGTTTTTTCTCCAATGAGGTGATCTGGTTATTTTGGGACAGGTGAAACATTTCATCAAACAATATTTCACTTTCTCAATTCTCATCAAACAATATATGATGATGGTGGTCTAATTCCACAAATTTTAAAGTCGGAAGAGATTTCATTCAGTACTCAGTAGAGAAACCCAAACCTAATACCAGATAAGTATCCTTTCCAAAATTCTTCAATAACATTACACATAAAACTAATACCACATTAAAATTGGAAGAATAAAGTATTTTCAACTTGTTTAGTTTTGTAACGACCCAGATTTTTATGCCTTTATAAGAACTTTATTAATCATGTTATTTGTTTATTTTATACAATAATAAGAATGTAATGATGATTTTACTAGATAGTTAATCTGTTCAATTACGGATAATATAGTAGTCTTTTAATTGGACTGTGAATTTATATTATTTGGGCCTTATACGAATAATTGGACTTTTAATTAGTTTAGAGTATTAAATCAGGCTCATATTCTTAGTAAGTTATTTAAGTCCATGTACTCTAAACCTAGCCCAATTTGGAGTAGGTTAAAACACAGATATAAGACACGTAATACACACACAGAAAAAAAAAAGAAACACACGATAAAGCGGAACGCGAGAGAGAAATATGAGATATCGGCTAGAGAGAGAAAAGAAACGACCAAAAGAAGGAAGAAAGGAGAAAAGACAAGAAGAAGAAGGAGAGGTGATTTCCCCTACGCGATTGATTCGAAAGAAGCCTAAAAAGAATTTTACTACCCCTAAATTGAACAGGCAAGTAATCTCCGTAGTTTTCATGTAGATTTGGGATTTACTATTGATGCCTAAATGTTATGTTCCGTGAATATCTTTATTTTGTATGCTTGCACGTGAACAGAGGCATGGTGGTGGTATCTTGAGCATGCATGTTGTTTCGTTTTTATATTATCATGTTTTATACAATTGCTTGAACGGGTTATAGTCTTGGAGATAATGTTTTGTTTTGGTTGATTGATTGTAGTGAATAATGTCACACGGGTTCGGGATTTGCTATATATATATGAATCATATAATATGATATATCTCTGTGTATAGGAAATTTGGATCAAAGATGAGAAATTACCCCTAGCCTTCACCTGAGTCGGTTTGTGCACTTAGGTGGATACCATTAGTTTAGGTAGTTCTGATTTACGTGCATACAATATTATCAAATATTTCATTTACAAATTAGTGATTCTAATGTTTATAGCATGTGCAATTCATATACATAAGCTGGTTAGTTTAGAAATTGAAAAGGTTGTGCTTTGAACTTCGTTATTATATTATTAATTAAGCCTTGTGATATTAATGCTTTGAATTTCTAAGTTTTTACTGTATCAGGCTAAGTAGAGAAATTACTCATTGTATTTAAGTTTTAGCAATGTTAAATTTAATCATAATTCAGTGAAATAGCTTATTAATTGAATGTAGGGTTTTCCCTTACCTAATTGAATATAGGGTTTTCAATGTAGGATTTTCCCTTAACTAATTGAACATAGGGTTTATCCCTAACTAATTGAATGTAGGGTTCTCCCTTGACTAAGTGAATATAGGGTTTATCCCTAACTAATAGGATATAGGGTTTTCCCCTTGCTAATTAAATGTAGGGTTTTTCCCTGACTAATTGAATGTAGGAGTTTCCCTTAACTAATTGAATGTATGGTTTTCCCTTGACTAATTGAATATTGAGTTTTCTACTAACTAAATGAATACATGATTTCCTCTAACTAATTGAATATTATCACGTAACTAGTTGAACGTAGGGTTTTCCTAACTAATCAATATAAGATTTTCTCCAATTAATGTTGAGTATCTTTAATGTAGGTTTATCCTTATTTACATGTTTCGTGTCTTGTTTACTTTTAATATGTTTGCTGATTAATGTGATTTAATTATTATGTTTATGCTCTTTAAGTTTATGTTCGTATTCAATTGAAGTTGCATCACGTAGGTTCATGCATTATGTTAATGTATGTTCATAGCATTTCACGAGCATACAAAGATTAAGTCAAGTCAAGTCTTAAGGTTTATATTAATAATGTTTTTCAACAAGAAATGGGTGCATATTGTTCTATGATGCTGGAGTGAGTGGGAAATGGGCGCGGGGGACCGGCGTTCCGACCATGTAATGTTAATGTTAACGGAAAAAGGCCTTCGGGCAAAACGAATGGAAATGGGCCTTCGGGTAAAAATAAATGGAAATGTGCCTTTGGGTAAAATGTTAATCGGGTTCCAAATAACAAGGTCCACTGCGACCCTGATTAGAACAATGTGTTACCAAGTGAGCTCGCGTCCTAAGAACGTTTTACGAAAAGAAAGACAATATTTTAAGTATGAATGTGAAAGGTTTTTAAGTAAAGAAGATGTAAAGTCTTTCAAGGTATAAATGTAAGATATTGCATTAGGCATGCATTCATCCATGAGATTACTTGTTGAGCTCCTTTAGCTTATTCCACGAATGTTGAATATTTTCAGATGAGAATTTAGATGAGGAAGGAGATAGCATATCGCAGTGACTCGGGGAAACCACGTGGCGCTACATTTAGTGGTATCAGAGCCCAGACTTTTCAAATCGGTTTTGTAGACTTTGAAATGATTTAATTTATGATAAATTTAAAATAAACGAATCATGGGTTCTGAGTCGCGCTTTGAGCATCTCCCTCCACTATATAGTAAGTTTTACAGTCAGTTTAGTTATGAATGTACAATATCGTACTCATGTTTCTGGCTTTAGATTGCAGTTGAGAATGCACTTTGGGTAACATAGATTATTTGATATAGTTGTAAATGTTTCGTGAATTGTATTGATTTTATTTATTGTATGTGACTAATTACCTCAACCTTTTGTCCCATGTGAGTAAATATTTCTAAATCCAGTATTTGTATTTGAATTTGGTTTACCGACACCCTAAACTTGAATTCTGCATATATCGTTTCTAATATAGGATCTTACTCCAAATATTTATTTGTTTCAAACTTTGGTTTATCCTTTAGTATTTTCAATTTTTCTTTAGAGCAAAAGAATCTTATCCTCAAATCTTAATTTTATTATTTTCTAATTCTGCAAAAACTTGAAAATTCGAATGCAAATGACAACAATCCTGAACACTAAACGACTTTGGCTTCCAATTATCTTTTTTCTTTCTCATTCGAAATGATTGAACAATGATCAGAGATGTTTCTTTCTAACCCCATTAAAATGCAATTCAACCATCTTTCCATCCACCCATTTAAGATAATAATTCTATCTAATTGACTTGCACAATTGTCGTCGCATTTATACCAAGTGAATCTTCTTATTATGAGAGAGATTAATAACCTCACAATTTCTAATAAAACTATTTCTTTCGTTTTTCTATTGTTCACATTACCTGCATTGTCTTTTCTTTTTCATTGAAAATTGCCTACATTAAAGTCATCAGTAATGCACTTTTTTTTTTTGATTTATCGTCTGAATTTTGTATGTATCTCCTTCAAATGTTTTATTTTCCAAACAAATGAACAAGATGAATAGACATTGCAATTTTTTTTCAGCTCGTCATGATTCTCCCATTTCCTTATTATTGCTAAACTTCATTTGATAAACCAATCTTTAATAAAAATTAAATATTCTATTATCCCGGGTATTGAGCAATCAACCTGATGCTCCTTGAGAACCCAAGTATCCCAACCCAAAATCGTCATTTGACCATAACTTTATACTGAACTCTCTATCAATTTTCTCCATTTTGTTTCCTCTAGACAAGTAAAGTTCACCCATTCCTTCCTGAAAATTTCTCTAACCTCTCTTTTCTTAACACTCCCCGTAACATTAAATGATAAAATCTAGAATTCAAATCCCCAGCAACGCATAAAGTGTTTTTGTCCCACTGATTGAATTTATTTTTTGTGATATTATACTACAATTCTCTTTTCCCCTTTTAGAAAATATTGCGAGTAAACGTTGATGATCACCACCTCTTTTTGCTCCATACCCCAATTGTCTTTGGTGGCTCAGCACCTGTCCAAAGCCCAACAATCATTTAACACAAACTTTCTTTTTTTCCAAATACTTCTTATTCCATCCGAGGCTACTTGTGAACTCAAGAATTTCCAGTCAAAGTCATCGTTAGACCAAATTTTTCTACATAAATTTATATCTATTTCCTCCATTTTGGTTTCCTGAATAAAAGCAAAGTCTATCCACTATTTTACATATATAGACTTCTTAATTCCTTTTCCTTCATTCTCCCTCCCAACCCTCTAATATTAAAGCTTTGTAGATTCATTTCTTACCTATTTTTCCTCCAGCCCATGTGGATGCTCTTCACTGCTTCATATTGTTGTTTCACACTCCCTTCTTTCAAGCTCTTTTATTCTTTCAATTACCTCTGGATTATTTCCTTCCGCTTTCAAATCCAAGCATTTTCTAATTCCTCTACCTATTCTTTGATCATGTTCTTGCAAAACACTCTATTATAATTCGTTATGTTATTATTAGATAACGAAATTTTAATTTGGTAAAGTAGGGATGTTTTTTGGATTTCCTCCCTACTTTCTTTCTTCCTCCCCTTTCAGTCTTCGTTTTGTCTTCTTCCTTTTATTTGTTGCTCCTTATCTCTTGCTATGCTATGTTCGCGAGTCAATTTTCTCTTCTCTATTTGCCTCTCAATTCTCTTTTTCCCATCTCGATTTTTCTCTCTCTACTTTATATTTTTTCTCTCTAACTTCCATCTTATTCTTCTTTCTGCAATTGAGTAATTTGCCCAAATTGAATGGATCACTAAGTCTAAATGAGCTTTTCTGTGATTGATTTTTGGCATCATCATCATTATACACATTTTTTTTTTTGCTTGTTATATTTTTATCAGATTTTCCATTTAGTCTTTGACCCATGTTCTCATCCGTTTTGACATCTTGGGCTTGCTAATTATTGTTGTCTTTTTACTTCTCTTTAAAAACTATCGAATTCTAAAAAGGGGCTCATGTTCATATGGATTATATCCCTACCGACAAAGAATTTCTCAACTATTGTGTGAAGCCTACCTCTACTTCCAATTCTTTTACTTTTCTAGTCTCCCCCATTTCTTATTTGTTCTTTCAATTTTAGTATTTTTCCCGTTTCTTTTCTCCTTGGTATTCTTACCTTTCCATTGGGATTCTCGATTGATCTTATGTTTTTCTTTTTTCTTGATTCAACTCTTTATCCGATATTTAGCTATCTCAATCTATCTTTATTTTCTGTTTTTCTTTCTTCCTCTATTTAACAGAGGCTCAAGTTGAAATGCGTCAATATTTTAAACGTACCAGTAGACCCCTGTCCTAGTTTTCCTTGTTGGCTCACAAAGATTGCACTCTCTCATTTAGGCTTCCAATAATATTGGGTTATTCATCATCATAATTTATTTTCTTAATCCAATTTTTGCCTCTTTTGATTTCCTTTTTGTGGACTTGAACTCGCTTAGGCGCATTTATCCCATCATCGGCTTCTTCTCTTTATATGCTTTGGATTGGATTTTGTATTCTTCATGAGTCAATGACCTAAAAATATTGTGGCTTTGAAATTCACCATTCATCCCCAATCAATATTCATTATCATTCTCTATGCTTGGCTGGCGGGATTCATTGTATCCACCATCTTTTAACTTCCACAATTCACATCTTTTATTATCCACCATTTTTGTGGTTTTGGTGATATGTTACCTGCTTGTTCAGATACGTTTTTTTTCTGAATAAATTATCATAAATGTTGGTTAGTGAGTGAAGTTTCTTATTTTATCTACATGTGCAGTGTCAAGTATTTATATGACTGAGTACTTAAAGTTCAAACAATTTATGTTTTACGCTTGCGAGTTTCATGTTTATTCAATACTCTCTTTCTGTAGTTTGGTTATTAATTTTCTAATTTATGACTAGAGTGGAAAAAAAAATTGAAAGTTGTTTTTACGCCTGAGCATATTATGTTTTTATATTTAAGAGTTTCGAGGACGAAACTTTTTATAAGGTGGGGAGAATGTAACGACCCAGATTTTTATGCCTTTATAAGAATTTTATTAATCATGTTATTTGTTTATTTTATACAATAATAAGAATCTAATGATGATTTTACTAGATAGTTAATCTGTTCAATTACGGATAATATAGTAGTCTTTTAATTGGAGTGTGAATTTATATTATTTGGGCATTATACGAATAATTGGACCTTTAATTAGTTTAGAGTATTAAATCAGGCTCATATTCTTAGTAAGTTATTTAAGTCCATGTACTCTAAACCTAGCCCAATTTGGAGTAGGTTAAAACACAGATATAAGACACGTAATACACACACAGAAAAAAAAGAGAACACACGATAAAGCAGAACGCAGAGAGAGAAATATGAGATATCGGCTAGAGAGAGAAAGAAACGACCAAAAGAAGGAAGAAAGGAGAAAAGACAAGAAGAAGAAGGAGAGGTGATTTCCCCTACGCGATTGATTCGAAAGAAGCCTAAAAAGAATTTTACTACCCCTAAATTGAACAGGCAAGTAATCTCCGTAGTTTTCATGTAGATTTGGGATTTACTATTGATGCCTAAATGTTATGTTCCGTGAATATCTTTATTTTGTATGCTTGCACGTGAACAGAGGCATGGTGGTGGTATCTTGAGCATGCATGTTGTTTCGTTTTTATATTATCATGTTTTATACAATTGCTTGAACGGGTTATAGTCTTGGAGATAATGTTTTGTTTTGGTTGATTGATTGTAGTGAATAATGTCACACGGGTTCGGGATTTGCTATATATATATGAATCATATAATATGATATATCTCTGTGTATAGGAAATTTGGATCAAAGATGAGAAATTACCCCTAGCCTTCACCTGAGTCGGTTTGTGCACTTAGGTGGATACCATTAGTTTAGGTAGTTCTGATTTACGTGCATACAATATTATCAAATATTTCATTTACAAATTAGTGATTCTAATGTTTATAGCATGTGCAATTCATATACATAAGCTGGTTAGTTTAGAAATTGAAAAGGTTGTGCTTTGAACTTCGTTATTATATTATTAATTAAGCCTTGTGATATTAATGCTTTGAATTTCTAAGTTTTTACTGTATCAGGCTAAGTAGAGAAATTACTCATTGTATTTAAGTTTTAGCAATGTTAAATTTAATCATAATTCAGTGAAATAGCTTATTAATTGAATGTAGGGTTTTCCCTTACCTAATTGAATATAGGGTTTTCAATGTAGGATTTTCCCTTAACTAATTGAACATAGGGTTTATCCCTAACTAATTGAATGTAGGGTTCTCCCTTGACTAAGTGAATATAGGGTTTATCCCTAACTAATAGGATATAGGGTTTTCCCCTTGCTAATTAAATGTAGGGTTTTCCCCGACTAATTGAATGTAGGAGTTTCCCTTAACTAATTGAATGTATGGTTTTCCCTTGACTAATTGAATATTGAGTTTTCTACTAACTAAATGAATACATGATTTCCTCTAACTAATTGAATATTATCACGTAACTAGTTGAACGTAGGGTTTTTCCCTAACTAACTGGATATAAGATTTTCTCCAATTAATGTTGAGTATCTTTAATGTAGGTTTATCCTTATTTACATGTTTCGTGTCATGTTTACTTTTAATATGTTTGCTGATTAATGTGATTTAATTATTATGTTTATGCTCTTTAAGTTTATGTTCGTATTCAATTGAAGTTGCATCACGTATGTTCATGCATTATGTTAATGTATGTTCATAGCATTTCACGAGCATACAAAGATTAAGTCAAGTCAAGTCTTAAGGTTTATATTAATAATGTTTTTCAACAAGAAATGGGTGCACATTGTTCTATGATGCTGGAGTGAGTGGGAAATGGGCGCGGGGGACCGGCGTTCCGACCATGTAATGTTAATATTAACGGAAAAGGGCCTTCGGGCAAAACGAATGGAAATGGGCCTTCGGGCAAAATAAATGGAAATGTGCCTTCGGGTAAAATGTTAATCGGGTTCTAAATAACAAGGCCCACTGTGACCCTGATTAGAACAATGTGTTACCAAGTGAGCTCGCGTCCTAAGAACGTTTTACCAAAAGAAAGACAATATTTTAAGTATGAATGTGAAAGGTTTTTAAGTAAAGAAGATGTAAAGTCTTTCAAGGTATAAATGTAAGATATTGCATTAGGCATGCATTCATCCATGAGAGTACTTGTTGAGCTCCTTTAGCTTATTCCACGAATGTTGAATATTTTCAGATGAGAATTCAGATGAGGAAGGAGATAGCACATCGCAGAGACTCGGAAACCCACGTCTTTCATAATTTCATGTCTTTCAGTTTTTCTTATTTATAAAGTTTGACTCTTTAGATTATTAAATGTCAAATGTCGTTTTTTTCAGAATGAATATTTTTGGACAAGTAATTATTTCAGTTATAAACATTTAATTCCGCTGCAAAGTTTTTCAAAAGAAGTAAGATTTTTACTATTCCGTATTTTTAAGCATTCTTCAGAGTATTTCTATTTTAATATCTTATTTTCGCATTAATATTCAAGCAAACTTGAAAGGGCGCTACAAGTTGTTTCCTCACAAAATTCAAAACACACCACCGAACTCGCCCGTCTTCCATCTCTTACAAAATAAGAAGAGTAATGTGAGAAAAAGTGATAAGAAAAGGCAAAAGTCTGGCAGAAATTAAAACAAAAAAAGGATGAAAACATGTTGATTCTCTTCAACTTCAACTTCTCCACTGTTGTATAAAATAGTCCAAAATACACCAGATTCGAAACATTCAACACTCATTTTAGTTACCAAGCAAATCATTCTATTTTATCTTTTAAAACATGTGGGGGATTGTTGTATAAAATAGTGTTTAGACCCATATTGTTGGAAAATAAGTGTTGGGAGTGTTTCTAAAGAACTCCCATTTATTGATGATTATGTTTCGTTTATTGATGATTATACACGTTACTGTTGGGTTTATCTTATGAAACAACGTTCTGATTTCTTCAACATCTTTTGCAACTTTCGAGCACATGTGAAAACCCAACATTCAGCCACCATAAAGTGTTTACGTTGTGACTTGGGTGGGGAATATTCTTCCAATGCTTTTCTTGCCTTACTTGCTTCTGATGGTACGATACGACAAACTTCTTATACAGATACCCCTGAGCAAAATGGTGTTGCCGAGAGAAAACTTAGACATCTTGTAGAAACTGCCAGGTCCCTTTTGATGTCTGCTAGTGTTCCTAGTGTTTTTTGGGGGGAAATAGTTCTCACTGCTACCTATTTGATTAATAGAATTCCTACTTCGCATACACCTTTTGAGAAGTTGTATGGGTATGCTCCTGATAATTTGTCTTTGCGTGTTGTTGGTTCTACTTGCTTTGTCCTTCGACCTCAAGTAGAACATACTAAGTTGACCTCGCGGTCTGCTTTATGCGTTTTTCTTGGTTATGGGGAAGGACAAAAGGTTATCGTTGTTTTGATCATGTTAGCCAAAAATTATGTCTCGCGTCAGGTAGTGTTTCTTGAACATATTCCATTCTTTTTTGTCCCGGTTGGCTTCCATGATGTATCCAGGTCTGACCTCATTCATATTGACCCTTTTCATGGTGATGAATCCACTACCAACGGTTCTGTGGGTTCTGGTACATTGAATTCTGATTCTGATGTGACTGATTCTCCAGCTACTGATGATGTCCCTTCAACTTCTCCAACTACGGCTCCTGATGTTGCTCCTCGTCAATCCACACGTGTTCGTAAGTCTACTAAGTTACCAGATTTCGTTTACTCTTGTTATTCTAGTTCATTCATCTCTATTTTGCCTCTCTTCATCGTATTTCTAAGCTTTCATCCTATAGAGAGGCGATTCGTGATCCACTTTGGCAGGATGCTTTGGCTGAGGAACTTACTGGTTTGCATCATACTCATACTTGAGACTTGGTACCTTTACCACCGGGAAAACATGCAATTGGAAGTCGTTAGGTCTACAAAATCAAAACCAAATCTGATGGGTCTATTGAAAGATATAAAGCCTGACTGGTTGCTAAGGGTATACTCAGGAGTATGGGATCGATTATGAGGAGACATTTGCGCCTGTTACAAAGATGACAACTATTTATTCCCGTCTTGCAGTCGCCTCAGTTCGTCGATGGGGTATATCTCAGATGGATGTAAAGCATGACGTTTTGAATGGTGATCTTATTGACGAAGTGTACATGCAGCCTCCTCCTGGTGCTGCCCATCAACCAGATGAAGTTTGTAAGCTTCATAAAGCTCTTTATGGCCTTAACCAAGCCTCTGGAGCATGGTATGAAAAGTTTACTTGTGTTGTTACTTCTCTTGGTTTTCGACCAAGTCATCATAATTCAGCCTTATTTGTCAAAAGCTACAACAAGTCGTATTTTACTTGCTTTATATGTTGATGATATGATTATTATTGGTGATGATGTTGATGGTATAGAAACTTTGAAGTCCACGTTAGCTTGTTCTTTTGCTACGAAAGATTTGGGTTCGCTCCGTTATTTTCTTCGTATTGAGGTTGCCTCTTCCCCACAGGCTTATCTTTTGTCTCAATCAAAGTACATTGCTGATATATTTGAGCGTGCACGTATTACTGATAACAAGATTATTGTTACTCTGCTTGAGACTAATGCTCAATATTCTCTCTCTGATGGTTCTCCCTTGTCGGATCCCAGTTTATATCGTACTGTTGTTGGCAGTTTGGTTTATCTCACAGTTACTCGTCCAGATATTTCACATGTTGTTCATATGGTTAGTCATTTTGTTACTTCTCTCTCTATAGTTCATAGGGTTGTTGTTCTACGTATTCTTAGATATCTTCGGGGGACTCAGTTTTTGGGTCTTTTACTTCCGTCTAGTTCTTCTTTGGAGCTGCGTGCATACTCTGATGTTGATTGGACTGGTGATCCTAAAGATCACTGTTGAAACTATTATCGATGATCGGTATGAACAAATGCGAAATAGAAATTAGATAAAAATAAAAGATACGAGATTTTTGGTATTATAACTTGAAGGTAATAAAACAAGTCTAAGGCGTGTTGGACACTTTCCTTAAAGTGTTATTTGCTCCCACTACTCGCTAACCGAGTTTGTGGCAAATTACTTGTAGGATACAACAGATAAAATGAAACAACCAAATAGCTAGTTTTTGGATTGCTTCTACAAGAAAAAAAGAATGCTAAAGAGTTAGTGCAAATTTGGTTGTTGCTCAACTATTTTATATCTCTCGCATGTGGCGTGTTGATGGATTTAATAATCACCAAGATTACACCCATTTGATGAGTTGCAACTTTTCAAGAAATGATATGACTTTTCCATTCGGTGCACTTCTCCAACGGTGAGTTGTAACTTTCTAGTGAAAAACGAGAAGTTGTGTCGGTTCCTTAGTGCCACCATTTTGAGGCTTGAGCAACAAATTCCAATTTTATTTTCTTTTAGTGATATTGCATTAGAAGCTCAAATGTAGTCATCATGAGTTTGACTCACTTAGCTAGACATTATTAGTTTGACTCACTATTATATCACAAACTATTTTCAACATTTCCCCATTGAGTTTGTAATATAATTTCAAACTAACACTCATAGATATCATCCATAAGAAAAATAACTTTCATTTTAAACTTTTCTTTAGCGTAAATAATTCACAAATATAAAGTAAGTAATTGGTGGCTAGGTTGCTTAAACCAACACTTAAAAATAGATTAGAAATATTTCACACATGAACCATCAACTGCATTCTTTTATTCACAATATTTTTTAGCACTATTACCGGCCATATGCTCATCCAAGTTCATAATCATGTACAAAAGATCACCCAAAACTTTTGCTAGAAGCGGCACCACTTCTTATGATCCTATAGATGGAAATTACTTCAAATTTTATTTAATTAAACATATATAAAATACTATGAAATAATTCCATTAAGAATTAACTTTCAACCTGCTCACTTAAGAGTAACAAATTATGCACCTTACACTTGGAATCATATACACTTACTTAGGTGCTCACAATCACTTAGCAACTTGTTTTTACCCTTTAAAACTTTCAGTCTAGGGGTAGTACTAGAAGAAGGTTGGGTTACCATCACTAGTGATTATAGATCAGGGGTTTTAATCCCATTCCTGATGTTGTCGAATTCACCAAATCCCTAGCTAAAGGTTTGGTCAACAGATCCGCCAAATTATTATAAGTTCTAACGAACACAATAGTGACAACATCATTATTAAGCATTTCTCTAATAAATATGTGCCTTAGGCTTATATGCCTAGATTTACCATTGTACACTTTATTCCATGCTCTAGACATACTAGCCCCATTATCACAATATAAAGTTGTTGGTGGCATTGAACGAGGCCACAGATCTATATCAAGTAATATATCTCTAAGCCATTCTGCCTCCTTACAAGTTGAAGATAAAGCAATGAATTCCGCTTCCATGGTGGAGTGTGTAATTATTGTTTGTTTCTTTGAAGCCCAAGAAACTACATCACTACCAAGCATAAATACCCAACCACTAGTAGGTTTTTGATCACTTATGCTAGTAATCCAACTAGCATCAGAATAACCTTCTAGTACATTTGGAAATTTATTATAGTAGAGTCCTAAATCTTTAGTTTTTTTTAAAATATCCAAGAACTCTTGTCACAGCTTTCCAATGATCCCTACCAGGATTTTTAGTATATCTGGCAAGTGTACAAATAGAATATGAAATATCTGGCCTTGTGCAACTCATTGCATACATCAGACTTCCAATTACACTAGCATACTCGAGCTGAGCTATTGGATTGCCAGAATTTTAATATAACTTAAAGTTAGGATCAAAAGGAGTACTAATTTCTTTCACATTCAAATGTTGATACTTCTTTAAGATTTTATCAACATAATGTGCTTGTGAAAGAGCGAAACCCCCACTATGTTTCTTAACTTTAATACCTAAGATTGTATCAACTTCACCAAGATCTTTCATCTTGAACTTAGAAGAAAGATACTTCTTAGTATCTACTACACCTTTAAAAGTAGTACTAATAATAAGCATGTCATCCACATAAAGGCAAATAATCACACCATACTCTTCATTGAATTTAAAATAAATGTATTTATAAGCATTATTATACCTAAATCCACTTGAGAGTAATACAGACTCAAATTTTTCATGCCACTGTTTAGGAGCTTGTTTTCATCCATACAAAGACTTAACTAGCTTGCACACTTTATGTTCATTACCAGGAAGCACACATCCTTCTGGTTGTTCCATGTACACCTCTTCATCTAAATTACCATTTAGAAAGGTTGTTTTTATATCTATTTGATGTACATGCATATTATATATAGAAACTAAAGCAAGAACTACTCTAACTGCGGTAATCCTAACAACCAGCGCATAAGTGTCAAAGTAATCGACTCATTCTTTTAGTTTAAATCCCTTAGCTACTAGCCTTGCTTTATAAGTCAATAGTTCCATCCGTGGGCGTCTTTCCTACGAAATACCCATTTACACCTATTGGTTTTGAACCTTGAGGTAAATCAACAACTGGAATCCAAGTATGTTAGACAATATTGAATCCAATTCATCATTTACCGCTTCTTTCCAAAATGCATCATCTCTAGGTTTTATAGCCTCACTAAATATTTTAGAATCATTTTCTACACTAAATAAAATTGGTGTTTTATTAAGTAGAGAATTCCTATTACCTTCCACAAGGAAGAAAATAGCTTGAGAGGATATAAAATCAGAAGAAAGTTCTTTTTCCTTCCTTTGTCTTTGACTTCTCCTAGGTTCAATAGGAGTGTCAATTTCTTTTCTTTTAAGTTCACTAGAGCTGCAGTTTGAGATGAACTAGGCACTTGTGATGGATTCACGCTTACCATTGAATTTTTGAGAAATGTATCCTCAAAGAACTCAACATCCCTTGATTCAACTATTACTTTGGAATCAAGATCTAGCAATCTATAAGCTTTAGAATTTTCAGCATAGCCAACAAAAATAATTTAAGTGCTCTAAGTCCCAACTTGGTTCTTTTATTGTCTGGAACTCAAAAATAGACTATAAATCCCCAAACTTTAAAGTAAGACAAGTTTGGTTTTCTTCCTTTTCATAGCTCATATGGGGACTCTTTAGTCCTTAAAGAAGAAATACGATTATGAACATGACAGGCGGCCAACAAAGCTTCACCCCACAAATTATTTGGTAAACCTAAACTTAAGAGCATGGAATTCACCATGTCTTGTAACGTTTTATTCTTTCTTTTAGCCAAACCATTTTTTTGTGGTGCATATGGAGCACTAGTTTGGTATATAGTAGAATTTAGAAAATTCACCAGATAAGTATTCACCACCTCTATCACTCCTCAAAACTTTGATTTTTTTACTTAATTGATTTTCTATAAGAGACTTGTAAGCTTTAAATATACCAAATACTTCATCCTTAGATTTCATCAAATAAACATGCACAAATATAGAGCAATCATCAATGAAAGTAACAAAGTATTTATTTTCACTTCTTGTTAGAAAACCATTAAGTTCACACACATCCGAATGCACAAGATCAAGCAATTGTGTGTTTATTAATTTCAATATTAGGAAAAGGTAATCTTGTAATTTTTGCTAGAATACAAATTTCACTTTTCTTATTCACATAGTCATTGAAGGAGATAATCCATTTTTAGACATGTAATTTAAAACACTATGACTAGCATGTGCTAATCTACCATGCTACAAAGAAAAAGAAGAATCAATCAAATAAAGAGGAACATTATTAACTTTATTGATACTCAGTTTAAACAGCCCATTACAAGAATACCCCTTTCTAGTACTGCCTTTAACCCCTTCTTATTAAGAATGTCCGCAGAGACAAGATTCTTCACAACATCCTGAACATGAAGCACATTAGTGAGTACCATCTTTTTGCCGGAGGTGAAGTCCAAATGAACATCTCTTCTACCAAGCACATTTGGCCCTCACACCATTTGTCATAACTACTTGTTGTCCATCCAGAATTTCATAATTCTTGAATTATTCCGTGTCATTGCAAACATGAACGGCAGCACTGGAATCATACCACCAATCCTTAGAAGAGGTTGGTGTAGCCAAATAAGAGTTCGATCCAAGAATAAGAGATAACATTGCTATAATTTACGTAGCATCTTCAACAACATTAGCACTAGAAGCATTAGCAAAATTAACTTTTTGCTTCTTGATTTGCACTCAGCCTTATATTGGCCTTTCTTACCACAATTATAGCAAACTCTATTTTTCTTTTTCTTGTCTATAGAATCAGTATTTTCAGAATTCTTTCTTTTATTCTTAAACTTCTTCTCATGAACCATATTCACTCTAGGATCGCTATCAAATTCCTTCTTATGAAGAATCCTAGCACCTTCTTCAATTCTTAGATGTTTCAAAACACTAGATATGGTCAAAATTTCAGAAGTATGAAGTAATTTCTTTTGATAATCATTCCAAGAAGAAGGTAATTTAGCAATTATCGCACCTACTTGCATAGATTCTGAAATTTCCACCCCATAATCTTTATGTTTTGAAACAATCACTTGCAAATTATGAATTTGATCCATGAGAGAAGAAGAATCATCAAGCTTGAATTCAAAATACCTTTTAGTTAAAAACTTATCTGCTCCTTGCTTTTGTGATGCATATTCACGTTCAAGTGTTGCCCAGATTTCCCTCGGACTCTTCACATCGGTGAATAAATCGTAAAAGGTGTCTGACAAGGTATTGAGAATATGACCCCTACACATAACTTCATCCTCTTGGCGCTTCTCCCTTGGTTTCTTCACTTCGTCAGATTCACCATCCTTTGGTGGAGGGATTTCTGGAAGAAGTTGAGAATGTAGGCAACCTTCAGAGTAGTTAGGAAAAACATCAATTTATCCTTCCAACGATTAAAGTTGGTGCCTATACCATCCAGCCTATCCAACTTCACAAAGTCTTGATTTATCACTTTGATTGCAGATTCTTGAGTGGACTCCATGAAAACTCAAATAACACTTTAAGAATGCTAAAGAGTTAGTACAAATTTGGCTGTTGCTCAACTATTTTATATCTCTCGCATATAGCCGTGTTGATGGATTTAATAATCACCAAGATTACACCCATTTGATGAGTTGCAACTTTTCAAGAAATGATATGACCTTTCCATTCGGTGCACTTCTCCAACGGTGAGTTGTAACTTTCCAATAAAAAATGAGAAGTTTTGTCGGTTCCTTAGTGCCACGGTTTTGAGGATTGAGCAACAAATTCCAATTTTATTTTCTTTTAATGCTACTGCATTAGAATCTCAAATGTAGTCGTCATGAGTTTGACTCACTTAGCTAGACATTATGAGTTTGACTCACTAATATATCACAACTACTTTCAACATTCGCAAATCTATCACTGGTTTTTTTGTATTTCTGGGTGACTCTCTCATTTCTTGGAAGAGTAAGAAACAAGCATGTGCGGATCTAGGGGACCCACGTCGGCCCCCCGCGCACCCCAAATTTTTTTTATCCCGTTATTTTTAGTGGAATTTGTTTTTTTTTTTTTGAAAAAAGATTATATGTTTTCCGTAAAGGGAAAAATAGTTTGGCTAGGGGAAAAATTTTGGGCTAGGAGTAAATGGTGCGGCTGGCTACGTCCCTGGAAACAAGATGTGGTTTCTAAATCTTCTACAGAAGTTGAGTATCGTGCCATGACAACTAGTGCATTGATATGTTGGTTACGATGGTGTTTCTTTGATTTCAACAGTTGTAATTATCCCTAAAATTTATATACTTACTTCATTTGTTATTATTATTACTTACAATATATTATTAATATTATTAATTCTCTTTTTTTAAACTTTCAAAGGGCCATTAGAGAGTTCCGGACTCAATCACTTGTGTGCAATATTCCTTCTATTATTCAATAACTTGTTCTCTATTATTCAATAACTACAGCTTAAAATACGGAACTCAACATTGGGAAAAAAAAAGGCAAAAACTTGTATAGAACCATCTTATGGATCTTATTCCGTAAGACGGATCTCTAGCCCGCCCAACCCGCCTGCATATAAAAAAAAACTGCAGCTGGATACAAGTTGTGAACGCTGGGCCCGCCCGCCCAAGTTGTTTGCCCCACCCGTGACCCGCCTGGATGGTTGGATCAGCGTGCTTCAAAAAATTAACAAATTTGCACTAGCTGGGAATTGAACCAAGGTCTATACCAAGGCAAGGTGAGCTTCTACCGCTAGACCACTGGTGCTTGTTGTGCATATTTAGTATAACCATGAATATAAAGCTTCATTATCATACCTTCATTTTAAAATTTTAAATTCTCTGAATAGGAAATGATACTTTATCCGAAAATAGTGATACTTTTGAGTAATAAATATGATACTTTTAAGGTGAACATTGATATTTTAATTTTTACATATTCAAAAAATAAGATTTTTTGATATACTCATTCTAGTCTCATAGCTAATGTTTTTTACATTGAAAAACTGATACTTGTGCTGGAAATAGTGATACATTTGATATTAAATATGATATTTTTATGATGAACAATGGCATTTTAAAATTTTAAATTCTCTGAATAAAAAGTAATATTTTATCCGAAAATAGTGATACTTTTGAGTAACAAATATGATGCTTTTAAGGTGAACATTATTCAAAAAATATTTTTTTTATGTACTCATTCTAGTCTCATAGCTAATATTTTTTACCATTGAAAAAATAATACTTGTCTTTGAAATAGTGATACTTTTGATGTTAAATATAATACATTTGTGATACTTCAATCTAATGATTTTCAAATATGCGACTGTATTAAAAAAAAATGATACTTTATCTCAAAAAATGGATACTTTTACTCATAAAAGTGGTACTTTTAACTCTGTCATATTTATTTTTCTTTTTCACATCTTTGAATTCATACTTAAGTGATTTATTTACAAAAACATGATACTTTATCTCAAAAAATGGATACTTTTACTCATAAAAGTGTTACTTTAGCTCTGTCTTATTTATTACTCACGAAGGAAAAATAAATAAGACAGAGCTAAAGTAACACTTTTATTTTATTTTTTTTATTTTTTTTGCTCAAAAAAAAAATAATAAAAGTGTTACTTTAGCTCTGTCTTATTTATTTTTCCTTCGTGATTTAAAGTATCATGTTTTAATATAGTCACAAATTAGAAATGAAGGAAAGAAGAAAAAATAAAAAATAAATATGATATAGTTAAAGTAACACTTTTATAAGTAAAAGTATCCGTTTGTTGAGATAAATTATCAGATTTCTTAATATAGTTACAAACTAGGAACAAAAAAGGAGGAAAAATAAAAAATAAATATGATATAGTTAAAGTAACACTTTTATAAGTATCCATTTATTGAGATAATGTATCATGTTTTTTTAATAGACTTGGGTTCGATTCTTAGCCTTTATATTTATAGGCATTTTTAATTTTTCTTTAATTATCAGGCGTATTTATGAATGAGTTTATATAAATTATTATACTAAAATTGCACAATAAGTACTAGTGGTGTAGTGGTAGAACACCACCTTAAGTCTATTAAGGTCGTGAGTTTAATTCTGTGTGGAGCAGATTTTTTTTTAAATAAGAGGTGCGGGCTGGGCTGGGCGTGCGTTGGGTGGGGCCGGCCGAGGCGCTCGTCGGGCTGGGTTGGGGCACGGGTGCGGGGCGCGGGTTGGGCTAGGGGATCTGTCTTACAGAATAGGATCCGTAAAACGGTCCTACAGGAGACCTACTAAAAAAAACATAAACCCGACAAACGAAACATATCTTTCTTCTTAAAAGATTAATTTATATTTGATATTTATCTTTTAAAATCTATCTGGTGAGTTCCTAATTTAGTATGCTTTAGGTTTCTACCATTGTTCTAAAAAGTGTTAGGCGCTAGTCGGGCGGTAAACTGGGGCCTAGCGTCTAGGCGGAACCTGGGCGGGATTAGGCGTGATCTGGAAGGGGCCTAATCGGAAGAATAGCATAGGAGGACAAGGGAGGCCTAGCGCCTAAGCGGGGACTAATCGGGATTTGGCGGAGATTTTTAGAAGAGTAGTTTCTACCATCTCTTAGATTCATCCAATTTTATCACGGTACGTAATTCTTTTTAGGTAACGTTTTAATTATGGACTGCTGTAAATCTATATCTAGCTATATATGGTTTGGTTTCTTCTACAGATTATTTTTACCATCTTAGATTTACCCATTTTAATTATCGATAATTATGAAAGCCCCCTGAAGTTTGGGCTAATTACAAAAAATCCAAAGATATTTCAAAATTACAAAAAACTCTCTTTTTGTCTTAAATTTAATAGGTCACTGTAATTTTCTACAAAGATCATTGTTTTTTCTTTTGAAATATAAGACGGATTAAACCTCGATGGGATTTTTGCAATTCAAAAATACTATTTGTTTTTTTGTAATTAGCCCAAACCTTAGTGAGGTTTTTATAATTATATCCCTTTTAATTATGGAATGTCTTTTATCTTTTCCAACCAGTTTCTTATCCCCGCCTGCTAATTGCTATGACTTGGATTACAAATCCGTCCTTCTTTTTAGGTACTCTTTTATAATTATAAAAAACGTTGTAAATCATCAATATATATAGGTTACTTTCTTGTAGACGAAACTCAAAACCGAAACATGGACGAGTTAGAAACCTGTTACTCAAACACCAAAACCATGGAACCATCTGTTGATGTTATTACAGAAACATCTGCACATGTTGTTGCTTCAATCGATGATCTCCTGATAAACATTATCCTACGCCTCCCCATCAAATCACTCCTTCCATCGGAATTAGTCTGCAAGCACTGGAATTCTCTCATCTCTAATCCAGGATTTCTTGAATCCAATTCCGCTGTTGGCCTTTTTTTCCAATTTTGCGACGGGCCATGGCACGCGTATATTCCCTTCTCTGTCGACGAATCGCGGGGCCCACCATTCGTTGATGGACTGGATTTCATCGAAAACCCTTCAGACATGAAGATTTTGCAGTCTTGCAATGGATTATTGTTATGTTGCAATGATTGGGCCTTTAACTGTCGTGTGAAATATTATGTTTGTAATCCCACCACCAAACAATATTCAACACTTCCAGTGGTTCCAAAGAAACAACGTGGATTGAGCTTGCTTTTTGATCCCTCCAGGTCTCCTTATTACAAAATTGTTTGTGTCCGAGAATTGAGATCGTGTCGGAACGAACATCGATTTCAAATTGAGGTTTACTCGTCTGAGACAGGGAATACATGGAGAATACTGGGGGAGCCCTTCGCAGCTAGAGTCAAGTTCAAACGTGGGGTGTATTGGAATGGAGCCATACATTGGATTAGCTCTAGTGTGACCGGAGAATCTATTTATTTCAATCCGGATAATCAAACGGTTAAGGTAATGCCAACGCCGCCAATCCTGGATGGCGATGTTTCTACACGCAATTCTTACTTTGGAGAGTCATGTGGTCACTTGCATTACATCGATGTCTATAAGATGACGACTGAGTTCAATGTGTATGAGATGAGGAGAGATTATTCCGAGTGGTTTGTCAAATACCAAGTTGATGTTTCATATGAGGATTCTTTCTTGATTTTGCAGATTCGACCAAAAAAATTCGTAAGATACAATCTTGTTTACAAGACTTGTGAAACCCTTTGTAACTTTGGGGTAGACACGGCCCACGTTGGAACCGCTCGGTTCGGTTCTGGTTCCGCGGTTCGTTCCTCCAAATTGAGGAGAACCGGAACCGGAACCTTATGCTCACGGTTCGGTTCCAAAATCGGAACAGCTGGTTCGATTCCAAACCGAACACGGTTCTATACGATTCGGTTCGGTTAAACCGGAACCTTTTGTTTTTAATTTTATTTAGATAAAATGTTTAGCAATTTAGTTTAAAATAAAAAGAAAAAAGGAAAAAAAAACGCGAGCGTGATTCATCTAAAATATTTCCATCAAAGCTAAACGTTTGCTCTACTTCAACAGTTGAAACGGGGCATGTCAAAACCTCTTTTGCGATGATTGAGATGATTGTATAAGGTTGAGTTCTTTGTGACCACCATTTCAAAATATCAAAGTCTTCAATATCTATTTCACTAAACTCTAAAGAAGTAGTTTAATAATTCTCAAGCTCTACATTTGAGCTAGAGGAACCCTTGGACGTTTACTTTTTTCCCTAAGTAATCGTTGTGCAATATTAAAAATATCATAATAAACATTTTACATTTCTTCTAGAATGTATTTACCAAAACAAAATTGTTGGTTTTAGCCTTAAAAAAAATGGTTCCATATACGGTTCTAACCGACGGTTAAAACCGCCGGTTCCACGGTTTTTGAGACTTAGGAACCGGAACCGGAACCGGTCTACACGGTTCCGGTTTTGGAACCATTGACCACGGTTACGGTTTAGGAACCGTTGACCACGGTTCCGGTTCCGGTTTGGAACCCGGTTTCGGTTCCATTTGGCCAGGTCTATTTGGGGGTACTTACGCTTATGAATATTATTCATTTTGCCCAGGCACAAGTTTTCCGTTCCAATACATTGAGTCCCTCTGTTCCGTTTAGGTTTCTAATTACATTGTTTTAACAACAATTTTGGTATACAAAGTATGCATGTTGTGTTTACTTTTTGATGTTTATTTTAGTACATAAGAGTCCTATGTTGTGCTTTGCTTTTTTGATGTTTCATTGTCATCTTGTGTTTATAGATTAAAAGTACGCTTGTGAAGTTTAGATTGTGGGATTAAGTTTCAGAATATAGCTTGGTTTGTGTTAGGTGTTTTCTTCTAGACTTTGAATTAATATATGAAACGTTTATATATTTTTTTTTACGGGGGAATTCGTAGCCACAATATTTTGGGTGTGCACTGGATAAACTCTCAGATTTGATGCAATAACCTTCGAACTAGGCCCGCCTGGTAAATCGCACTAAGCAAATCATTTGCGACATACTCAACTAAATGGTGTATGAAGAAGTCACCTTACTCCACTAGACCACCCAATGAGGCGTCATCAGAGCCTATTTAGTTCATAGATACTTGGGATATGTTAACTAAGTGTATAACACGAACATTACAAACCCAACATTTGGATCACATACACCTCTTCAATTTTATAAACCTATATAATTAATTAAAAATATACAACTAAAAAAGGTAAATAACTTGGTTGGTCAATGCAATTTTATACTTTAGTCCAATTTTCATAATAATAATAATGACAATATATACACAAAAACTTAAGTGAGACCATCTCACAGTGAAACTCTGATACTTTTTGGATCAAAAACTAATAGTTTGGATCAACCGCACATATCATTGTCACAAGTATGGTGTATGGCACTTGTTAAAAACTTACAGTTTATGCTTGAAAATTAACTTGGGTATACCACTTACCCTCGATGTATATCCTCGACTGCCCCTCTCTGTCGTATCACGAAGACGATGGATTTTGATTTTTTTTTCTTTTTTATCTTTTTGGTTTTTCTTTGTTTTTTTATTTTCTTTATTTTTATTTAAATTTTAAAATATAAATATATTTTTAGATTATTTTTTTAATTTAATTGATATTTTCAATTTATTTTTATTAGTTTATTTAATTGAGATGCTTATAATATATATTATTTATATATGTTTTACATTTCATCGTTTTAATTTAAAAAAAAAAGAATCTTTCAAATATGAAATTTAAATATTATTTTTTTAAATAAAAATATATATTTTTTATTACATGTGGCTTTCCCTCAATTTTAATATATGCTGGAGGTTTAAAATAGTCTCTTTTCCATAAATTTGGTTCAATCAAAATTGAAAAGATAACAAATGAGTAACTCGTAGAAAGTTAATGTTTGACAAAACTTGGCGCCCTTCTAATTTAGAGGACTTTATCGCAAAGTGAGCCAACTTAACCGATAAAAATCAATCAAACGTGTTTTTGCTAAAAGAACGCTAACAAGAATTTCTTATTTTAGATGATGTTACGAATACAATCAAGATTACACTTTAAATGAAATAATATAACTTAAAAGTACAAGTGTTATCAAGAAGGAAATCCTAATAAGCAAGACGTGGAAGTGATAATCTTAGGCTAATACAACAAGGATGTTGAAAGTGAAGAACAAAATATTTGTAGAGATTTTTCTTATTGTATTGTATTGTGTTGTCTTGTTGTGTTGTTTCAAGCCTTCAACTATTTATAGGAGAGCTCTAACAATAGGCTCCTCCTTAGAGATTGAAATCTGTAAAAAATTTGCAAATCAAATGGAGAATATAGTTGTTAGAAATCAATCCCCCAATTTAATGAAAAGTTTCCGCTGTGCAACAGATAGTTTACTGATAAAACCTTAGGTCGACTGGTTGACCTCTAATATGAAATATACATTAAAAAATAGAATATGCTTGAAAAACTAAGGCTTGGACTGATCCGGGGGTGGACCGGTCGACCAAGGAGTCGAGCAGTCGCCCTACACCTTGGATCAGTTGGCCCCTTATAAAGTCGAAACAGAAAGATTGTGTACACCAAACTCAGGCACCGGTCGCCCTCTAGTATGACCGGTCCACCACACCAGTCGCCCTCTAGGTCGACCGGTTGACCTCCCTATTTTTAGCAAATAGGTTATTCTCTGTTTCGACAAACTTTCAGGTACGGGTTGCCCTTGAAACAGAAGTGTTGTCTGATTTTTGTCAAAAGTAAACTTCAAGAAATACTCCAAAACATTAGTAAAAAATTTTAAATCGATTTGAAGAATCTGGACAACATTTTGGGACATTGTTTTGTTGTAAAACTCAATAATATGAAATTATTACACATTTATCTAATAAATTCCCCTATTTTGATGACTACAAATCAAAACAATTTTAGGAGATCGGTTTTAAAAACCAAACAAGTTTTTTTGGTCAAAATCTACTATCCATTTTAGGCGACGCTTTTCATGATTAAGAATCATCAGGATAGGAGCAAAGATTTTTCAAAACATTTTATAAAAGCTCCCGCTATCAACATGCTAAAGAAAATTAGGTATAGAAGCAAACAATTAAAAGCTAAAAGCTTAGCTTTTACAGTTATAGCTTGAAATTCAGGAGCTTAAAAGCTCCCCATGTCAAAGAAATTCATTAGTCACAATTAAAAGTTCATTATGTATCCATTGGACTAAGTTTCATCCCCAACTTTTAGCTTTTTCATCCTCAACTTATAGTTTTTTTTGCGAGCTTTTTCCAGCATCTTTGATCTAAACATAAGCTTATGAGCTTATTTTATTTGTGTTCCCCTTTGAAATCATCAAAAAGACTATTAGCACGATAAAAACATTATAAATTCATATCAAAGTGCACATCGAATCGAATTATCATGCTTTTGAAAAGAAAGCTTTAATTCCAAATTGTAAGGGAAATTTGGAGAAGAAAGTTTGTAAAAGCTCATTTGATGGATAAAACATGATCTTTATAAACATATAAGACATTTGAAATCAACAGATTCATGTAAAGAATGAAATATTCACTAAGACATTTTATCGAGCACTTAGCATGCACAGGATAAAATCGAAGTTGTATATAACATTTGTAAATGTAATCATGCCCATATATTTAACATCAATCCTAATTCTACAATCATAATTCATCAACATTCATAATTCCCAACACAATCATACAAGAATTACACCATTTCATCAAGTAAAACCACATTCTCAAAGGTTCAACCCAATTGAGATTAAAGAGGAAATTAAACTTACCAATTAATCGGAGAAGATGAATAATATGGAAGATATACGCATCATACAAGTCCGATAAAGTAGAATTTGCAAGAAGAAAATTATTTTGAGTAATTGTGTGTGAAATGGACGAAGGGGTATGAAGAAAGTACGACAATGAGCAAATAGACGGACTGAAAGACAGAAAGTCTTTAAAACCCAAAACAGCCTTGTCGTCGGCCGATTAGTTTCCTGTCCGACTAGTACAAGGTCAGGTCGACCAGTCCACCACATAGGTCGACTGGTACATGTATAATAGTCCAATTGATGTCCGAATTTTGAGTTAAAAATGCGATTTTTCACCCTAAGTTTTAAAAACGCACAAATTGCAATCATAGACCTTATTTGATATGCATTATGCCTAAACGAGCTCGAATTAAAGTAAAAGACTCGGCGGCTAAAGGTTTTGTGAAAATATCCCCTAGTTGATCTTGATACAGAACAAAGCACATATCAATTTTTCGCTTACAAACACAATCTCTTAGAAAATAGTGTCAAACCTCAATATGTTTTGTTCGATTATGATGATCCGGATTTTGAGTAATATTTATAGCGAACGTATTGTCACAAAAAATAGGAACATTTTCGAAAGAATATTTATAATCCGCTAAGGTTTGTTTCATCCAAAGAAGTTGAGTACAACAAAAGGTCGCAGAAATATATTCGCGTTCGGCCATAGACAAGGATACACAATTTTGTGGTTTTTGGAAATTGCCTTTCAAAACGATCGTTAAAAGTGCAAGAAAACAACAAATCGGATATTAAAAGTAATTGATCATTTAATGCAATTAATTATAGGGAGTTGTTTTGGCTCTTCAAATTTGGAAAGTGAAAACTCATTCATTAAATTTAAAAGTTAAAATAAAGAACTTGTTGGAAGTAATCTTTGAAGTATGACTCTTTAAAATAAAGAATATTTAAGAGTCATATCTCCTTTTTAGGTCAATTTCGTTGCACTTGGAACATTCAGTTATCAACTAATGGAGAGGAGAACACCAACAGACTTGTAACCTCGAGAGTATTTAAAATTACTTATTTAAAGTAATGTTGCTAATATGATATTGTTTATTTTTAGGATCCACTGATTACAAAGGTATGTAACAAAAAACTCAATCAACGAAAATTTGTAATGAATTAATTGATAGTGCATAACCTAGGACATATAACAAGAAACTAAACAGAAATATCAGAATTCTATTGTACATAGTATATTAATTACTTTACAATGGGATATAATCTTGTTTATTAGACTTTCAAAATGATACCCGAGTTTGCGAGTGATGAGGTTGAATGTGCTTTTTCTTCTGATGTATATTTGTTCAGTGATTATGGGTGATTGGAGAAATAGAGTTTTGATATGATGTTATGGGAAATATATGTATTAGTATACAAATGCATTGAGGAAAAAAGAAAGAAAGAAAGGGACTCAATAGATTTTAATTCATCGAGTCCCTTTCTTGTATTTAGTTCGTGTCTTTTTTGTGTATCATGTTATCAATGTACTTATTAGAGCTAGCAATGGGTTGGGCTGTCTCGGCCCAAGCTTGTTGGACTTTTGAAAATTTTCGATCCTAGTCGGACGACAAAAATACATGGCCCAGCCCAACCCATGTATATATTTTATAACTTAAACAGTCGAGTCGGGCTAAACCCGACACATGGGCTAATCAAGCCGGCCCACAGTCTGGGAACTCTAGTACTTATATTGTTTCTTTTTGTATGTTGTGAATTGTGGTATTATATATTGGTTGAATAGTGAGCCATTGTGATTCATTAAAAAAAATTAAATTAATTCAACTGAAATTATTAAATGTACATAAAATTAATTTTATTAGATGAGTTAAACAAGTCTGTTTGGGTTACCTTTAAATAAATAGGCCGGTTCGGGTTCAAGATTCTGACACAAATAATTAAGCAGTTCGGGTTTAGGTGACAAATTATGAGCCGCGAACTCGCGGACTCAAACTTGCAAATCCAGACCCAACCCAAATTATCACTTCTAATTTGAAATAAGGGGTATTTATAATTAAAAAAATAATTAATAATTTGTACTTTTTTTTTGAAGAATAATAATTTGTACTTGAGTTAAAACTGACTACCTAAGGGTAATTTTCTTAATTTACTATGAGGAAAAAACTATAAAATGGCGCACAAATACACAAATACCTAATCTTGTTCTGCGATACTCCTTGATTGGCTTCCAGAAAAATCTCCAGCACAAAAAATACAGCTTAAATGCATCAACATGAATACCAAAATCAAAGTCTCCAGAACAGCTGGTGAGGCGCAATCATCTTCGCAAATTGTTGCTTCAATTGATGATTTGTTAATTCAGATTCTTCTACGCCTCCCAAAAAGATCTCTTATTCGCTTCAAATCAGTGTCCAAACACTGGAATTCACTCATCGATGATCCACAATTCTGTCTTTTGCGCAACCCTAATCCCAATCCAGCGGTTGGCATCTTCTTGCACGGTTTGGATTTTTCGCACAATCCCGTGATTGGATATGTTCACTTTTCTGGCATGAAATCAACCAATTTCCCACAATTTAGAAAACCCAAGTTTATTCAAGACTCGTTGTACATCAAAATTGTGCAGTCTTGCAACGGGCTAATTCTTTGTTCGTGTATTCGGACTTGTGAGACATACTATGTGTATAATCCGACCATCAATAGATCTTCAACACTTCCAAAATTAGACGGAGGAGGAATACATGAGATGAACTTGGCTTTTGATCCGGCCAAGTCTCCTCATTACAAAGTTTTCTGTGTCCGAAGATTGGAATTGGTTGGGCCAATGTATCAATATCAGTTAGAGGTTTACTCGTCGGAGACAGGTGGTCCATGGAGAAAATGTGGCGAGCCCTTCATAGCGCTAGCCAATTTCAGTGATGGGGTATATTGGAATAGGTCCATTCATTGGACCAGCTATGGACTTGGAGATTCTCTGTATTTCAATATTGATGATCAGATGCTTAGAATAATGCCAATACCGCCTATTGGTGGAAATAATTATTATTTTGAAGTGTCTTGTGACCACTTGCATTTCATTGTTGAGACCATTTATTCACCAATAGTGTTTAATGTGTATGAGATGAGTACGGATTATTCTGAATGGTTTGTCAAGTACCGAGTTGATCTTTCACCTCTTGTAGCTGCTTATTCTGGGATGACTCGGAGTAATTTAAGTCCGGGGGACTGGAGCTCAGTCCGCAGCAGTTATGATATATTGTCTCTGGTCCGGGGTGAGAAAGAAGAAGATTCATTCTTGGTTTTGCATAGTCCGGGAAAAGCCATTCGATATAACATTGTTAGTCAGACTTTCGAAACAATATATGAGTGTGCGGGTGGTGAGATTGAAGGTTCTTTGTACTTTTGTTGTTCAAATGGATTTCAATACATTGAGTCCCTTTGTTATGTTTAGTTATTGATGTTTGCCAATTACTTGTGGAGTTTGATTCCGAGTTTAAATTCCAGCAAAATTTGGATTGCATATCTGTCAAATTATCCCTAGTTATTGTCAGTGTCTTAGTTGTTTCCTTCAAGACCCAATCTTATTTTAGCAGAGTTAATTAATTTGGTCCTAGATACATGAAAAGCTTTTCCTCTATTGGAAGGACTATGTTATCATTTTAGCTGCCAAGATAACTATCAGAAATTGTTCAGTTGAAACATGAAAGACTCTAAGAGGGTTGAGTTTCTAATTTAGAATTCAATATCCTTCATCGTGTTCTTATAATAGAAAAACAATGAGAAGAAAAAGAAAGGAAGATGACAAAAGTTACTTTTTACATAGCTTGCATACTTCAGTTGCCTTAGATATCAATTCTATATTCTTTCAAGTTTGTTGATTTTTGTATCTCTTCCAGTTCCAGGTTTCCTTTAGCAATCCGTTGGATCAACCGAAAAATGAAAGATAATATTTAGGCGACTATGAAGTTTTATTTGATATTGATTGTCATATTTACAAAACTACATGCTTTTTGCATAATCATCTGTCCTTAAACATTCAGCATGCTATTAGTTGCATATATCAATTCGTTTTGGGAATTGGATTCAGCTGTTTGGGTCACATCTAAATTGACATTAGATTGTAGCATTTTTGGGCCTTTTGGCACTGATTTTGGTTCATGCACAGTTTATGGTCTTTGTTTTAGAAAGGTAATTGCAGTGTTCTGTTTTTCATCCTTTTCATGTCTAACTTTTATTTCTTTGACTTATTGAAAATTTGTATTTCTCTTCAAACCAGAATGTGATAGATATAGGATAGGTACTCTTCTTTCAAGAAACTTGGTTCTACTTTGTTTATTTATTATTATTATTATTATTATTATTATTATTATTTTGGTAAAATAGCTATAATGTGAGAGGCCTGCATTATTCCCGAAATTCATAAACTTGCTTTACTGGAGCTGTTGTTATTGAAAGGTTTTCTTGTTTTTATGTTGTAGTCACAATTTGGATTTTGCATTGGTTGTTTACTCTTGGGATCTTTTGTTATTCGTTGTGCAAACTAAATTACCACCCATATTTTTTTTTATACACATTCATGTTTTTTGTCCCATACTTGAAGTACTTGCTTGATGGGTGTGTTCGAGGTCTTGTAGACACTCAAGGTACAGAAACTGGCGTGCTCAGAAGAAGAAGAAGGCTAAGCTTCACAATAAAACTAAAAACAGAGATGGTCCATTATCTCTTTTGATTATACCAGAAAATGTACAATGGCCAAGCTGACTGAACTCAGATGTATCTCCGACCGAACTCATTTGGTAACACCGAGCACCGCAAGAAAGGGGGCGGAGGGTTTTTCCGGCGTGCTCTCTCCGACGCTCAAGTCGGATATCAATTCAAAGAGGATAAAAATAGCTCAAATGTAGTGTGGCTGAATAAAAATGCATTAACCTTACCCATACCTGATAAATGCCTATTTATAAGGCTAACCATTAGGGTTTCCATGTTTTCCGGAGACGGTTAGGGAGAATCTGTCAGACGTTTGTTACAAAATCTTATCTAGATCTGAGAGATTTAAGTTATGCTTACAAATACCGAGCTCGCCTATCGATCCCGAGCACCATCAATCTTCTAGAAATTGGGCCTTAAGAAGTGAACCTCGATGGGCCTGGAGTTGGACTCTGATTATGAGCCCACTCTCTAGCTCGGCCTATTCCATGCCGAATCAACCAGTCCCCCCACTATAGCCAAGCTGTTCGTCAACAAAGCTTGGTTATAGTGTTTCCTTAATCACAGGGGCCGAGCTCTTCACCCCGAGCTACCCAATATACCTTGATTTCTCTATACCGAACCGTTTACCGCCCTATCGTTTGAAATTCCCACCTCTTCGAGATCCGTGCCACTGTCATCATTGCCCTATTGATGGGACGTCTGTCCCTCTGCCCAATGCATCCTTAACCGCAGATCTTCTCGCTTATCAACGGTTAAGATTCATTGTCCTCGGTACTCGTGCCAGTGTCTTCCCCTATATAAAGAGGCTCTCTATTTCATTTCTCACTTTTTGCACACTCTCTCTCCCAGGCGATTTCCGGCAGCCCTTCGACGTCTTCCGGCGACTCAAAACCTCCACTCCGGCGTGTAACTTCTCTTCCTCATTTTCTTCTAAGGTCTGTTTCCTCTACTTAGGTACTTTCCTAGTCCTATTTTTATTCCCCCTTCTCTATCTTCTTTTTCTGTTTTTCTTTTTTTTGTATAATACCATGTCTTCCCCTGTTAATCTTTCCTCTGCGGGTACTTCCACGGATCCCGAAATAAGTCATTTCGCGACCTAGGTCGATAACCTGGAACTTTCCTTTGAAAATGCCGCTCCTTCTACTTCACACCATCACAGGGACTCTTCCTCAAATCTCCCAACAGCTCGAGCTCTCTTTTCCGATAAGAGTTATTCTAACATAGAAATAAGGTCATCCATCCCGACCTCCCATGTAGATAGTAGTTTCAATGCCACCGCTATGTTTGCTAGGAATTTAAAATATCTTTGTAAAAACATAAGTATTCCTTCAACTTTTAAATTAGCTCTCCAGCTCTTATGATAGGCCGAACCGACCTCCACCCGAGGTTTTCTAGCCTTTTCTCCGGGCGGTTTGATGGTGGGCTTGTTCCCATATCCATCCTCTTATGATCGAACTCTCGGCCATATATAATATCCCTTGAACCAATTTTCTCCCAACTCTTTTCGACTCATGACCGGTTTCGTCATGGTTACCAAATTTCTCGAAATTGAACCCACAGCCGAGCTCTTTCATTCTTTATTTCAAATAAAGGTCTCCACTACTCGTGGCCTCTTCTATCTCTCCTCCCGAGGTGATGCACGATTCCTCGGGAAATATCCTACTTCCAATAAATTTTGGAAGGATCGCTATTTCTTTCTCTCTTCCCCGAACCCTATCCTTTCCCTACCCAGTGGGTTTGGGAAGTTCCTCCTCAGAGGAAAGTAAATATTAGGAGGCGAGATCCCGACCTCCAAGTTCTCATAGATCGGTTAAATAAGCAAGAGTATGATCTTTCACAACTCTGCTTTTGTCCTGCTCTATTATGGCATTTCAAATTAAGCCATACCCCTGCCAAGCTCGAGGATGACCTCGGTATTCATCTTTTGCTAGTACTTATTTCTATTTACTTTTCACTTTTATTTTCTCGACATTCACTCTTTTTCCTTGAAATACAACTATGAACAAAAAGACTTGCCGAGAAAAGCGACTTTCGGAAGAGAAATGTCTCCATGAGCCGTGCCCCGCCTGTGAACGTCTTCCAATCCTCAATCCAATCAACCTCCTCCTTCCATTACCCCTGCTCAATCTATCGAGGGCCAAGCTCCTAAGTCTCCCCGGACCCTTCGCCCCGATTCAGCTCGGGATGTCTTAGGGAGTTCTCGGATCCTAGCAACAACCCCACTCAAGAAACGCCCACCATCTGCTTTGGACTCTTCTCGAGAAGAAGTCGAAGACGGTCAGCAGTTCGGGAGATACTACTACTCCCAACCGGACATTCTTTTTTGCGGTCCCCGTTATGGAGAATCTTCATCCTCGGACGGCGGTGAATTCTACAAGGCCTTTGCCCCCTCGAGAACGCCGCCCACCGCAACAAAGCTTACGCCTCGACAGTGGACAATTTCAGCCTTGACTTTTCTAGGGTAAGATGTTTTCCCTCTTTTTGTTCTTAATTTATTACTTCACTCCTCTACTCATACTTGCTTTTATTGTAATTTCACAGGCCTTACTTCGCCTTTCTGAAATAGTTGCCCGAAGTCGCGTGGGCTTTGCTGATCCCGACCTCGTCAATGAGCGCAATGACCTGCAGCAACAAGTGGCCCAGCTCAAAGAGAGGGATGCTCGAATGCTCAAGGTTTTGGACAAAGGCAAAGCCGGGCTCGACGAGCTCAAAGCTACCCTGGCTAATAAGGATGAGGAGATAAAGGCTCTTAAGGCCGAGCTCGAAAAATTCCAACTTCAGTATGCTCGTCAAGTAGCCGAGGCTCGAGCGAGCGCGCCGAGCCGATGTCGAACTTCCTCCTATCACCAGAGTGCTGTGCTCTGGTTCAAAAAGCTCTGGAGGTGGCCAAACAAAGTTTCCTAAGTTCTGAAGAGTTCCTTGACGTTCTCTCTGACGGAGCTCTCCAGTATTTCCACTTGGCCTTTGATCAGGCCGAAGCCCAAGGCCAAGAGAAGGGCTTTGTTGAAAAGTTTGATCGGAACAAGGCCTTAACCTTCGCTACTGATCCTGAAGGCTATAATCCCTCTGCTAAGGCAAATCAGGTCAATCTAAGCTCTCCTACCGACTTCCTCAACCATATCCTTTCTATGTTGGAAGCCGACCGAGCTTCATCCTCGGCTACCCTAGCTCCTCCCTCCAGCTCGGGAGTTGATTCTCGGGCTCTTGCTGCTGAAGGCGATAGAGATATCGAGATCCTGGATGAGACTCCCTTAACCGTAGCGGATTACGGCATTAAGGATAACCCCCCCTTCTTAGCTTTTGTAAATATAATTTGGCCTCTTTAATTCCATGTACTTCATCTTTTATGTTTAATGAACTTTTCCTTTGATAGAGCTCTTTTCCTTTGCTATTTTCAATTTTCGATTTTTCGAAGCTCGAGCTGAGCTGCAGGTATTTTTAGCTTTAAGTTACTTCGGGGACAAAGCTAAAAATACTTTGATAAATTTTCAAATTTTCGAAGCTCGAGCTGAGCTGAAGGTATTTTTAGCTTCAAGTCACTTCGGGGACAAAGCTAAAAATACTTTGATAAATTTTCCATTTTTTCAAAGCTCGAGCCGAGCTCTAGGTATTTTTAGCGTTAAATCACCTCGGGGACCATGCTAACAATACTTGGATAAATTTTCAATCTTTCGAAGCTCGAGCTGAGCTACAAGTATTTTTAGCTTCAAGTCACCTCGGGGACCATGCTAAAAATACTTGGATAAGTTTTCAATTTTTCGAAGCTCGATCTGAGCTCTAGGTATTTTTAGCTTCAAGTCACCTCGGGGACAAGGCTAAAAATACTTGGATAAATTTTCGATCTTTTGAAGCTCGAGCTGAGCTACAGGTATTTTTAGCTTCAAGTCACTTCGGGGACAAGGCTAAAAATACTTGGATAAATTTTCAATCTTTCGAAGCTCGAGCTGAGCTGAAGGTATTTTTAGCTTCAAGTCACTTCGGGGACAAAGCTAAAAATACTTTGATAAATTTTCGATCTTTCGAAGCTCGATCTGAGCTACAGGTATTTTTAGCTTCAAGTCACCTCGGGGACCATGCTGAAAATACTTGGATAAATTTTCAATTTTTGGGAGCTCGAGCTGAGCTACAGGTATTTTTAGCTTCAAGTCACTTCGGGGACAAGGCTAAAAATACTTGGATAAATTTTCAATCTTTCGAAGCTCGAGTTGAGCTACAGGTATTTTTAGCTTCAAGTCATCTCGGGGACCATGCTAGAAATACTTATGGGTATCCACCCTTCCAAGGCTCCGGCTCTCGACCATTTCCATGATCAAGCCCGAGTTACTCAGTTTTAGTTCTCGGGTATCCACCCTTTAGATCGCTATTTATTTATTTTCAAGCTAAGAGTGCTGAATCGAAATTTTGCTACATTCACACGATTTTAGTCGATAAAGCGCAAATTCTTTCATTCATTCTTTTCTTCGTTACATCAAGATAAAAACGAAAACTTTTGTAGACATCATGGGTCCACTACCGAACTTCTTTTTCTTAAGAGTAGTACTTCTTCAGGTTAACAATGTTCCATGCTCGGGGTAGTTTCTTTCCATCTAACTCTTCCAATTCATAAGCACCACCAGCCCGATCTGCGATTACTCACGAGAGGTCCCTCCCAATTAGCTTCCCGGTTTTCCTCGGTTTTTCGTAGCGTCGCCTTCCCTCAACACCAAGTCCCAGTGAAACTCCTCTTGTTCACTTTGCTGTTGTAACTAGCTCGGACTCGACTTCTTGCCCGTTCCATCCGTAAAAATGCCATTTCTCGCTTTTCATTAATCATATCCAAAGACTCTTGAGTTCTCATTTCATTCTGATTTTCCTCATAATTCTGAATACGGTGGGTTTCCATCCCAATCTCAGCTGGTATGACTGCATCCATTCTGTATACTAGACTAAAGGGTGTTTTCACCTGTTGCTTCTTTTGGATTCGTCCTATACGCCCACAATACCGAGCTCAACTCTCTGACCCAAGCCCCTCCGGACTTCTCTAACCGAGCCTTCAACCCTTGGACCAAAATTCTGTTTGTAACCTCTACCTGCCCATTCGCCTGCGGGTGAGCCACCGAGGTGAAATTCTGCTTAATCTTCATTTCCTTACACCATTCCCGAATCCCTGCTCAGTTGAACTCGTTCCATTATCTGAAACAATCACTCGAGGTATCCCGAACCTGCACACTATATGTTGCCAAATAAACTTCATAACAACATCCTCAGTTATTTTAGCCAATGGTTCAGCTTCCACCCATTTGCTAAAGTAATCTATCGCCACTATCAAGAATTTCCTTTGTCCCGAGGCCGGAGGGAAAGGCCCCACAATATCAATTCCCCATCTAGCGAATGGACAAGCCGAGCTCATAGTCATGAGTTCCTCGGCTGGCCTATGTATGAAAGGAGCATGCACCTGACACTTTCCACACTGTTTCACCATTATTTCCGCATCTCTTCTTAAGCTCGGCCAAAAATATCCGGCCCTTAGTGCTTTATTTGCCAAAGTCCTGGCTCTCATGTGATTTCCACAACATCCCTCATGTATTTCCTTCAAAACATACTCTCCTTCCTTGTAACTTACACATCTCAAAAGTGGAGCACTAAACCCCTTCTTGTACAACAATTCTCCCAAGATACAAAAACGAGTCGCTCGTATTTTTACCCGAGCCACTTCCTTTCTATATTTCGGTAAAATCCCCTCTTTCAGATACGCAAGGATTGACACTCTCCAATCTTCATTCTCATCCATCTCTCCGATCTCCAAACTCAACACCGTATCCCGATCTACTAACAGAGAAATATTCTGTCATAACCCCCTTTGAACTTGCAATCTTAGACAAGAAATCAGCCTTCGCATTTTCTTCCCTCGGTATATGGTAGACCTCGATTTCTTTCACCTTTTTTAGGATCTTATATTTCTCCACATAATTTTTCATCCTTTCTTCCTGAATCTCGAACTCCCCTCTTATCTGTTTGTATACCAACTGGGAATCTATATGTATGAGTACCTTAGACGCTCCCATACTTATTGCCATATTGATTCCTCGCAAAAAGGCCTCAGATTTCTGCCTATTATTGGACAACTTAAAGTCCAATCTTACCGCAAAACTACTCTCCACCCCCTCGGGACTGATCAATATAATACCTACTCCGCATCCCATGCTTCCCACGGATCCGTCCACGAATAGTACCCATGTTCTCTCCTCGGGCACATCCTTCATTAATTCCTGCATGAAATCCGCTAAGGCCTGGGCTTTAATGGCAGTCCGGCTCTGGAACTCTACATCATATTCGCTCAATTCAATAGCCCACTTCACCAACCTTCCTGAGACCTCGGGTTTACTCATCACAGCCTTCAACGGTAAGTTTGTGCGCACAATTACTTTATGTGACAAAAAATATGGTCTCAACCTCCGAGCTGTTATCATCAGGGCCAAACTGGCTTTCTCAATCTCTGCATACTTTACCTCGGCGTTTCTTAACACTTTGCTCACATAATACACCGGCATCCGCACCGAGTTTTCTTCCCTTATCAATACCGTACTAACCCCCTGCTCTCCTACCGAAATGTAAAGATACAACGGCTCCCCAGGTATCGGTTTTGTCAATACTGATAGCTCGGCCAAATAATCTTTCAATTCCTTAAACGCTTTTTGGCATTCTTCATCCCAAGCAAATTTCTTGGCCTTCCTTAATACTCTAAAGAAAGGCAAGCTCCTCTCCGCCGACCTCGAAATGAATCTATTGAGGGCCGCTATCCTCCCAGTTAAACTATGTACATCCTTCTCATCCTTGGGCTCGGCCATCTCTCGTATAGCCCTCACCTTCTCCGGATTAGCCTCAATTCCTTTTTCGGTTACCATATATCCCAGAAACTTTCCCGATCTCACCCCAAAAGCGCATTTTTTGGGATTAAGCTTCATCCTATATCTCCTCAACGTATCGAATGTTTCCGCCAGGTCTTTCACATGGTCCACGGCCTTCGTACTTTTAACCAACATGTCATCGATATAGACTTCCATATTTCTCCCGATCTGATCACTAAACATCTTGTCCACCAATCTTTGATATGTTGCCCCTGCGTTTTTTAGACCAAAGGGCATCACAACGTAGCAATAGGTGCCAAAAGAGGTGGTGAAGCTCACCCTCTTCTGGTCCTCTTCCGCCAACCGAATCTGATGATAGCCTTGAGAGGCATCCATCATGCTAAGCATCTCGCATCCCGAGGTAGAGTCCACCAACTGATCTATTCTCGGGAGTGGGTAATAGTCTTTAGGGCACACTCTGTTCAAATCCCTAAAGTCTATACACATCATCCAATCGTCTTGAGTCTTTGGGACCAAGACAGTGTTAGATAACCATTCGGGAAACTGGATTTCCCTAATGTGCCCCGCACTCAGCAGCTTATGTACCTCCGCTCGAATGATCGCGTCCTTCTTTGGACCGAAGTTCCTCTTCTTCTGCATTACTGGCTTATATGAAGGGTTTACGTTGAGTCTATGTTCAGCAATGCTCGGATCTATCCCCACTAGATCGCTAGCCGACCAGGCGAACACATCGGCATTGTTTCTCAAGAACTCCACCCATTTTTCTTTAAGATCATCTGCCAAGTTCTTTCCTATCTTCGTAGCTTTACCCGGCTCTCCTGGTACCAAATCCACCCACATCAATTCCTCATTCGGCTGCACATGCTCCACCGGATCCTCATCCAGCTTAATAATTTTTCTTTTCCTTTCCCATCATCGTGAGCCTCTCCTCTCTCGGCCATCTGAAGGCTCTCCACATACAACCTTCGCGCCATGTCTTTGATCCCCTCTACTTCTCCCACCTGGTCATCCACCGGGAATTTCATCTTTAGATGATATACTGAGACCACAGCTTGGAACGCATTCAGAGATGGCCTCCCAATCATCACATTATATGACGAAGGGGCATCTACTACCAAAAATCTCACCATCCTCGTTTTCTGAATGGCTCTTTACCAGGGATACGGGCAAAGTAACCATCCCCAATGGTGAATAGTTCCTCCCCAAAAACCTACCAGGAAGTATCCACCCTTTCCACTCCACCTGCAAGTCCATTCGTTTATAACATTCATAAAAGAGTATATCAATTTGAACTACCGGTATCTACAAACACCCTTTGCACATCGTAATTCGCAATCGTTGCCGTAATTACAAGGGCATCACTGTGTGGAGTCACAATGCCCCGCCTATCCTGCGGTCCAAACCGAATGTTTGGACCCACTGTTACTTGCTCAATCCTCATTTGTTCTTGAATTCTCTCGGCCCACGCTGCGACGTAGCTCTTTCTCTAGCCGCTTCGAGAATCCCCTCCGCATGACCTCCAATAACCATCTGAATAACCCCCCTCCTTGGCGGTGGAGGAGGAAGATTATTCTCTTCGTCCGGCTTTTTCTCTGGCTCTTGCCTCTGCTGGTAATTACCTTGCCCCCTCCGGTAATTACCCTTCGCCCTCCTCTTATCCACATATACGAACTCCTTCAAGTGTCCTGCCTGGATCATTCTTTCGATTTTATCTTTCGGGTGAGTACATTGTTCTGTGGTGTGCCCATATTCATTGTGAAAACGACAAAACTCATTGCTCTTCTCCTTCCTGGGAACCTCTGAATATGTTCTTGGCCACCTCAAGTCGGGGTGTCTTTCTATTGCTGAAAACACCTCTCCTTGGGAAGCCACCAACGGAGTATACTTATCGAATCTAGGCCTTCCTCCTGATACCTCCACCTTCGATTTCTTCTGAGATGTTTTCTCCTCCTTATCCTCCACCTTATCCCTTCTTTTACTTCCTTTTTCCTTCTTCATCTTCCTAGCTTCCTCCAAATTAATGTATCTCTCTGCCCTGGCCAACAACTCATCGAAAGTTTTGGCTGGCTCAATTACCAAGGACTCAAAAAATTCTCCATCCCTCAGTCCCTGGGCCAATGCGTTCGTCAAGATTTCCGGGCTAGCTGAGGGTACCTCCAGCTTTGCTGCTGTGAAGCGTTGGATGTAGCTCCTCAGCCCTTCTCCCTCCTTCTGCTTGATACTGAATAGCGTCAAAGGGGCTTTCTGATACTTTCTGCAGCTAGTGAACTGATGCATAAATACTGAGCTGAATTCATCGAAATTCCTTATAGAGTTCGGGGGAAGTTGGGAAAACCACTGCTGCGCCGATTTAGTGAGGGTTGTTGGGAACACCCTGCACATTACTCCATCAGAGAACCTATGTAACAACGCCGCATTTTCGAACCGGCAAAGGTGATCCCATGGGTCAGTCGTGCCATCATATTCGAAACTCAAAGCTCTATAAGACACTGGCAGCTCATCCGCCATCACCTCCTCCGTGAATGGTGTCCCTCTCCGCACCCGAGGAACAAAGGCTCCTGCAGGTGTTCCTGCTACTCTCCTGCGCACCTTCCTTACTTCCCTCTGGAGATCCTTCATCCGCTCTGACCAGTCCGGATCATCCGGAGTAGTATACTCTGTAGCACGCGATGAGTGCTCCTCCTCCACCACCGGAGCCCTTCGCCCTCTGTCACCTCCCTCAGGATTCCTAGTCTCCTACACGCCCCCCGGGGTGGTGACAGGGGGTGGTGGTGGCACCCAATGGCTAAACCTCCGATCCACAGCCTGTTCCACCGCTGCATTAACAAAATTACCCAGTTGCTCAAAGAACATGGGTCCCAATACCCCCGCCCCCATTGAGGATAATGGGACAGAGCCACTCTGAGTCACTCCCGGATTTTCCTGATGTGGATCCTCCACCGGAGGTGGTGGAGGACGCACACCTCTCTCTTGAGTCACCCCCCCGGCGTATCGACCCCGGGAGTGCGGTTCAAATCCTCCGTCAAATTCCTCCTCAGATCCTCCATAATCGCCCTTGAAACCTCATGCCTTAGCTCAAAATTTCCCACACACGGCGCCAATTTGGTTATACCGAGAAAATGTACAATGGCCAAGCTGACTGAACTCGGATGTATCTCCAACCGAACTCATTGATAACACCGAGCACCTGCAAGAAAGGGGGGCCGGAGGGTTTTTCCGGCGTACCCTCTCCGACGCTCAAGTCAGATATCAATTCAAAGAGGATAAAAATAGCTCAAATGTAGTGTGGCTGACCCATACCTGATGAATGCCTATTTATAAGGCTAACCATTAGGGTTTCCATGTTTTCCGGAAACGGTTAGGGAGAATCTGTCAGACGTTTGTTACAAAATCTTATCTAGATCTGAGAGATTTAAGTTATGCTTACAAATACCGAGCTCGCCTATCGATCCCGAGCACCATCAATCTTCTAGAAATTGGTCCTTAAGAAGTGAACCTCGATGGGCCTGGAGTTGGACTCTGATTATGAGCCCACTCTCTAGCTCGGCCTATTCCATGCCGAATCATCTTTAATTGTGGCATCTCCGGGCTTTGATATTGTCGTCTCTACATAAATGTGTTCTCTATGATACTGGAAGTTCAAATTTTCAGGAAAGATCGATTTTCTATTTTGCTATTCAAAAGATGCACCTTTTCTTCTTGCCTTGCGTGGAAATATCTAGCCACGTTCTGACATGCACATTGAATCATATCTTCATTTGGATGTTTCGTGTACAAGAAATAGAGTTCAATTGATAAAAGTTTCTCATTTCCTGTTCTGCAGCTTTGATTGAGTAAATATGCACAATCATTCTTTACATGTGGTAAATTTAAATTTCTGGGGGTGGAGTGAGAGTTGGGGAATATGTCATAATGGTTGAGTTTCTGTATGTTTTATCAGGGGTTATGCCATTTTCAGATTTTTAGGCATCATATGGTCTGTCTAACTATGGCCATCCATTAGAGGAAGTGATGATCCCAGCGCATTAAGTTCCGTCAAGCCAACTAGCTAGTAGCTGAGGTAAAATATAAGGCGAAATCTAACCTCAAGGAGGTTTATGTAATTTTGGAACTTCTTTGGTTTTTTTGTAACTACCCTAAACCTGATAAGTAATGTTTGTAATTATCCCATAAAAGAATTATAGTTTTAAATAAAAAGTATTACACGTTTAAAAGAAAGTTATTACATGTTGAACTACAAAATATACATGTTAAAATAATAAGTATTAGAGTTTTAAGTGAAAAGTATTACACATTTTAGTGGAAAGTATTACACATTTTAAATATTTAAGGAAAAAATATTACTTGTTGAACTACAAAATATCAATCATCTTCAGCACCATTTTTAACAATGAATATCACTAATAAAAGTGCTACCTTATTGCTCGAAAGAATTACTTGTCTTAAAGTATTACTTTTTTCTCAAAAAATATTATCGGAATAATTTTGGCGAATAGTTGACTTTTTGTTGACTCGCGTCTTGTTGACCCACAAACTTTGTACTGGATTGACCGACCCGACCTGTCACACCCCAATTTTTACATAATAAAATTAAATAGCATCCGATAGGGTACAACCAAAATTATTCAAATACTTAGGTTCATCAAGAGATACTACCTAAGTACAAACAACTAAAAGAAACATAAATTGTTTGTGTCCGAGGATTGGGATTTGATTCGAGTGAGTACCAATAGCAGTTTGAGGTTTACTCGTCTGAGACATGTCTTTGGAGAAAATGTGGTGACCCTTTCACAATCCAAGTGAATTTCGAAAATGGAGTATATTGGAATGGAGCCATTCATTGGATCAACAGCGGCATTGGAGACTCTTTGTATTTCAATATTGATGATCAAAATCTTTGGAGAATGCCAATGCCACCTATCCTAGATGGATGGGATTGGAGAAGCAATTATTATTTCCAGGAGTCTTGTGATCAATTGCATTACATTGAGATTATCGAGCTGCAGATTCAATTTAATGTCTACGAGATGATAAGGGATTATTCTGAGTGGTTTGTTAAGTACAAAGTCGATCTTACACCTATTATACTGTAGCTATTTATCCTGGGATGACGCGGAATAATTTCGATCTGATGGATTGATACTACTACGCTTTTTCTATATTTTCTCTGGTTCGAGGTGAGAAAGAGGAAGATTCATTCTTGGTTTTGCAGATTCCGGGGAAAGCCATTCGATACAATCTTATTTACCAGACTTTAGAGATGATACATCAGTTTGCGGGTGCTGAGGTTGAAGGTTCTTTGAGATTTCCGAGTACAAATGGATTTGAGTCCCTTTGTTGTGTTTAGTTATTGATGTTTGTTAATTACATTGTCTTTATTTTATAATAATGTACTAATATTGAGTTGTTAATTATTAAATATGACGTGGTTTGATTAGTACTTATTAGCAGTAGTTAAGTATTGATTTCTATGAATTTTTTTTTAAAGGATGAGTTTTTTTATATCTATATAGTGATAACTAGAAAGGGTATCGAATATGTAAATGTTACAAACCATTACCTTAAAGAGCTATTTGAAATTTAAAAAAAATTGTAATTACGTTAAACTTTAAAAGTAAGTTTTGCAATTTAACTATAGGGATAATTACAAAATCTCCCTGAGGTTTGGGCTAATTACAAAAAAATCCGAAGATTTTTGAAAATTGCAAAAAAAAACCCTTAAGGTTTTATTATATCTTACATTTATCCTTCATGGGCAAAAAATATTTCAAAAAAACCCCATGATATTCATAAAATATTACACATTACCCCCATAAATTTAAGGCAGAATTAAACTTGAGGGGTTTTTTTGATAATTTTGAATCATCTCTGGGTTTTTTGTAATTACCCCAAACTTCAGGGGTGTTTTTGTAATTATCCCTTTACCATAAGATAAAAAGGGCCACAATGACCTTGTCGTCTTCCACATCAATCTCCAGCACAAAAAGCTTAAAGGTGGCGCTATTTGCACCCCCAATATTTAATTAATACACCACATTTCTACATACACCCCATCCCTATTTTACAAACCCATCTAATTACAAAATACACCACACCTATATTTCCAATTTTACCCTCCAAACTAAAAACCCTAACTTAAAAAATCAGCTTTTTTCGGGAACAAAGAGAAACAGTTTTTTTGGGGGGAAAAAGTTGTTTCCAGCGTTTTTGGAAAAAAATAGATTTTTTGGGAAAAAAAAAAGCTGGAAAAATCAGCTTTTTTGAAAAAAAAAACAACTTTTTCTCGGGAAAAAAAAGTTGTTTCCAGCCTTTTTTGGAAAAAAAACATCTTTTTTTCGGGGAAAAAAAAAGCTGGAAAAAATCAGCTGTTTTGGGGGAAAAAAATTATTTCCGGCGTTTTTTTTTGTGGAAAAATCAGTTTTTTTCGAAAAAATAAGCTGGAAAAAATCAGTTTTTTTGGGAAAAAAGAGAAACAATTTTTTTTGGGAAAAAGTTGTTCCAGCGTTTAAAGGGGTGTATTTACACTGTTTTATTTTATTAAGGTATCATAGTCTTTTCAACTTATGATATTTTTGTAAATATTGGGAGTGGAGTGTATTAATCAAATCTTGGGGGGCAAATAGCGCCATCCAAACTTAAATACCCAACCAAATTGGCTTCCCAATTGAAGCTTTCGAAGCGGTAATTTATCAACATGGAAACCAAAATCAAAATCGCCAAAGTAGCCGGTGAGGCGCAATCATCTTCTCAAATTGTTGGTTCAATTGATGATATCTTAATAGAAATTCTATTATACCTCCCATTAAAATCTCTTACTCGCTTCAAATCAGTTTCCAAGCACTGGTATTCGCTCATCGATGATCCACGATTCTGTATTCGGCTCATAGCTCATTGCTAATCCCAATCCAGCGATTGTCATCGTGTTGCACGGTTTTGGATTTTGAGCTTCAGTCCCCCTTTCCTTTTTTTTTTTTTTTATATATTTTTCGAGTTTGGTTCTTTTTGTTGAAATTGACATTAGATTGTAGGTTTGGGCCGGTAATTGGCACTGATTTTGGTTAATGCATGTATACGCATGATATGAAGCTTATGAATACTATATACATTGCTTGTTAAGGAAAATTTCCTCATGTCAAAAATGTTTCTGATACTACACAATATTGCATATTTACGCATTATGATTTGCTTATGAAGACTACATGCATTGCTTCAAACAGTGACAGGTAGCAAATGGCCTAACCAACGGCTTTAAATAATGGATGATTCACAATTTTGGAGGAATTATTGCACATTTTGAAATTACAGTCTTACCGCTACAACAAGCGAAAAACAAGGGGAGCGGAAGTCGGGTCAAAAGCCGACTACAAAGTCAAAAGGAAAAGGCTTTTGCGTGCAAGCCAGAAACTAAAGAGGCTCTGTGGAAAATGTGGGGACATCGGAAACTACAATAGCCGGACATGCAAGAAGTTATCTTAAAAATGTTGGTCGATTGAATATTTGCATTTTTCCTTCAAAACTACATTTTATGAGGATTTGTTTCAATATTAACATGCGTGAAAGACATTGACCATTATAATATAGGAAGCTGCAAATAAAAGCAAAATTTAACCATTATAAATGCATACTCAATAAATACCACATGCAAAATTATCAGTTTATGCATATACACCTATATTAACTTACATAGCAATATTCCACTGCTATATAAGCAAAATGTAATCACTAGAAAAATATATTTAAGAATTATCGTATGCCAAAGGCAAATGTCCACGACTATACAACCAAAATTTAATCAGTATAAAATATAAATGCAGTCATTACAAATGCATATATACAACTATATTAATTTACATAAGCAAAAGTCCACTACTATAGAAGCAAAATTTAATCGTTATAAATGCATATTTAAGAATGACCACATGCGCAAATGTAAAATTGAATTATTATATATTTATAGGGAGGGGGTTATTTGAGACCACCTCATAGGGTGAGTCTATAGGGACCAATCCTAGCCACATATCTAGATTTTCTAATGGTTGTGATTTTAGAGCTAAAATTACAAATTAAAAAGCTGGAAAATAGAGAGAGGGGTAAATTAGTAATCCTGCAAAATTACCCAACAAAAACGGGATTCTGTTAACTTTTATAATCACGCAAAATCTCTCCGGATCGATCAAAGAAAAATCAGCGTGAACAAATCTCTTCCTTTTTCTTTATCGAACGTTTTTCATGATATAACGCGAATCAGTCTCCCTATCTTGAATATAACACCATTTTTGCTGCGTAATTTTTTGGAGAATCAACTGCATATCATGATGCATGCAGAAGAGATAAACAACATATTACACATCGCTTGGAGAAGGTATGTATGATATTGACCATATTTTGCAGATGAACAGTATGATGCTAGCTAATCTGCAACGCAATTCATAATTCTAAAAAAAACTCTCAACAAAACTCTCAGTAGTCATATATCCGCATATGAAGGTAATGGTTTTACCATTTAGTATCGTCATATTGCTTATGAAAAGCATTACTTCGTTAGAGTGTTAAAAACGCAAAAATTATCATGAAAACATGCTCTCAAAAATCATGCATGTGAATAATTAATTTGTTGCTTATGAAGAAAAGCGTTTTTGCTTATGTAGTATTGTTATGTTGCTTGTAAACACATATGTGTTTCATGAAAATATGATTGCTTATGAAGAAAAGTATTTCTGCTTATGAAGAAAAGTGTTTCTGCTTATGTAATATTGTTATGTTGCTTGTAATCACATCAGATCACTTTGTCACTACACAAGTGGGCACGAATCGAACAACATTGCAAAAAATATGGTCTGATTTCCATTGTTGTGCAAGGATTGCAAAAGGCAACAAAGAACAGCTGGAATCTTTGGGGAAAATCATTCAAGACCACAAGCAGTTGTTACTCATGCAACAAGGGATTAATCCAGGTATATTGAACAAGCAGACGTTGCTAGAGGACTTTGGTGGGACTACATCACAACTATGTGTTCAAGTTTTGCCACCAAAATAGGCCAAGAACAAGGGTAGTGGTAGCCATGTTAAAAGCCAAATACAAAGCCAAAAAGAGAAAGCAATCAGGACAAGCAAAAAGCTAAAGAGACATTGCGAGAAGTGTGCAGACATTGGGAACCACAATAGTCGAACCTGCAACAAGCAAGCGTAGCACAAGACTCTATAATATTTTTCATTACTTTATTTCCTTAGACATTATACATGGATATTTAGTTACAAGCTATGTTTTTTAATCTGCTCAGGTGATAAACTTCATATGCAATAAACTTCAAGTACATAAGCAATGTATGAACGTTTCGTATGCAGCACATATACATTTAGCTTAAAATCCAAAAAAGCTTATACATAAGCGTCCCCCATATATTACATATGCAACAAATATGTACTACATAAGCAATAATTGCAAAATGTATGAATACTTTAATGGTATAAGAAAAATTGTTTGATGGTATAAGAAAAATTGTTTGGAAATAACAGTTATCTCTTTGTAAGCACTAACAGGCTTCTTCATATGCATACAAATTATCATTCACAAGCAACATATCTATTTAATAATTGTTGTATTGTACATCTACACATGCATCAAACTAAATGTTATTTACACAAAAATATCGTACCTACAATTGTTTAATATGTACCTTGCAATGCTAATGTAGACTTTACACAAAAACATTGTACCAACCCCGAAAAATAGAAAATGTACGATCCTACCTACATGTTTATGAAAAGATTTGCAACATGACAACATAAAACAAAAAAATACATCAAGGTATCTTGTTCGAAATAGAGTTACAATATCAAATTCAAATTCCTACAACTACTTCATCTATTGTACTTTTTTGCCTCGAGCAAATTCTTCGCCTTGAGTTCGTTCATGTCAGCAAAAGCAATAGCAACGAGTACTTCGCCCGCAACATGGATAACCGTGCAGGATTTTTCTTCATCAAACCACTATCCCAGTTCCTCGTGCCTCCGCCCATGTATGTTTCCATGTGGCGCATGGCAAAAACACCGTAATCCACATTATTTTCATTGTCCCTCTAGTCCATAGCCAACTTCAACACTTTAGAGTTCTGTATAAAACATGCAGCCAACGTACAACCTTTAGACAATAAATACTACGCATGCAACACTATTACTAACTTAGAATAGCAAAATGTTATAAATAAGCTGCACATATACATTATATAAGCAACGCATCTATATTATACAAGCAAGCATTGCAATATGCATATGAAGTTTAGTACACAAGAAGGAATGTTATACTACACATGCACAACAATTATCATACATAAGCAATGTGATTATATTGCATGAGCATATATAAAAGAAATATTCAAAAAGGTAGGAGAAAGGTGCTCATACCAAATGATGCCCTGTTACAAAAATCTAAAACTTTGTATGCAAATATTAATAACTTCATAAGCAGATTTACACAATTACATAAGCAGAGGCATACAATTACATAAGCATCAGAAACATTCCAACAAAAATCAGACAAATAATAGAATTACGATGGAGTCAATGTGTTATTTCTGAACAAACTAAACAAGGAATCCTAACAACTACCATAAGCAAATGAAAAAAAGGCCACAATCATGTTTCTGAACACAACAAAAAACACCAATGTGCAAACATATATGAAAAACACGCAACATCAACCCTAAAAACCATCTCAGAACAACAAAAAACATAGATTGAAGTTGCAAAAATCGAAAGAAAAACCGCGAACTAAACCTTCATAAACCCTATAAAACTGAAAACTACCTATAAATCGAAACTTTGAACACACAACCGAATGAGATTACAACTTACCTTCAAAACAACTGCAAATCCTTCGAAAAATCAAACTGGAAGTCTAAAAGTCGCAAGGAATCAAACTCGACTAAGAGAGGGAATGGAGAGCTTCTGAAATTGAAACGTCCGGAGAGAGAGGGAAAGAGACGTGAAGTGTGGGGAATAGACGTGAATGAGAGAATAAAATCTTAGTAACTGATTTTAAAATGCAAAATGACCACCCTACCCTTTTTAATTGCTGAAACAAAAAAATAAACATAAAAAAGCCCTAAAAATTTGGACCACCCAAAATTGTTGATCTATGGTTAGGATGTGTCCCCATGGACTCACCCCAAGTAGGGGGACCTATTTGATCCATATCCTATATTTATAACTATATTAACTTATATAAGCAACATTCCAATGCTATAGAATCAAAATGTAATCATTATAAAAGCATATTTAGGAATACACAATGGAAAAATTACCAGTTCATATATGTACAACTATATGAATTAACATAAGCAACAACACATTACTATATGGACAAAAAGTTTAATTAGTATAATTGCATATTAAACTTACATAAGAAACAATCCAATGCAATATAAGCAACATTCTAGTGCTACAGAAGTAAGATGTAATCATCATAAATGCATATTTAGAAATTATCACATGCAACAATCCATTGATGTAGAAGCAAAATATAATCGTTATGAATGCATATTTAGGAAATACCACAGGCAAAAAATTAATGTGATCATTATAAATGCATATTTAGAATATACACAAGCAAAAACAGTGTGATAGGCATGCACGAAAACTGGTAATTAACATTACTTAGATCAGTCGTTATGTAAAATCTGTTCCATCAACTAAAAATTGATCCATATGAGCAAATAGGCGAAACCCAAAACTTAATGCTTAATAGACAACCAGTAACCAAAAAAACTACTTATATAGGTAAACCAAAAAAAAAATATCAACATCAATTTACAACTTCAAAATCCATCACAATTCACCAAAACAACTCTATTATGAACTAGTGAACTTCTTTGCCTTCTCCAAATTTGACACTCTTTGTTCGTTCTTCTCGTCGAGAACAATTGCAACACAATACTTTGTCCTTAAAGTCGAGATCTCAGCATCGTTCCCTTTTTCAAGACAACAATCCCAATCTTTAACACCACCACCCTTGTAAGTCTCCATGTGACGCATGGCAAGAATGGCGCAATCCAAATTATTTTTTGTATCCCTCCAAGGCATACGCAATCGAGTCATTGATGAATTTTGAATAAATCGGGCTTTCAACATTGCTCCCTTCGACAAAACATACTGAGATAATATCTGCCTCTAAAATGGAAAAAAAAAGGCCAACCATTACTTTCATAACAAATTATCATAATACATATATACAACTATATTAACTAACTAAAGCGAGAGTATCTTTAATAGAAGCAAAATTTAATCATTATAAATGCATACTTAATAATTACCATATGCAAAATTATCAGTTTATGTATATACACCTATATTAACTTACATAAGCAACAATCCACTTCTATACAAGAAACATTTAATCACTACAAAGGCATATTTATGAATTACCATATGCAAATGCAAAGGTCCACCACAATAGAAGCAAAATTTAATCAGTATAAATGCAATCACTGCAAATGCATGTACACAACTATATTAATTTACATAAGCAACAATCCACTACTATATAAGCAAAACTTAACCAGTATAAATGCATATTTAAGAATGAACACATACCCAAAATGCAAAATGTAATGATTTTATATTTACAGCTACATTAACCTATGTAAGCAACATTCCAATGCTATATAAGCAAAAATTAATCAGTATAGATGCATATTTAGGAATTATCATATGCAAAAATTACCAGTTCATATGTGTACAACTATATTAATTTACATAAGTAAAAATTACAATATTCACTACGACAACCTTCTGAACAGGATTAAAACGTCCAATAGATTTAACTAAAGCCCTAGGAGTGGCTCTTGTATTAATTTGCGGGAAAAAGGTTTCCTCTTCTACTTTGCCCCCATTGCATTGCCTTTTCACCCTCTTCACCCCATCATGCTTATTTAAATTGTCTTTCTTTCTTTTACCAGTACCTTTAGCCATCTCTTAACACACAAAAATATTAACCTGCAATAGACATACACATCATAAGCATATATATTATAGAAACTGAAGCAAAAAATTGTAATAAATATGCAAAAAATAGAAAATGGCCTTATTCTTTAATGAGATCAATTGGAACTGGAAGTACATTGGGTAGTATGGCTTTTAATTAAAGACATCTTATCTCTAACCAAATAGATTATGAGAATTAGATTAGGAGAATTTTACCAGTTCTCCTAACTTCTTTTAATCTGGAGGGAATTTATAATTACAGCAACCAAATAGCAATATACATATACATTATAAGTAACAACTAAAAAATACATATATAAAAACTAAAATCTTGCTCACTCGTATAAATTCAGAAAAGCCCTAATTGTGGAGGACCCAAAACTTAGATTCTTCAATTGTTATTACAGAATTCCATGACCATGGAATCAAAATTCAGAACCCAAAAAACAACTAAAATCTCCAGAAACAATAGCCAAAAAAAATATATATAAAAACAATAACCGAACCTTCAGAGATTCTTCTCCCTTGTACTCGAACAAGCAAATGAACACGTACTCAAGCGGTGGGTTCTGTAGAAGAGAGGAAACGCAAAAACTGAGAGCACTCGATTCAGTTGAACTACATTCAACAGAAAACCTTACGATAAATCAGCAAGTCGAGGGGGAAATTGCAACAAAAAGGAAGAGAAGTGGGTTATGTAGAAGAGAGGAAACATGTGAGGAAACGTATTGCAGAATGGTGGGTTCTGTAGGAGGAGGAAACGTGAGAGGAAACATTTTGAGAGAAACCCTGTAAATCCGGAATTACCACTCCCAACAAAAGGATACGATTTAATTCGGTGTGAAAAGAGGGATTGAAATTACACCATTACCCTTAAAATTATTTAAAACAATTAAAAATAGGTCAAGAGTCAATTAAATCATGACAATTAAAAAAAATAACCAAGGATCGAGATTTGTTCTCACGTACTCACCCCAAATAGGTGGACTTACAGGATCCAAATCTATATATATATATATATATATATATATATTTCAAGAATTAACACATCACAGAAAAAAGGAAGAAACAAAATTGTAAATTGATCTTCTAAAGAACAATCTTTAGATGATCCCAGCTAAAAACAGTGACAAACACACAAAATCTAAAAACCTGAATATTGTAATAAATTACTTGAAAAAAAAGGAAGAAATATTACCTCGTGGTCGGCGGACCTCCGATGGGGTGAGGCGGTAGAGATTAGTCGATCTTTGGCGGGGTAGGGCGGTAGAGCTTAGTCGGAATCTTTGGGAAAAGTTTCAAGGGTGCGGTCAATCTAATACAGAATGGGGAAGAAGATGCTGACACTACAAGAAAACAACAAAAGTGATGCAATGGATTAATTACAAATGAACCACATAAGATCACAAAAGAAAAGTCAAACAGACATTCGAAAAAAACTTCTTCAGACCATAAATCTCAATTGAAAACATATGAACAAATCACATATTCCGCATGTATGTACACTGAGAAAAAAAAAGAGATATCTCCTATGCTATACTACTTTAGTCACCCAATACTTAAAAAGAAGAGGGCAACTCACATAAAAACAATAAAACGGCCTAACCAAGACATGTAAGAAAATTCAAAACAAATATTATACTAATAAAATAGTATCACCTATGACACATGTGCACACACGATCAGCAAATATTACAAATTAGATAATCCTTAATTTGATCAACCTTAGGATATTTACTCAAACAATCCATTTCACTAGCAGTAAACTCGGAATTTCTAGCATTTCACACACAATGCAATACCTAAGAATGAATTTACAGAAGACAATATTTAGAAGAATTAAAGTCCTCCAAATATCCAAAATAGTATTCATCAACATCGCAAATAAAAAAAAACTTTGAAAATGATTGATGCTAGTGGCTGGGGGTGAAGATATGGGTGAGGGGTGGACTAGAACTGGCAATGCGTCAAAGAGAAGGGGATAATTTTGCTCTATGCCCATTATGTTGAAGGAACAGAATGGGATTTTAGATTAAAACCTAATGACGGATTTAAAAGCCCTAATTTGTGGAAAAGGCATCGAAATATCTTACCTGGGTGACGCGTCGGGCTTTGGTGGGTGTGGCCCTTGTCTTCGCCGGTGCAGCGGAGGGAGGGTGGTGAAACGGGAGCAGACAAAGGTAGAAGAGGAGAACAGGGAGTAATAGGGGAAAAAAAGAATACTGGCCCAATTTTAGGTCACATTTAGCGACGAATATAAATCCGTTGCTAAACAAGTTACTACGGTAATGTTTTACCTTTTTTTGAATTGAAATGCAGTCGTCTTTTCTTTATATTGTAGCGACGGATATATATATATATATATCCGTCGCTGAACTTCCATGATTTATTTATAAATTTAGCAACGGCAATACATCCGTCGCTAATTAAAAAAAAATTAATTTCCAAATTCATTTTAACTTAATAATTTAGCGACGAAATTTTAATCCGTCAATAATTTTTTTTATAACTTTAGCGACGGATTTTAGCGACGGATTTTATATCCGTCGCTAAATATTCATGATTTATTTACAAATGTAGCGACGGATTTACATCCCTGGCTAATAAAAAAACTAAATTTTCATATCTTAATTATTTAATGATGGATTTTATATCCGTCGCTCTATTGATAATATTTTTAAATTAATTAGCGACAAATGTTGTATCTGTCGCTAATTTGATAATATTTTATTATTTAGAGACGGATATTACCCGTCGCAAATATTTTTTCCCAACTTTCCAAATTTTAGTCACTTTATTAACGAGGGATTTAGATCCGTCGCTATTGAATTAATAAAATATTTTGTTTATTTCATTTCGTTGATATTCCGTCGTTGATCCGTCGTCATTTGTGACGGCTTTCTTCCATCGCTAATATCCGTCGCTAATCTTCATTTGTACTATTTATTTATTTTCTTGATTTATTCCGTTGTTAATCCGTCATTATTACCTCATCCGTCGCTAAAATTCATCGCTAATCCGCAGATTTCTTGTAGTGTTTCACCTGTTGCTGTTGTTTATCCTGAGATAACCGTGAATAATTTTATTCATACGGAGTGTTACTGCTACACTTTTTCTATATTTACAATGGTTCGAGGCGACAAGGACAAGGATTCATTTTTGGTTTTGCAAATTTCTAGAAAAGTCATACAATACAATCTTGCTTATGGGATTTGTGTAACATTTCATCATGAGTTTGAGATAATAAGGTTGACGATTCAAACATGCATGCCGGGTACGAATGGATTTGAATACATTGAGTCCCTTTTGTGTGATTAGTTCTTGATGTTTATAAATTACCTTGTGCTTTGTGGACTTTGAATGTGAGTTTTAATTGAAAGATTAGTATGGATTGTGTTCCTTCAAGTTATTCCTTGGAGTTGTCATTGTGTAAGTTGTTTCCTTGTAGACAAAAATCAAAGTTTAGATCCTTGGAAAGGGGTTTTCCAATTTTTGCTTAACAAGAATCTATCCAAAATTACCAAGTTAAAAGAATGAAATCCATTTGTACAATTACTTATGAAATTCTTTTGTAAAATTTTCTTAGAGAAATCACTACTGTATTTTCATATTTTCAATTATACGAATGGTTAAATGAATGGTGTATTTTCCGAACAAAAATCATCTCTTTTTTTTGTTCTCGCGTCTTTGGTTTTCCTCCCTCTCGAAACATATTTATTTCAGAAAGTTAGAAAATGCACATCTATTTTTCGATATCCAAAATTTAAATTTAAAACAATGATAATGATCTTAGATATCAAAAACTGAGGCAATCTTTGGCTTTTTAGATAGCTAAAATAGCAAATTAATTTTTCTTTTTGGGGAAAAAACAAATTTGGGGGATTTCATTGTATATAATAGATTTTGAGTTTTTAGACTCATGTACAGATTGATAACCTTATGATCATGTCTCTCAACTTTGTTACCTGAGTTTTAAGTACTGGACAAAGCAAATCTCACAATAATCTGAAGCTGCTTCTTAGGGATGGCAATGAGTTCGGGACTTGCCCGGACCCGAATCACACCCGTCTTACTTGGGGCGGGTATAGGACTAGTAAATGAGTATGGTGCGTGTAACATGAATTGATATTTAGATCTGTGCGGGTATTGGTCGGGTAATGGATTTTTTCTTTTTTATTTTAGACACGACCCATATAATTATTATTTTTTTAGTTTATATATAGAGTGTATATATTGTTGTTCAAAAACTCTTAATTTATAAATGTATTTTGTGTTTATTTCATAATTCATATAATATCTACAAAATTATTTACATATCACATTTGACATAAGTTTTCAGAGCACTATTTTGAGTAAAAATCATACAAATTTGGCCAAATATGTAAAATTGGCGGATTAAAGGGGTCTAATGGGTATTACCCGCAAGACACGGGTATGGGTCTAAGATAAGGCGGGTTGAGGCGAGTATGTGTATTATGTTTTCTTGACGGGCCTGGACCCGATCCAGACTCGTCCCATTGACATCCCCGCTGCTTGGTATAGAAAAGTAACAACTAGAGCTTTTGACACAATTGCCCCACTTTTCGGAGACAATGATAGGTTTTTACTCTTACTGGTACTTTTTTGGACAAATTTATGCTCCCACCATTTTTTTACACAAATTTACGCTACCGCCAAAATTCCCGGACTTTTTACGTTATTTTTTTAAGATTGTTTCGAACATGTTTCTCCAATAAAACTTCAGTGAAAAAATAAATTTTACCCCCATTAAATAATCCATATACTCGAAATCGTATAAAAAATAAAAAAAATATACACATAAAATAATACATATTAAAAACAAATAAATTAAACATATTATAGAAACAACATGAATAAAAAAACACAATTCAATTTTTGATCCAATGCATGAAAACATAAAAAAACATGGAAACAACCAAAAGACAATATAGAAACAAACCAGCAACAATATAGAAAATATCATATGAGAAAAAAGAGTTAAAAATAGGTAAAAATTGTATTTAAATATCGAAAACTACATGGTATGTTTACAGGAAAGAGGGTATTTCATTTAATTTCCCCTAACAATTATCCCTTTATTGAGGAAAAAATACTAAACCACCCAAACTATGCGATTTTTTGCACTTTACCATCTAACTAATTTCTTTTACACTGTACAATACAAACTATACAAGTTTTGTACTTTGCCCTATAGCGGTCATTGCAGGCGGAATATTCTCCGAATATTTCGGCACGTGCTCTCCACGTGAGGGCAAAACCGTCTTTACCTAAAATTCAAACAGAAGTAGTTACACATTACCATCTGAACTTTGTTAAAAAATCCACTTTGCCATCTGAACTTTGCGCAATTTTCACTTTGCTATATCAATTTAAGAAAATTTAAAAAAATTATATGTATATAGATTTATTTATCTTATTTAATACTTAAAAAACATAAAAATAAATTTAAATCATATTGTGAGAGAATCGAAATAGAAAATTTAGCATATACAAAATTCACTTTTATATTATATATATTCTCGTATATATTACTTATTTTTGCATTATAATTATTTTTTGCATATTAAATTTAAAAAATTACTAAATAGATATTATAATTATGATTACAATATTTATTTATTTTTATTTTTTTATTTTTTGCAATTTTGATTTACCAAAGTACCGACCGAAATACAAAATAAAAGTATGGTAAAAGTTTGACTTGAACTAATTATTTTGGTACAATATTCAGCACACGATGCGTACCGAATTTTCTGTTCAATTATGATTTTTTGTTCGTTCACCAAATACCTATTGACTATTGAGTTTAACCTCTACTTATAATAGTACGAGAGCAATGTGGTGTGGTAAACGACCAAAGTTGTCTCACAAGAAAAGTTTAGCCAATCGTGTAATTATTTGAATTTATGAAAAACAAAAAATAATTCTTTAACACTATAATCAAGTTTTGAATAGGCAATTAAGAATTGAACTAAGAATTAAAAGTACATATCTAAAGCAACACCACATTATAAAATTGGGATGAAATCAATATAAAAAATTTCTAAACCTTAGACAATTCAAATATGTCTAAACCACCAAAAAAAATCGATATCAATGGTATTTTGTATCTACCTTAATCATAAACCGAAACACTAAAATTATAACATTGATAGTATATTTTACTAAGCTAAATATTAATTAAAATTTTCTTTTACAAATAAAACTTTTGAAAAAAAGATAAATAAATGTATATAAACATAATATTTTTAATTTTCTTAAATTGATATGGCAAAGTGGAAATTGTGCAAAGTTTAGGTTGCAAAATAAAATTCTTAACAAAGTTCAGATGGTAAAGTGTAACTACTTCTATTTGAATTTTAGGAAAATACTATTTTGCCCTCACGTGGAGGGCACGTGCCGGAATATTCGGAGAATATTCCACCGGCGATGACCACTATAGGGCAAAGTGCATAACTTGTATTATGTTGAGATGTTTTGGCCGCAAATTCAATTCAACGTGTACGAGATGAGAGTGGACTGTTCTGAGTGGTTTGTCAAGTATCAAGTTGATCTTTCACTTGTTTCTGTTGTTTATCCTGAGATAACCGTGAATAATTTTATTCATACGGAGTATTACTGCTACACTTTTTCTATATTTACAATGGTTCGAGGCGAGAAGGACGAGGATTCATTTTTGGTTTTGCAAATTTCAAGAAAAGTCATACAATACAATCTTGCTTATGGGACTTTTGTAACATTTTATGAGTTTGAGGGGGTTGGCCTAGCGGCCTTTGGGTTGCTTTGCAACTCAAAGGTCATGGGTTCAAACCCTGACTAACGCGGAGTGAGGGGTTGGGGTTGCCCCTCCTCCCCCAGAGGATTAGGACCATCCCTGGGAAGGACGGATGTCCCATAGGCCGTAAGGAAGTGTGGGGTCTGTGCCCCCAGCTGGTGTGGGGATACCTCTGGGTCGGAAAAAAAAAAAAAAAAAGGTTGACGGTTCAAACATGCATGCCGGGTACGAATGGATTTGAATACATTGAGTCCCTTTTGTGTGATTAGTTCTTGATGTTTATAAATTACCTTGTGCTTTGTGGTCTTTGAATGTGAGTTTTAATTGAAAGATTAGTATGGATTGTGTTCCTTCAAGTTATTCCTTGGAGTTGTCATTGTGTAAGCTGTTTCCTTGTGGACAAAAATCCAAGTTTAGATCCTTGGAAAGGGGTTTTCCTATTTTTGCTTAACAAGAATCTATCCAAAATTACCAAGTTAAAAGAATGAAATCCATTTGTACAATTACTTATGAAATTCTTTTGTAAAATTTTCTTAGAGAAATCACTACTGTATTTTCATATTTTAAATTATACGAATGGTTAAATGAATGGTGTATTTTCTAAACAAAAACCTGCCTGCTCTTTTTTGTTCTCTGTGTCTTTGGTTTTCCTCCCTCTCGAAACATATTTATTTCAGAAAGTTAGAAAATGCACATCTATTTTTTGATATCCAAAATTTAAATTTAAAACAATGATAATGATCTTAGATATCAAAAACTGAGGCAATCTTTGGCTTTTTAGATATCTAAAATAGCAAATTAATTTTTCTTAGAGCTGGTCTCCTGTCAGACGGTCTAACGGATCTAAATCCGTTAGACGGATACCAACACCCAATCCGGAATTTTAAAAAACGCAGCCCCACTGATTTACCCCCTATACATTTACCTTCATCTTCCCCACATATTCTATTCCAAAAACCCTGTAAACAAATGTATATAAGTCGGACAGGAAGAACATTAAACAACAAACACTACAGAAATTCACTTAAGTAATCAAAAATCAAAATACCATCCAAGAATTACTCTTGGAAACCTAGAAGAGATGCATATGAAGGCCACATCCATAGTACATGCATGAATTTCTCATATAACATTCTACGAACAAACGCATGAAACATAAGATTATCAATGTTCGTAAATCACAGACATAAGTTTTTATAAATGCCAAATGGTTTCTTTTCCTCTTTAGTTTTCTTTTGCATTGTCCTGTAATTGTGTTCGCGACTTTCTTTTCTGTCTTCTGCTCTGCCTACAACTTCTCATTATCAATGAGGAAGCTTCTAATACTTTTATGGAGAAATACTAATACATTTTATAAGAAAAACTAATACTTTGCAGGAGCACTACTAAAATACTCTCTAGAAAATTACTATAATACTTTTTCGAGAACCTACTAATACTTTTCCGAGGGACAGCTAATACATTTCAGGAAAACTTTTTAATTATATTCAAGGGAACTACTAAAATACTCTCCAGGGAACTACTAATACTTTTTCGAGGAACTACTAATACTTTTCCGAGGGACAACTAATACATTTCGGGAGAAAAAAGTTAATTATATTTAGGAGAACTACTAAAATACTCTTTAGGGAACTACTAATACTTTTTCGATGAACTACTAATACTTTGTTGAGGGACTGTTAATACATTTCATGAGTATATTAATAAGAAATACTAAAATACTCTTTAGGGAACTACTAATACATTTCAGAATAACTGCTAATACTTTTTAGAAGGACAACTAATACTTTTCAGAATGACTGTTAATACATTTCAGGAGAAAAATTTAATTATATTCAGGGGAACTACTAATACATTTCAGGAAAACTGTTAATACGTTTTAGAAGGACGACTAATACTTTTCAGAAGAACTGTTAATACATTTCGGAGAAAATTTTTAATTTATTTCAAGGAACTACTAATACTTTTTTGAGGGATTGCTAATACATTTCAGGAGTATATTTAGGAGAAATACTAAAAAACTCTTCAGGGAACTACTAATACATTTCAGAAGAACTACTAATACTTTTTAGAATGACGACTAATACATTCCAGAAGGACTGCTAATACCGATACTCCCTGAAAACTACTAAAACACCACTGCTAATATTACGAAAATGCCACCGGATCCGCGGGTCAGATCCGTCTAACAGGTCAGACCCGTTAGACGGTTTGACAGGAGTTTTTGTGTTTTTCTTTTTGGGGAAATTTTTTTTTGGGGGATTTCATTGTATATAATAGATTTTGAGTTTTTAGACTCGTACAAATTGATAACCTTATAATCATGTCTCTCGACTTTGTTACCTCAGTTTTAAGTACTGGACAAACAAATCTCACAATAATCCGAAGCTGCTTCTTAGGTAGAGATGTTAAACGGGCTGGCTCTAGCCCTATAGGGCCAGCTCTAACGGGCTTCGGACTAAACAGGCCACTGTTAAACGGGCTAGCATTTTGTGAACCTAACACTAACACTAGCAGGATTCGGGCTAAACGCGCCACTAACGGGCTACAAGCCAAAAAAAATTTATTTATTTAAATCTAATTTTTATACTAAAGCATGTATAACAATATAACATTCAAACTAAATATGCAAAACTAAATTACATAATTTTTTTTATGTTGTATACAAGGATAAAAGTCTTAAAATTCAAAATACAAAAAATCAAATACAATCAAACATCATCATTATCGCCAAAGGCTTTGAAACTTTAATAAGATACTTACTGCAATAAGAGTTAAAACAAAAATATGTGCAATTAAAACTCATTTCTAAAATGAAAATAGAAACAACAAACTACAATGTAGAACGATAAACACCACATAATGAATATTTTATTAATACCTTTTGACTTTTGTCAAACAAATTAAATAAATATAAATAATGATAAAATGTGATTTGATGTTCAATGTTTGTGCATGAGATAAGTTGGAATCTCAAAATGCAACAAATTCATCTTTACAATTATATGAATAAAGTTTCAATTATTTGTCACATTTAAGTCACGAAAATTTTAAACTATTTAGATTATAGTATTGTATTTATTTGAGATATATAACATTTTAAATCATCATAATTGATTACATTTTAAGTCACGATAAAAATATCTTTCTTAGAAAATATCACGTAAGGACAAATTTATGCTCCCACCATTTTTTTACACAAATTTACGCTACTGTCGGAATTCCCGAAATTTTTAGGTTGTTGTTTTAAGATTGTTTCGAACATGTTTCTCCAATAAAATTACAGTGAAAAAATAAATTTTACACCCGTTAAATAATTTATTTTATACTCAAAATCTGATAAAAAAATAAAGAAAATATACACATAAAACAATACATAATAAAACCAAACTAATTAAAAATATTATAGAAACAACATGAATAAAAAAGCAAAATTCAATTTTTGATCCAATGCATGAAAACATAAAAGAACATGGAAACAACCAAGGGACAATATATAAACAAACCAACAACAATATAGAAAATACCATATGAGCAAAAAAAGTTAAAAAAAAATTGAATTTAAACATCGCAAATTACATGTTATGTTTACCGGAAAGAGGGTATTTCATGTAATTTCCCCTAACAGCTATCCCTTTATTGAGGAAAAAACACTAAACCATCCAAACTATTAGATTTTTTGCAATTTACCATATAACGGTCATCGTCGGCGGAATATTCTCCGAATATTTCGGACGTGCTCTCCACGTGAGGGCAAAACCCTCTTTACCTAAAATCCAAACATAAGTAGTTACACTTTACCATCTGAACTTTGTTAAGAATTTCACTTTGTCTTCTGAACTTTGCGCAATTTTCACTTTGCCATATCAGTTTAAGAAAATTTAAAAAATTTATGTGTATATAGATTTATTTAACTTATCTAATACTTAAAATACACAAAAATACGTTTAAACCATATTGTGAGAGAATCGAAATAGAAAATTTACCATATACGAAATTTACTTTTATATTATATATTCTCGTATATATTACTTATTTTTGCATTATAATTATTTTTTGCATATTAAATTTAAACAATTACTAAATAGATATTATAATTATGATTACAATAATTATTTTCTTTTATTTATTTATTTTTGCAATTTTTGATTTATCAAAGTACCGATCGAACTACAAAAAAAATATGGTAAAGGTTTGACTTGAACTAATTACTTTGGTACAATATCAGCACACGATGTGTACCGATGTTTCTGTTCAATTATGATTTTTTGTTCGTTCACCAAATACCTATTGACTATTGAGTTTAACCTCTACTTGTAAGAGTACGAGAGCAATGTAGTGTGGTAATCGACCAAAGTTGTCTCACAAGAAAAGTTTAGCCAAGCGTGTAATTATTTGAATTTATGAAAAACAAAAATAATTCTTTAACACTATAATCATGTTTTGAATAGGCAATTAAGAATTTAACTAAGAATTAAAAGTACATATCTAAAGCAACACCACATTATAAAATTGGGATGAAATCAATATAAAAAATTTCTAAACCTTAGACAATTCAAAGATGTCTAAACCACCAAAAACAAATCGATATCAATAATATTTGTACCCACCTTAATCATAAACTTAAACCCTAAAATTATAACATTGATAGTATATTTTACTAAGGTAAATATTAATTAAAATTTTCTTTTACGTATAAAAGTTAAAAAAAAAAAAGATAAATAAATGTATATAAACATAATATTTTTAATTTTCTTAAATTGATATGGCAAAGTGAAAATTTTGCAAAGTTCAGATGACAAAATGAAATTCTTAACAAAGTTCAGGTGGTAAAATGTAACTACTTCTATTTGAATTTTAGGAAAAGACTATTTTGCCCTCACATGGAGGACACGTGCCGGGATATTCGGAGAATATTTCACCGGCGATGACCACTATAGGGCAAAGTGCATAACATGTATAGTTTGTATGGTAAAATGTAAAGAAAATTAGTTCATATAGTAAAGTGCAAAAAAACCGCATAGTTCGGGTGTTTTAATATTTTTTCTCTATCAAATATTGGGTCATTCTCTTGTGAGACCGTTTCACGAATCTGAATCCATGAGATGGACCCTCACATGGTCCTCTCCTCCTTTCGCTCTCATGGTCCCCCTCTCTTCTCACACCTTACCCCTCTCGTGGTTTCCCTCTCTCAACATATCTTACCCCCTCTCTCTCACTTTTGTCATCTCTCTTTCTCTACACGAATGAAACAAAAAAAAAGTTAAAAAAATAAAGTATCACTTGTTATGAAAACAAATATCACTTGTTATAAAAACAGTATCACTTCAAATGAAAAAATTATCACATTAGACTTCAAAAATATTATTTTTTATTAAAATAAAGTATCACTTTTTATGAAAGAAGTATCACTTTTTATTAAAAAAACATATCACTTCAAAAATCACTTATTATAAAAAAATATCACTTTTTATTTAACGAAAATCGTTTTTTATTAAAATAAATATCACTTCTGATGGGGGAAGTATCACTTCTTATTAAAAAATTATCACTCCTTATAAAATAAATAGGAAAAAAAACACTAAACCCCCTAAAGCATGCGATGTTTTGCACTTTACCATATGAACTAATTTCCTTTACACTTTAACGTACATACTATCAAAGGTTTGCACTTTGTCACACAACGACGATCGTCGTTGGAATATTCTTAGAATATTCCAGCGTGAACCCTCCACTTAGGGGCAAAACCGTCTTTGCCAAAAAATCAAACAGAAGTTGTTACTTTTTACCATATGAACTTTGTTAATAATCTTATTTTGCCATATGAACTTTAAACAATTTCACTTTGCCATATCAATTTAGAAAAAATATAAAACATTATGTACATGTACATATATTTATATTTTTTTTCAAATTTTATTCATAAAAGAAATAAATTTAATTAATATTTACCTCAATAAAATATAATATCAATGATATGTTTAGGGTTTAGGTTTACGGTTTAGCCAGGTATAGATCTCAATGATATCAATTTATACACATTTTAATTATTTAGAGTTTAAACATTTTTTATATGGATTTCATCCCCAATTGTTAATGTGACGTTGCTTTAAATATATACTTTTAATTCTTAGCTCAATTTTTTATAGTGTTTTTAATTATTTATGTTTTCATAAATTCAAATAATTACAAGCTCGGCTTATCTTTCTTGTGAGACAACTTTGGTTAATTTACCACACTACATTGCTCTCGTACTCTTACAAGTAGTGGTTAAATTCAATAGCTATTTTGGTGAACGAACAAAACTCATAAGTGAGCATAAAATTTGATACGCATCGGTGTATTGAATGTTGTACCAAAATAATCAATTCGGCCAATATTTTTACCATATCCGTTTTCCGTATTTTGGTTGATATTTCGGTAAATCAAAATTTTGCAAAAACATATAATAAAAAAGAAATATTATAATCATAATTATAATATATATTTATTATTTTATTAAGTTTAGTATACAAATAATACATTATAATACAAAATAAGTAATATATACAAGTATATATATATTATAAAAATAATTTCTACATTTGTTGAATTTTCTATTTCGATTCGTCGCACTATATGATTTAAACTTATTTTGTGATTTTTATGTAATAAATAAGATAAATAAATGCATATATACATAAATTTTTATTTTTTTTAAAAAATTGATATGGCAAAGTGAAAATTGTGCAAAGTCCAGATGCCAAAGTGAAATTCTGAACAAAGTTCAAATAGTAAAGTGTAACAACCTATGTTTGCATTTTAAGAGAATACGACTTTGCCCTCACATGGAGGGCATGTATCGGAATATTCAGGGAATATTCCATTAGCGATGACCGCTATAGGGCAGAGTGCAAAACTTGTATAGTTTGTATAGTAAACTGTAAACAAAATTAGTTTATACGGTAAAGTGCAAAAAAACGTATAGTTTAGAGGGTTAAGTTTGGAGGGTTTAGTGTCACTTTTACTTAAAAAAGTATCACTTTTTATTAAAAATATCATTTTTTATTTAAAAAGTATCACTTTTTACCAAAATAAATATCACTTTTTATTAAAAAAAATCTAAAAATTATAGGTTTTTAAGATATAATTTCTTTAGGTATTTTTTTTCCTGTGAAGAGAGAGAGGGGGGACATGTGTGTAATGTATGGAGAAAGAGAGAAGAGGGAACCGCATTAGTATATATAGAGAGAGGGGGGACCATTTATATATATATAAGTATGTATTGGTTCAAATGAGACAGTGGTTCTAGGGTAAGACCGATAGGGACTAATCTTAACCACTGATTGAACATATTTGATGGATGAGATATTTCTATTCTTTTTTTCTATTTTTCATTTTCCCATCTTTTTTTCTTTCTCGCCCCTCTCCTACTGACAGGCTAAATTGCATTGAGATATTAAATCGGTCGATGTGTCAGGCTGTAGTAGGGGTGGCCAAATGGAACTGAAATTGGATTCCAAACTGGAACTGGAACTACAGTCAATGGTTCAGAATCCGACTTTAAAACTGGGTTTCCGGTTCCTTGATCTGAAAAACCGTTAACCGCCAATTTCATCGTTAAATTTGATGATTTTTATTTTTTCAGTAAAAATATACTAGAAGAAATATTGTTAAATATTTATTATGATGTTTTATATTCACAACTGCATCAGACATGTCTTTAACGAAATATTTTACGCGAGCTACGTAAAATGTGATTCCTCTATACCCTACAGGATACGTACCAGCAGAATATTATTAATAATATTTTGTTGAAAACTTAATAGTACTTTGAAGATTAGATCAAAATCATTTTCTATTTTTCCTTTTTAATTGAAATTGATTTATTTTTCTTTAAACAAAAAACAGAAAGATTATTAAAAGAAAAAAAATGGTGCTAGACAAACCGAAAACGAAATCGAAGAGGAATCGGGTTCCAGTTTGGAACCAGAACCGTCAGTTTTTGATTTTGAAATTGGAGTCGTGATGCTCTGGTTCCTCATTTCGGAAGAACCAAAATCGGTGGTTTTGGAATTGGAACCGGAGGTTCGGAATCGTGGCCACCCCTAGGCTGCAACCTAATTAAATTAGAAAAATGATAGGATTAGGTTCAAATTATTTTGGCTCATTTAAATCCAGGTCTTTTCGGTCAGAATCATTTAGCTCTAAGTCCGTTTAGGGTTAGGCGCAGGTTAACGAGGCTAATTTCACACGTTAACCTGGCTAGCCAACCATTTTTTAATAATATAAATATAGTTCTAATATTATATATCTATTTTATATTACATGGTACTAGTAAATATTTTTCAAATTCACACTTCCCTCATATTTAAGTCATTAAATTTAGCAAACTAGTTTGTTTCTCGACAAATTTTTTTATTTGTTTTATCCATTGCTTAATTTAACTTTTGTTTTTATTCTAAAGAAGAAAATGTCACAATTCCCTCATCTTTAAGTTTTATGCATGACTTTTTTTATTTATTAATGAATATGTCTACTTCAACTATTTTATATGTTCCAACTTAAAATTTTAAATTTAATAATATAATTTTGAAAATTATTGACTTACTCTAGTTCGATAGTGACCCATTTAGCCCGAAATCTAATAGAGTTAATGTTATGTTCACAATGTTGTTGGCTTGTTTAAACTGGTCTGTTTAGCCAGAAAACGCTAGGGCTAATATGTTTAACATATCTAAATGCTGAACTCATAGTTTCATAGTTTGGGACTATTTCACCCTTCTAATTTCAAAAGAAGTAGGCCTTGTATGGATGTATTTACAAGTCCAAATTCCATTTTCTAGAAACTTTATTGATTTTCGTGTGAGAATTGAAAATATGTTTGGTTTGTTGTCTGAATTTCTATTTGGAATGAGAATATATTTGGTTATAGTATTTTAAATGTATTTTGGACATAAGTTTGCGTGATTGTAGTGTATTTTCACCTAGATTTGCGTGTTTGGGATGAAATTTTGTTTGGTTGTGTTTTCAAAAGAATATTTCTATAAAAATATGAAAATTGGAAATGACTTTATTTCTACTGAAAATTTCCTAAAACAAACATAAACTCATTTTTTGGAATAGTTGAAAAGTGGAAAACCACCGTTGAAAATACAACCATACATTCAGGGGTGGAAATATGTCAGGCTACCCAACAGGGGCCTACTAAGGGCTTCGCTTGTCTTGACCTATTTAACAATTGGGTCAGGCTCAGCCCTTTTACAAAGCCTATTTATATAGTTGAGCCAGGCCTAGGCCTTTAAAAAAACCTTTTAAGCTCAACAGGATGGCCTATTTAAGGCCTGCATATAAAATTTATATAATATTATATATAGTACATATATAATATATAGGAATAAATAGTATAGTATTGAATACACATATGTAGTATATTTTATAAACATATTGAAGATATAGATTGTATAACAATATTACATGTATCTTATATATAAATATAATATTAGAACACTAATGAGATTTATTTTGTATTTGGATTTGTTATTGTTATGAAGTTATTGGATTTTGTATTATTATACTTATGTCCTTTGGAGATAGAGCGTAATGGATTCTATTGTCATGTGTATTTTGTTGTTTTCATTATGAATCTTGTATTGACTATCGTGAGATAGTCTTTTGTTTTTTGTAGTTTGCAACTTTTTTTTATTTTTTTTGAAATTGACTTTGACAAGCTTAAACAGACTTTAAATAGGCTTAGGCTTAGGCTTAAACTTAACAAAGTAGGCTTAGGTCTTCCAACTCAAAGTCTGGCTTTGCTTGACCCATTTCAACCCTACATACATTCCAATTTAGATTTTGCGTGGAATGATTTGAATGCGGGTACAAGATGATAATCAACTCATCTGCGAATATTCTTTGATTGGCTCTCGCAGCAAATTTTCCGGAACAAAAATTACAGCTTAAATACCAAATCAAACTTTTGAAGTAATGTATTGTACCCAACATGAAAACCAAAATCAAAGTCTCCGTTGAGGCCCAATCATTATCTCAAATTGTTTCTTCAATTGATGATCTGTTAATTCAGATTCTTCTATACCTCCCAATAAAATCTCTTATTCGCTTCAAATCAGTGTCCAAACACTGGAATTCTCTCATCGATGATCCACGATTCTGTCTTCTACGCAACCCTAATCCCAATCCAGCGGTTGGCATCTTCTTTCCCTGTTCGTTTTCTGGATTCAATCCCTGGATTGAATATGTTCCCTTCTCCGGCATCAAATCAAGTAATCCACCATTTAGTAAACTAGGGTTTAATAAACGCCCGTCCGACATCAGGATTATCTGTTCTTGCAATGGACTATTGCTCTGTTCCACCACTCGGGATTGTAATAATCTTGCGAGTAGATACTATGTGTATAATCCCACCTCCAATAAATTTTCAACACTTCCAAAATTAGATGGAGAAGAAGATTGGATTTCAAGCCAGATATGTGGGATGAACTTGGCTTTTGATCCCGCCAAGTCTCCTCATTACAAAGTTGTTTGTATTCGGTCATGGAGGTATATGTATCAGCTTGAGGTTTACTCATCTGAGACAGTTGGTCCTTGGAGAAAATGTGGTGAGCCTTTCAAAGCCCAAGTCATTTTCCAAACTGGAGTATATTGGAATGGAGCCATTCACTGGATCATGAATGGATTTCGAAATTCCCTGCATTCTTGGGATTCTCTAGATTCTCTGTATTTCAATGTTGATGATGAGATACTTCGAGTAATGCCATTGCTGCCTCTCCCGGATGCTTCAAATTGGAAAAGCAATTATCGTTTTTGGGAGTCTTGTGATCACTTGCATTACATCATTGACATCATTCGTTCATCGATTTCGTTTAATGTGTATGAGATGAGGCAGGATTATTCCGAGTGGTTTATCAAGTACCGAGTTGACCTTTCACCTGTTGTAGCTGCTTTTCCTGAGATGATTCGGTCTAATCCAATCAATTTTCATATGGACTGGCGTAACCGTCCCATTTATGCTATATGTTCTCTGGTTCGGGGAGAGAAAGATGAAGATTCATTCTTGGTTTTGAATATTGAAGGAAAAGCCATTCGTTATAATATTGTTTATCAGACTTTTGAAACAATATTTGAGTTTGTAGGTGCTGAGGTTGAAGGTCGTGAGAGATTTTTGGGTCGAATTGGATATCAATACATTGAGTCCCTTTGTGGTGTTTAGTTATTGATGCTTGCTGATTACATTGTTTTTTATCGTATAATAATGTACTTGTGGAGTTTGCTTGTGGGTTTAAATTCCACTAAAGTTTGCATTATCTCTCAAATTATTCCCTGTTATTGTCATTGTGTTAGTTGTTTTCTTCTAGACCTGATCATTTTTTAGTATCTGGAAGTTTAGCTGAGTTAATTAATTTAGTCCTGGATACATTAAACAGTTCATGTTGCAGGTACGTATTTCCTTCCAAGTCCTCCATCAAATTAAAATATGCACTGTATCCAAAGGTAATCAACTTGTAAATGTTGGACAATCAGAGTATTCTGTATCGAATAATATACGTCTGACAAGCCTGGTGCTATTACGCATTTGCTATATTTCTTGATGTTTGCTAATTATTATCTTCATTGTATAATAATGCACTTCATAGTGGGTTTAAATGGTGGAAATTTTTATGGGCTTTTTCTGTCCGGTTATTCGTCATTTGTGGAAGAATATAGAATTTTGGCACCTCCTGAAGCATGCTAATAAAGAAACTTTTATGGATGTGGTTTTTTGGATGAAGGTTAAGGTTTTAAAACAGAAGTTTGAATCATTTGTGTTCTAAAGTTGGGCCATTTGGAAGGAAAAACAGAGGTACACTCATTCTGTTGACAGAAAAAATATGGCCTCATTTATTTTTTATCCAAATCAAATGGATAGCGGAGCAGACAATTCTTACATGCATTAAAAATGTAATAGTGGGATTGCTTTTGGAAAAAGTTCGTTCAGGTGGGACTGTTTTGCAGAAGTAGGACTAAATTTGCAACTAAAAAATCTTGAGGGACTAAATATGCGATTTTCGCCCATCCAATATTATACATGAACGGAGTTGGTTGTTGACTCCGTTAAAAATGTAACGATGAGACTATTTTTGCAAAAAAATCAATCCTATGGGACCATATTGCAAACATGGGACTAAAATTGCAACATGCCAAATTTATGGGACTAAATATGCAATTTCTCCACTGTTACATTTTTAATGGAGGAAATTGCTTGCTCCATTAACAAAGAAAATTGCATTTTCAGTCCAATAGGATTATACCTATTGCAATTTTAGTCACATACTTCACAAATATAGTCCCCTAATTTTTTTCAAAGCAATGATAGTCTCATAAGGATACAATAGTTGTAACTTTAGTCCTATAACGATCTAAAACTTAACGGCAGCTACATGTGTGTTACACGCGAATATCAAGTCATACATTTCTTGTGGAGAAAATTGCATATTTAATCCTACAGGATTTTGTCATTTGGAATTTTAGACCCATCTATGCATAAATCATAATTGCCCCGTAGGAATGAAATTCTCGCAAAAATAGTCCCAACCATTACATTTATTTCATAATCTTCAATACAACAAAGCTAGTTAAAAAGATTAAAATCTCCTCTTGGTATATAATAGATACTTTTTTATTAAACTAGACTATTTAGTATATATATATATATATATATATATATATATATATATTAATATAGTTATTTAAATAATAGTTGGCGAATAATACTTCATTTAATATATTTTAATATGTAAATTAATAAAAATAAATAAAAAGTCATTTATAAATACAATGTAAATACTATACAAACAAAAAATAAGAATATAAATAATATGCAAATATACTAATTATTATTAAATAACTATTCTTAATTTATGTTAAGTCATAATTGATACAATAAAAATACTATATATTAAAATTTGTATGATCTAAATATAAGTAGAAATACAATTCACTTAAAATAAAACTGATTATTATTAAATATTTATTTTAATTTGTGTAATAATTATATATTTAATTAATATAAAATATCTTAAATATTTTTTATATAATCTAAGCATAAATATAAATATAATTCATATAAGAATAATACTAAAATAAATCGTGTTTTCACTTCCGAATAATTATTTTATAATTATATTTTATATGTACGTCTACGAGTCGGTATATTAATTATTTTCTATTTTTTTCCAATTTTTCCACCGTAAATTTTAATGAATTCATAGCGTACTCGTATGTTATAAAATCTGAAATTTTCCCTATTTCTTATTTAATTAACTAGGAAAAATATAAGCCTGACAGACAGGTGTGAATTGTTTTTGGAGAGAAAAACTAAAAAACATTACATTCAACTTTTTATTTTATATCTTTAACTGAGGAGTCTGGCTTATGTTTTTCCTCTAAATTCAATTTCTATCGGAGCTGACTTGCATGCATTAAAAATATAATAGTGGGACTATTTTTGCAAATATTTCTTTCCTATGGGACTATTTCGCGTATGTTGGACTAAAACTGCAAATGACAAATTATATGGGACTAAATATGCAATTTTTGGTCCTTCAAAGCAACATGTTAATGCATTTGGAAATTTTTCCCGTTAAAAACGTAACAGTGGGATTTTGTTTTGCAAAAAAATATTCTTATGGGACCATTTTGCAGATGTGAGACTGAAATTGCAGCTGACCAAATCCTATGGGACCAAATATGCAATTTTTTCTCAGTTAACATGTAACTTGGGTAAATTGCAAAATTGGTCCTGTAACTATAAGCGGTTTGCAGTTTCGTCCTCTAAGTATTGAGTTTGCAAAATTAGTCCTGTAAGTTTAAAAGATTTTGCAAAATTGGTCCTATAAGTTTTCCAATTGAGCAATTTTAGTACAGTAAGTTTCAAGTTTTGGCAAAATTGGTCCACCGGGTTTATTTCATATTTTCATAATACCCATTATACCCCTTTCCATACTATTGGCTGATTTGACTAAGAATTGTGTTCAAAATGGTATCAGAGCCCAGGTTTATTAAAAACTTTTAGTTAAATTTATTATATTTATGTAATTAACAATTGGTGAGGAGAATTTACTCCGAGATTATGGATCCTGGACCGATGTCCGAGATGTACCCTTTACAGACATATCGTCAAATATTGACGATGTATGCACAAGAACACCTTGACCAGGTTTCATATTGGGAATACCAACATGAAGAAAAGGAGCGGCGAGCCGACGGGAAACCTTAAGGCAATGCAAAATGCGAGCGAGAATATTATAAGCGATTCCGGATGCTTAACCAGACCTATATGTTCACTTGATGAACCTTCAAGAGACGGTTCATGAAAATTCCCATCGAACAATGATTCCCGATGGAGTACCAGAGTGGAACGAGATACTTCCAGACAAATCTAAGATCTCCGAAGATCTTAGAGAAATCCGAGAAGACGGTGCGAATTATGGCAACCGCCATATTCATATACCAAGACAAGTTCATCGATCCAACTGGATGGAAACGATGGTGAAATATCGAAGAAACTCTTGAAATCCTTCATGATATTCGAAACGAGTCAAGAACCTGGAGGACAGGCCAAGTTCATCCGGAGGAAGGAAACGTATTGATTTTGGGACAGTACCCTATTTACACCAAAAGGGGAAACCAACCGAAGTTATACGAAAAATGACGGATGAGGAAAAGCTTATTGCTCTAATCAAAGGAAAATCCATCAAAAATTAAAAAGATGGATATGGACAAGATGAATCTTAAAGATCTACAAGACCTGGCGTAATCCTTCGGGATTAGGTATTGTAGACTTAAAGATGAACGCAGTGAGGAATCACTTTGGTTACCTATGACCCACAAGGTAGACCAATTCCTCCACCACCGCCACCAAGAAATCCTAACGTCGAAGAAAGTACGTATTCACATCATGGAACTCGGGACGAGAGGATGCCACATGCCGGGGATTTTACAACCGGGAGTGATCCACTTTCGGGACAGGAGGTCGAAACCTCTTGCGGGAACTGACAACCTACCGAAGGCCGAATGTTTATCGACGCCTTATGGAAGATCGCACCTCGACCCAATACATCCGTATGGGTTGATGTTAAATCTGGACATCCCAGATTTTAAAAAGAGAAGTTCTCATTGATGAATGGGCTTGGCTATGAGAATTTCAAATAGAACCCTCGATCTTACAAAGGATTCATTCATTTTACTCCTTGAAATGAGTCTTGAAGGATCGGTGAAGATTGCATGGGATATGACCGATGCTAGTACGAAAAGTTCGGTCACATCAGGGGAATCACTTAAAGGAATTGTCGATGGTATGGCAAACTATTCAAAATCCAATTCATCGGCACGGGTTATTTCGAGGGATTAGAGGATGAAAAAAGAAAGAAATATAAACAAGCCCTCTATAGCCTTGAGTTCTCGGATATTTGTCATATTGACGAATATATCAAATTGTTCACCGAATACGGTGGAAATCCAAGATTGAGGAAAAAGAAGTCGCACATGACTATTCTTTGCCAAAATTTCGAGTCCCTGGAGAGAAATGCTTATCGGGAATACAAGGGTGGAGTCAAGTAGAAACGTGGCGAGAAAAATGTCTTTCCTAAAGGCCAAGTTATCGAATGGTGCTATCAAGCGACTCTGCACAGAATTACAAGAGATTAAGAGGAATTAACAAAGCGGTTCCTCTATGTTGCATAGATAATGATATCCCAACAAAGGTGGGAGGTCAACCAAGGCGGCACAAAAGGAAGAATGAGCGAAGCCATCCATACCGCCGAGGAAGCAATAAAGAAAAAAGCGGTCTTCATGGAGACCTAGAAGGTTCTCGTCAAAACAAAAGCCCGGTTATAAATCGGGCGGGACCAGACCAAAGCTGGGAGTAGAGCCTCATCATCGATCTAATCAAGCAAGTACCAAAGAATCCAGGGAGAAGAACTTTCAGCGTGCTCATACTAGAGCTAATGAAAGCTTCAAAGATCGTAATTGCCGGACATGCGAGCAAGAGGGCATATCTCAACGGATTGCCCAAACAATCAAAAACGAGTCGAGTCGATTCGAGGCCACACCGTAAATCGAAGAAGTCCGTCTATTATCGTGGATTTAATACGGTGTATCAATTTGAGGATATTCCTCGGATGAAAGCATCTATGAAGAAGAGATCTATTCTCGATGATGGAAGTGAATCGATTCGAATCGTGAGTGAAGAAGAAATTCTTCAAGACGATCGAGATTGATATGATAATTCAAGATCAAATCCAGTCTTCAACAAAAGTCGAGTCTCGAGTTGAGCCAGCAGATGTCTTTCCAAAGAAGACAGAATGGTGAGTAGCAAGCAGCCGTTGGGAAGAAAGGAGACCGAGTACCATTCGCGCATCCCGATGTTTTTAAAACAAAGCAGAGAGAGCTGAAATGTCCGAGAAGGATGGCGAGAGGTTGAAGTAATATTCGACATCACTCAAAAGGATAACATTTTTCCTTGTGATGTTCTATATTATCTCCAACAACCAATCGTTGGAAGGTATCAAGGAAGCCTCAAGATAGGAGAAATTGAGCTTACTATCACAGGGAGTTGCGGAAAGGTCCTGAACAATTAATACTGGAATTGAATTTCTTGAGGAACATAAACCTTGGGAAAGATTACAAGACGGAATGGAATTTACAGCCAAGGCTAATAAAAGATACGAGAATCGAATCGATGACCACTAGTCCATTCTCCATATACATTTCTATCGGAATGTTATATGTCAATACAAGGTCGAGTATTTCGCGCCTATATTGATTCAGGGGCCTAATATGCACTTTGCAAAGCCGGATGTTTTTCCTAAAGAAATTGGAGAAGATTTACCAGCCATTGCGAGGAAGAGATTTCTCTAAAAGGATTCTTATTCTTAACAGGGAATTAAACAAGCGAAAAATGATCGGAGGAGCGGGCGGACCCCATGGTACAAAGTAAAGACGCCACCAATTTATTTCCATGATACAAAAAAGATATATTTTGCTAGGAAACAATTTCCTACAAACATTCAAGAGATTCACACAAGAAAACGAGACGAGAAGACTTATTTTCACAACCTTATGTGATCATAAGATTATTGTCCGTGAGATCGCTGGGAAGCATTTTACGAAAAATGCCCATTAATTTTCGCGACAAGCGTGGTGATGAAGCCAAACTTCGCAATCCAAAAATGGCGGATCGAAGGAAATTTGGTGAAGCTTTATTATCCTATAGACAATTTGGTTCCATCCGGATGATCGAAGATATGGGATAATAACTTGTATTCATTCAGAGTACAAGGAGAAGAACGAGTCACTCCAGAAGCCATTGCAGAATTATGGATGAGTCTAATGGAGAATCCACAAAGTGATGTAACCATAGAGGAACAAATATCACTCGAGGATATCAAGAAGAAGATCCAAAGGAATTACAATGAAGATCCTTTGGCTTGGTGGGACAAGAACGAGCTCAAAGCTTCCTTAAAGGTTAAACCAGGGAAGGAGTACGAGTTCGTAAGATTCAAACCAATCCTTATGAATCGGGAAGATCGTGAGGATATGCGAAAGATACTTAAGGAACATCTTGACCTTAAGTTAATTTCACCAGGAGTTTCTCCATACAAAGATCCAGGATTCCTAGTCAGAAACCATGGAGAAATCAAAAGAGGAAAGCCCAGACTTGTTATTAATTACAAGGGGATTAATAACATTTTGGAGTTCGACGGATACTATATCCCAAGCAGAAACATCCGTTAATCAGTATCAAAGGTGCCAAGATATTCTCAAAGTTCGATTGCAAATCGATTCTACCGATTAAGATGGAGGAAGAGAGTAAGAAGTTTACGACTTTCTCTACACCACAGGGACACTATATTTGGAACGTGATGCCTATGGGATTGGCTAACGCACCCCGGATATATCAAAGAAAGATGGATAATCTTTTCAAAGATTATTTCGCTTCATGTTCGTGTATATCGACGACATTCTAATCGCATCAAAGAACATGAAGGAGCATCTCAAACATTTGGAGATATTTTTGGATGTTTGTCACAAAGAAGGATTAGTGCTTTGAAAAGAAGGCGTAATCGCAACAAGACAGATTGAATTCCTCGGAATTGAAATCGATGAATCTGAATTATTCTACGAATCATATTGTGGAAAAGATACGAGGATTTCCGGATACACTAAAAGACAAGAAGCAACTTGAGTTTTAAGGAGTTGTTAATTTTCTTTGAATGTTTATCAACAATCTAGCATACTACAGGAAGGTGTTTAGCCCATTACTTAAAAAAGATGCAATATTCAAATGGGAAGATGAACATCAAGAAGGAATTAAGCAACTTAAAGAAGTTTGTAAAAAGCTTCCAAAACTTGCGATTCCCAAAGACGAGGATGAACTGGTTCTTTACACGATGATGCCAGTGATGATTGGTGGGCAACATTCTTACTAAGGTCACACCAAATGAAGAAGTGCCATGCAGATATTGTAGCGGTTTATTCACACCCAGTGAAGCAAACAGATGGCATATCAACGAAAAAGAATTCTTTGCGATCGAAAGGCTTTTAAAAAATGGCCGTTATTTTTATCAAGCTAAAAGTTTACTTTAAAAATTGATAATTCAAGTGTCGAAGGCTTTTACGAAAAACAAAATTGAATCAAAACCGAAAAGGCTAGATTACTTAGATGGCAAGCCGAATGTCAATATTATGATTATGATATTGTCATCATAAAATCTCATGAAAATATTCTTGCGATTTCTTGACACGAGATGGAAGGACGCGTTCTTTGAAAGTCCTTAAACGAGTAAGACATCTCGGGAAAACCGGGAGAGTCTAGAACGAGATTTTGGGACGCTATGTCTCAATGCGTGTTCTTCGGGGACGACTTCAACAGTGACCAGAAATCCGTTTCTAGTCAAATACGAGCATGCCGGTTCGCTCAAGGACAATTGTTCTTAGCACCGCAAGGGCCTCTCTTCCAGCCGCATCTCCTACGGTGCAAAAAGGGGCCGAGAGAGTACGGGGATCTAACCCGAGGTTATGGATTCAAGTACCATAATCACAAGTGTTGGGTGATGCATCCCCGAGGTGTACAAGTACAATCAGAATGTTGTTGAAGCTCCGGTGTCACAACCCGAGTCTTCAAGTCAACCCAGCACCTCTGGGGTAAAAGAGGGAGAGTTGAATCTTTAAGTTAATTGTATTTATACTTATATTTCGATCATACAAATTTTAATATAAGTATTTTTTAATATATTAATTTATAATTTAACATTAATTAATAATAGTTAATTAACAATAATTAGTATATTTGTATGTTATTAATATTCTTATATTATTATTTATATAGTATCTCTGTTAGTTAAAACGCGTATCATACCCATATAGTACCCGTTCATACGAATAATTGAAAAATACTTCTGTTTACCGTACACATTTTGAAGCATCATTAAATAAGCACGTAGTTTCGAAATAAAATATTTAATACTCGTATTATAGTTATCTGTATAATACTTGGCTAATAATACTTCATTTTAATATTTTTATAATATTCAAATAATTCTAAAAATCATTCAAAATTTATTTATAAGTATAATTAAAATATTATGAAAATACAAAATAAGAATAGTAATAAGGTATAAATATATTAATATCATTAAATAATTATTTCAGATTTATGTTAAGTTATAATTTAATATAATATAAAAACTATATATTAAGTTTTATCTAATAAGTATAAACTACAATTCAGAAATATACTAGTAATTATTAAATAAATATTTTAAATTTGTGTTATAATTTAAATGTAACAAATAAAGTACCTTACATTAATTTCTATACAATCTAAATATAAGTATAAAATACAATCCATATAAAAATAATGTTACAATAAGCCATATTATTGTTGCCGAATAATTATTTTATATTCGTACTATTACCGTACATCTATGAATCTATATACTAAATATTTCCGGATGTTTTGCTGATTTTTTCACGATAACTTTTAATAAATATTTATAATATATCACTACAAAAAAAAAGAGAAAATAGCGGCGAATAATTAGCGGCGAACAAAAAATGCGCCACAAATAATTAAGTTTAGCAGCAAAATTTTAAATATTCGCCACCAAGTTATAATAAAAAATAAAAAAATTAAAATTAATAAATATTACTGCAATATTTACGACAAAGAAAATACTTCCGTCGCAAAACATAGAACTAAAAATAACTAAATATTTATTTTGTTTACTTTAGCAACAAAAAATTACTTGATCCGTCGCTAATACTGAATAATATAAGGGTGGCGCTATTTGCCCCCCAAGATTTGATTAATACACCCCACTCCCAATATATATTTACAAAAATGTCATAAGTTAAAAAGACTATGATACCCTTAATAAAATAAAAACAGTGGTACGATCGAAAAAAGCTGTTTTTTTCCAAAATAAGCTTCAAAAAAAGCTGTTTAAGCTGTTTTTTTTTTCAAAAAATGTTGGAAACAACTTTTTTCCCCCAAAAAAGTTGTTTCTCTTTTTTTCCGGAAAAAGCTGATTTTTTCCAGCTTTTTTTTCCAAAAAAAGCTTATTTTTTCCACTGTTTATTTTTCTCCAAAAAACGTTGGAAACAACTTTTTTTCCCCAAAAAAAACTGTTCAAGCTGTTTTTTTTCCCAAAAAAAACTGTTTCTCTTTTTTTTCAAAAATAATTGATTTTTTCCAGCTTTTTTTTCGAAAAAAACTGATTTTTTAAGTTAAGGTTTTTTAGTTTGGAGGGTAAAATTAGAAATATAGGTGTGGTGTATTTAGTAATTAGATGGGTTTGTAAAATAGGGATGAGGTGTATGTAAAAATGTGGTGTATTAATCAAATATTTGGGTGTAAATAGCGCCACCCTAATATAATTATGATAATTAGCAGCGAATGTTAAGTTTCACCGCAAACTCTAGTTCTTAGTGACAAAACATACTTATTCGCTGCTAAAATAATTTAACTACTTTTTTTAAATCAAATAATTTAACTAATTAAGCTAATACCAAACTATAGCAGCAAACCCTAGCTCTTCCCTCATTTGCTGCCGAAAATAATTCACGATTGATTGTGGCGATTTTAAGACTTTTGTCGGCAAAATCTTTTTTCCCTCGTTCTCTCTTTTCCCCAATTTTGGTTTTCCCTCGTTATTCCCTTATATTCCCCCCTTTATATTCCCTGCGCACGTGTCCATGGTTCTCTCTATTTTCCTTCGGTTTTTTTCCACCATCGTTGTTGGCCTATTTGCTGTCGTTGCTCCTCGGTGTGCCTCTGCCACCTCCGCTTGAGGTTGTGGTTGGTACATGTCATTTTTCATCTACCGTTGCCGGATTATGGTGCGTATTTGCATAGTATTTGATGCATATTTTATAATCGAGCAGTATGTTTCCTTTTTCTGAGGCTTGCTGTTGGTATGGGTCGATTATGGTGATGAATTTTGTTTACTTAACTGTAAGATGAAATTGTATTCATGTTAGTAATTAATTGATTGATGTATTGGCATATTTCTAAGAGTTCGATCAATGAGTTTACTTATCAACCACTGATCAAAATTTTGATTGTTGTTCAAATTCACCATCTGGCTAGTTATTTTCTTCAGCAACTAATTATTTTTGTTGTGATTATTTTATTCTGAAAACATGTATTAGAAAAGTACAGTTTATAATAGAAACAAAAAAAAAGTAAAATTATAGCGGCGAATTTCGTCACGAATATTATTTTTGTTTTTCTTTAAAATTAATACTTAGCAGCCAAATCGCCACAAAACATGATTCTTAGCAACAAAAATTGTTGCGAATGTTCTCTTTATTTTATTTTGAAATTACTAATTAGCGCAAAACTTGCTGCTAAATTCTGCATATTGCCGCGAACATATTCGCATTTACCGCTAATAATTCAAGAAACTTAGTTATATTCGCCGCTAAAAGTTGTTTAAGTTAACTGCATAATTTTGAACTTCGTCATTAACGTTGTTTTGAAAATAAAAAATGTTTAAATATATTTGCGGCGTTTCCTTGTTCCATTAGCGATGGAATATTTTGTTGCTAAGTTTTGGCAACACAAGAAATATACTTTGTTGCCATATTTTTTCCCGATGGCTTAGGGGCATTTAATTTGGCGGCGAATTATATTTGCCGCAAGACATGTTTAGCAACAAAAAATTATGTAGTTAGCAGAGGATATTTCGCCGCTAAAAAACTATTTTGTTGTAGTGATATATTCTTACGTATTAAATCACAATTTTTTCTCGTCCCGTGTTTAACTAATAAAGTATTATATTTATAAATGGTTTTTTTATTAATTTACATATTAAAATATATAAGATGAAGTATTATTCACCAATTATTATTTAAATAACCATAATATGTATACTAAACGTTTAGTTTAAAGAAAAAAAGAAGCATCTAATATATACCAATATAGAGCTAGTCTCCTGTCAGACTGTCTAATGGATCTAGATCCATTAGACGGGTCTAATTACCCTACCCATCTTGTAAGCCTGACCCGTATCCGTGAAAAAATAATTTAACAAACAGATCTCGTCCCCACACCACTACCGTCGTCGCCCTCTGCCTCTTCTTTCACGACTACTTCGTCGGCGGCTACGATGCCTTCGTTCTTGTCTCATCCACCTGATTCAGCAAATCCGAGCGTGGTTACCTAGGATTTTCCAATCGAAAAGATTTTCGATTGAATCAGGCGTGGAAATGGTGGAGAAGAATGAGATTTGTTGAATGTATATGAATTAGACGTGGAGAAGAACGAGATTTGCTGAACTAGATTTTCTTTTTTCAAATGTTTAATCAATGGACAACACCAACGTGAAAGGAAAAATGACGATGGTTGGTGATGGCTCGTGGTGATGATGCTCTTTTTTTCTTCAGGTGGTATGAAGAATGAATATTGCACTAAATGTTACAAGTCTTAGTATTAGCTAATACTTTTATGGAGAAATACTAATACATTTTATAAGAAAAACTAATACGTTGCAGGAGCACTACTAAAATATTCTCAAAGAAATTACTAATATTTTTTCGAAAAACTACTAATACTTTTCCGATAGAAAACTAATACATTTCAGGAGTATATTCATCAGAAATACTAAAACTCTTCAGGGAACTACTAATACATTTAAGAAGAACTGCTAATACTTTTTAGAAGGACGACTAATACTTTTCAGAATGACTGTTAATAAATTTTGGAGAAAAATTAATTATATTCAAGGGAACTAATACATTTCAGAAGAACTGCTAATACTTCGCCTAATACTTTTCTGAAAGACTATTAATATATTTCGGGATAAAAATTTAATTATATTCAGGAAACTACTAATACATTTTAGAAGAACTGCTAATACTTTTTAGAAGGACGACTAATACATTTCGGGAGTATATTAGTGAGAAATACTAAAAAAACTCTTCAGGGAACTACTAATATATTTCAGAAGAACTGTTAGTACTTTTTAGAAGGACGACTAATACTTTTCAGAAGGACTTTTAATACATTTCGGGAGAAAAATTTAATTTATTTCAAGGAACTACTAATACTTTTTCGATGAACTACTAATACTTTTTTGAGGGATTACTAATAATTTCGGGATTATATTTAGGAGAAATGCTAAAAAAACTCTTCAGGAAACTACTAATACATTTCAGAAGAACTGCTAATACTTTTTAGAAGGACGACTAATACGTTTCAGAAGGACTGCTAATACATGTGCTCCCTGAAAACTACTAAAACGCCACTACTAATATTACGGAAATGCCACCAGATCTGCGGGTCAGATCCGTCTAACAGGACATACCCGTTAGACGGTTTGACAGGAGTTTTGTTGACCAATATGTGTTTTTAATCATCATATCAAATTTTTGGTTCAATTGATGATCTCTTAACATAAATCATTCTCCACGTCCCAAGACCATTGGGTAGTGCCTTTCCAACTGGTTATATGCATATGAATCTGGAATCGAACAAAGGGATGTCGGTGTTCTTGGTAATACCCAAGTGGGACAACCATAAGGCAGTTTTTCACAAACTCCGCAGCTCTGACTCGGATGAGGTGGCTCATTGTCTCTTTCTCTGCTTTGGCAGGAAGTCAGCTTCATGTGCGGGCTTGCCCGCTAATAATTCCAAAAAGGAAGATTGGCCGCAATCTGAGCGGTACCACCCACCCTACCCTACCACCTATAGGCGGCCGTCCGTCCTACAGCCGCCCGAAAAGGAACCATTCTCTTTCTCTATGAGGTCTACCAGGGTACAAATCTTTCTATTTTCCAAGTCGATACAGGAATTTTAGACCAGGCTTCTGATAAACTTTGATTTTCTGCTACTTATTCGTTTCAATGTTGGAATATAGTTAAACTGTGGATTGAACATCCTTATCATGATTCCTATTATCCAAAAAATTATCAATTTAAAATATTAAAATAATCAAAAAATTATCCAAAAAGAAATTATAAGTATTAATTAAATTTAAAATAATTAATAAAATAATTTAAAAAATGATTTGCTTTTTTCCCCATTTACGAGAATATTTCCTGGATCTTAATAACAATTTAAGTTATGCTCTTTCTTTCCCACTCAAAAAAAAATACTAAAAATTATGGCCTTGTATGGTTGTGTTTCCAACATCATTTTTCTAGTTTCCAACTATTCCGGAAAATGGGTTTGTGTTTCCCCAGTTTTCACTTTTTATGGAAAATATTCTTTTGAAAACACAATCAAAGAATTTCTCATTCCAATTACGCAAATTTAGGTAAAAATACACTACAATCACACAAACCTATGTCAAAATACATTTGAAAAATTATAACCAAACATATTCTCATTTTCAAATAGAAATTCAGACAACAAACCAAACATATTCCCAATTCTCACACGAAAACCAATAAAGTTTGAAAATTTATTTTCCAACACTATAAACTGAAAATTGGACTTGGAAATACATCCATACAAGCCCATATCATTCTTAACACGATTTATCTCTCTTAATAATAACCAAAAGTTAAGTGATTAACACTTAACACAGATCAGCAATTGCATTGCTATCCATCTCGTTCCACTTGGCATCGTCGGTGATATCTGCGGGCCTATCTCCAATTGCCGCTAAGCAATTGTCTTTCCTCAAAATTGCCTTAATCTTCATTTTCCACAATGAGAAATTATTCCCATTGAACTTCTCTATATCAAACTTTGTCGTCATTTTGTTCACACCGATTAAATTTCACTTGAACCGAATTTCACTATTCACGTGAATAGTGCGTGAACAGTAACCCATAAACCAATGGCTCTGATACCACTGTTAGGAAATTACGGACCGGAACAAAGCCATGACAATAGTGATGTGAGAAAAATAAAAGTAAAATGACATAAATATTTTTACGTGGAAAACCCCCAAATAAATTTGAGGTAAAAACCACGGGCAAGCGTAGGAGCAATTCACTATAAAAATAGGGATTACAACACTTTTTCTCTAAATACAAGGAGAAACTATATCACTCTTTCTCTCTTGAAATAGGAGAAACTAATACTTTCTACATTGAAGAAATGAGAAAACTTAGCAATTTACTTGCTTGGTTGTGATGATTATTGCATCTACTGAAGAAGCCAATTTATAGGGAAAATTGCTTCACTATTCCACCAATCCCCAACTACTTCAATTTGGCAGCCACCCATGTGCCACCAATTAGTCCATAAAAATGGGCTATCAATCTAACCTACAAGTCCACAAAAGTGGCTTTAGTTTTGTCATTCTCCCACTTAAAGTCACTTTTGTAATCATTTCATCATTCTCTACACTCGCCACTCATGCTGCTTACGTCTCTGCTAGGCCACACGAGGATCTACACCATTCGAACTTGCCAGTGTTTATTGGTTTGGTAATGCAATCTGCTAGATTCTCATCAGTATGGATCTTTTGCATATCCACACTTCCATTTTCCACCACTTCTCGAACAAAGTGATATTGTACTCCGATGTGCTTCGTCCTTGAATGTAAGGCTGGATTCTTTGCAATATGCAAAGCACTCTGGCTGTCACAAAACAGAACAATATTTTCTTGTTTGTACCCGAGCTCCTCCAATAACCTTTGAATCCAAACTGCTTCCTTGCAAGCTTGTGTAGCTGCCATGTATTCTTCTTCAGTTGTAGACAGAGCTACAACAGTCTGCAGTTTCGAAATCCAGCTTACAGCTCCTCTTGCAAGAGTAAATACATAACCCGTAGTGGACTTTCTTTTATCTAGATCACCTGCAAAATCTTAATCAACATAACCCCTGACAGAAAAATCCGATCCTCCATAACATAATGCAACATCCGAGGTTCCTCTGATGTACCTTAGAACCCTCTTCAATGTATCCCAATGCTCTCTACCAGGATTCGCCATGTATCGACTGACTGCTCCACTGCTTATGCAATGTCTGGTCTTGTACATATCATAACGAACATTAAACTCCCCACTGCTGATGCATACGGTACTCGAGACATCTCCCTCCTCTCTGCTTCATTGCTAGGACACATACTTGAGGATAACTTGAAATTAATAGGAAGAGGGGTAGAAACTGGCTTACAATCTTACATGTTGAAGCGACGCAAAATTTTCCTGAAGTAGTTCTTCTGAGAAAGCCAGATCTTCCTATTATTTCTGTCTCGGTGAATTTGCATCCCTAGAATCTTGTTTGCTGGTCCCAAGTCCTTCATTTCAAACTCCCTAGCCAACTGTGCCTTCATTTCTTGGATCCGATCGTTATTGGGGCCTGCCACCAACATATCATCCACATACAATAACAAAATAATAAAATCATTATCATCAAACCTTTTGTAGTACGCACAATGGTCTAAACTAAGTCTGTTGTATTCAAGGCTCATTATGAATGAATCAAATCTCTTGTACCAACACCTCGGCGCCTGTTTGAGACCATACAGAGATTTGTTCAACCTGCAAACCAAGTTCTCTTTGCCTATTTCAGCAAAACCTTCTGGTTGAAGCATATAAATTTCTTCTTCAAGCTCTCCATGAAGAAACGCAGTTTTTACATCTAACTGCTCCAGATGTAAATCAAATGTAGCACACATCGCCAGGACTACTCTGACTGCCGTGAGTCGAACCACTGGGGAAAATATCTCATTGAAATCAATACCCTCTTTCTGAGCATATCCTTTTACCACCAGTCTTGCACGATACCGCTCTATTTGATCCTTGCTATCCCGCTTGATCTTGTAGACCCATTTATTACCAATGGCTTTTCTGCCGTGTGGTAACGGTACAAGTTTCCAAGTTTGATTCTTGTGGAGAGCTTCAATTTCTTCATGCATTCTTTGTCATCCACCGAGATGCATCCGAGCTTTCAGTAGCTTCATGGAAAGTTGATGGCTCTCCATCCTCCGTTAAAAGACAAAAGATGCAACATTGCTCTCCATAACATACTCCGATTGCCAAGGGGGCGGTTTTCTCTCACGAGTTGACCGGCGTACTTCTTGAACATCGACTCAACTTGTTCTTGTACCTCGTGCTGCATCGCTTCAAAAGATTTCGAATCTTCATTTTGTTGATTATTTTCCACTATTACCGTAGTAGTCTCCTGGTTCTCTTTTACATTGCTTTGCTATCTCCTTCTCTTGCGCTTTAGCTTCGCAAATATCACATCTCTCACGATGACGATCTTGTGGGTAGTGGGATCCCACAAGCGATACCCTTGACTCCATCAAAGATACTCCAAGAAGATACATTTTCTCGGACTTTGGGTCCAACTTCGTTCTTTCTTGGTCATTGTACATCACATACACAGGACTTCCAAATGTATGTAGACGAATAATCAGGCAGACTTACCACCCACATCTCCATGGGCGTTTTTCGATCAATCGCAGTTGATGGGGATCGATTGATCACATAACATGTGGTTTTGACTGCCTCTGCCCAGAATGTCTTGGGTAGACTTGCAGTTCTCAACAATGCTCTTGTCCTTTCTAACAAGGTTCTGTTCATTCGCTCTGCCACTCCATTTTGTTAAGGTGTGTACGCCACCGTGAACTGTCTTTTGATGCCTTCTTGTTGACAGAAAGACTCAAATTCATCACTTGTATATTCTCCTCCATTATCAGTTCTTAGACACTTGATCTTTTTCCCAGATTCAAGTTCTATCAGAGCTTTGTAAACTTTGAAGACTGAAAATACATCGACCTTCCTTTTGATAGGATACACCCAACATCTCCTGGAGTAATCATCAATGAAAGATACAAAGTATCTCGCCCCTCCTAGGGATGATAATGGTGCTTGCCAAACATCAGAGTGAATCAACTCTAAGATTTCTTTACTCTTAGATGTTGATTTGCCGAACTTTAATTTGTGTTGCTTACTTGTAACACAATACTCACAAAATGGTAAAGATACCTTTGTAAGACCAAGTAGTAGCTTCTGTTCAGAGAGAATCTTCAACCCTTGTTTCGACATGTGGCCAAGTTTGTGGTGCCACATTATCGTTGATTCTTCTGCTGAACTTGCAACTGCAACATAAGCTTCTCCTCCTTGCAATGTCTCACCTTTAAGCATATACAAATTCGCAGCGAGTTTCTCTGCCTTCATTACTACAATATCTCCTTTCACGATCTTCATGATCCCATCCTCAATACGAGTTTTACATCCAACATCATCTAATTGTCCCAAAGACAAAAGATTCTTACGCAGCCCCTTCACATGTCGTACCTCCTGAATGGTGCGAACAGTACCATCAAACATTTTTATTTTGATAGTACCAATACCAGCGATATCCAAGGCATGATCATCCCCCATAAATATAGATCCTCCAGAGATTGGTTCGTATGTATGAAACCATTCTCGTCGGGAGGTCATGTGCCAGGTTGCTCCTGAGTCTAATAGCCAGACATCAGAAAATAGTTTTCTGCCTTCAGCGTTGGTTGTTGCTTCGCCGTATAAAACTTCTCCATTTTCAGAGGTACTTGCAACATTCCCTTGAGCATTTGATGACTCAGGGTCGCCGCTCTTCTTACTCCAACAATCCTTCTTGAAGTGCCCTCTTTTGTCACAGTTGTAGCACTTGATGTTCTTTTTACTCCTGGATTTTGATCTACCATGATTTTGACTCCCACTGGAGCCACGTTCCGTGGATCTTCCTCTCACCACCGCTAAAGCTTCTGCTTGATGCGGACCTCCTTGTATGTCTTTTTTGTTTCTGCGCCTGCTCTCTTCTAGTATAGAAGCTGCAATTTCATCGAAAACTAGATAGTCCGAAAGGACGTTGTTCGTCAAGTTGATGATGAGTTGATCGCATTTAATCGTAAACTTTGTAGCAAAAGTTCCGCACGTTCAACAATTTCTATTTTGTAACCCATTGAGGTGAGTTGCGAAAATAGAATATTCAAGGTGTTGATATGGTCAGTCACCGAAGTGGTTTCCGCCATACGAAGAGTATACAATTTTCTTTTTAAGAAAATTTTATTGTGAAGTGATTTGGCCTCGTACAATTTTGTTAGAGTATCCCATATCTCCTTTGCCGTTCTTTCTCCGCCGCCACACTTGATAACACTCCATCGGCTAATGCTAAGTGCAGATCAGCAATTGCATTGCTATCCATCTCGTTCCACTTGGCATCGTCGGTGATATCTGCGGGCCTATCTCCAATTGCCGCTAAGCAATTGTCTTTCCTCAAAATTGTCTTAATCTTCATTTTCCACAATGAGAAATTATTCCCATTGAACTTCTCTATATCAAACTTTGTCGTCATTTTGTTCACACCGATTAAATTTCACTTGAACCGAATTTCACTATTCACGTGAATAGTGCATGAATAGTAACCCGTGAACAGTAACCCATAAACCAATGGCTCTGATACCACTGTTAGGAAATTACGGACCGGAACAAAGCCATGACAATAGTGATGTGAGAAAAATAAAAGTAAAATGACACAAATATTTTTACGTGGAAAACCCCCAAATAAATTTGAGGTAAAAACCACGGGCAAGCGTAGGAGCAATTCACTATAAAAATAGGGATTACAACACTTTTTCTCTAAATACAAGGAGAAACTATATCACTCTTTCTCTCTTGAAATAGGAGAAACTAATACTTTCTAAATTGAAGAAATGAGAAAACTTAGCAATTTACTTGCTTGGTTGTGATGATTATTGCATCTACTGAAGAAGCCAATTTATAGGGAAAATTGCTTCACTATTCCACCAATCCCCAACTACTTCAATTTGGCAGCCACCCATGTGCCACCAATTAGTCCATAAAAATGGGCTATCAATCTAACCTACAAGTCCACAAAAGTGGCTTTAGTTTTGTCAATTACAATTTTGATTATTTTAGGTCAGGAGAATAATTGATGTTTAGAAACAATGTGCTGATGTGATTGGGTGCAGGAAGTAAATGGAAAGCAGGTTCATATTTCACTTATTGGATAATGGGCAGAAATACATGTAATTTGTTTTTTCTATTTTATTGCCTTAAGCTTGCATCTGCTTCTGCAATTATTTCGGTTCATACTTTACCTCAAACTGCTGTTGGGCGGTGATGGTGCAATCTCAAGAGTTAAGCATATTGAGAAATGGTCCAATTTGTTTAATTTTTTTATTTTTGAAAAATTCCAGCCGAAAAATAAGCATGTTTTTTTGTTATTCTCAGTCAATTTTTGAGCTCATATACTCGGGGGATTGTAGTGTTCTAGCTTTTGAGTACTTATTTAAATTTGGGTGGGTTCTTATATTTTTCGTGTGAGTGAGCCTTGTGTTGATTCAAACAACTTTCTATGTTCTGGAATTGCGCTGAATCTTGAGTTATTTTTTCGTCAATGAAGATTTTGATGTCTTTATGATTATAATGAACAGAGATGGAGCAGGCGTGGGAGGGCTGTGGGGGGTTCCACAGCTGTAGTAGTAGCCGCGGTGTCAAATACTAGAAATCATGTTGATAGTTTCGGAGTCCTGGTTATCGTGGGTCAGGTAATTCTAAAATCTCTTTTTATCACTATGGTCTTTGATTATTTAGATTCGCCCATCAAGATAAATAGGAAAAGACTAAATGAAATGGAGAATGGAATTGTTGTTGTAGACAATTAGAATGTGAATGTTTTTCTGACATTATATATCAAAGCCAGACTAATCCCCGATCTTTTTATTTCTGTCATGAGAAAAAGTTAACAGTTCTATAAATCTTGGATTATACTTAAAAATGTTTTAAGGGATACTTAAACTACAAGGACGTGCCAAGATTTCTTCTAGTTTGGTATGGAAGATTATTATTTAAAGCTCCATATTTTGTGGATTTTTTGAAGTCAGGAGCTTAAACTGTTGAATAATTTAATGCTTGAAGATCAGATTTTTTATCTTTACAAAAGTCACATTTACCTTAATTTACTATGTTCTTTGGGATCTTCATCAGAGCATATGCCATGATTGGATGCCTATTGGCCAAACTCTACGGGAACAAAATATAGTATGTTAGCAGCAGGGTAGACTATCAAGTATGCTCGTCGTACACATTGAGGAAAGAAATGCATATCGTTAAACACAAAATTATATTAGACATTAAGATATATTGTTGTACAATTTGGCTGAGGTTACTTAGAAACTATGTAGATAAACCAGGTAGATGGAGGGTGCTCTCCTGGTCCCAAGCACACCTCAAATTGGGGCTTGAACCTGTAAAAAAAAAAATTATTATATACTCCCTCCTATTCAAAATAAGTGTCCTTTTAGGAAAAAACACACATATTAAGGATTGTGTTAAAATATCAAATATACCCTTAATTAATAATAAATGTTACTTTGGAAAAATAAATTTAGGTATTAGTGTTAGTTGGGAAATAATATGTTTAAGGGTAATTTGGGAAATCTTTTTTTCTCACCAACCTTGAAATGTGAGAAAGACATTCTTTTTGAAAAAAATTCATGCGCTAAAAGAATGACACTTATTGTGAATAGGAAGGAGTATTTGGGCTTTGGCCTAGGGAAATTAACATTTGGGCTAGTGGTAAAAATAAAATACACAAAGCCCACTACTTAGCCCACTCTAAAATTTGAAAAAGAAAAGGTCTATACCTCTTCTTTCTCGAGCAAAGCGACACATACGAGAGATGAGAAGAAGGGAGAAATTGTAAAAATTCATAAACCAAACCCTAATTATCCACCAAAAATTGAAATACTTTCACCGAGAAAGACCTTCAAAGGTAGGCGAACTCCGACAAAGGACACGAACTCCGTGACACCCGCTAATTTTTACGTAATCCCTTATATTCAACTCTTAGTCTCTTACAAAATTTTTGTAAGTCTTATTTTTTGAAAAAAATTCATTGTTGTTTATAGGATTTGCTTTATGATTATTTATATTGAAGGTGTTAATTGAAATCATGATTTTTGATTCTTGTGATGATCTAGACTATATGTTCTTCAACCATTTATGCTAATTTGGCCAAAAACTTAAGTATAATAGCATTAATCAATGTCTAAATAAGAAACTGATTTAGTAATTAGGTAAAATTTAAAAATTGTAGTTTAATAGCAAAAAAGTTATTGTTTCTTAAAAAACTGATTTAATACATGTTTTATATATTGCTTACACTTGTTAATGCTTGATTATATATATATCGTAGTTTTTAGCAACTTGATATTAATGTCTAATTTCAATGATGGTATAGATTTTCTTATGGGATCACAACAACAATCTAATACTTTGTGTGATCCGATTTGGGACTTCTTTTCAATATTGTATAATGTCATTAACATTGTCAAATCTTCTCGAAAAACGCCATACAGAGTTGCAAGTTACTCATAGAACAAATATTGAGAATATGTTGGCAAGTGGAGAGCGTGAATCTGGACGAGGTGCTAATCGGATGATATCTTTACAACGTTCGGGTTCTACTCATTGGAGTTCTCATTATGAATGCTTCAACGTATGATAGATATGTCTGCACGCAACTTCTAAGGTGCTTTAGGATCTCATATCAAATACTTCCAATGCCAAAGCTCTAGCAGAAATTCGTGGTGCTTACACTAATATCGAAATATTTGGTTTTGTGTTTGGCTTGCACTTAATGAGGGAAATTATGCGGATAACCGATTTTCTTTGCCAAGCATTTCAAAAGGAATCTATTGACATTTTGGCTGCACTTGGATATGTTTCCACTGGAAAAATACTTCTTCAAGAGTTACGAGAACAAGGATGGGATAAACTAATTCAGGAAGTAAAAGATTTTTGCACAAAGCATAAAATCCATATACCTGACCTAAACAGCAACCTTGGTCGTGGTAAGAGGCAAATAACTCTTGAGCATCATTACCATTTTGAAGTTTTTAATGAGTGCATATATTTTCAACTGGTAGAGTTGAACTCGAGGTTTAATGAGAAATCTGTTAGATTGCTCGAGCTTAGTATGGCGTTGGATCCAAAAAATTATTTCGAAGCATTTAATGTTGATTATATCTATAAGCTTGTTGTGGATTTTTATCCTGATGATTTTGATCAACAAGAAAGACATACCTTGACGAGTGAATTGCAATATTATAAAGTTCACGTGGTTCTAAATCCTGAATTTCAAATGCGTACCCTTGCAAAATTGTGTGAGAAGTGGTGGAAACAAGAAGGCCAGACGACTACAAAATGATAACTAGATTGATTCGCCTTGTGTTAACTTTACCTGTTTCTACGGCTACAACTGAGAGGTTGTTTTCAGCAATGAAGTATGTGAAGACTGCAATTCGCAACAAAATGGATGATGAGTTTCTTGGTGATAGTTTGACAATTTATATTGAAAGAGAGATTGTTAGAAAAATAGATATAGATTCTCTTATTGATGAATTTGCTAAAGTAAAAAATCGTAGGGTTCAACTTACATTTTAGCTTTGTACTATATTTTGGATTGTTGAACATTTTTATCGTAATGTGTTTGACGTTGTGTTCTATTTTTTTTTTGTTAATATAATTATATAAAGGGTTTCTGAATTTTTGATCGGGCTAGGAATAGCCTAGTATCCTGGCTACGCCCCTGTATGCAGATATACCAACTCATATAGGGTTTCACAAGTCTTGTAAACAAGATTGGTCGTACGATTCTTCCCAAATTCACCAAAACCAAGAAAAAAATCATCGCCATCTTTCTTACCCCGAACCAGAGTATATATAGAAAATGGGTTGCCGATAACATATGAATATGTTGAAAAATCAACTTTGTACCTAACAAACCACTCACAACAAATATTTCTCTTCATCTCATACACATTGATATATCAGATTTAATGATATTAATGTAATGTAAGCGATCACACGACTCTCCAGAGTTTTAATATCTTCACCAATTCCAACAATTTGGAGTAGGGGGTGTTGGCATTATTTTAAGCATCTCATCATCATGATTGAAATAAATAGATTTTCCAATCAAATGTAATATTTTTGCAGTAAAATCTAATACCTTCATTTGATTCTACTATATTATCTTCGGTAATAATGGCATCTGGGACAATTGGTTCACCTATAAACCGATAAGAATCATATAAATATCAAAAGTAGTAATTTAATTAGGATAAGTTATTTATATTACCTTCAATAATTTCTATATCATCTTCATCACTAGAAACAACAACTAATATACCCAAATATTCGCCTTCCTGTATCAATGTATTGTTTTGAACTTCATTCTCTATTTGTAGTTAAACAATGCTTATACCCCTTTATTTACACAGTGAAATATTGTATCAGTATATGAGTTTCAATTATTCAATGCTTATACCCCTCTTTTCACACAGTAAAACCATCAAACACATTGTAGGTTAGAAACTTCATATTTGTAGCAGAAATTTAGCACATCTATATCAATGGAGAATTAAAAAAAATTCACATAGTAATACGTGTTCTATACCTACTGAGATAGATTTGAGAGATCGATATTGTTGTTGATGAGTTGCAACTGAGATTGGGAAAAAGTATTACGTGTTGAGCGATATTTTTCTCCCTTTCCACTGAGTTGCAACTGAGATTGGGGAGAAGCAACACGCTACCGTTTCCTTTTTTTTTTAAAAAAATTGAATACAATATCGGATCCGGGTACAATGCACTACAAGAAAATAAGGAAATTTCAACGAAACAAATATGTTGGAATTTAGTCAATTACCGTTGGAATTATCGATTCCAACGGAAATTCCAACAACAAATACATCTTTGGTAAAATGGCCATTGAAATGGCAAAATTCCAATGGAAAAATATTCCAATGGTACGTCCAACGGTATTTGTCCGTTGGAATATACAACCGTTGGAAAAAATTCCAGCATTTTTTCTAACACTAATTCCAACAAAGTTATACCATTGGAATATATATAATAGTTGGAAAAAACTCCAACATTTATTCCAACGGAGTTATACCATTGGATATTCAATTATTTTATCTCATTATCTAATATCTTTAACTTCCCATTAGGTCACCCATCATCAATTTGTCCTAAGTCAAACACATTTAACTATGTAATTTTAATATGATTGACTCCAGAAGAGAAGATATATTTTATTGATATGAATAATACAATCAAATCTTTTAACCCCTATTGAAATTTTTCAATTGTATTGGAATTTCCAATGGAATTTTCCAACAACACGTTGTACCATTGGAATTTTCGTTGGAATTTTAAAAACTCCAACGGAAATTCCAACATTTTGTGTACCGTTGGAATTTTTGTTGGAATTTTCCAATGGTATGTTTTAGCGATGTAATTTTTGTTGGAATTTAAAATCCAATAGTTATTCCGATGGTTTATTCCAACGATTTTATTAGTGTTGGAATTTTCCAACGGTTTGTTGTGGTGTAGGAATATCCGTTGAAATTTTAAATTCCAATGGGAATTCCAACAGTTTATACCAACGATTTTGTTTATCATTGGAATTTTCATTTAAATTTTCCAATGGTATAACGTAACATTGAAATTTTCGTTGAAATTTTAAAAATTCCAACAATCTTCTTCGTTGGAAATATTTTGTTGGAATTTGATTATTTTCTTGTAGTGATGGAGTCAGGTGCGATCATCCATCTCACGGATTAAAGATCCGTGAGACGGTTCTACAGGGGACGCTCTCATATAGGGATGCAAATGAGTCGAGTCGAGTCGAAAATAGTACTGTTCAAGCTTGTTTGAATTTAATCGATCTTTAAAAGTTGTGTTTGAGCTTGGTTTGATTATTAATCGAATCGAGCTCGAACGAGCTTTAGTCGAGCCGAACACGAATCGAACTCAAGTAACTTGATATTTTTATATAATAATAGAGGTAAAGATTTAAAGATGTGTTATTATCTATTAAGATTAGTTTATTAGGTTATTTTATTATCTTTTAAGAATTTTCAATAATTAGGAGTTTTATTATTGTAGGAGTTTAATCCTATAAATATTTGTTTTATTATTATTTTTAGGAGGTTTGAATGTTACTAAAAAATTGAGATTTATCACTTTTCATTGCAATTTAAGTTTCTTCGCGATATTTTATTCTTTTTTTTTACTAATCGAGTCGAGGTCAAGCTGAATTTTACATCTTATCAAACGGGAAAATGTGTTGAAGCTTGGTTCATATGTTAATGAACTGAGTGTTAGGGATAGTGCCCTTAAAGCAATTGTGAATTGTTTTTGATTATTAATAAAAACGACATTTATTTTCGAACTCTTTTGCATATTGTATGTATTTTATTGAAAATCATGAAAATCCCTAGTTTATTTATTGTAACCATAATTTTAGTATATAAGAGTTATATACAAGAGGATTAAGATTATGGATAATAAACTAAAATTAAGTCCGTGATGAAATTAATTAAAGTATGGGATCTTTAATTAAAACATCATTAATGCGGCCCAGAACATTTTGAATGTGACTATCTTATCCGGACCGTCGGTATGGAGACATCTTAGTGGGGGCATTTATATATGATCATATAGGACTTGGACCGATTTAATTTGAATTTCCCATACAAATTCCGTTGTAGAAATGGAAAATCAAATTAAATCACTAGATGATCATATATGGATAAATCTTAATCCCGAGTGATTATAGACTCCTTTTATTTCGGTGTGATTCTTAATTTGCTCGCTTAAGTTTGTCCTACGACATTCCCAACACTTGCATTTTAGATTCACATTTGAATTAAATAGTCGGGAATATAAATTCACAGATATGGAATCCATTCATTCTTGCGGAAAGTAGAAAGACGATTCCCTCATTTGTTAATTCTGGAACTGAATGGTTTGAGATCTCTAATTTATAATCTGATTATAAATTAACCATTCACTAGTGAATTAATGGTAAATGAGGATAAGAGGTAATTGAAGAGGTTTAACGGATACTACCTAGCTTCAATTACGAATTGTCTATGGAGGATTAGACTATATGTAATGATTATATCAGTGGTCTGCTCAATTCGTAGAGTAAGATATTCTATGATTATAAGATTGCAATTCCAAATTTATAGTGGAGTAATATCGGAATTAATAAGTCGAATAAATTAATTAAAGAGTTAATTATTTATTCAATTTATTGGAGCTTATAATTATAGGTCCATGGTCCCCGGTTCGCCTTCCTAGAGTAAACGGGTTAGAAATAATATTTCCAGCTTCCTAAGGGTTTATGGAAAATAGTTTTCCAAAATATTTGGCTAATATATTAATATTAGTTAATTCCTGGAATATCGATATTCTACGCTTTTGATCTTTTGGGAATTAAATAAATATAAGATATTTATAATATTAATATAATTATTAAATTGATAATTATATTGGATAATTATCAATTAGAGTTTGAGTCTATCTAGAATTATGAATTCTTGATTAGATAGGAAACCAAATTGGATTGGGAAACTGATTGAACTAGGCCTATAAAAAGGAGACCACATCTCACAATTGAAAAGACAATTATCGTGGCCCTCATTCTTAGAAAGATTTCAGCCGTGTTTGGGATTGAAAAGTTTCATCTCTTTGTTCAAATTGCCGCACGTATTTCGATCTCCTATTACCCAACAATATCAAATTGTTTTTGGTCAATCCTTTGTAAAATCGTTTTGATCTATTGAATTAAAAAAGGGATTTTGCTTTGGCCATGCAATATTTGGATTGAGTCATCGGCCAGTAATTTGAGGGCTGATTTTTGTGTTCTAATCGGGAGATTTTGTGGGTTAACTTTTACCTAGTTCAACCCCCCTCCTATCCAGTTAGTCCAATCCTACTATCTCATGAGTTGAGTACATAGTAGGAAAATAAAAGTTAGGAACTTAGAATTATTATTTGGGTGCCCACACACAGCCGTTGATAAGGAGGTTCGAATTAGAAGATCGCGGTGTCTACGAGCTTCGGGGATTCGAAGGATTGACGGAGAAAAAGCGAAGAACAAGAAAATCGTCGAAAGAGGTAAATTTTCTTTTCTTCCTTTAGTTTGAATAAATTTAATAAGCATGATCTTATGTTCTTATATCTAAAACTCGATTTTTGAAATCCCACGCTCCGCCTCCGTTCGATTAGATCGGCCGGATCTTATTTGGCCTTGATTAGATCCGGGACCGAATAATTTCCAACAAATGGTATCGAGCCATTTGGTTTTTGATATAAGAACTAGATCTACTTTATTAAATTTATTTTGGAGTGGTTTTAGGATTTGATCTTTCATGTTTTGATATATGGATGCATGGGTGTTTTTGATTTTAAGGCATCAATTGTTATATTTATTATTTCGCGGATTAATATTTATGTGATGTATATGTGATATATATGCCATGCATATTGATATGTCATTCATGGAACCCACTCTCAAGCATGTTATGCATCATGATAATTGAATTGTTTAATTGTTATGATAGATCTATGAGATGGATTGAAATTGATATAAAAATGTTTATATGATTTTAAAATTGGGATAATTTTTTGGAATTAATTTTGTGAAAATTGGATCCGGGTTTTATGAAAAATCTCCGAATTACATGTTTTAGAAACAAAAATTATTCGGATTTGCGATTGGGCAGACCGGGCAGTCGCCGGGCAGCCCTGGGCAGTCCGGGCAGGGCCCGGGCAGTTCGGGCAGCGACCCGGGCAGTTCGGGCAGGGCTCGGGCAGGTCCCGTTTTCAGTTGACGCATTGTTTCCTTTGTTCTTTCATGAAATTTTTCCGTCTTATCCCTATTCCCTTAATTATTTTGATAATTTAAGGGTTTTTAAAGTTGATTAAAATTATGATTTAATTTCTAAAAGTTAGATTTTTAAATTAGAGAATTTTAATCAATAAGACCAATAGGATTGGACTTGACTTATTAAAACATAAGATGTTTTATAACTTAAATGTTTAGGAAACATTTATTATAAAATAGTGAGTGGGAGAAGGATTCATGACAATAAATCCTATGGCCTCCATTATTGATCAAAGCACCGTGAGATTTAAGTGACGCGTCGCGACGCTCATATTCGTCCTCTTACGGATGCTTTTCACTTAAATCAATAATCAAGGCTTAATCTCCGAAAGGATAGGAATTTAAAATTTAACTCTTAATTTTCCTACCCTACGGCGGCGATTTTGAGTTAATTTTTAAAATCCAAAATAATGGGTAACACTCATAAGGATACAATCAAATAGTTTGGATGTATCTAGGCTAAACTAAATGGTGATTAATTAATAAATGAAGATATGAGATGTCTTGATTATTTATTTATTAATCTGAGATGGTCTCGATTTAATCGTCATTTGATTTGACCTACCCTACGACGGCTTTTCAAATGTGAGATTAAATTACCTTGGAATTGGTAGGATAAACTTTATTGCTTTCATGCATCATGTTTATGATTCCTAAATTGAATGCTCTATGATGTTCGTTCGCTTATTTATGTCGCTTATTTAATTTTCAAAGAATCATGTCCGTCCTATGCTTGAATCACAATGATTCATTAATCGGAGAAAATTGTGACAAGTGGAATAGTAACATGAATATTGCACTCGTATGTGAAAATCTCAAAGGCAAGAAGCAAGGTTCCTCTAAACCAAAGGGAAATTGTTTCCACTGCGGTGAGAGGGACATTGGAAGAGAGACTGCCCCAAGTTTATCTCCAAAGTAAAGGAAAACAAGAAACGTAAATATGATTTACTTGTTCTTGAAAGTTGTTTGGTAGCTAAAGATTCTTCTACTTGGGTAGTTGACTCTGGAGCTACTAATCATGTTTGTTCTTCCTTACAAATGCTTAGTTCTTATGAAGAGCTTGCCGATGGGTCTTTCACAATGCGAGTTGGCAATGGTGCAGTGGTTACGGCAAAAGCAGTGGGAGTAATTAAGCTTAATATTAGAGATAAAATATTGATTTTAAATGATGTTTATTATATTCCTGGTTTTCGTAGAAATTTGATTTCTGTTTCAAAATTGCATGAACATTTATTTTCACTATCTTTTAATGATAATTCGATTATTATTTCTAAAAATGGGCGTGATATTTGTAATGTAATATTGGAAAATGGACTCTATTTAATTAAGCCTAATGAACAACCACTGCTAAATGCCGAAATGTTTAAAGTAGAACATCCTAAACCAAAAAGGCAAAAGGTTTCTCAAGATGATGAAACATATCTTTGGCATCTAAGGTTAGGGCATATTTCACTAGAAAGGATAAATAGGCTTGCAAAGGATGGTCCTTTGAGAGAGCTAAAAGTTGGCACTCTTCCTGCTTTGTGAATCCTGCCTAGAAGGAAAAATGACTAAGAGACCTTTCTCAAAAGGGCAATAGAGCCAAAGAACCACTAGAGCTTGTGCATAGTGATGTTTGTGGTCCCATGACCACACAAACTAGAGGTGGCTTTGAAAGTACTTCGTCACTTTTATTGATGATTACTCGAGGTTTGGATATGTTTATCTAATGCATAGAATATCCGAGACTTTTGAAAAGTTCAAGGAATTTCATGCGGAAGTCGGTTAAAGGAAAATCTTTGAAGTGCCTTCGATCCGATCGAGGGGGCGAGTATGTCGATATCGAGTTCAAAGATTATTTGCTAGAGCATGGTATTTTGTACCAACTCACAAAGACTGGCACCCTCAAAGAAAAATGGTGTTGCTTTGAAAGGAGAAACCGAACGTTGCTTGATATGGTTAGGTCGATGATGAGCTACACGACATCGCCGATTCATTTTGGGGTATGCATTGCAAACGGCGGTTTACATTTTGAATGTAGTTCCGTCTAAGTCAATCCAAAAGACACCACTAGAGTTGTGGAATGGGAGTAAAGTTAGTTTACGCCACTTTCGCATATGGGGGTGCCCAGCACATGTACTGAAAGGAAAGACTGGAAAGTTGCATCCACGTTCAGAAGTGTATCTGTTCGTTGGATATCCCAAAGGAACGAGAGGAGGTTTGTTTTATGATCCGCAAGAAAAGAAAGTAATAGTTTCGACTAATGTTGTCTTTCTTGAGAACGATTATATAGAAAACTTCCGACCTCGAAGTAAAGTTGTACTCGAGGAGTTACTTTCTGATGAGATCAGACCACAACCAACAAGAGTTGTTGGGGAAATCACTAAAAATACCACTATACCTGATCAGAATGTCATGATACCTCGATGCAGTGGGAGGGTGATTAGACCACCAATCCGCTATCGTCAAATCGAAGAGGCAAATGTTGCAGTCTCCGATGGGGTAGACGATGATCCATTGTCTTTTCGACAAACGATGGAGGATTCTGATAAAGAGAGGTGGCTTGAAGCTATGAACCAAGAAATGGAGTCTATGTACTCCAACACTGTCTGGGTTCTTGTAGATCCACCTGAAGATGTCAGACCCATTGGGTGCAAATGGATCTATAAGAGAAAGAAGGGTGTGGATGGGAAAGTAGAGACTTTCAAAGCAAGGCTAGTGGCTAAGGGTTACACCCAAAAGGAGGGAGTCGACTATGAGGAGACTTTCTCGCCTGTAGCAATGCTAAAATCTATCCGCATACTACTTTCAATTGTTGCATGTCTTGACTATGAGATATGGCAGATGGATGTCAAGACGGCCTTTTTGAATGGCCATTTAGACGAGGAAATCTACATGCATCAACCAGAGGGTTTTGTAGCCAAAGGTCAAGAGCAGAAAGTCTGCAAATTGCTTAGATCCATTTATGGGTTAAAGCAAGCCTCAAGGTCATGGAACCATAGATTTGATGATACGATCAAGTCTTATGGTTTTGACCAAAGTGTTGATGAGCCTTGTGTATACAAGCAGATCAAGGGTGGTAAAGTGGCATTTTTAGTGCTTTACGTAGATGATATTCTACTCATTGGGAATGATGTAGAGATGTTGTCCACAGTTAAAGGTTGGCTAGCCAAGCAATTCCAAATGAAAGATTTGGGAGAAGCGAATTATGTTCTTGGAATTCGAATTGTTCGAGATTGCAAGAACAAATTATTGGCATTGTCTCAAGCTTCTTATATCGATAAGATGTTGTTGCGTTATAGAATGCAAGATTCCAAAAAGGGTTACCTACCAACTCGACATGGAGTCGTTCTCTCCAAAGAGCAGTGTCCTAAGACACCTCAGGAGGAAGAGACATGAGACGTATTCCCTATGCCTCTGCAGTAGGTAGCCTTATGTATGCTATGTTGTGTACAAGGCCCGATATTTGTTATGCGGTAGGGATAGTCAGCAGGTTTCAATCAAATCCAGGAATGGACCATTGGATAGCAGTCAAGAACATTCTCAAGTATCTTTGGAGAACGAGGGACTATATGCTTGTCAATTCGGGTGATGACCTTAAAATAGACGGGTACACTGATTCTGACTTTCAGTCAGACAAGGATTCTCGAAAGTCGATATCCGGGTCAGTGTTCACTCTTGGTGGTGGTGCCATAGTATGGAGAAGCATTAAGCAATCCAGCACCGCAGATTCGACCATGGAGGCCGAATACATAGCCGCTTCAGAAGCCGCTAAGGAGGCGGTATGGCTAAAGAAATTCCTTTCTGATTTGGAAGTTGTTCCAAATGTGGATAGGCCACTCACTTTGTATTGTGACAATAGTGGGCAAAGGCTAATTCGAAGGAGCCTCAAGTCACAAGAGATCAAAGCATATAGAAAGAAAGTACCATCTTATTCGGGAGATAGTACAAAGGGGTGACGTCTCAATTCTCAAGATTGCGTCTGCCGACAACCTTGCTGATCCATTCACCAAGACATTGCCCGCAAAAGTGTTTGAGAGGCATTTAAATAATTTATGATTGAGAGACATGTCCCATATGCTTTAGGGCAAGTGGGAGATTGTTAGGGATAGTGCCCTTAAAGCAATTGTGAATTGTTTTTGATTATTAATAAAAGCGACATTTATTTTCGAACTCTTTTGCATATTGTATGTATTTTATTGAACATCATGAAAATCCCTAGTTTATTTATTGTAACCATAATTTTAGTATATAAGAGTTATATACAAGAGGATTAAGATTATGGATAATAAACTAAAATTAAGTCAGATGAAATTAATTAAAGTATGGGATCTTTAATTAAAACATCATTAATGCGACCCCAAACATTTTGAATGTGACTGTCTTTATCCTGACCGTCGATATGGAGACATCTTAGTGGGGGCATTTATATATGATTTGATCATATAGACTTGGATCGATTTAATTTGAATTTCCCATACAAATTCCGTTGTAGAAATGGAAAATCAAATTAAATTACTAGATGATCATATATGGATAAATCTTAATCCCGAGTGATTATAGACTCTGTTATTTCGGTGTTATTCTTAATTTGCTCGTTTAAGTTTGTCCTACGACATTCCCAACACTTGCATTTTAGATTCACATTTGAATTAAATAGTGGGAATATAAATTCACGATATGGAATCCATTCATTCTTGCGGAAAGTAGAAAGACGATTCCCTCATTTGTTAATTCTGAACTCGAATGGTTTGAGATCTCTAATTTATAATCGATTATAAATTAACCATTCACTAGTGAATTAATGGTAAATGAGGATAAGAGGTAATTGAAGAGGTTTAACGGATACTACCTAGCTTCAATTACGAATTGTCTATGGAGGATTAATCTATATGTAATGATTATATCAAATGACCGCCAATTCGTAGAGTAAGATATTCTATGATTATAAGATTGCAATTCCAAATTTATAGTGGAGTAATATCGAATTAATAAGTCGAATAAATTAATTAAAGAGTTAATTATTTATTCAATTTATTGAGCTTATAATTATAGGTCCATGGTCCCCTGCCTCGCCTTCCTAGAGTAAACGAGTTAGAAATAATATTTCCAGTTCCTAAGGGTTTATGGAAAATAGTTTTCCAAAATATTTGGGCTAATATATTAATATTAGTTAATTCCGGGAATATCTGATATTCTACAGTTTTGACTGTTTTGGGAATTAAATAAATATAAGATATTTATAATATTAATATAATTATTAAATTGATAATTATATTGGATAATTATCAATTAGAGTTTGAGTCTATCTAGAATTATGAATTCTTGATTAGATAGGAAACCAAATTGGATTGGAAAACTGATTGAACTAGGCCTATAAAAAGGAGACCACATCTCACAATTGAAAAGACAATTATCGTGGCCCTCATTCTTAGAAAGATTTCAGCCGTGTTTGGGATTGAAAAGTTTCATCTCTTTGTTCAAATTGCCGCACGTATTTCGATCTCCTATTACCCAACAATGGGAGTGTTTGCAAAAACTTCTGCTTTTAGAAAAAGTGATTTATTATAGCAGAAGCAGAAGTAGTTGAGAATCAGAAGTTGGTAGTGTTTGAAAATAGAATTAAAAGTTGAGAATGAGAAGTTGAGAGTGTTTGGTGAAAAAGTAGTAAAAGTACTTATTTATTTGTAAAATTCAAACTAGAAGCGGTTGAATCTAAAGCGCCCCTCTCCGCTTTTAGATTCGATTAAATGAAGCACTTAGAAGCGAAAATTGGTATATGCAAACACTAAAAACTGCTTTTTTTAAGCAAAAAACTGAAAAACACTTATTTTTAGTGTTTGCAAACACTCCCAATATCAAATTGTTTTTGGTCAATCCTTTGTAAAACCATTTTGATCTATTGAATTAAAAAAGGGATTTTGCTTTGGCCATGCAATATTTGGATTGAGTCATCGGCCGGTAATTTGAGGGCTGATTTTTGTGTTCTAATCGTGAGATTTTGTGGGTTAATTTTTACCTAGTTCAACCCCCCTCCTATCCAGTTAGCCCAATCCTACTATCTCATGAGTTGAGTACATAGTAGGAAAATAAAAGTTAGGAACTTAGAATTATTATTTGGGTGCCCACACACTGCCGTTGATAGGGAGGTTCGAATTGGAAGATCGCGGTGTCTACGAGCTTCGGGGATTCGAAGGATTGATGGAGAAAAAGCGAAGAACAAGAAAATCGTTGAAAGAGGTAAATTTTCTTTTCTTCCTTTAGTTTGAATAAATTTAATAAGCATGATCTTATGTTCTTATATCTAAAACTCGATTTTTGAAATCCCACGCTTCCGCTTCCGTTCGATTAGATCGAAAAGCCGGATCTTATTTGGCCCGGATTAGATCCGGGACCCGAATAATTTCCAACACTGAGGTCAAACGAACTTTTAATAATCGATCTCGAATTGAGTATTAAATAGCTTGGTTCGGTTTTCAGCCCTACTCTCAATGACCCAGAATTAACAAAGGAAAGTAGGTGTTTTGTCGAAAAGAAAGTTATGCTTCAATTAAACAGGAATGGGTGATTTAACAATTTCAACCGAATAGACTAGTTAATATTATATTCCATGTCTATCTGAGTACATTTTGTTTTTACTTTATGAATAAGAATATTTACAAAAAACTACCCCAAGGTTTGGGGTAATTTCAAAAAAAAAAAAAGAAATTTCAAAATTACAAAGACCCACAGAGATTTTATTTTAAAGCAGTAATTGTATTATTTTACAAAAATAAAGCGGTCGTTGAAATATTTTTACCTATGAAAGGGGTAAATGTAATGTATAATCAAATCACAAGAGGATTTTTGTAATTTTAAAAAATTTATAGATTTTTTTTGTTGTTAGTTCAAACCTCGAGGGTAGTTTTTATAATTATCCCTTATGAATATGATAGCGGTTTTTATGGTATTTCTAATAATATTTTAGGTCTTATTCCAATGTTGGCATTTTCAACTTTCAGTATTATAGCCCCAATTACACTTTTTTCCCCCCAATAATATCAACTATTGTACCGACGTTCAATCAACCCTATATACTAAACAGAAAATAAAGTTGACACATATCATCATTTCATTAATTTTGACATGTATATCAATTCTTCATTCTCCCAAATCCTTCATAATTATACATGTAGCATTCTTATCTACAAATTAAAGATGTTAAAAGATTATAAATTTAAAAGATAATAACAAATTTAAGAGATAATAAGTCATCTAAATATCAATGATTTATCTACATTATCCTTTAAAAATATTATCTTTCAAAAATATATTTGGTTTATATGTACCTTTTAATTTTCAATTTATTCTACCTCCAACGTATATTTTAATATACTCTTATTAAATGAAATTTTGTCCCACTAACCAATTATATTCACAATTAAATTAATATTTCAAGCCAAATTATAATCAAATTAAATAAGCTCATCATCTAGCCTATATACTAAGAAAAAAACAAAGTTGACACGTGTCATCACCTCATTAAATTTGGATATTTACATACTTCTCATCCTCTCAATTCCACATGGCGCTTCACATTTATCTATATGTCAATCATATGTACAAAATTAAAAGATAACAAATTGAATGAAGATTATAAAAGATAAAATATAATCCCAAAAATAAAAAATTTGCTCACAATTAGTTTGATAAATTAAATGATGATCAAATCTTTTAAATTTATGATACTAAAATTTTGCCTTTGGATAAATCTCATGTAACACACAGGTGTTATTCTAGTTTCAATCTAATATAAAAGATAGATGCACCTAGACCCTAGTGCTGTTGTGATGCGGTATCCTCTCACTAGCTTTATGATAAAACTCTATAAAACAAATTTCCACGCAACTAGGACAAGAATTGTTTAAAAAATATATATATACTAGAACAAATCTGCTAAAGTATCATATACTATTTAGAGCTGTCAAATGGGTCAGGCCGATACTATCATGGGAAAATTGAGATTGGGCCGAATCAAATTGGGATTAGGGCGTTATTTTTGGAGCCCAGTTCATGAAAATACACATTAAATGTCGGGCCAGTATTTTCGGGCCTCTAAAAATAAAGCCCAGTCCAGTCTTTTTATCGGGTCGGTCTCATGTTGACAACTCTAATACTATTAGAATAGTAAACTAACACGATAACAAGAAAAAGGAATAACTCTTCACGGGTAATCTAGTGGTGTAAGTGGTCTCATGTTCGTATCCACACAAAACTTGCCTAGTGTTGTTTAATTGGTTAGCATGATTTGTAGAATATTATGCCAAACCCCATGGTTTATCGAGTGCACATAGTAGTTCCCCTTAATATTAAAAAAAAAAAAAACCATAAATGCACATCCGAAAAGTAGAGTACAATGCACTGTCTCAAAGCCAAACAAAACCAAAACGTTTTATAATATGAAAACACAATAATAGGTAATCAGCAAAACTAAACAGAAGTTATGGACTCGATGTATTGCAATGGAGAGTCACGGGGAAAGTCATAATGATCATGTTCCACACCATTAAACTCATGTAAGGTTTCAAAAGTCCTCCACACAAGATTGTAACGTATGATTCTTCTCATGATCTGTAAGACTAAGAAAGAGTCCTCCTCTTTCTTACATCGAATCAAAGCACGAACAGATGATAGGTGTGAGTTTTGCATGTATTTTGAGGCGTATTTCGAGCTATAATGATGGGTAAACATGCACATACTCGCGTTAAATGTTACATATTCACTCCTTGTGGAAAAGATATTACACTTTGCTTATTTTGTAGGATTTTCATGATATTTGAAGCAAATTGAATACGAATATGAGGAAAGCAAAGTGGAAACACGGAGAATTGAGTGGGTATACGAAAAGTGAAGCCTAAAAGAGCGAAAATTGAGCGTCTACGGAAAATACAAGGGGCACACGGGTTGGGCGTGCCTCAGACACCACCCGTGCACCCCGTATGAAGATAATTGAGTGCGGATGGGCGCACGGGTAGCCCATGCATCGAAGCATGACCCGTGCGTTCTACAGAGGATGACTGAATTCATCGGAGTGGCGCACGGGTAGTCCGTGCTCCGACGCACCACCCGTGCGCCCTACAGAGAGTTGGATTATTTCAGCAGGGTGGCGCACGGTAACCCGTGCTCGACGCACCACCCGTGCGTCTGCTACTGAATCCCATAACTCTAGATTATGCCCTAAACTTGATGGTGGGTATAAAAGGCTTTTTGGGGCGCACACAAGGATATTCGGCATTTTTGGGATCTACAACACAAGACAAGGACCAACTCTTGGAAGGAGATATCAAGGAGACAATCGGGTTGCATCGGAGCTTGAAGAACGGAGATATATCGAGAGATTGTCGACGTTCCTAAGTTTTTCTTGCTTCTCTTTTAGTTTCAATCTTTCATCTTCATTTGTAATGGCTTTGAACACTTTGTTTATAAGTTGTTTAATCATGTGTAGCTAAACTCTAGAGATTTCCTAAGTTTTGGAAGTAGATTAATGAACTCTTGTTGGATGTTTTAATCTTAGTTGAAGTTATTATCTTGAAGCCTATTTGAGTATTTTGAGCTTATTCTTGTTTTATCACTTAATCAATGATTTAACTTGTTTGATATATTGATTCATAATTCGAGAGATGAGTTTCAATATTAGATCTTGAATACTTTCGACACAAATATTTGCATGAATCGAGAGGTTTGCAAATATTTGTGAGGACATTTGATCTTTTAAACTTTTGGGAGTTGAATGCTTCATGTTGAGTAGAGATGCTAGCATAAGTATTTCAATCTACGTTTTATATGCATCTCGAGAGGGAGGATAAAATAGCTTTGTGATCGTCTTATAGGAATATTGGTAATAACGTGACTTGATTAAACCGGACAACAAGAGGGTTATTAATCGAAACCTTAACTCGGAAATCCATTTCATTATCTTGATACTTCTATCATTTGTATTATCTTAATCTTATGTTTTAGTGATTCAAATTGTCTTGATCTCAATACAACAATCATCAAATTTCGATCGTCTAAATAAAAATAAGTCTATTTTGGTTCAATACTTAGCGTATAAATTTATTAGTCTCCGTGGATACGACCTTGCTACCCTATTCTATAACGTACACCGTACACTTGCGGTGAAGCTAAAAATAAGGCGAACAACAGACCAAAATGAGTGGTCCACAACACGTGAAAAAACATGCGAAAGATCGACTCTGTACTTGACAAACCATTCAGAATAATCATTCTTCATCTCGTACACATCAAACTCAAGACACCATACAAAAGATACGAATGAAATGCAAGTGATTGCAAGATTCCCCAAAGTAATAATTGTTTGTCCTTGTCGAATGCAGTAGAGGCGGCGTTGGCATTACCTTAGGCATTTGTTCATTATCATCAGGATTGAAATATAAAGATTTTCCAGTCTTAGTGATGCTTATCCAATGGATGGATCCATTCCAATATACCCCCTTTTGGAAATCAACTTGGGCTATGAAGGGCTTGCGTAATCTGTCTCAGATGAGTAAACCACAAATGTATATCGTTTACCACATATCAAACTCAAAACATAAACAACTTTGTAATGAGGAGACTTTGAGGGATCAAATGCCAAGATCCTCCCACGTACATTTTCGTATCCATCTAGATATTTTGAATACTTTTTGGTGGTGAGAATATTACAGATATAGTATCTCCATCCACTGGATATTATCTCATGGGTACCACATACCAATAGTCCGTTACGAGAATTCAAGATGGTCTCGCGGACTATTCGTTCCCAAGGCGGAGAAGAATTTCTAGGTAACTTCAATTTTCGGAATGGTGGACTTGTTGATCTGTCAAAAGAGAGAATCCACGCGCGCAACGAGGAAATTTCTCCCGATGAATTATGTTTGCGATATTGAAAGATGAGGCCAACACCGGATTGGGTTCGAGATTGCATGAAAGAGACAATCTTGGATTTGAGATGAGAGAATCCCAGTGCTTAGAGACTAATTTGAAGCAAATAAGTGAGTTCAAAGGGAAGCGTACAAAAATCTCTGTTAATAGATCATCAATGGAAGCAACAATTTCAATTTCATTGATGATGTTTCCTAGGTGAATCATTACCAGTGGTTTTGGGGACTTTGGTATTGGGTTTCATGTCTGCACTCTCAATATTCAGAGATGACCGAGAAATTATCGTCTAATTATACCGACGAAACGACGTTATATAGTTTAATTGGTGAAATTTTAAAAACTTACCAAAAGATTCAAAGAAATTTAAAAATCTAAATAAAATATTATGATCATATTTTTTTTATTGATTCATTTCCATGTTTTATGCTGTAATTTATCGGATGGAATCTTCTATTCCATTATGGTGTTTCATCTCCTATTCCACCACATGGATGATTGACACGTGTATAGAAGTTACCATATTAATTTTTGGTATATAAATCAAGGCTAAATTGTGGGGTTTTAATATATTAACTTTTATACACGTGTCAATTATCCGTGCGGCGGAACAAGAGATGAAACATCATCCTGGAATAGAAGATCTCATCTGGTAATTTAGAACCAATTAGATATTTCGGTTGAATATTTTTAATTTAATTTCGGATTAATATCATGTGTATCTACCAGATCCCGATTAATATCCTGTTCGATCCTTTCTCATGGAAATTCAATTTTTTTTTATTTGAGTAACATGGCAAATCTTTTTTTTTTTAACTATGCGTTTACCCAACTTATATTTTGACATGGTATAGCTAGGGCTGTAAACGATCCGAGTCGAGCCGAGCTTTAACTTGTATGGCATATGTTCATTTAATTTTATATGTGTTCAAGCTTGGCTTGAGCTTGATTCACATTTTAAAAAACTTGTTCGTGTTCTGCTTGATAAATTTCTTTAATGCTTGAATGTGTTTGTGAACATTCGTGAACGTGTTTGTTTCGAGTTCATGTTCATTATGTTCACGAACAATAATAAACAAAAATAAATTACTTTTTCCGTGAACAGTAAACAAACAAATATTTATTCAAATTTTTGGATGAGAATACACATAAATTATTATCAAAAAATAAACACACATATACTTACCAAACAAATGACAAGTCTATCAAACTAGATTAGAAATAGTTGAAAAAATCACTACAAGAAAATCAGTTTACCAGCAGAATTTACCTATAGAACTAATTTTGTCACTAAATTTTACAGTTAACTACAGAATACCTACAGGGTAAAAATATTATTTTTTCCCAAATTATACCGAAGAAATACCAAAAGATTACCGACCGTTTTAATATTTACATACAGAAATATTGTAGGTATTTACCAACAGTTTTAGATTCTGTAGGTAAAATATTTACCTACACTTTACAGTTTTTTAATACTTACCTACATATTTTTGTATAGGTAAATTGATTTTTTCTTGTAATGAATATTCCAAAAAATAAATATGGAACAATGTCCAACATCAATCAAATTTAGAATGCCTTCCAACCCTTTACCTCCAAATGTACCGCCAACTGTAGGGTCTTCAAATCTTTTTAATTTTATTCAAACAAAATCTTTTTAATTCTAATTTTTTCAAATAATCGAGTTATTAGCCAAGCCCTTAACGAGTTGCTCACGAACAAGTCTAAAAACAATATTATATGAAATTATCATGAACATTTATAAAACGAATACTAAACAAGATTGTTCACAAGCTTTTAGTAAACGAATATAGAATTGTTCAAGCTCTGTTTGTTTTTTAAATGAGCCCTAAAATGTGTTCGCTTATGCTCATTTAACTAAATTAACAAATATTAACAAACATTATCCGAGCATATTCACAAGTTGTTTGTTGAACGCTCTGTTCACTTACATCCCTAGGTATCGCTCACTCTTTATAAGAGTGTTACCCGGGGTTCGAACCCGGTATTAGGGATGGCAATAGGCGGGGACGAGTCTGGTATTCGATAGACCATCCCCGTCCCTGAATACTATTTCAAATACCATTCCCATACCATTATCCGTTTTGGGAATTTCCATTCGGGAAACAAGGTCCCCGCGGGGAATTGGGGTCTCCGTTCTGTATTTATTCATAAAAAAAGGTATAAAAAGAAAAATTGAAATTATTGGAAATAATCAATAATTAAAATAGATAAAAGTATCATGAATTACTAATCTTATAATAACTCCACAATGTAAAATACCTTAACAAATTGAGTTAAATAAAATAATTTTCGAAATACAAAGTCTTGTAATCTTAAAAATAAAATAGCATTACAATATAAAACACACAATTTTTAAGGTTTAATTTTAAGATTTAATAAAATAAAAATATATAAACATAATTAATATTAATAATATATAAATAATATATATGCATATATATATATATATATATATATGAGGATCCAATGAGACCACATTTTATGGTGAGGTAGTGTGGACTAATCGCAACCCTCCCTCATTTACATCGAAGGCCAGGAATAATTTGGGATAATAATACATTAACCATTTAATTAAATCCCAAAAAGGGTAAATTTGTCAAAACAAACATGTGGGGGACCATCCAAATATGGAATCAGTTATTAGGAGAGAGAAAATCATGTGGGGAGAGAGAAAATCGCACTGGGAGAGAGAAAATCCCGCATGTGCTCTGTCATGCAGTATGTTGTACATTTATCAGTGATTTGTTGTATACTTAACACTATTTTACTGTATGTTTAACATAATTTTACTGCATATTAAAACGGTCAAACAAAAATATATGGGGACCGTGTATTAAAGTATCAATTATATATATAGAGAGAATCACACTCATTAACATGTGGGGACCGTGAATTAAGTAAATCATTTATAGAGAGAGAGAGAGAGAGAGAGAGAGAGAGAGAGAGAGAGAGAGAGAGAGAGAGAGAGAGAGAGAATTGTGTTCATTATGGTACTGTATATTTAACATATATTTACTGTATATTTAATACTATTATGTTGTATATTTAACATATTTGTACTGTTTATTACAATTGTCAAACAAAAAATATAATTATACAATAAAACACATATAAGTATACAACGAAATACATATAAGTATACAACAAAAAACATAAGTATACAACAACATAAATACATACATAAAAAATTAACTACTTATATAGGTATACATCGAAAAACATATAAGTATACAGTAATCCTAACTGCCTCCTCGTAGGCCCTCATTTTCTCCACGTCAACATCATCTTCTTCACCAATCCTCCAATCATGTCCTTTATTCTGAAACCCCAAAAATGAATTAAGTAGAGAAAAACTACAGAGCAGTCCTTATAATTTTATAGGATAAATTAATTTTTTTTTGTAATTAGATCAAGCCTAAGGGTAACTTTTGAAATAATCCATTTTGAATTTCCAAAATACGTAAATCATCTAAAAAATTCTTGTATAATTTTCAGAACGCAATAATGGCGCCACACTGCTTCGTGAACGCCCACAGCATAATCTACATCACATGCGACGAGTCGCGTATGCAAGTAGTGAACCACCGCGGCCAAGCGGTGTTCGACGGCCAAGTCCGCGAGGGACAGGCGGTGGTGGTGCCACATAATTTCGCATTGGTGAAGCAGGTCGGAGAACAGGGCTGCGAGTGGGTGGACTTCAACACGAATGACAATGCCATGATGAACACACTCAGCGGTCGAACCTCCGCCATGAGAGGTTTGCCGAGGGACATGATCACCAACGCCTATCAGATCTCGAGGAGCAAGTAGAGAATCTCAAATTTTCACGGTGGGAGACGTTTTTCAGCGGCGGGTTTCAACAGATTTTGATTTGGTGTAATTATACAATCACAATATTGCCCTTTACATATTTAAAATGAATTAAAAAATACTATTAAATTGGGTAAATCTCAACCATCTAAAATTACAGATTTGTGGACATGATTAGTCCATATTGTCTCACTCTAATGATGTGGTCTCATTTGATCCTATATATATATATATATATATATATATATATATATATTTCGTAATGAACGGGCACGAGGATGGGGAAATCCCGTTTTATGTAATCAGGGATGGGGGATATAAATATCATCCTCATCTCATCCCCGGTTTTATAAAGCGGGTAATAACCATCCCCGCTCTCATTCCCGAATTAACAGGGGATTCTCCGTCTCATTTTATTCGGTTACCAATGGGGATGGTTTCCCATGGGAATTTTGTCATCCCTACCCGCTATCTTTCAGTTTCTTTGAAATTCAACTCCTCCTCTCGAACCAGTACTCCCAACTTATTAAAAAAAAATATATTTTGACATACCTTCCGTAGCTTGAATAAATATTAGGGATAATTACAAAAAGTACCCCTGAGGTTTGACCTAATTACATAAAAACCCAACTAACTTTAAAACTAACAAAAAGTACCCCTGAGGTTTGATTTAGTGTTAAAATTAAGGGGTAATATGCAATAATTTTACAAATATGAAGGGGGATATTGAAATATATTTCAAACCTCAGGGGTACTTTTTGTTAGTAAAGTTAACTGGGTTTTTTTGTAATTAGGTCAAACCTCTGGGGTACTTTTTGTAATTATCCCTAAATATTATTTTGTTTGAAAAAAGAGTGTTATAATAATTTGCCTGAGGCGGTGTGGAATTGGGTTCAAGGATACAACTAAAAATTTCTTTCCCGAGCAGGTAAGGAAATCTCGTGAAAGCCGTTCTTCAATCTATCCCTAGTTATGCAAGGGTTGTTTCAAGATCCCAAAAACTCTTACTAGGGATATTGAGTCACTTATTGCTTCTTTTTGGTGGGGAAATCAGGGATATGATAGTGTCCATTGGATCAAATGGAGTTATTTATGTGATATCAAAAGAGAGGGTAAGTTTCTTAAGGGCTTATTCGGAAAGTGATACACAACTCATTTTGGGTATTCCACTTGCTCGACATCCTATAGAAGATCAGTTGGTATAGCATTACAACTAATTTTGCATTTGTCCCAAAATTTTAAGAACAATATACAAAGCATGAGCTGCCTAGCTTTCTTCTACTAGGAGGCATAAAATTAACGATATCCAAAATTCTTCTGTATACCAAATAAGCTTTTTCATTCCACAACATACATGAAATTGCAACGGAAATTCATCAAACTAGACAGAACAGGGGCACTGATTGTATTCCAAATAGAATGCATAATCTGAAAACAAACAATCCAAAGTGTTAAGAGTTATTCTATAAATAACAGGTAATTAGCAAACTAGGCAGAACCGAGGCACTCGATGTATTGAAATGAAAACTCAGCACGAAATTTGACATGACGTTCAACATCGTCAAGCTCATCTATGATTTCAAAAGTCCCGCAAGCAAGATTGTATTGAAGGATTTTTCTCATGGTCCGCAAAATCAAGAAAGTGTCGTCGTCTTTCTTACCCCGAACCAGAGTACATATAGGAAATGAGTGGCCAATATAATATGAATTGAACGAAAGATCAACTGTGTACTTGACAAACCATTCAGAATAATCCCTCATCATCTCGTACACGTTGATTATCTCTTTCCATGTCTTAATGCGTCCAATGAAATGCAAGTGATCACACGATTCCCCAAAGTAATACTTGTCTGTCGATATCATATCCTGCCTAGGCGGCGTTGGCATTACCTTAGGCATCCGAGCATCATCATCAGGATTCAAATAAAAAGATTTTCCAGTCTTACTAAAGCTGATCCAATGGATGGATCCATTCCAATATACCCCATTTTGGAAATTCACTTCAGCTGTGAAAGGCTCACCGTATTTCCTCCAAGAACTTGTTTTAGACGAGTAAACCTCAAACTTATATTGACCCATCACATCTCCCAATCCCAAAACACAAACAACTTTATAATGAGGAGACTTGGAGGGATCAAAAGCCAAGATCATCCCACACACACTATCCTGTATCCAATGGCCTCCGTCTAATTGTGGAATTGTCGAATACTTATTTGTTGTCGGGTTGAAGATATAGTATATCCCGCGCCTCTTATTGCTGTGACAGACTAAAAGTCCGTAGCAAGAGTTCAAGATTGTGATGCCCCGAGGACAAAAGTCTTTGGTGAAATTCAGTTTTCTGATTGATTTGTTGAAAAAGAGAACATGCGGATGATCTGTCGCGTTGAGACATTGAAAGATGAGGCCAATAGCGGGATTGGGTTTGGGATTGCGGAAATGATAGATTCCGAGATTCGAGATGAGAGAATCCCAGTGCTTGGAGACTGATTTGAAGTGAATAAGTGAGTTCAAAGGGAGGCGTACAAAAATCTCTGTTAATAGATCATCAATGGAAGCAACAATTTCAGCCGATGATTTTTCCGGCAATGAATCACCGGCGGTTCTGGAGATTTTCATATTTGGTTTCATGTTGAATTTACAAATTTAAGGTAAGCGGATTGGCAAATATGTAAAATCCAAGCTTTTATCAACAACCGCAACCTCAAATCCCCAATGCAATATATCTGAAATTGATAAGCGACCAGAAAGAAATCATATCTACAGAGTTATATAACTACAAATTAATACATGCTCATATAAACACACATATGTACAATGTTATACGCACACAAAATAGAAAGAAAAAGAATGGCACCTTTTTGAGCTTTTTTCTGCAGAGATTGATGTGGAGAAACCGACGAATTTGTAAAATCAGAGAAATCTGAATATCGAATCTAAACGACAGCGTTTCAATAGGCCAATTGGTTTGGGCTAGAATAGAGAGCTGTATAGGGTTCCATGGCCTATTAATTGGGCCTTTTAAATACTATTCATATCTTTCTACGACATGAGTTGCCCACTTTTTCTATACACCTAAACTTTTGGGCAATTGACATAAATGCCCCACCTTTTAAAAACATATCGGCACCATTTTGCGTTTTTAAGCAGACTATTATTTTACTCAAATTTATGGTCCCCTTTTTTACACAACTTAACGCTCCGCCAAAATTTTCGGACTTTTTTTCGCTTTGTTTCATAATTGTTTCTAACATGTTTCAATCATGCTTCTTTTAATAAAATTTCAGTGAAAAAATAAATTTTGTCCTCGTTAAATAATTTATTTTATACTCAAAGTCAAATAAAAAATCAAGAAATATACACATAAAATAACACATATTAAAACAAAATAAATTAAAAATATTTTAGAAACAACATGAATAAAAAAATACAATTCAATTTTTGATCCAATGCATGAAAACATAAAAAAAACATGGAAACAACCAGGAAGCAATATAGAAACGAACCGGAAGCAATATAGAAACAAACCAAACACAACATAGAAAACACCAAATGAGCAAAAGGAGTTAAAAATAGGTAAAATCGTATTTAAACATCGAAAACTACATTGAAAACAACAAAGAAACATCGAATGAAAGTGGTGGTTGGACTATTTTTCTAAAATATTTTTAAAATTTATACATAGTTATCTGCTATAGGCGGTGACTGGACTAAAAGTCTGAAAATAGCTCACTTAATGGACAAAATATCAAAATCAAAAAAAGCGAGAACCAAATCTCTGAAGACGACTACTTAGAGGACTAAAAGCAATATGCCGCTTAAAACAAAAGGATTATTACAATCACTATTTTAAAAGTTCACCATATGGTCATGATGAAATACATGTCATTTGTGAGTTGTCCATATTGATTAATTAAAGTGAGAAAACCTAACTTATACCAAGTTCCCCAAATCTAATAGTCCACGGTGAAAATATGATCGTAGATCCTTATTTAGCCTCAAAATTCATTTTTATAAATTGCAAATCGATTGGCCAAACCAGCCAAATCTTTTCGGAATCGACTGATAAAAACATAATTTTCTCCCTAGGAGAAACAAACACGTCTTATATATGTTGCTTATTGTTCATATTAGTTTTGTTTTTGTTATTGATAAGGACTAAAATAGTCCGACCTCATGAACTGAAGAGCTCTGTGTATGGGCTGAACTAAAGAGCTTTGATAAAGGGCCGAACTGAAGAGCTCTGGTAATGGGCCGAACTGAAGAGTTTTGTGTATGGGATGAACTGAAGAACTTTGATAATGAGCCGAGCCGGTTTAAGTGAAGTGATACACTTTCCAGTAAAGACCTTTAAGATGCCGAACTCTGACCTCTCTTAGGTCAAAGTAGTTGGCTTGAAAACTTCAGTATAATTGAGGTGATGATCTGAGGCAGTCAATATTATCTCTACCTGTTGAGTTGCTTTTAACAACTCTCTGTAATGGTTGATCTTACACTAATCATATTATGTTACAAGAATCATAATAAACTCCTGGATTTTACTTTAAACTCTAATTAGGGCAAAGCTAAAAATACCTTGTTACATGTTCATTCTAACCCTAATCACTCTATTTTACTCTCATATTATTTTTTACATCTTTTCGTGTTGAGCACACTTCCGACTTGAGCGTCGGAGAGGATACGTCGAGCAAACCCTATGGGCTCCTTTTGTGCAGGTCTATGGCGGATTTAATTTCTTATTGATTTACAAGAATGAAAGAAAGTCAATTTTACAAAAGGGAAAGCCAAATCAAATCATGCTAACTAGAGAAACAAATCAAATATGTATTTAGGACATGTAAATCGAGATTTTTTTTTATAATTTTCAGCAAGTGGAAGTGTCACGCTCCAATTTTATTATACCGTAAAACAAAATAATACCCAATAAGTTACATCTCCACATATTCATTAACCTAGGCTCGTCAAGAGTTATTATCTAAAATACAAATAATTAAAAATCATAAATACAGTGGAAGTCTATGAATCCATTTTCACAGAGTTACAATTAACTTATCTTTACAAAACAGTTTAATGTCATGAAGCTCGTGAAATAGCTAATGCGCAAAACTAATTTCTTTAGGAAAATGACATTTTACCCCCCTTTTGGTTCAGATCTTCGCTTGGGCAGGTGCAATCAAGGCACTAATCCCTGCTTGATTCAATTCCGACATTGACTCCTAGAGATGACTCACTATGGCGATTTACTACGAGGTCATGACGGTATTGGAAATAAATAGGAATAATACGAAGATGTGAATATGTAATATATTTACAAATATGAAAGAGAATCAAGGTTATTGATTTCCCAATGAACAAAAATAATAGAAACATTCTATTTATAGTTTTCAAAAATCTTCGATCGTGTAGCGCTACGACGCAATAGAAGCAAAATGTAAAATCAATTTAATCGGTGAAGCGGTCATTTACGACAAAATCTTTAGAATAATAAGCGAGTTGTTGCACAGCTATAAAAGTCATTTACCAAATCAAAAATTGCTAAAGCGGTAATTGCCGCAATTTCTTTACAAAAGCCGCAAAATCGAAAGTCATGTTGAAGCGGTGTAGGCAATTTCTTTGAAAGGTGTTGTACAAGCTAACCGTATAAATTTATAAGCGAGGATGTTGAAATGAAAATACTATTTTTAATGTGGCTAAGTGTCTCTTGAATAAATTTGAGATTCTTATGAAATAAAAATTAATTAATTAAATAAGTTCTTAATTAGTAACAATGGTATAATTAGTATAAAAAATGATATTTTCGAAATCTCAACTATTCAATTATTTTCACTGTGATGATATTGTAAGTCCAAGCGGCTACGATAATCTAGAGGGGGGGGTGAATAGATTATCTCCATCTTTTCGATTTCGCCCTCTTTTAACAATCGAATGCTCAAACAAAATAATGAAGATGCGGAATGTAAACAACACACGTCGATTTAAAGAGGTTCAACCCACCTAGGGCCTAATCCTCTACCACCCCAAAGATATCCGGGATGGATTTGAAAGAGAAAAAAAGATTTTATTAATAATTACCAAAATTATTACAACAAAATCTTACACCAACACCTTGAAGAGCACCACACTCTTCTTCAACACCACCTTTGGAGATTACCACAATCTCACTTGAAGATTACCACAATCTCCAAACGGCACCTTGTGAAGATTACCACAATCTTCACCCTTGAAGAGCACCACACTCTTCAACACCTCAACAAGAAGATTACCACAATCTTCTTACACCTAACACCTAGTTCACCCAAGTGTGTTCTTACCACAAGAACACTCACAAGGATATCTTGTGTTTGAATGACGACCACAAATTCAAGATTACAACTCGATAATTGATAATACAATAGAGTGCAAGTGTAATCAAGAATAGCCTAGACCTCAAGAATGTGAAAGTGAATAGCTAGGCAAATTACAACAAGAAATAAGACAATGTAAGAACAAGTGTATTCTTGAGTGTATCTTGTTGTGTTGTAGTTTTCTCTCTTATATTGTGTTGCTTCAATTCTTCCTCTATTTATAGAAGATGTCTTGTACATGATAGGCTCCTCTTGGGGACATGAATTCTGTAAAAAATTGCAAGACAATTGAAGAAAAGAGTCATTAGAAATCAATCCCACAATTTAGGGAAAAGGCATGCACGCACAACGGTTAGAATTTTCTTTGTCAAAGCATAGAAGCGACGCTGTCGCACGAAATAGAAGTTTGAAACATATAGCACTAAATTAACATAGGGCGACCGGTCAGGGCACCTCGACCGGTCGAGCCTATGTGCTAGACCAGACCGATCAATTTTGAGAGTTCTCAAGTTTCTGTTTTTCACGAAACTTGTTCCCAGTGTACTGCCGTCGCTCGCCGGTCGACGTGGTCGACCTCCTTAATGACAAGTTGTCCGATTTTTATCAAAAATAAACCTCAAGAAATACTCCGAAAAATTCGTAAAAACATTTTAAACCGATCGGGAGTATTTAGGACAACATTAGAAATATAGTTTTGAAGAAATAAAACATTTACGCACAAAGTGTTGTCCGATATAAATTCCAATAAATACTCAGAAAAATAGTAGAAACATTTTAAATCAATTGGGAGTATTAGGACAACATAGTTTCAATGTAAAAACCCATTGACTTAAAAACATTAAATGAATTTTCCAATTTTGTATCGAAAATAAACTAGAGGAAATACTCCGAAAAATATTAAAATCATTTTAAATCATTTAGGAGTATTTGGACAACCTTTAAAAACATTGTTTTGGTGTAAAATCAAAATCATCAAAATCATGATAAAACCATTTATCAAACAATCTCCCCCTTTTTGATGATTACAAACCAAAACAATTTTAACGAGGTCGATTTTGAAAACAAAACAATTTTACCGGTTAAAGAGAACTATCCGTTGTGAGCGACAACATTTCATGCAATAAAAACACAAGGATGGGAGTATAGATATTCAAACACATATAGCAAATGCTCCCCCTATCAACATGCACAACAAGAGTTATATATAAGCAACTTAAACATAAGCTAAAATATTAGCTTTTCGATATTGAGCTTAAGTATCAATAACTTGAAAGCTCTCCCTGTCAAAGATACATCATTAGAACCGTATATAAGTCCATACTACAACCAATGGACCATGATTCATACATAACCATAATGCACCAAGTGGACTAAATATGATCCACAACTTATGGCTTTATGAAGCCATAGCTTATAACTTCTTTTTCGTTAAGCTTATCTTAGCTTTGATGAGCTAATGAGCTTATAACCTGTTTCTCCCCTTTGGAATCATCAAAAGAATGTTAGCACGATAAATACATCATATATTCTTATCAAAGTGCGCAAGTAAACCGATGTATCGAGCTATTTGAGCATTGAAGCTTATAAACCAAATAGGAGGGAAAAGTCGAATCATACAACTTGTAGAGGTTTATGAAAACTCATTTGATAAGCAAAACATGATCTCTATAAGTGTATAAGACTTTTGAAATCGAGAGAATCATGTAGGTGATGAATTTTTCATTGAAACGTTTTATCGAACACTTGGCGGGCGTAAAAAATTGAGAAAGATATATATAGCCCTTGTAAATGAAATCAAGCCAAGTTTTTCATCACCAAATGCAATTTAACAAATATCATTTATCAACAATCAATAAGCTCATCACAAACATATATGAATTACATCAAGAAAAATACATATAAGCCACAAACTCAAGGGTTCAACCCAATTGAGCTAAAGATAGTGAAATTCTTACCATTCAATCGGTAAAGACGAGCAATGATGATGATAGTCGAGCTAGATAATCCCCAAAATATATAATTCATGCATCAAAACTCATTTGAAGTGAATTGTGTGTGAAATTTGCAAAGGGGACGAAAAATGGCCAAAAGAAGTTAATCTTGCAAATGCTGAAGACAGAACCATTTTAATCCAAGATTTTGCTTAGGGCGACCGGTCGAGGTTGAGGGCGACCGGTCGACGTTGAGGGCGACCGGTTGCCCTCAACCATTTCAGCCCACTGTGTTGAAAAATTTCCAAAATCCGAATTTTCAACCAAAAATCCAATTTTTCGCCCCTAAGTTTTAAAAACGTGCAAAATGCAAACATATACCTCATTCAATATACATTATGTCATGATCAAGCTCAAAATGAGGTAAAATACTCGGAGGTTAACGATCAAAAAGTCCGCGAGTTATCCTTGAGACGGAATTAAACACATCTCAAGTTTTTGTTAAAAATCACAATCCCTTAAAAAATATATCGAATCTCAATATGTTTAGTTCGATTATGACGAACCAAATTTTTAATACGAATAACCGTATATTAGATACCGAACTTGTTATCCCGAAAAAATAAGAACGTTTTAAAGCTTTGGATACAACAAGTCATAAGAAGAAGTACCTTTCAAATATTTGAAAATTTCTTTTAATGGCACTTTAATGAGATTCGTTGGGATAGTTTTTTTTGAAGTCGAGCATATAGACATAAGGCATATGGAATGTCGAGTCTATAGGAATAATACAAGAAAACATACCTCGAATTTGTTTGTCGGCCGATATGCCTTTCTCAACCTTTGTCAATCTTTTCATTGATAGCCATAGAGGTTGGAATGATTCTTCCTTCTTCAATGCCTAACTCCTTCAAGAGTTCTTTTGAAATGTAACCATCTACTTGGCATTGAATGATTTGAAGTCCAAGCAAGAAATCATGCTCATTTCAAGTACACCTTGCATCAACTTAGAAAACCATATCTTGCACAAATATTCATTAGTAGCACCAAAAATATTCTCATAAATATGCACAAGTTTAAACAATATTGCCCTTTTTTCACAAACAAAGAGAGTAGTATCAACTTTACCTTTTGTAGAATCATTTAGCAAAAATAGCTAAGTCTATCATACCATACACGGGGTACTTGTTTTAAACCATACAAGGCCTTAAAAACAATCATTTGGCCTAGAAAAATTTTAAACCCCTGGAGGTTGTTTTACATAGACTTCTTCTTGAATAAAACCATTTAGAAATTTGGATTTAACATCCATTTGGTAAAGCTTGAAATTTTCTTAAAACAAGAATGAGTAAGTAAAATGCAAATAGCTACAAAATGTGCTATGAGTGCAAATGTTACATCAAAATCGATTACCTTCTTCTTGAAAATACCTTCGAGCTACTAACCTCGCCTTAGTTCGACCAATGTTGCCTTGGTCATCGAGTTTGTTCCTGAATACCCTTTTTATCTTCTTCATTACTATCATCATAGGGCATCCAATTGATCTAAGGTGTTCATAATAGAACATTTACATCCAAATATTTGGAGTACTTCATTTCTCATCTACACAACTTAACAAACTCATTAACGGCATCGCTTATATAAGCAAGAAAAAATAGTCCAAGTGTAAAAACATGCCTCAATCATTAATCACAAAAATATCTTGCATAAGAGCATAGTAGAAATAGACACTATATATATTGACCATGAAGCAATAAACACATACTATGCATTTAGAAGATCATCAAGAGTCTAATAAATCATGCAAGTTCAAATAAGCTTAAGAAAGCTACAAAAGGTCTCTTTTGAAATTTGAAAATCCGAAAGCATATAGTTGAGACCTTATTTAAAAGAAGTATTTGAACAAGAGTTGATACGGCAAATATGTGCAATCAAATATCGAATAGTGCCTTTCAAAAAATCTAAAAATCCTCTTAATGGCACTTGTATGAAATACTATGAAAAACAAGCACATAGGCACATGGCAATATATATATCGAGTCTATAGGAGTAAGAATAACACAAGTAAACGTACCTCGATAATTTATGCCGTAAATGGCCATTTGAAAATATGTAAATCCTACACACTTCTTAAAACAAATCTAGCACAAATCATAATGATAGAAGTGTAGGCTAAGAGATATCACAAGTAAGCTCATGCCATAAAAATCCATAAAAGATGATAACACACTTTAGTCTACAAAAATGCACAAGAGTTTTAAAAACATCATATAAGGTCTTCTTTTTCAAAAAATATTTTAAAAAGCACAAGTATATATTGAAGACCTTAATTAAAAAATAAATATTTGAAAACTCATTTGCAATATAGGCACAAATAAAAACATACATACTAACTAGATAAAATGCATATTTTAAATGGGGAGATACGGTTTACCAATTACGCCGTTTCCATGGGTTGTGCCGTTCCCCATTGTTGATGATATCTTCCCTTGAGAAGTCACTTTGTTGATGATGGCTTCTTTGATTGCTCCATTTCCAAGGTTTGTTACCTTCCCATTGTTGATGGTCTCTTCTTCTTTGAAAATCATCTTGTTGATGATGTCTATGCCATTTCAAGGATTGTGTTCTTCCCATTTTTGATTATACGCTCTTCTTGAAATTGGCTTTGTTGAGAGTAGTTCCTTCTTTGATCAAATGAAACGTTCATTTGATGTTTTCTTGGTGGCATGAATTTTCTCCGATTTTTGCTTTGTCGGGTACCTAATAGCACATTGTTTTGTGGTACCCTCATGTGTTTGGGTCCTTTAAGATTAGCTTTGAGACTTTTAGGTCTCCAACAATATTTAGAGCTATTTCTAGCCCGACAAGAATTAGCCGTATGACCCTTTTTGCCACAATAAAAACAAGTAGTAATTCTAGGAGCATAATGACCAATATGCATATTGACTTGATCCTTTTTCATATGATTAACAACATTAGGCTTATGATCAAGTCCTTTATCACAATTATGAATATCAACAATATTGGACATTTTATTGGTACTCAAGTTGGATTTTAATAAATCCTTTTTCATGCAATCAATATTTTCAACAAGAGTACTATTTTCTTTCTCAAGGTTTCTAACCTTATCAAGAGTGGTGGTGTGAGCACATGATAGTGATTCATAGGAAGTAAATAAACTATCCTTATCATTTTTCAAAACAATGAATTCCTTTTTCAAATTTTTGTATTTAACAAGTAAGTCTTGGAATTCATCTTGTAGCTCATTATAATCATTTTGCAAGTCACTATATTCATTTTGCAATTCATTGTCATAAGAAGTAGAGGGTTTAGAACTTACCTCGTTTTCTTCTTCGATGCCCATAAGACATTTTTCGGCTTCATCATCGGAATTTGTAAGAGGCTCATCCCATATTGTTGAATTTGATGTTGTATCCATTTGAGAAGTAGATGCTTTTGAGTTGCTCCTTTTATTTGCATATACTTCATAGATGGCTTCTAGTTTTTGCCATACTTCATGTGCCGATCGAATACCTACAACATGATCAAATTCCAAGGTGGTAAGTGAACAATGTAAAATATTAAGAGCTTTACCATTTAAGGAGATGATTTTCTTCTCTTCATCATTGAGCTCTTTGAAGCCTTTAGAGGTGTGTGGTGTATTCTTTGTCGGAATGGATTCTCCATTGATGACGGTGTTCCAAATATCGAACCCACAACTTTGTAAGTAGCATTCCATTCTTTCTTTCCAAAATATAAAATTTTTGGAATCAAACCGAGGTGGCTTGGTGGTGGAGGTGCCGGAAATTTGAGCTTCGTTCGTAGCCGTCGATCGTTTCTCTTCACTCGCGATGTGAAACGAGCTTGCCAAAGAGTTTGGCTTTGATACCACTTGTAAGTCCAAGCGGCTACGATAATCTAGAGGGGGGGTGAATAGATTATCTCCATCTTTTCGATTTCGCCCTCTTTTAACAATCGAATGCTCAAACAAAATAATGAAGGTGCGGAATGTAAACAACACACGTCGATTTAAAGAGGTTCAACCCACCTAGGGCCTAATCCTCTACCACCCCAGTATATCCGGGATGGATTTCGAAAAGAGAAAAAAGATTTTATTAATAATTACCAAAATTATTACAACAAAATCTTACACCAACACCTTGAAGAGCACCACACTCTTCTTCAACACCACCTTTGGAGATTACCACAATCTCACTTGAAGATTACCACAATCTCCAAACGGCACCTTGTGAAGATTACCACAATCTTCACCCTTGAAGAGCACCACACTCTTCAACACCTCAACAAGAAGATTACCACAATCTTCTTACACCTAACACCTAGTTCACCCAAGTGTGTTCTTACCACAAGAACACTCACAAGGATATCTTGTGTTTGAATGACGACCACAAATTCAAGATTACAACTCGATAATTGATAATACAATAGAGTGCAAGTGTAATCAAGAATAGCCTAGACCTCAAGAATGTGAAAGTGAATAGCTAGGCAAATTACAACAAGAAATAAGACAATGTAAGAACAAGTGTATTCTTGAGTGTATCTTGTTGTGTTGTAGTTTTCTCTCTTATATTGTGTTGCTTCAATTCTTCCTCTATTTATAGAAGATGTCTTGTACATGATAGGCTCCTCTTGGGGACATGAATTCTAAAAATTGCAAGACAATTGAAGAAAAGAGTCTGTTAGAAATCAATCCCACAATTTAGGGAAAAGCATCATCACACAACAACGGTTAGAATTTTTCTTTGTCAAAGCATAGGGCGACCGGGTCGCACGAAATAGAAGTTTGAAACATATAGCACTAAATTAACACGGGCGGCCGGTCGAAGGGCACCTCGACCGGTCGAGCCTATGTGCGACCGGTTGCACTGATCAATTTTGAGAGTTCTCAAGTTTCATTTCACGAAACTTGTTCCCAGTGTACGGTTGCTCACGGGCACGACCGGCCGACCTCGACCTCCTTAATGACAAGTTGTCCGATTTTTATCAAAAATAAACCTCAAGAAATACTCCAAAAATTCGTAAAAACATTTTAAACCGATCGGGAGTATTTAGGACAACATTAGAAATATAGTTTTGAAGAAATAAAACATTTACGCACAAAGTGTTGTCCGATATAAATTCCAATAAATACTCCGAAAAATAGTAGAAACATTTTAAATCAATTGGGAGTATTAGGACAACATAGTTTCAATGTAAAAACCCATTGACTTAAAAACATTAAATGAATTTTCCAATTTTGTATCGAAAATAAACTAGAGGAAATACTCCTAAAAAATATTAAAATCATTTTAAATCATTTAGGAGTATTTGGACAACCTTTAAAAACATTGTTTTGGTGTAAAATCAAAATCATCAAAATCATGATAAAACCATTTATCAAACAGATATTACAGAGTTATCTGGAAGTGGGGGTGTCACACTCTCCCCTCTTTAAAAGAATTTGACCCCCAAATTCCCTCCTAGAATAGTTGCAAGTCGAAAGTGATACGCCAACCCAAAGCGAGAATGATTACTCGTGTCGAATGTGTCACGTGAATCCATAAAAGCTTATGCTTAAGTTGGTATACTATCCAATCAATCAAATATGTCTAAATTGTTATTCAGATCAAATCTTAAGTCTATCTAGTACCACTAAACCATCACAGGTCAAAGACCCTATCCTGGTTTAGCTTAGGTTTAGTTCCTCTACACCCAAGCTCTGATACCATAATTGTCACGCCTAATTTTATTATACCGTAAAACAAAATAATATCCAATAAATTACATATCCACATATTCATTAACTTAGGCTCGTCAAGAGTTATTATCTAAAATACAAATAATTAAAAACCATGAATACAATGGAAGTCTATGAATCCATACAATTTTCATGGAGGTACAATTAACTTATCTTTATAAAACAGTTTAATGTCATGAAGTTCGTGAAATAGCTAATGAGCAAAACTAATTTCTTTAGGAAAATGACATTTTACCCCTTTTAGTTCGGATCTTCGCTTGGGCAGGTGCAATCAAGGCACTAATCCCTGCTAGATTCGATTCCAACATTGACTCCTAGAGATGACTCACAATGGCGACTTACTACGAGGTCGTGACGGTATTGGAAATAAATAGGAATAATACGAAGATGTGAATATGTAATATATTTACAAATATGAAAGAGAACTGAACTTTATTGATTACCCAATAAACTGAAAAACAATAGAAACATTATATTAATAGTTTTCAAAAAGCTTCGACTGTGTAGGCGCTGACGCAATAGAATAGGCTACAAATCAATTTAAGTGATGAAAGCGGTTTTTGCACAATCAAGCTGAGAATAATAAGCAGGATGCTGCACAACTGCTACAAAATCTGCTACAAATCAAAAGTTGTTGAAGCAGGCTGATGCACAGCTGCTACAAAAGCTGCTGCAAATCAGAAGCTGTTGAAGCAGGCTGCTATTGTGATGCCCGGGGCCGAAGAGGGCGGGGAGTGATCGTCGGTGCAAGAAGACACGGACAAAGAGCGGCTCCTGGCAGGCTTCTAGGCAGAGGGGGACATGAATGAACCGATCCCACACCCGAAGAAGAGGAGATTCTGAGACTGTGTAGGTATAAGACTATACAGTTGAAGAGAGCTTAAAAGATTTGATAGGTACTACTCATATCAACAAGATGCATCTTCTTTTCTGGTGCTCATCATATAAAATCTCCGAAGTTAAGCGTGCTTGGCCCGGAGCAATAACATGATGGGTGACCCCCTGGGAAGCTGCTCTCAGGGTGCGCGTGAGTGAGGACAAAGCGCGTTGGAAAGACTCGTGTTGGTTTATGGGGACAGTCGTCGATCTGGAAGGCGGGTCGTTACATATGGTATCAGAGCGGGACCTCTCCTAGTAAGGTGTGGTTCGGGGACGAACCAAGCAGAAGCTGGTGGGCTTGTGACGCCCGGGGCCGAAGAGGGCGGGGAGTGATCGCCGGTGCAAGAAGGCTTGGACAAAGAGCGGCTCCTGGCAGGCTTCTAGGCGGAGGGGGACATGAATGAACCGATCCCACACCCGAAGAAGAGGAGATTCTGAGACTGTGTAGGTATAAGACTATACAGTTGAAGAGAGCTTAAAAGATTTGATAGGTACTACTCATATCAACAAGATGCATCTTCTTTTCTGGTGTTCACCATGTAAAAACTTCGAAGTTAAGCGTGCTTGGCCCGGAGCAATAACATGATGGGTGACCCCCTGGGAAGCTGCTCTCAGGGTGTGCGTGAGTGAGGACAAATCGCGTTGGAAAGACTCGTGTTGGTTTGTGGGGACAGTCGTCGATCTGGAAGGCGGGTCGTTACAGCTGTACAGCTACTGCATAAATTAATAAGCAGGATGTTGAACAGAAATACTATTTTTAATGTGGCTAAGTGTCTACTGAATAAATTTGAGATTCTTATGAAATAATGATTAATTAATTAAATAAGTTCTTGATTAGTAACAATGCTATTATTAATATAAAAAAGAATGATATTTTCGAAATCTCAACTATTCCATTATTTTCACTGTGATGATATTACAGAGTTATCTGGAAGTGAGGTGTCACAGGAAGCTCACCCGATTATTTTCATAATTTTTCAGATTGAAGAGTTAAGGTGGAGATATGACAATGTTGGATGAAGAATAAAATAAATTATCAACTTGAATATATTTTTCTTATTGATGGATGAATAGAATATATGGACATAATGTCTTTATTTTCGATAATTATGATGGATTTACTTTTTTAATTCTAATGCCTAGTTTTGTTAAGATGTTTTTATTGAAGTCGTGTTTTTATATTAAAGTTGTTTTTGAGAATCAGAGCACTTTTATTTATAAAAATGGGCATGGTCTCCTAATTTCTCAGAAGAATTAGGTACCCGAATCCACTCTTGATCTGTCTATGGATGACAATTCCTGCACCTTCTTGAATTGATCTTAAATAATGTGATGTTATTTGACTACGTGAAGTCAAAAGATAATTTGGCTTACTCTTTGACGAAAGGGCTAAATTGAGATCAATTTAGTAAATTACTAGAGGGAATGGACTTGTTAAAGTCCACAAACTGAAAATAACCATCATTGTGGTAATCCAACCATGATGATCGGAGATCCTAAAAACTGGTTCAATCGGAAAACTAAGCTATGAAGGCTACTTTGTAACACTTGCAAACAATATTTCAACACATCCCTAAAAATCAATGTCAAGTGTTAAAACATTTGCACTGTTGTTATCAGGTTAAGTCATCTGACTTTTAGTGATTACTACACCTCGATGAAGTTGCATATGACATTATACTCGGATAGGAGATCACCTATATAAGTGATAAGTGCGGGCCGCTTCAAAGTAATACTTATGAATCCAAAAAGGTGTCCATAGCTTAAACAGACATAAAACGTGAAAACATAAGGTATTGAGACCTTATTGTGTCTTGAGGGATTATTTCAGTTGAATATTTCAAGGCATTGTGTCCGCTAAGTCACCAGTGTATCCAATGCATTGATTACGGAAAGTTCAAAACCACAAGCTACATTTTCGGATGCAATATTATCTCTTGAGGTTTTATTGAAAATTTGGTTTTGAGAAAATAAACATCGGGCCAACTTTGACCAAATTTTCGGTGGCCAAATATTAATTTTTGGAGGAATTAAATTGTATATTGTTCAACTACATTCTGAGTGAATGGTAGTATTTTTTAGTTCTCAAAATCAAATTTTAGTGAATGATTAATTAATAGACGAAATTGGCCACGCAAATGTGCATTATGTAACGAAAGTTGAATTCTAATCCCACATTGAAAACAAAGCATTGGTTATCCTAGTTTATATACTATAAGGTGTTATAAGTTGTATATATTATAATACAAGTGGATGGCAACAAGTGAGCCACACGCGCGCGCATTCATGCCAACTCGACCAGGGCCAGGGCTTGTGCCACGGCCCGACTGTTTGGACTCGGTTTTCAGGTTCAGTTTGTTTTGTCACATGAGGTGGCTTGTAATCCCTGGAAGTTACATCTGGTTTAATATCCCACTCTATATCATTAATCTCCAGCATGTGTTGGGAATAATGGCCTTTCGGAGGCTTTGGTTCCATTGCAGATTCGGTTAGAATGAGTTAGACATATTATGCCCACTCACTATCATTAATAGCTTGTATGTGTTGACAATGGTGGCCTTTTATAGGCTTAGGTTGCATTGCAGATTTGGTCAGAGAGAGTTAGACATATTTTGCGAAGAGGATTAGACAGAAAGTTAGACAATATACTGTTTATTCACGAGTTTGTTAAGTGGGTGTTACCACAGGTATTGACAACACATCCCACGTAAGCCGTCTTATCTTTGTGGACATTACTTCAAACTGTGAGCACTAGCTGGCCCGTATTTAGCTTGCGGACAAAGACCTTCTTCTACTCGGCTTTAAAGTTATGTCGTTTCATATTTACGAAGTTGCCGCCCATCCATTCAGGCTTGTAAGCCATCTAGAAGGTTTTTCCGTTTACGTACCATTGTTATCAACATAGTTTTGTTCGATTCTCACCCTATATGTGATGATAAAATACCACAAACACTTGCTGATAAAAATTATCTTATAGAAACGTGAATGAATATATAAGTTTTTCACACACACGCATATACACACACACACACACATATATATATATATATATATATATATATAATTGTACATATTTATGTGTTCTGTGTTTTTAAAACAATCCATTGTACAAATTTTACATGAAATGCCTAAAATATTTTAATCTTAAATATTTATGTATATATAATTGTAAATAGATTCTTTAAATTATATATATAATTTAAATGTTATATTGTACATAGTTTTTGGAATATATAATAAGTAAATGCTTATTACATAAAAGAAATATTATTTATTTGTTTTATAATTTATGCAATGTTTTTTAATCTCAAACAATAGAACGATTATTGTTCATTCGTTTATGTTATAAGATAGTTTCACAAAAATCATGATAATAGTAGAATGATATTATTATTAAGAAATCAATTGACACTCTCATTTTATTTATCAAACTAACTTATATAGTAATTTTTTTGTTTAAAATTTCAACGATGCCTCAATTAATTAGTGAACATAATTTTTAAATTTTTAGACAGCTCAACAAGTGTTTTTAATAGGTGTATAAACTAGCTCAAATATAGAGATATATAATCAATTCTTTTCTTTCCCTTTTTTTTTTCTCCTTTCTAAAGTTTTAATTTATTTTTGGATATTTTACATAATAAAATGTAAAAATGTAAAAATGTATTGAACAATAATTATTATGGTAGTCTTTTATAGGCTTAGGTTGTAAGTCAAGTGGGCTACGATAATCTAGAGGGGGTGAATAGATTATCCCTATTTTCTCGATTAGGCCCTCTTTTTGAATGAAAGAAAGATGACAAGAATGAAAGTGCGGGAAAGTAAACAACACATGTTGATTTATAGAGGTTCAACCCACCTAGGGCCTAATCCTCTACCACCCCAAAGATCTCTCGGGATGGATTTCAAAAGAAAAAGAATTTTAAAAATAGTTACCAAAACTATTACAACATCACCTTGAAGAGTACCACACTCTTCTTACAACATCTCTTTGAAGATTACCACAATCTCCCTAGAAGATTACCGTAATCTTCTTGCAATGGCACCTTATGAAGATTACCACAATCTTCCAACTTGAAAAGCACCAAACTCATCTTCACCTCGAAGAGTACCAAACTCTTCAACACGAAAAGCACCAAGCTTTTCCATCAAATCAACCAAATGTATTATTACCAAAAGAATATTCACAAGGATTTCTTGTGTTTGGATGATGAACACAAATTCAAGATTACAACTCGATAAGGAAGTATACAACTTTAAAGTGCAAGTGTAATCAAGAATCAAGCCTAGACCTCAAGATGTGCAAGTGAAAAAACTTAGGCTATTACAACAAGAATATTGAAATTGAAGAACAGTGTATTTGTTTGTGATTTCTCTTGTTGTGTTGTAGAGTATTGTCTTGTTTTTGATCCTTCAAAGCCTTCACCTATTTATAGGAGAGCCTTCAAAATTTTAACTCCAACATGGGCTCCTCTATCTTCTCATTTGTCTACAAAAGAAGGATCACAAGGTCTACACAAATAGTTAAGAAGTAGATAAAGAATTGCAGCTGATAATGGCCTGTTAACGGATAGATTTTGCTATCAAAAATAACATAGGTCGACCGGTCAACCTTAAGAAAATTCGAACGTTTAAAGTGAATTAGAGAAATGACCGGGGGCGAACAAGGGTTGGACTGTCCGGTGGGGGTTCGACCGGTCGAACAGGGATTCAACCGATCGGCCACCTTATGGGTCGGGTGCCCCTTGAGCCGAAGAGAAACAGAGAGCAGAGAAAATCATTTCTTGCCCAGATACCGGTCGACCGGTCGACCATGGAGGTCGACCGATCGCCCACCTTGAAATAACTTACGGGGACGATTCTGTTTCAATATATATATATTCTTCAGGCATGGGTTGCCCTCCAGGACAATCGGTTGACCTCAAAACACAAGTGTTGTCCAATTTTAGTCGAAAATAAACTTCAAGTAACTCTCTGAAAAATTAGTAAAATATTTTAAATGAATTTGGAGTATTTGGACAATATCTAGTGATATTGTTTTGGTGTAAACACACAGTTAAACAAAATCGTCAAAATTACGATAAAAATATTTATCCAACATAGGTTGCATTACAGATCCGGCCACACACACAGAGAGAGAGAGAGAGAGAGAGAGAGAGAAATTTTGCAGATGATTAGACACAAAGTTATTGGGATTTGGTTTTGATAAATTGGGTGTTGACCCAATTTTGACCAGATATTTAAGCAGTTTCTATTTGTGAAAAATAGAATTAAATTATATGTTGAAATTCTATTAGGTGAGTAGATAAGATTGGCATTTGGAATTTCTCAAAACTAATTCCGGGTGAATGAGAAATTAACGCTATAAATTAGCCACTTAAAACTAGAAATTGGTATGGAAAATGAAAAATGTGGGGAAGGAGCAAAGCTCGATCCCACATAGGAGGAAAAGCCAAAGTATGCTCTATTTATAAATCCCAAGTTGGACGATTGGGTTTGGGCCCTTGGAGGACCAAAGTTTTTAAAGGGGTGAGGACTTACATGCTTGTGGGTTTGGTTCAAAACACACACGCGCGCGCGTCACCGGGCTCGGCTCGACCCAACCCGATCCGGTCGTGGGCCGTGGGCTTGGGCTTCAAGGCCTTTATACTTTTTGAACCAAATTTATTTAAACCCTTTAAAATTAATTAATTACTTAATTTTAATTAATTATTGTTTTCCAACTAGGGTGCGCAAACACCAATAATTACTTAAAATTAATTAATTACTCCCAGTCAATTTCACAATGTTACCTTAGTAATCTTTGTTGATCTATGGGATCGATTCTAGTAGTAAACTAAAAGTGCACTTGTAGCTACTGTCTTTATTGCCAACCGGCTATATCAATAAGTAGGATTGTACCGGAAATGGAAGCTCCATTTTGTTATGCCATAAAATAACATAAGTATCAATCTTTGAATTTGGATTATTTGGTTCATGGGGTAGTCGATGAATTGTTCTCGGGAGTCAAAGAGAGGTGAAAGAAGAAACGGGTAAGAAATCCTCCTCTTTTACCAACTTCATTACATTTACTAGTTTAATATGTTTACATGCATGCAACAATTTCAAACTCTATTGGCGAGTCCCATATATAAATCTTCCATCTAAAGTTAAAGACATTTAAAACCAAGAAAGCAGTAAAACCGGATATAAATAAAAAAAAAAGAAATGGAGAAAGAAAGTAATTAGAAAATTATAGGAGTCCCTATGAAAATACAACCTTCGAGGTGATCAATAGGAAAGAGAATTGCATGGAAGAAACAAAGAGAAAGCAAGAGAAGAGATGGTGAGATACAAACTAATGAAACAACAAAATGAATCATATAGAATTGAATTGATAGTGAATGATAGAGTTGAGGTGATATATATACACAACATATTTTCAAATTGTTAGTTGAAGAAACCAACTACTTTCGATTATTACTTGTTCACAATACTCCCCAATCATCCTAGCTAAGAAACATTTTGCGAAATAGGTGGGACGAGGAACGAAGAGGAAGCTTGGTACAAAGGACTTGAAACCCGGAGAGGAAAGATGCTTGGTAAAGAGGTATGCGGGTTGTTCTTCTGAGGAATAAATCGAATATCAATGTCTTTGCTCAAAGACCTTGCAACGAACGAAATGAACATCAATTTCTATATGCTTCGTACGGGCATGAAAGACATGGTTAGAGGCCATAGCCACTGCACTCATGTTGTCACACCATAAGATAGCAGACTTCTCAGTTTTATTATCCAATTCATCTAATAAAGATTGTAGCCAAGTTAAATCAATTGTTGTATCTGCCAAGGACCTATACTCACTTTCAGCACTACTTCTGGATACCACACCCTGCTTCTTAGCATTCTATAACAAAAGATTGCCTCCAAGCAAAACAAAATGACCCCATGTGGACTTCCTATCATGAATATTGCTGGCTAATCAGCATCTGAAAATGCCTCAAGAACATACGTTTGGCAGAAGTAAACTCACCTAGATGCATAGTACCTTTCAAATATCTTAAGAGATGTTTACAAGTAAGCCACTGATTTACTGTCGGTTGGTGGAGAAATTGGCTAAGTTTATTGATAGTGAATGCAATATCAGGCCTGATGAGTGTTAATGATGTGAACCGCAGCAACAACTGTGTATATGACCCAACAACAATATGTTGTTAACCCAAGATCTTCACTAGTTCGGTTAAAGATGGTGGAAACATCGGCTCGTTGCTTTGCAACAAGATGAAATAAATGCGGAAGTTTGTTTGATTGATAAGTCCAATTTCGCAACAAAATGAACAATCTTGAAGCTCTTGGAAAAACCCAAAGGGTTGGAGAGAATAATCTCAATTCAATATTCAATATCAAAGTTCTTATGAAAAATAAACAAATGTTTGCCTTATATAGGCGACTCAAAACAAATCCTAAACCAAAACAAACCCTAAACCAACTAGGAAACAACTTAAAAATCAGAAAAGGAAATAAAAACTGGTCAAAACTCAAAAACGCGGCTCCCGAACACGACCATGTCGTGTGAACACGGCCATTCCATGTTGGACTCTATTTCGTCCGTTTGAGTCCGAATTAGCTCCCGGGGTCTTCATTAACGTTGTATCCCTTTCTCTTAGCTTTTCGTAACATCTTGAATCATCTCAATATCAATTTTGTAGCAAAAGTTATGGCTAAAATACTAAACTCTGCCAGTGCTGAAAACTGTTGACGCGCTTGGACGTTTTTGAAGGAGTCCTCTTGTTGTTCGACCATCAATGCTTCCTTTCGACACATGATTAACTAATATGACTCTAAACTCAATATACTTGGCCTCTAACATCCACTTGGACACTCAAACGACTCAAAATAATGAAAATAAACACCTAATCTATGATAAACAAATACAAGAACTCAAGAACTCAATTACATAGTCTTCAAGAACTCGAGATAACTTGCATTTGGTGTTTCCCGGATCCTTCGTGATAGGATTATCATTATTCCCCTCTTCTTGAAAGGAATTCGTCCTCGCAAAGGTTGAACAATTATATCACTCCACCCGGATCAAATGTGAAATGACACGCACATTCATCCAGTTGACCAAATCCCTGCACATGAGAAACAATAGAACTAGGCAAAATATTATCAAATATTTTAGCATTCAAAAACTCTCGCCTAATGTCTCTCTTCTTAATCATAAGCACAAATTTTCTCTCTTGTTTTTACCTCATTGGCCTTTCCCCCCATATTTTTGGCCCACTCGAAATTTGTACTCTCCTTTTTTTTGGCCATCTCTCGAATCTCACAACTACCCTTGGCCAAACTCTCAAGCTCTCTATTTTTATTTTCACTCAAGCTCTCATTTTTCTCGGCTTTTATTTCTTTCTTTTGCTCACTTGCCGAACACTCTTTTTCTTTTCACTCACAAACTCTCATCCTCACATGATCATCATAGATTTCTGCAGATGTAAGAGATGAAAGTATGAACTTTCTTCGCTCATGCTCAAAAGTATAGCAATTAGTATATCCATCATGCACAACTCGCCTATCAAATTTCCATGGCCTACCCAACAAGATATGACAAGCCCGCATTGGCACCACATAACATAATATATCATCCTTATAACCCCCAATTTGAAAAGACACCAACACTCCTTTATTAACTCGCACCTCGCCACAATCATTGAACCATTGTAGTGTATACGGTTCTGGATGTTCAAGTGTAGGAATCTCCAACTTCTCCACCAATTTCGCACTAGCCACGTTTATACAACTACATCCATCAATGATCACACTACACACTTTATCCTTATCTAAGCATCTAGTGTGAAAAATATTTTCTCGTTGCTCATGATCAATTAACTTTGGTTACATATTCAAAACTGTACGCGACACTAGTGATAACACATCGCCCTTCATCGGCTTAACTACCTCTAGACCCTCCTCCAATTTTGGATTATCATGATCATCTTCGTTTTCGGACTCTACATCACCATTAACCCGAATCACCATCACTCTTCTATTCGGACATTCACTAGCTCTATGATCCCTCCCATGACATTTAAAACACTCAATGTCCCTAGTGCGTGAAGTAGAGAGATCAAATTTACCTGATGGTTTTGTCTTGTCTGAGTCTGTCTTGTTCTCCACAACTTTGGGCTATTTTGAAAAACGTGCATCATCCATTGCAGGAATATTCGAAGCCCAAGTACTGGTGCTAGTGTTGGGATTTTGCCGTGTAAATCCCCTCCTCTTGAGCTGCTGCTCAACTTTCACCGCCATGTGCACCATCTCCTCGAGATTGACACAATGATGTAAGTCGACGACATCTGCTATAGGAGTATTCAACCCCGCGATAAACCTCGCCATAGTAACCTCCTGATCTTCTTCGATATTCGCCCTTGCCATCAACATCTCCATCTCTTTATGATAATCCTCTACGCTCTTCGACCCCTGTGTCAATCTCTGCAACCTTTGATAGACGCCTCTGTAATAATGATTTGGTACAAAACGACGTCGCATCAAACTCCTCATCTCCTCCCATGTGGAAATGGGCCGCTCGCTGCTTCTCCTCCTTGAGACCATTAATTGATCCCACCAAATACTTGCGTAGTCTGAGAATTCAGTTGATGCCAATTTAACCTTTTTCAATTCAGAATAATTTTGGCAGTCGAACACGTTCTCGATTTTCCTCTCCCAATCCAAATAGGCGTCCGGATCACTCTTTCCTTGGAACGAGGGGATTTGCATTTTGATGTTACTCAAATTGTCATCCTCACGTCCCCTATTTCCACGCCGACCTCTACCCAGGTTGTAATTTTGCTCCATTTGGGAATCAAAATCATCAATCTCATCTGCCCACTCCTCTAACTCGAACCTCCTAGGCCTCCGCACCCTAGTAGCAGGCTCCTCGATTCTCGGCGCCTCCCTGGGATCCCCCTATGTCTCAAACATTATTTTCTTAACCATGTTTGTTATCGCATCCATATCCAGCTTGTTACCCAAATCTGTTGTTTGCATTTTTCCTCAGTCATGTTTAAATCACTTCCTCACGTGTATACGCTCGTGTATCACCCAACTCACGAAATAAACTCCCTCGTTTTTATTTTTTGAATTTTCGAATTTTTTTTGGTAACCCTTGGAGAACTAGGGTTTATGGATAACAAAGAAAATCTGAAAAATAAAATAAAACAAGGATAGATTTAACCTTGCTAGATGGCTCTGATTACCAACTGATGTGAACCACAAAGAACAATCGTAAATACGACCCAACAATAATATATTGTTAACCCATGATCTTCACTAGTTCGGTTAAAGATGGTGGAAACCTCGACCCGTTGCTTAGCAAAGAAAGAACCTCGGTATGCGTAGACGCTACTATTGGGTATCTATCTGCCTCAATAGATCGATACACGTAGTAATGCGAAAGGAACAAATTACGTCAATAAGCCTATTAATACAAAACTGTACTCTAGACACTTTGCATGAAATTAAAGTACAAGGAATGAAATTACAGTTACAAGTAAAATATAACACAACTGTAAAGGGATACATCCCTAAGATCCGAATATAGAAAGATTCGGCTCAGGGACTGGTAAACCCTAGAAAGAACTGTCACCACGAATCACAACCCAGAGAACCAAGGAATAAGCCACAAAAGCCTCGCCACAATACTTAAACCTTACAGCCTCAAACCCAGAAAACCTTAGGAACCCCGGATCTGAATCGAACCACCCAAAACCCTAATCCACTCAGAAGAAGGATCTTGTACACAGAGTTGGTGAAGAAGACAGCAAACACTAATATCTCACCTATCACAAATAGAAAACCCCAAACCAATCCAGGAAGAGACTGGAGTTTTAGAGAGAGAGAGAATAACATAAAGCAAGAGAAGAATCGAGAGAGTTTGAGAGATGAGAGAGAAACAACAAGTAAGATAATGAATTAGGGTTTCAGGAAAGTACCATTAAATAGGCACAGATCAACGACTCAGATTAAATAGAAATCAACGGACCAGATCAAGCCCAAAGGTCCGCGGATAATAAATCTAGATCCCGTAGTCCGACTCACAGACCCTAGTCAACACATGGGCTAAATGGTTGGGCTAGTGGCTTTAGGTATTGGGCTGCAATTTTGGTCCAGGTTAATAGAACAATGGGTCACATTTATCAACAATCTCCACCTTGGCTCATTGTGTGATTAAATTAGACATTAATGGGAATTACCAGTCATCATCATTGCCGATTGCCTTCCTAGCACTTAAGCTAAGAAGGACTTAAGTTACAGAAGCACTCAAGCTAACTGTAATTGAGTAAGGATCTCAACAAGCACACAACAAGTCAAGTTCCCCCATTGAATTAACATAAGCACAGAGCAAATATCAATTCAACAGTTTTGGCTTCAACAGAAACACACAGTAATTGTTAAACCCAACATAAAGGGCAACTAACCGGGTAACTAATCACCAGTGTCAAAATTTAGAATTTTTAAATAGGTTTTGAACTTTGATAGGGGCAGACACTTAGTACCCATATCAACTGTATTGTATTATGCCACTTTTTCAAGACAAATAAGGCCTTTTGAAACAATATCCCTTATAAAATGATACCTAACATCAATATGTTTTGTTCTATCATGAAAAACTGGATTCTTACAAAGCTGAATACAAGATTGAGAGTCAGAAAATACAACAACCTTTTGTTTTAGAAAACCAATTTCAGAACCAAGTCCTTTTAGCCATAAGACTTCTTTTAAAGCATCAGTTACAACCACATATTCTGATTCTGTAGTAGACAGAGCCACAATATGTTGTAACTGAGATTTCTAACTAATGCAAGAACCACACAGAGTGAAAACATAAGAGGTTGTTGATTTTCTATTATCTTTATCATTTGCATAGTTGGAATCCACATATCTTTTTAAAACAACACCACTTTCACACTTAGAAAATTTAAGGCAATAATCAGTTGAATGTCTCAAATATCTCAATAACCACTTCAAAGCATTCCAATGCACCATTCCAGGATTAGACATAAATCTACTAAGGCAAGAAACAACATAGGCAATGTCTGGTCTAGTACTGACCATTAAGTACATAACAGATCCAATGGCATTAGCATAGGGAATGTTTTGCATAGAGAGAATTTCAAAATCCGTTTTTGGGGACTGATCCCTACTTAATACAAAATGAGAAGGAAGAGGAACATTCACAGATTTTGCATCACTCATAGAAAACTTTTGTAAAACCTTTTGCACAGACTTGTTTCTATCCATATCTATATTCATACCAAGTATTTTCTTAGCATCACCTAAGAATTTCATGTCAAATTTTGCACTTAAGCAATTTCTCACATAGTCAATAGTCTTAATGCATGGACCAAGTCAAAAGCATATCATCAACATAGATCAGTAAGAAAACATGAGACTTAGCATCAAGTTTGAAATACAGACAATGATCAAATTGGCTTCTACAAAATTTCAAATCAAGCATGCACTGGTCAAATTTTTTATTCCATTGTCTAGGTGATTGCTTTAAACCATACAAAGACTTTTTCAGTAAACACACATGGTTAGGTTTGGATTTGTCTTCAAAACATTCCGGTTGTTTCATAAAAATTTGTTCTTCCAAATCACCATGTAAGAAAGCAGTTTTAACATCAAGTTGCTTTAGTTCCCAGTCAAACTGAGCCACTAAAGCTAGCATAATTCTCACAGTTGCAAACTTCACAACAGATGCCAAAATCTCAGTGTAGTCAATGCCTTCTTTCTGAGTAAAACCTTTTGCAACTAATCTAGCTTTATATCTAACACCTTCATTTTCTTGTTTGATTTTAAACCACCACTTACAATCAACAATAGAACAGTTAACAGGTTTTGGGACAAGATCCCATGTGTTATTAACATACAAAGAAGTCATCTCATCTTGCATAGCACTCAACCATTTCACAGAATTCACAGAGTTTACAACATCAGAATAGGTTTTAGGCTCAGAATTTTCAATTGATTCAAGCACAGGGAACACATAAGAAGTTAAGTGAAAATCAGCAAACTTGTTTGGGATTCTAATGTTCCTTCTAGTTCTATCTCTAGTTAACACATAGTCATTCAAGTTATCATTTTCAGCATGCTCATAATTCAAATCAGTGTCAACAAGAGGAAATTCACCATGCACATTATCATTCAAATCAGCATTGTCATTCTCAATATCATTTTGCACATCATTAGCATTCACAGGATCATGCTCAGCATCAATCATATCAAATTATCATTCACAGAAATAGAAGGCACATTAGGAAGCTCCACCTTATTAAGAGTAATGGGGTTTTGAGTTTCAGAAACATCTTTAGAAACATCAAGGCAAGGAAACTCATTTTCATTAAAAACCACATCCCTGCTTATTAACACTTTAAAACCATTTTCAGATTTGGACCACAATCTGTACCATTTGACCCCATCAGGGTATCCCAAAAAAAACACATGTTGGACCTCTAACGCTACTCGGATTGACGACTGTCTCCACAAACCAACACGAATCTTTTCTAGCGCGCTTTGTCCTCACTCACGCGCACCCTGGAAAACTTCCCAGGGGGTCACCCATCCCATGTCTACTCCAGGCCAAGCACGCTTAACCTCAGAGTTTCTATATAATGAGCACCAGAAAAGAAGATGCATCTGTTGGTATAGGTAGTCCAAATCATATCCTTTAAGCTATCCTTTAACTATGCAATCCAGCGCTCACGAGTTCGAATCGCGGGCCGCGTCTCGCGCATATTTTAAAGCCCATTGCAGGGCAGGATGCTGGACCAAATCCCAACAATCCCCCCAAAGACTGCCATCTTCGCCTCGATGCTTGGCAACCTCCGCCGTCCGCCAAACTTCCTCGGTTCTAACGCCAACTTCTTCAGCGTTGCGTTGCGTCACGCCCGACCTCTCGATTCCGGCCACCCGGAACTTACACCTTGATTCGATTCCATTTACCTCGATTCGGTCACCTGGCAACTTACCCTTCAGTTCTGGTCCACCCAATAACCTACACCTTCAGTTCCAGTCTATTTTACCTGAGTTCCGGCCACTTGGCAACCTACCCTTCCTTCTGGTCCACCCAAAGAACCTACACCTTCGTTCGATCCGTTTTACCTCGGCTCACGGCCACCTGGCAACCTACCCTTGATTACGGTCCGTTTACCTCCATTGCGCCCGGCAAAGATTCCACCACTCACTCCTGCAACCTCCACGGCAGTGTGCTTCCAAGGAATTCGAACTCGTGACTGCTCGATACCAGTTGTTGGACCTCTAGCGCTACTCGTTGGCGATCGTCCCCACAAACCAACACGAATCTTTTCTAGTGCGCTTTGTCCTCACTCACGCCACCACTCGAAAACTTCCCGGGGTCACCCATCCCATGTCTACTCCGGGCCAAGCACGCTTAACCTCGAGTTTCTATGTAATGGGCACCAGAAAAGAAGATGCATCTGTTGGTATAGGTAGTCCAAATCATATCCTTTAAGCTATCCTTTAACTATGCAATCCAGCGCCACGAGTTCGAATCGCGGGCCGCGTCTCGCACATATTTTAAAGCCCATTGCAGGCAGGATGCTGGACCAAATCCCAACAACACATTTTAAAGATCTTGGATCAAGTTTCTCAACCTTATGGTGGACAAAGGCTGAACAAACAACAAAATTTAAATTTGAAAAGTCCACAGGTTTACCAGACCAAACTTGTTCAGGGTATTTGCCTTTAAAAGGTACAGATGGTGATCTATTAATCACATAGACAGCTGTATGAACAGCTTCACCCCTGAACTTTTTGGAAAGTCCAGGTGTACTTAACATACTTCTCACCCTTTCCAAAAGAGTTCTATTCATCCTCTCAGCAACCCCATTCCGCTGAGGGATGTAAGGCACATACTTGTGTCTTACAATGCCTGATTCAACACACAGTTGATCAATGAGTTGGTTACAGAATTCCAACCCATTGTCAGTTCTCAAGTACTTAATCTTTTTCCTAGTTTGATTTTCTATCAAGGTTTTCCAATTTTGAAGTTTTTCAAAAACATCAGACTTATTTTTCATAAGAAATACAAACACTTTTCTTGAAAAAACATCAATCACAGATAGAAAATACCTATTCGCACCATAGGTAGGAACACTGGCAGGACCCCAGACATCAACATGTAAGTATTCAAGTATATTAGTACAGGTAGATTGTTTTGGATAAGAGGAAATATGGAAGCTAACTCTCTGTTGTTTACCATAAACACATGAGTCACAAAAGGGCACACAAGTAAGTTTGTCATTACCAAAACATCATTCTTTATGCAACAATTCAAGACCTTTAGAACTAATATGACCAAGCCTTTTATGCCAAAGTTCAGTTTTGTCATTCACACAGTTCACATTGGTCACAGAGTTCACATTGGTCACAGAATTTTGCATGCAAGGAACAGACTCAGCATAGCAAACATACAAATTCCTTTTCTTTTCAGCTTTAGCAATAATAAGGGAACCTTTCATGATTTTCATCAAACCCTTACCCCACCTTCCCTCATAACCATCATGCTCAAGCATATCATAGGAGATCAAGTTATTAGACAGATCAGGAACATGCCTTACATCATTCAAAGTCAAAACAAAACCAGAATTAAGTACACAGTACCAACACCAGTCACTTGACATTTCGCCATGGAAACAGATCCATTTTGCACAGAAGCATAGGAGGCAAACAAGTGTTTAAATGGTGTCATGTGAAATGTGCAAGCAAAATGAATAAGCCAATCATTTTCACTGAAAGAATTTGAAGGCACAATATTCAGAGAATCATGCAACTCATGCACCATAAACACATCACCCATATGATCATTGCCAGTTGTCAAGTTCACAGAATCATTGGTTTGGTTCTTGTTATTCTGATTATAGTTTTGGTTATTGCTCTGGTTATTCCTGGGTTAGTACATTCTTTTATGTAATGGCCATGTTCACCACAATTATAACACTTCCTATTGTTCTTAGGTCTAAAACTAGACATCCCTCCACTTTTACTTCTCTTTCTACTAGTGTTTCTGTTATTGTTATACCCAGTTTTCCTATTCTGAGGTCTACCCCTGACATGCATAACCTTCCCTGACCCTGTTCATTCCCTTAGATATTTTCGCATCCATTCCTTACTCTTAAGGCCATTAATCACAGATATCGAGGTGATTGAATCTCTGCCATACTTAATGGCATATTTCACATCAGCATAGGAATCAGGAATGGCATTTAGCAACACAATAGGGGTATAATCATCAATATTTTTATCACCAGTAAGTTTGATATCTTGTATCAATTTTGTAAAAACATCCATGTTCTCATCCATATCCTTAGTCAAATCAAGTTTGAATCTAAAAAACTTTTCGAAAAAAAGAGTTTTGAGGGTGGGGAAGTTTCAGTGTAAAGTTCTTCCAATTTATCCCAAAGAGCATGGCAGTTAATTTGCCAACTTTTCTCAAAACAACATCGGAGAGATTAAGGATAATGGATGAGTAAGCAAATTCATCAAGTTCGATTTTATTTCAATAGATCTTTATCGTAGTACTTTTGATCAATAGCTTTAAAACATTTACTGTTGAATTAAAATCCCTTTCATTTTTTGTTGCCAAATAGAAAAATCACTTTTCCCATTAAAGGATTCCATATGATAACAAGATGCACCAGCCATATTCACGAGATAAAGCCACAAAGAGGATATCACAAGAATACAAAGACAAAGACATGTATCACAATTATCAAATAGAACAATGAGAAGCAACATGTAGGTGGACCATCACAGTCCCAATGACAAACAGAAAATAAGAGGCAAATAATGGACCACACAGAGTCCAAGACAAAGCAAGGTAATCAAGAAAGGCACACAGACCACCAGTAGTACAAGAAACCAAGATCAACGAAAAGAATTTAAAACTAGGTGGATTCCCTTCGCACCTCAGGATTCCACTGCACTCAAGGCACAGGGTCAATAGGCTTATGCTTAGGGTTTCCCTAAACTAAGTACTGACTAAAAATAAATGAGAAGAAAAGGAATAGAGAATCTTACAACCAGGAGCCTGTCCTGGGTTCTTACCACAACCAAATACACCAGGGAGCCAACAGATCACCAAGAAGCTCAAGAACCGTAAGTACCAACCCACCACGAGGCATATAGGTGCTCGATACCATCACTGGGTATCTATCTACCTCAATAGATCGATAAATGTAGTACCAAAAGGAACAAATTACGGACTCAATAAGCCTATTAATACAAAAATCGTACTCTAGACACTTTGCAAGAAAGTAAAGTACAAGGAATGAAATTACGATTTACAAGTAAAATATAACACAACCGTAAAGGGATACAAACCTAAGATCCGAATATAGAAAGATTCGGCTCAGGGACTGGTAAACCCTAGAAAGAACTGTCACCACAAATCACAACCCAGGGAACCAAGGAAGAAGCCACAAAGCCTCGCCACAATACTTAAACCTCACAACCTCAAACCCAGAAAACCCTAGGAACCCCGGATCTGAATCGAACCACCCAAAACCCTAATCCACTTAGAAGAAGGATCTTGTACACGAGTTGGTGAACAAGACAAAGAACACTAAGATCTCACCTCTCACACACAAAAACCCCAAACCAATCCAAAGAAGAGATTGGAGTTTTAGAGAGAGAGAGAGTGAATAACACAAAGCAAGAGAAGAATCGAGAGAGTTTGAGAGATGAGAGAGAAACAACAAGTAATATAATGAATTAGGGTTTCAGGAAAGTACCATTAAATAGGCACAGATCAACGGCTTAGATTAAACAGAGATCAACGGACCAGATCAAGCCCAATGGTCCGGGATAATAAATCCGAATCCCGCAGTCCGACTCACAGACCCGAGTCAATACATGGGCTAAATGGTTTGGGCTGGTGGCTTTGGGTATTGGGCTGCAATATTGGGCCAGGTTAATAGAACAATGGGCCACATTTATCAACAGCCACAAACAAATGCGGAAGTTTATTTGATAAGTTAGAATTTGCAACAAGACGAACAATCTTGAAACTCTTGGAAAAAACCAAAGGAAATAAACAAGTGTTTGTCTTATATAAGCGACTCAAAACAAATCCTAAACCAAAACAAACCCTAAACTAACTAGAAACAACTTAAAAATCGAGAAAAGGAAATAAAAATTGGTCAAAACTCAAAAACGCTGCTCCCGAACACGGCTGTGTTCCTGTTCCTCATGTAATTCGAGCCAAACCCAATCTTGCAACACGGTCGTGTTGTTTGACACGCCATGCCGTGTTGCCAAGCATGATCGTGCTTGTGAACACGGCTATGCGGTGTTGGTCTCTTTTCGTCCGTTTGAGTCCAAATTAGCTTTTGGGGTTTTCATGAAAGTTGTAGCCCGTTCTCTTAGCTTTCCGTAACATCTTGAATCAGCTCAATATCAATTTTTTAGAGAAAGTTATGGCCAAAATACTAAACCACGCCACTTAAAAAAAACTGCTGTTGTGCGCGCTTGGACATTTTTGAAGGAATCGTCTTCTTTGTTCGACCATCAATGCTTCCTTTCGACACATGATTAACTAATATGACTCTAAACTCAATATACTTGGCCTCTAACATCCACTTGGCCACTCAAACGACTCAAAATAAAAATAAACACCTCATCTATGATAAACAAATACAAGAACTCAAGAACTTAATTACATAGTCTTCAAGAACTCGAGATAACTTGCATTTGGTGTTTCCCGGATCTTTCGTGACTGGATTCTCATTAGTTAAGTATTGCAATGTACCAATAACACTCATATAAAGTGAAGGTTGCTCAAAAAGCTAACTATCCATATGAGACAATTTCTGACCAATGATGTTTGGAGTGGGAGAAGGTTTGCAGTTAAGCATATTGGTGTGACACAACAAGTCATGGATATACATTGTTTGGCCGAGAACCTCTAGCGTCCTAGTTTTTAGAAAGTGCAACTATGCATAATAATAACCACGAAATAACAATTTCATAGTAACGGCAATAATAATTTAACGGAAATAATTCATCTATTTTGTACCAAAAGAATAAAATTAAATAACTTAAATTAAATATATCATCCTCCAAAAACAAATGAAATATTTAAGGCACTGTATGTTTTAAAAGTTCGAAAATTTACAAATAACCAACATTGTTCAAGGAATTTCTACTACTAATGAAAATTTGACAATAAATAAATAGTCCTTGATCAATTCACTACCATGCATTACGACGGACTCCTCAACCTGAAATGTTTAAAATTTTGGGGTGAGTTATCGTCAACTCAGTGGGTAAACAATTATTCAAGTTAAATACGCATATATAACAATTAGCATAAACATTCATGAAAATGTTCATAGTCTCATGTACAGTTAAGTACCATAGTCTCAAAGTCTCGTGTACAATTAAGTACAAATAGTCTCAAAGTATAGCGTACAATTAAGTACGAATAGTCTAAAAGTCTCGCGTATAATTAAGTACAAATAGTCTCAAAGTCTCGCGTACAATTAAGTACAAATAGTCTCAAAGTTGCACATCACATTTAACATGAACATGCAACTAACAATTAAACATGCATTTAAAGTAAACAAAAGCAATAAACCCCACCTTAATAAGAAAGAAAAAATATCGAATATGTGCTCGCTTGAAAATCAAGACCTCATAAGAATGAGTTCCTAAAAATAAATAAAATAAAAGAACTTAAATAATGATTTTTAAGAAATTTGACTAAAAGAAAAAATGGTTTGAATTGAATAATTTGAAAAAAAACACACACACATACATACATATATAATGGAACTAAAGTGTTGATGTTTTGGTCAACACAATAATGGAGAAGTCAAAAGGCTTTTGGGAGTCTAAGAATATTTTAAGGTGAATTTTTTAATATCAGAAAGAAGAGAGGGGCTATTTGAATTGGAATAAAAGAAATCTAGGGTAATAATGAAATTTCTAAAAAGCAACGGATTGAAACCCTTATTTGGTCTTTCAACATCTTAGCCCCCTTTCTTCCCCATTAGCTCTCACACCACACATCTGTCTCTCAAAAACCAACTTGGTTATGTATAGATATGTTTTCAAATCCAAATTTTCAATTTCCAACTATTCCAGAAAATGAATTTATGTTTGTTTAAAAAATTTTCAATAGAAATAAAGTCATTTCCAGTTTTCATTTCTAATGGAAAGATTCTTTTGAAAATACAACAAAACAAGTTTTCACCACAATCACGCAAATCTATGTGAAAATATACTACAATCACGCAAAATGATGTCAAAAATACATTACAATCACGCAAATCTATGTCAAAAATACTATAACCAAACATATTTTTATTTTTAAACAGAAATTCAGAAACAAACCAAACATATTCTCAATTCTCACACGAAAACCAATAAAGTTTGAAAATTTATTTTCTAACACTAGAAACTGGAAATTGGACTTGGAAACACATCCATACATTAGCGATCTCTACCAAATTGAGATTTTCACAAATTCATCTTCAACAATCTCACTCTCGGTCTCTCACTGTCTTCACTCGGTCTCACCCTGTTTTTTTCTTTCTGAATCTCCCTGTTTCTCTCTCGACTCTCTGTCTCACCCCCTCTCTCCCGATCTCACTCTCTCACTCTCCCTCCTCTACTCTCACCAGCGGCCGCGACAGAGCACTACAGCGGCGATTTTGGCTTGGGCTGCGGACCGAGCTCGGGATTTAAGATTTTGGGATTGTTTCTCAGAGTTTTGTCGGGTTTAGGCCGATAATTTGGGGTTTCGGGCTGTTGGTTTTTGGATTTTCGATTGGCAGCGGTTTTGGGTATATATATATATTTTTCCAATGGTTCCCGATTTTCTGGTTTTAACAGTGGGCGGATGTTCTCGGACAGGGCGTCTCGGGGTGTTTTGGTTATGGGTTTCCGATGGTCAGTAGTAAGGTGGACTCGGGTTGTGAATTGAGAGATTAAGAAAATTATTGGGTTATTTACCTTAAGGAAACTTTGAACCAGAATGGTGGAGGCATGGAGAAAGTTTGAGAAGGAAGTAAATTTATTTTCTTTTTATGAGTTGAAGAATACTGTGTTTGAGTTTTATTTCTCAGGAAAATAAATTGAACTGATTAGTGTTGGAAATGATATGAACGTGATTTGGTAGTAGGTTTGATATATCAGGGGGTTAAGGGGTTATCTAGGAGTTAGAATTGTGGAGAACGCAGGTTCCTAGATTATCTGATAAGCCATTATCAGTTAATAAAAAGATTTGGTTTTATCTAGTATAATCTATTAAGATAAGTGAGTTTAAAAAATTTGAAATTTAAACCAAAGGATTTTTTTGCAGAATTTTATTTTTCTGCAGATTTGTAAAAGATAATAATAAATTTATAATGGGCCTATCATTATTATTAAGATCGGGGCTTGATAATGACCAAGACCGAAATTCTATCTTTGGTCAAAATTAAAAATCCTAAAGGTCCAATATACTAAAATCCAAATTTTGTAAAATTGGGGTATTGCGAGAACCAAACTCGAGGCATACTTGTGAGCCCCAAACCCGAAAAGTAATTAATCACAACAACTCAATTTAACAAAGAAATAACACCTAAAACTTTGGTGGAATCACTTCTAATGAGAAGAATATCATAAACATATATGAGAATAACAATGCCCCAGCAAAACACTTTTTTTAGCCATTTTCACGCTGAAATACCAAATTTGCCTCTTAAGTAAATTACACTATCAATCATCCAAGCATGGCTTGAAAACCTTTAATGACAATCATCCAAGCATGGCATGCAATAGCATGCATCGCAATAAGTACTTCAATTCGTAATTTAATTTCATATATATTTTCTTGTTGATTTAGTTAATTTATATTTGTCAGGTTAAAATTTGTTGTTAGATTTGTAGAATTTTTAGGTTTAGATTAAAAAGTTTGGTGCTTCGATAATAGTAGTTGGGGTTAATGAGGAAGACGACGAGGGTTTTCATCGCATAACTCCATGAAAGCCCACATAACTCGATATGTGGGTTTTTATTAGCTATCGAGTTATTGAGGTATGCAACCTTGCATCGAGTTGTGGTATTGAGTGCTTTAAGATCTGTGATCGAGTTATATATAAATCGATGTCGAGTTATGTGACTCGATATCGAGTTATTTGTAACTCGATGTCGAGTTATGTGCTTTTGTATCCAGACTCCAGACGGACTATTTGTTGTGTCCCTTTCCATCTGTAATATATCTTATGTTCAATTTTGGCAGGTCTAGGAATGAAAATGGGGTGGGCCATAAAATTAGAAGGGAAAGCTTATTACATATATGAAGTTCTGGCTATTATCCGACATATCGAAAGAGCTGACGACCTCCAAAATATCAAGGGGATGTTGTTATTGCTAGCTAGGGAGATTAGACCAGCTCAATCTGGTGATTGCGAGGAGGCAGAACCACAGATTTGGCCTGCTCAAGTTTTGCATAATCACCAGGCTATGCTTTGGCCCATCCTCTTTTGATCCTCATGCCATTCATCATGTCCCACCGGAAGGATGAGTTTATCATTAGTATTTTAACGGTAAGTCGGTGTTGGCAATAAAATTATTGTCGGCTTTCACAGATGGCCAATTTAGAGAGCGACCAGATGATGATCTGAAGATCACCTATGTTATATTTTTGACGATGTATCTTTTTGGGTTGATCCTAAGATCACCAGATAATGACCCGACGGCCTGGTCCATTTGCCACCTCCAGATACAAAGTTGCAAAACAATAGTTTAGGCCTCAACATAAGCCTTATCAATGGAAGCCCAAGACACAATGTCACGCCACAAACGCGATGCGACGACGATCAATCACTTAAACAGAAATAATTCAACAGTCTAAACCCATGATACGAAACTCCAAGTGAAAAGAGTCTAATGCAGTGGAATTAAAATAAACACAAATACAAATTACATCTTAAGGTCTGACGGTATCCGAATACAACCCAATAGATTATCTAAATTTAACTTACGGTCCAAACAGAAATAAAATGAAGAAGTCCAATCAACAATAAAAGTAAAAGGAATGTCTATCCACATCAATGGTAGGGATTCAATCTGTGGTAGGTTCGACGTCTTCAACGTACTCTTCATCTAAAGGTTAGAAAACAGGAGGGAGTGAGACATAAATCTCAGTAAGTGGGGTGATCGTGTGCAAGTGTGGCGATATATATAGTTAATGCGAGAAAAAGGTTTGTATGAAAACGCTGAGGTATGATGCATGATTTCACACATAGCCCACAAGCATCGTGATAAATATATATTAAGTAATATATTTATACAGTTTAAGAAATAGTTCGTGGTCACACAGGCACGATGATTCAAGCAAGACAGGAGGATTGCGTACGGATTTGTAACGCCAATCCTATGTAAGACAAGTAGCGGTTGCATACGGATTTGTAGCGCTAACCTATGCAATACAAGTAGCGGTTGCGTACGGATTTGTAGCGCCAACCTATGCAATACAAGTAGCGGTTGTGTACAGATTTGTAGCGCTAACCAAACGGGTCCGATTAACTCCAGAATCGTGTGGATCAGACAGCGATTCCTTCGTTCTTCCTTGTAACTCCCCGAGCAAGATGGTCCAAGACCTGTCACCTTATCGCTCCATAGGCAAAGACAAAATCCACAGTGGAGCTAGCAAGGCTCTGATTTGTCATAATCATGATTATACATCAAGTACTACGACCTGCTTCCCTTGGACAAACTCCGTCCCTCAATTGCGGGATTAAGACGATGGGGCCGGAAGAGTGGAATAGCAGCCAAGCTGCCCGGTTCCATCCCCGACGTATCCATTCCGACTGTGAGCTCGACACACCAAGTTGACTCAAGCATAAAAGTAAACACAAGTTCAGTAGTCAACCAGTGCAAATGAGTATTATTGATTCAGGGAACCAGTTCAGGAAAATTTTTAAAAATTGCGAGTGGCAATTATGGTGTTGGTGGAGTTATTTGGATGAAAATGATTATCGGGAGGATAAGCAATCTTCAATATCTTGAAAGATTAGGTGGAACATAAGTCCCGTTATAGATTCAAATCGCAAGACGAGGAAGTCGCCTCGCGATCGGGTATTAATCGGTCAAGGCGGTCCGATAAGTCAAGGGGTTTTTGAGAAAATAAAATATTTTAATTAAGAATTGAAGTCAGAGGGTCCGGGGCTGTTTTGGTAAAAGGAAAATAATTTGAGTTAGGTCCTTGATAAAAAGAAAATTTACAATCTAGCCCCATTTTGTAAAAACCAATACTTTTGGGGTTAAAAATTGAATAAATAAATATCCCGACCTTGAAAAATTATAAGGTCAGTTCCTAAATTCTCCAAATTGTTCAGAGATTCAGGTTTTTTAAGTTTTGAGGTCGATTTGTTTATAAAATTCTCATATTGGCCCCAAATTTGTTAAAATTATCATTTCGGTCCCTAAGTTTAAAATAATTGGAACTCACAACCCGGAAGGGATTTTAATGTGATTCAAGTTGGAAAATGTCATTAAGGTCAGTGGTATATTGGTACAAAAACAGTTTTAAAAATAAATAATTATAGGCCCCTTGACTTTTGAAAATCTTATTTTTGTCCCATTTTGAAATAATTGCCTTTAAGGCCTTTAGGGGTCCGATTGTTATGAAATTTGAACCTTGGGTCCAAAATATCATTATGTTATAGTTAAATTAGTATTTCCAGGTGCATGGACTACATAAGTCCTGGAAATTTCATTTTGGTCCTCCATTTTAATCTTTTACAATTTGGTCCCTCAAGTTTTATAAAATTACTTTCCAAGCTCTAAACACTTGGATTTTCGGAATACACTTAAAATATGTTATTTCCAGTACCTTAAGAGTTAAAATTTCAAATTTTAAAATTAGGGTCTGGTACAGTTTCGAAAATTGCAAAATAACCCTTAAACTTCTAAAATTTTACAATCTAGTCCTTGGCCTTTTAAGGGTTGATTTTATTTATCTAAAAACTCTTAAAACTTTATTAAAATATCAAAACATAATTTTTGAACCTGAGTTCAGTCCCAAAATCGAAAATTATAGAGGGGTCCCTTAAGTGTTATTTTCTTGCAATTAAGTCCACCAACTTTCCATTTTTGCATTTTAAGTCCAAAAGTTGAAATTTAATCAATTATGCTCGACTTGTCCATGTTATAAATCATTCAAAACATAGATTTCAAGAGTCATACACATTCATGTCATTCTCATACAAAATTTCATCAAGTATAATAATAAAGTGTACATGTATGCCCTATTTTTCGATAAATCGCATTTTTGAGCAACACTTAGGAATTTTTCCAACTTGATACAAGAAAATAGCATGCAATACATAATATATATCTCAAGTGCTCAAAATCAAAATACTACATGCATTTTTTTAAATAAAACACTAGAAGTTGAAAGAATTTTTCCACCCACCTTAAAGATGAACTTGTTGGTGAAAGATGAAATAATCACTCTTGAAGGAGAAGTGACTTAGGTCAGCCCCCTAGGTCAAGGAATACCAAAAACAATGTAGGAGTTAGGAAATGAGGTTAAAAATTTAAGGAAAGAAGGAGGTAAAAAAAATTGGTGAAACTACACTTACCTTGTGTAGTAGATGAAATGAGACTAGTAGAGGTCTTAAAATGGGTCTTCTTGTTCACTCTTAAACACACTCTTAAGGTCAGCCCCTAAAAGTCCAAAAATGAAAATGGAGTATCAAAATTTTGGAAAATAGAAGAGAAGAAGAAAATGTACTAAAAATCTCATTTCTTACCTTAAAATGTGTAGTCTTGAATTTCCTCTTCAAGCTTGTAGTCAAGTCTAAGACTCTTAATTCTTCAAGAATAATCTTCTAGGAGTACCTCACAAGAATGATTCATCATGTTAGGAATTGGAGGTAGATGTTGAAAGTTTCAAGAAGATAAAATAAAAATGGAAGAGAAGAATTTTCTTACCTTAGTTGTTGGAATTTTTGATCCTATGAGAGTAAAATGAAGAGGACTTTTGTGTTCTTGTGTTTTAAGTGTTAGAGTAAAATTGTGTTGGAAGAGTTTGAGAGTTGTAAGAAGATGAGATGAATTTTTGTTCCTTAATCTTGTAAGGACTAATTTTTCTGTAAGAGTTGGAGGAAGATTTTTGTTTTGGTTAAATGATGAGTTAAGATAATAATTAGGGAAATTGGGACATAAAATAATAACTAGGCTTACTTTGCTAGGGACAATTGGCCAAAAGCTAGGGTTTAGGGGAGAATTTAAAATTTATTTGTTTGACTAAAAATGGGTTAGTAGGATTTGTAGAAAGATTTTTAGTTGTAGTCATTTCAAGACACAAATAAAATAAAAATGAAATTATGAAAATTTTATTTATTTGTTTTTTTTTGTCAAATAATAAACTAGTTGGGAATACAAAAATGATAAAAATAGTGGTAGAAGAAAAAACATTATTTTCATTTTAAGAGATAAAGTCGAAATTAGGAAAAAGTGAAAAAAATATTTGTTTTCTTTTCTTTTATAAAATTGAGGAAAATAAAATGGATAAGTATTCATAAATAATTATTTAGAAGTTTAAATTAAGGATGTGAAATATCAAAGGTGTATTTCAAAAGAAATAAATTGGAAGTTGGTTGGGAATATATTATAAATAAAATAAAAATGAAATTATCAAAATTTTATTTATTTTTTTTTTGTATAGTGTCAATAATAAACTTAGTTTGGAGATACAAAATGATAAAAAAAGTGGTAGAAAAAAAACCCCATTTTAATAGATAAAGCCTTCAAATTAGGAAAAAGGAGAAAAAGATATTTGTTTCATTTCTTTTATAAAATTGAGGAAAATAAAATGGATAAGTATTCATAAATAATTATTTAGAAGTTTAAATTAAGGATGTGAAATTCATAATTGATATTTCAAAATCAAATAAATTGGAAGTTGGAACATGACCAAAAGGTAGAATATTTGGATAAGAATTTAAATACACTTCTAAATTATCGAGGGTCCAATATTTCTAAAGTTGCCTATAGTCGATCAAGAATTAATACTTGAGGAAGAATATAAAATCATTAAGCTTGAAAATGGAAAAGACGTAATTGACGTAGGAAGAATAAGTAAAAGTCGGGTCGCATTTCATTAATAATAGGTTTGTGATACATAACCGAATAAATAATCACTACATAACACCGTATCTCACGTTGTTAAAATTTGGGGCCTCACACACAAACCAGTCCTTATAGAAGAAAGATGACAGATGAGATAAAATCATAACTGTGACAGAATATAATTGAAATGAAAATTATATTATAGATAACACGATTAATAGAAGTGAACTTGCAAATTTCTTCATCATTTAGCACTGTCATAAGATCCAGGACAGAATTCCAGAATAAACCACATTTTTACAACGCCATTAATATATTAAAAACTACTGTTCAAGGAGAACATTACTAAGAAGTAGTTTCTCCTTTCAACCTAAATCAGTCAGGAAAAACATAGTTAAAGTCGGTCATATAATACTTTCAGTTGAAAAATTTCCCAGAGAACTAGCTCGACAAACTCGATCCATCATCCGATCATCGTAATCACAAGTTAGCTCCTGCAAAGGAGGTATATTCTTGGCAGCAAAAAACATTATGTGAGGCATTCTCTCGTCGTCATGATCGTAAAGTATACGTTGCACGACAAGAGATGGCGAGCTGCTATGGCCGATAAATCTCCCTACATTTCCAAGCTTTGATGCATCAATAATAAACCCCGTCTCATTTTCATCACAGCAACTAGCATTATGATCTCTGGATTTTGGACTTAGAAAGCTCGAGAGTCTACTCGAATTGTGATCAACTTTTCCATTATCTTTCTTGACTTGCTGCAATTTTCCGACATATTCACATACGAAACTTCCTGATGATATATAACTTCGAGATCTCACACCCCATTCTCTTGATTCAGTCTTGTAAACCTCCAATTTATACCTCGGACCGTTCTGGCTGACTCGATTCATACAAGAAGGAGGGCATTTGCAAGAAGGACCACACTCATAAACAATAGCCTTTTGTCTCAAAAGAACACCTTTTTCACTATATGGAATTTCACCACCATTCTTTACAACACAAACACATTGCTTAAAATTTGAGCAACCATTAATGCAGTTACAGCCAGTGTTTTGAATCTGCTTACACCATTCTGGATATATAGGTTTAGTTATATAAGCAAACTTTTCAGGCTTCTCACCATCTATTCCATTCATTACGCGTATCGGCATAACCTCATTCCCTCGAGAAACATTATCCACAACACAACATTCATCGCGTCTCGATTTTCTCGACTCTGTCGAGAGTTTTCCTTGGTTCGACATTCTATGCAACTCGAATTTGAACACCAATTTAACATCACAGCCCCTTTCTCGCCAAAACCTATTCACAACGTAAAGCCCGTCATACGTATACGCAAAATTACCACCGTTACTATCGCTCTTATTAGTTCTTCGAATGACTCTAACAGGATATCCTCCTTCCATGCTATTCACTAAAGCAAGATTACCACGTTCAAGCTTTTGATCGGCTTTATTAACGCCCCGTCCCGCTAGTCCACCGTGACCCGAGTATATCAACACATCGACGGTTTTAGCTCTGTTTTTGTAACGACCAGAGTTGACAACACTAGTAGCCAATTTCTTCCCATTAAGCGCCACATAATCTATACCGGAGATATACTGGCAATGCAAACCAACAACGGCAAGTTCTGTCCTGAACGGAACCGATCACTGATGGCAATACCGGAATATTTCCAAACGCTTGGCGAATAAATCCATTTTCCTTTCTTCTTTAGACGATCTGCTGCTTCGACATCGAATCGTGGTGCACTTAGGCGTTCGCCTTTTCGGTCTGCTTTATGTTCATCCAAGAGTTGTTTATATAAATCCCGAAACAGCTTCAAAGTCTCCTCTACTTTGTTCTTATTAACCGATTCGCAAAAGCACGGTCGTTTATACTGCATGAAGCAAGTGAGTTTACATTGTCACTCTTAACACTTTTGAATCTCTTAGTCGCATAATAAGGACAAGTTCCATTGTCAATGTCAATGTTGTAATTTCGAAGTATTTGCTTTCCAGACATATTTGGAGGATAATATCAACCTTCCCAAGACTACAGTAAGAAAATATCAATATATCATCCATCTGTGCTGCCAAACACTTGTAATTAGTCAATTATTGAAGAAAATTTCAAAATATTTACCAACAAACATAAAAACCAATAGAATACAACAATATTAATTATTGACATAATTTGGTATGAACAACTCTTTTATATACTGCAACTTTTGGACATGTTATTATGTGGCCCTCAAAAGAAAATTGTGAACTATCTATTATTGTTGAGATCGATTATCAAAGCTCCTTGAACTTTTCAAGAACATATTTTTCCGAAAGATTTCAAGCTCGGCAAGGAACTCAGCACATTAGTAAAAAAAAGAATAAAATATGTCAAAAATACAAACTTAGGCTTAATTTGGAATTTTGGTAATCAAACAAGCTGAAACACAATTTTTAAAGTATCTTAAACAAGCAACACCATTTTCTCCTGTTTACACCCCTATCCAAAAGAAGATTGTGAGATCTATTATTGTTGAAATCAAAGGCCTTTTTCAAGACATAGTGAACAAGGAACATACACGAGTCTATAAATATGTCACAAACATTAGGCTTAATTGGAATTTTGGTTAGCTGATATATTTGGTTAAGTTATCTTATGCAACAATTTTCTCCTCTAAATCCAAAAGAGTGAGAGTGAAATATTTGGTCCTAAAAGTATCTTATTTAGCAATTTAGATTGACTCCCAAGTGACTAAGTCTTATTTCACTCTTTCAAGACCAAAATTGTACAAATTTGTAACTTATGGGATCAAAATTGTCACAAAATCAAAATTTACTTAGACGACAATGGTACATAGCATACTCGAAGGACCAACTATGCCAATTTTTTATACTTACTTGGATTAAAATTGCTACACAAAATTATTATAGGACTAAATATGTCATCTTCTTATGTTGACTGGACCAAAAATGCAATTAAGCCCAAACATTAAAAAATGCAGCTAAAAAAAAAGAGAAAAAAACTATGCTTATCATCAAAGTATTTTCAAATGCGGTAAAACTATAAAATAGAAATTACTGAAAAATCGCATTATGACCACCATCAGTGGCACAGCCAACACAGCCAATTACTCCTAGCCCAATTAGTTTTTACCCCTTAATCAAGAAATCAAATTTCGACAACAGAAATCAAAATATACTTAGTTAATAAGAAAGTATCAAATATTTACCAATAAACAAAAAAATCTATATATAGAATACAAGAAATTCAACATACTGCAACTTTCGGACATGTTTTTCCTTCAAACAAAATTTTCTTGTAATTCTGTGGCCCCAAAAGAAGATTATGAGATCTATTATTGTTGGATTGTTATCAAAGGCCTAAAATTTTCAAGTCACAGTGAACAAGGAACGGAACACACAGGAGTTTACAAATATATAACAAACATTAAAAAACGCAGCTAAAAAAAAAAACAAAAAATCAGGAATGTTTAGCATTAAAGTAATTTCAATTGCAGTAAAACTATAAAATACAAATTATTTGACAAATCATACTCATGGGTTTTTTTAAAGACTCCACTATGACCACCATGCGAGCTCCAAAATAATGTTCTAAAAAGCGCCAAACGCTAAAATCGGGTGGCAGACTGGAGGCAAGCGCCTAGACGGAACTTAATCAGAGTTAGGCGGGACATAATCGAAAAAATAATGTAGGTGGACAAAGAAAACCTAGCGCATAGACGAGAATTAATCGGGTGAGATGGAAATTTTTAGAACAGTGCTCCAAGACATCCTTAGGATTAACCATGCACAAAACGAAAAAACAAAAGAAGCTAAATTGGCAAATATCTCTTCAATCATTCAACATTTAATCTTTCAACTTCTAGTTTATCAGGAATTTAACTATAGACAATTAAAACAACAGTTAAAAGAAGGCCAAAATAAAGAATTTTTTTAGCACACCAGAAAGTGTTTCAAAACCTTCAAAAAAAAAAAAGTGTTTAAAAAAAATCCAGTAAAAAATTGTAGTCCACTTACTCAACAACATCATCTAACAGTTGCAGGTGAGTTTATGTTTTTGCTAGTGAAAACAAGGGCTTGCAAAGACAGGAGGAAGAATAGGGTTTAAAATCAATAAATAAACCAATTTCAAAATATGGAAAGAAAATTGCTAAAAAGAGTATGGCGGTGGAGTAGTACAGTAGCTTTAGTATTCAATCAAATCACCAAAAATAAATTAATTAATTAATTATATTCAGACAGGGTCAAATCAAATTACCATCTTGTCAAAACAAAACAAAAAATATAATCAAATTACCATAAATTATTAAATAAATAAATTGTTATGACTGCTGTCATCCTTTCAGATTGCTTGTTTTGAGTCGTGTTACTTTTTTCTTGTCAGCAAAATTCAGACGACGGGAATGGAAATTTGAAAATAACGGGGAAAACAGAAGGAACCTTGTGCAGGGTAATTATGAAATTTTATTTTTAATTTATAAAAAATTAAAATATGAAAGAATATGATTCGATGAGATCTTCTATTCTTAAACTTCGTGTTTCATCTTCCTATTCCAACGGATGTGGATGATTGACACGTGTATTGCACTTACCATGTTTATTTTCAAGCATAAATTAAGCATAAATTGTAGAGTTCTAATATGGTAAGTGCAATACACGTGTCAATCATCCACACGCCGAATTGGAATATGAGATGAAACACGGTTTTGGAATAAGATCCCATCCGAAATATAGTACGATATGAAAGTGTGATAGTAACCATTGTGGTCATCTATGACTTTATTTCAACTAGGGTATTAATTTGGGTTGGGTCCATGTTCACGGACCCGGATTCGTGGGTTCGCGGGAGAGAATAAATCAATTTGGACCTCACCCATTTAATTATTCGTGTCAGAATGTTGAATCCGGATCCGATCTGTTTATTTCACAAGTAACCGGGTCCCGACATGTTTAACCCGTTTAATAAAATTATTTTTATGTATATTTAATAGTTTCAACATTATTAAAGTAGGTCGGGTAAAAAACTAAGGTTTCAAAATTTCTCTCTCTAAATATACGCTATCTTCTCTCTCCTACTATACCTCCTCCTCATATTCAACTTTTGATATGAGGATTGGTTTTCCTTACCGCTTCTCCTACTTTTCATATGACAACAATCTCTTCCCAAAATTTCTTCAACCTCTTCACATGGTACTTGCCTCTTCTATGGGGACGTCCTCCCTTTTGTTTTCATCACCCAAGGAGTTGCAGCCCTCTCCTTTGGTGGTTAATATGCCCATGGTCCCCCCAAAAGTTGTTACAACTTCTCCATAGGTGGTCCCCTCCCAGCGGTCCCCTCCCACATGGTGACATCGGTGGTCCCTTTGGAGGTCAATCCTCAAGCAACAATGGTCCCCCTTTTGCTGCTATATCCTTGGATTCTTCTGCCCACAAGGGATTGTATATCCCACTTAACAATTATGGTCTAAATTACACTTCAAACTTATGGATTCTTTGGCAAACCCTGATATTTTCTTGGATTCTCAGGTAATCCATGAAAAACCTACTTTTATTGGTTCAAGAGCTCCAGATTTATCGCATCAGTCCAAGATCCAACTTTTGCAGAAACACTTAAATCCGAGAGTGATTCACGTCTGGTTAAGAAGGGAAATTTCTTTTCCGCTACGATGGGTGAGGACGTTTATCATCAACGCAACAGAACACGTAACTCTTTGATAGGGCGATTGTTGCAACCAAAGGGTGCTAAACTATTTTCATTGGAAGCTCTCAAGTCCAAGTTGATCGAGATTTAGAAAATTCAGAATAGTTGGCATTTTGTTCCTCTTGGGAGAGGGTATTTCAGCTTTACAGTTCACAAATTTGGATGATCGTAATCGTGTTTTTGCTAAAGTTTCATGGAACTTGAATCCAAGTACCATTCGTATTACTAATTGGATTCCAGATTACAATCCTTATCATATTAATACTTCGGTGGCACAAGTCTGGGTATGTATTTATGAATTAAGTATTGAATATTGGCATCATTCTTTGATCACGAAGATTGCTAGCATAATTGGTACTCCTATCCAAATTGATGGATATTCGTTGTCTGGTGAGGTGGGGCATTTTGTTCGCGTTTTAGTCGAACTTGATTTAAATAATCCTCTTCGAGGAGTTTGTTATGGTGGAACGGGTTGACATTGTTCTTTTATTTCACTTAGTTATGAAAATTTGCCGAATTTTGTGTCAATTATCACATAGTTGGGCACCGAGATCAAAAATTATCGTCGTCAAATCAAGGAGGTACAACGGAAAGATGACATTGGGTGCAAGGAAAAAGTCCAGTTCGTGGACATTCCACCGCTCGGGATCGTGGTTTCCCCACTACTAAGGGCAAGACGGTTGAATCAAAACTTGGGTGCAAATAACGGACGACAAGGTCGTGTTAAGGAGGATGAATCTTCTTCTTCACGTATCCATACTAAGAATTATTTTGATTTTCTAAGGTCGATTCGGATGATGTGGCATGTGATAACACGAATTTGGAACACAAATTTGATAATGAGAATCGAATTATGGCTTCGGAGCAACACGGCAGAGACATGGTTCCTTATCAATCGCAAGCAATAAATTTGGATGAACATGGATGAAAGCTAATTTGCAACGTGCAATGGAAATTATTTCTAATGACCTTCCTCTTAATGATTATGTCCTTAGCTCCAATGATCTTTTTTTCGAGGGGTTCAAGTTTTGGTCAGTTCTTTGGGCCGAAAACATTGGTCGATATTGCGGAGGAAGACGATCAAGTTGATGCGGATAAATTGGAAGCTTTAAAGACCAGGTTAGGCGACTCGCAACTACTCCGATTGTCTTTCACTCATGCGATTCGTCGGGTTATGAAAGCTCTAGCAATTGTGGCTCGGCTGATCCTGGCGACATTCAACATGATACATCGGACCATCGGGAGGATACTCAAGACGTGCAAAAAAACGACAATTTCATTTGAAAATCCTCTAGAAATAGACGCCCATCATTTAGATTGCGATTTTAAGTTATTTTTGTCGTTTACATGGGTACTCTTTTCCTATCAAAGATTTTTCCACTCGGGTTTTACTTTGATAGTTTAAACGACCCCTATTTTAAAGCTAGCCGCAATTGGCTTGTAAGCGAAGTCAGACCGCATTTTTCCTTTTAATAATATTTTGCATTAATTCAAAAAAAAATTTAATAGTTTCAATCAATAAATTTCAATTTTTTAAAATCAATCACAATGACACTTACAATTGATAACATAAAAAATATAATTGCATAAATATATTAATACATTTTGAAGATATGTTTTATTTTTGTTTTTCTTACAATTAATTATGTACTTAATTTTCTTTTAAATTTATAAACGGATTAGACGGATTAAATGAGTTCGCATATCCAAAGGAGAAAGGAAAGATTCTACAAAAGATTCATCACCGCCGGGATTTGTTCGATGAGGAGCGGTGCGCGTGAAGTTCTTTTTGGGAATCGATCCACCAGAGCTTGAGGAGCCGGGCAGCTGGTTTTGGGTTCACTGGGTTTGGTTGTAAGAGACCCGCTTGCCGAGCCTCAACATGCCTTAATGTAAATTCGTTGGTCTCACCGATTTTTTCCTTTTCAACTGACTTATCCTCGGCCTTATCGAAATACATCGGACGATGATGAGATTTCTAGAGGTGCTCATCATCAAAGTTAAAAGTTTGACGAGTAGTCTTGGGATCGATTTGCTCGTGCTCGAACATCCGCAGCTGAGTCTTTTGATTTGTCATGGGGTTGACTTTTCTTCATCGCCTTCGATCCCGGAAAAGTGACATCGTGGTTGTCCTGGGAATCATGAAGTGCGCTGATTTCCTTCTCGACGGGTCGATGATTGCAGGAGGGATGTTCTCTCTTGCCTCTTTACCCCGGAAGTCTCAACCTCCCGTGGCCTTCATTTCCTCCAAGAGGTCTTTCTCATGCGAGGCCTTCCTCCTCCCTTTCGACAGTGTCACTGCCTCGTGGTCTTCAAAGCCGCATCCATTGAGTCTCAACCCCATGGATTGCACTTTCATCGCCTGCAGTGTTAACTCCCGGGCGTTCCTTCCTCGCTCCTCGATCCGCATCAGCCAGGTCATTAGCCATCGAGGCGGTGGCACCTCACCGAGACAGTCTCAACCGCCTCGGCTTCGCTTCGATGGCACCACGCCGTTTTCTTGTGATTGTAATTTCTCTTCTTCGCCTCCTTGCTTCTTTGTGGAGTTATCTCGCAAAGATCCTCCGACCACGTAGCTGCGGTGGAGGGAGTTTCCCCTCGGGCGCACCACCGAGTGACTGGAGCGGGGTCACTGCCTCCGCACTCCCATTGTAATTGATGGTTCACCAGTTGGGTGGTAGAGCACACCTTCAATAGGGTTGGCTCGATGGGGTCCCCACTAGCCCGGCTTCTTCGCCCCCTTATTTCCTTCTTCCGAGTGAGTCAAGTGGTAGCGGCAAACATCGTTATTTGCCAACCACTCCCATTGATCGATTTCACCGTGTGTTTTGGAGACTCTCCCCGGTCCTCCATCGGTCTTTTGCTCGTGAAGGATTCTTGATTCATGCGATTTGCCGCATCCGCAACTCTTCCGTGGCATTCTCTCGGTTCTTCATCACTTTCGAGAAGACATCAAGAGGGATGGAAGTGTTCTTGTGGGTGCCGAGATAAAAGGGTATGCTTGCGCTTTCACGTGCTTCTCGCTTTCTTCACTTGCTTTTTACTCTCTCCTCGCCCTTGTAGATTTGCGATGTCTAAGCAATTGTCCTCATCATGCTGGGAGAGCACAAGAGTCCCGAAGGAAATTTAGCAGCCCTCTTCTTCTTCTATGAATTCAGCCGTGAACTGCTCCTCGACTTGCTCAACTTCCATTTTCTCCACTCACGCAGACGATTTTTTTGATGTCCGGGTAAGGTGGAGATAGATTATTACATCACTATTCGCTGGGCTGGTTCTTTTTTCACTTGTGTGAGCTACACCAGAGTCTTCGGGTTGCCTCTCGACGCTTCTTCAGACTTGGCGCTTCATCTATTACATCCGGAGACTCTACTTCTCCGGTAGTCTCTCAGATTTGTGTGTTAGGAGAATCGACTCAAATTTTGGTTTCTCCTGCTTCGACCGCTTCGACGAGTCTCCTTCGCCTCCCTGGTTTGTACCAGAGAATTTCTGCTCGGGGAGGCGGCGCCCTCTCGAGTCTTCGGGCGGCAGGGGCCGTGCTTTGTGTTTGTTTCGAGGAGCCGCCGTCTAGTTGCTGGGCTTCTCCTCCTTGACGACGGAGAAGCATTAGTGAGTCCTTCTCCGCCGCAGGGGCAGGTGACACTACCGGGGCAGTGACTCACTGCAGGGCGAGCATGTTTGGTTTTCTTTGTCACGCAGGGGCGCATAGCTTCGCAAACCGCAGGGGCAAAGCTTTTCTCGGGTCGGAGAGAGGAAACAGATCTTCTTGGGTCACCGATTCCCCTCACCGTGTCGCTCTGGCATAAGCTCGCTTCCGAGCACCGTGAGAGTTAGCTCAAACATCTCTTGCTGACATGGAAAGCCTTCCCATGTCTAAGAGGTACTCCTTCACCTCCAAAGAAATTTACCAATCACTAGGCCATATCCTAGGGATCCTCCAAATGTGCCATCTTCAAGGACTTGTTCCCCACGTTTTGACAGAGTCGATTTGTAGATAAACTCACCTTCATTTATCTTTCTTTTTTCTTCCATGATTGCAGCCATCACAACCAGCTTTGCTTTTGATAGTTGGTCAAAGCCAAATTTGATGTCGATACATTTGGCAACTATGTCCAACAATTTATGATAATCCTCCTTCAAATAGTCTCTTGTTTGTCATGTATATAATTTTATCAAAGTAAGGCCGACTTGGCTATCTCTTTCCATCGTCACCAAGTTTACATCAGCTTCCTTAATTTCATTTGCTCCTTCTCGGGCAGTAGTGAGCAATATTCACCAAATCCTTGGCGCTGATAGTCACCGCTTCCCGTGAATGAGCAGATGACTTGATTCCTTCATCGTGAATCTCAAAGATTTACGTAGAATCAGTCGACTTCCTCCACATAGTCATAGGATATTCCAAAGCAGAAAACGGTTTCAGTCCCGACGTTTCAACTTCTCTCATGATTTTCTTCACCAGGGTGTCGCTTCGACCGCTTCACCATTCCGTCAAAACTCCACTATTTAACCGGTGGATTTGTTTTCCCAACTTGGTAAAGTCATACGTTGGTGCCATCTCTCTAATAATTTCAAGGAAAAGTTCGAAATTTGATTTGAAGGTTGATAGGGTTTCGAGTATTTGCCTTTGCCTTTTGAGAGAAAAAGATGAATGCTTTTAGAAGTGTGAGAAAGAAACTGATTTAAAAATGGTTTAAATATGGTTTATGAAAGGACGTGCAGACGGTTTTGAATTGTGATCGAAATCAACGGCCGATTTCGACGCCTATTGAGCATTTCACGCCTCGCATTTAACGCAAAAGATTTATATCCAATCATAAGCTTTTAAAGTGCGCAAATTTTATGTCCGTGACACATCATCATTATGCTGACGTTTCCTTAAAACATTCCCGCTTAAGTTAAACGATCGCGTTTTTTGTCACTTCGCTTATAAGTTATTCACCTTATCTCTTAGCCGATTTAACTCTACTCCCTCGCAGCTTTTTCGTGACTCAATATCACCGACTTTTGTAAGCTGTTTTCCGATACAAAACATTTATCGAGTTGATTTTTGTTTTCAGCTTTTTCACTTCTTTTTCTGCTTCTAATTCTTTCTTTGATTCGTCCTGAGTGTCGGGCCTCCAATTAACCCCAACTCATGCTTGAGTTCTTCAAATCTTGACTCACATAATGGTTTTGTGAAGATGTCACTAGTTGTTTATCGCTTGAGATGTATTCCAAGATAATGTCCTTCTTTTCAACATGATCTCTTATGAAATGATATCTCGACATCTATATGTTTTGTTCTTTGAGTGCAACACAGATTTTGAGTGATTGAATGGTACTTGTGTTATCACACATGATTGGAATTTCTTTTTCTTCAACTTCATAGTCTTCTCACCGCTGTCTCATCCATAGACTTGGGCACAAACGCCTCAGCCACAATTATGATTTCGCTTCTACCGGTAGAGGCTGCTATTGAGTTTTGCTTGCTAAACCAGGAAATTAGTCTGCTTTCCCAAAGATTTGACAAAGCCCGAGGTGCTTTTCCTATCCACTCGTGATCCAAAGATAGTTTAATCAATAGCCAATTAGCTTGAATCCACCTTCCTTTGGATACCATAGGCCTACTTCGCTTCCTTTCAAGATCTCTTAGATTCTTTTTAGTCGGGCTATATGGTCTCTTTTTGAGCAGATTGAAATCTTGCACATACACCTACAAAGAAGGTGATGTCCGCCCGCTTGCGTGAGATGAGCAACGATCCAATAAGTGCTCAGATCTTGTTTGATCTACATGTGCTCGCCATCCGCATCCATGTCCATTTTGACGATGTGTTCATTGGTATTTTTCGTAAGACTTCTCTTCCATACCAAACTTCTTCATTAAATCTCTGGTATATTTTGTTTGACTTACGGAAGGTTCCATCCTTCAAAGCTTCACTTGAAGTCCAAGGAAAATGTCGCCTCTCCCATCATGCTCATTTCAAATTTGCTTTGCATGAGGTTTGAGAATTTTTCACACAAATTTTTGTTAGTGGATCCAAAAATGATGTCATCCACATATATTTGGACAAGCAAGATACTCTTCTTTGTCTTGAATTTAAAAGTGTTCTATCTACTTTTCCTTTGTGAATCCATTTTCAACCAGAATTGTGACAGGGTATCATACCATGCTCGGTGCCTCGTTTCCAACTGCATAGGCTTTCTCGAGTTTGTATACCTTGTCTCCAAGAGTCTTCCGCTCAAATCCTCGGTGGTTGTTCAACATACACTTCTTCTTCCAATAAACCATTCAGAAAGCACTTTTACATCCATTTGATATACAAAGAAATTCTTGAGCAAGATAGGCAAGAAACATCCTTATAGCTTCCAATCTTGCTACAGGGGCAAATGTTTCATCAAAATCTATCCCTTCTTCTTGCAATATCCTTTTGGCTACTAGTCTTGCTTTTATTCTTACTACGTAACCTTCCTCGTCATCTTATTTCTCGAATACCCATTTGGTTCCAATAACATTTTGATGTACGGGTCTTTGTACTAATTCCCATACTTTATTTCTCTCAAACCGATTCAATTTCTTCGATAGCTTGAATAATCCAATATGTGTCATCCAATGCTTGTGACACATCTTTGGGCTCTATTTGAGATGAAGCATGTGAACATAGCTTGTTGGTTCTCGATCTTGTCTTGACACCTTCTCTTATATCTCCAATGACAAGTTCTCGTGATGGTCTCTCCCATCTTACATCGTTGAAGTAAGTTAGCCGGATTCACCGACGGTACCGTGTTGTTGTGGTCACTTCCGGGATCGCCACCGTGAGATTTTCCACCGCTGAGATTCAAATATCTCATCTTCTTTTCAATTGATAATCCCCGCCTTTTCTTCAAGATAGACTCTTCTCAGAAGCGTCGATGATTCAACCTTTATCACCGATTTCTTCAATGTCTTCCCATTTACATTCGCTCATCGAATACTACATGAATGGATTCCTCTCAGAACTATAGTTCTTTTGTTGAGTACTTTCAGGCTTTGCTTTCAAATGAGTATCCTAAGAAGATACCTTCATCAGCCTTTAGCATCAAAAGCCTTTAGTTGTTGTCTTTGCTTATTGTCATGATTTAAGCATTTACATCCAAATATTCAAATACGCAACATTTGGTTTTCTTCCACCCGCATCTCATAGGAGTCTTTGTCACCGCTCATTTATCATACATCCGCTTTTGGGTGTAGCAGTCGTGGTTGATTGCTTCACCAAAATCTTTGTAACCCCGCGTCAATAACATGGTCCTCGCGCTTTTCGAGGGTTCTTGCCTTTCTTTCTCGCAACTCCATTCTCACGCTGGGAGTCCTTGCACCGAGTAGTTCATGACCAATGCCATTCTCACTACAAGATCGAAGTTATTATTCCATTGACAAACCTCAGCCCTCTATCCGATCTTATTTTGATAATGGTTTGACTCTTCATTTTGTATCCTCTTCATCACCGTGGGTAGCTTTGTAGTTTCTTTCTTCTCGCACATGAATATTGTCCATGTATATCTTGAGTAGTCATCTACTACCACCAAGGTGTATTTCTTTCCACTTATGCTCGTTGGTTCCACTGGCCAAATAGATCCATATGAAGTAGATGCAATATTCTTGTTGAGATGGGCATGTCTTTTCTTTCAAAGACGACTTGATTTGTTTTCCTTCGACATGCATCACATATACTCTCCTTCAGATACTGAGTCCGAAGTCCTTCTACCAGATGACTTCTTGCTAGCTTGTTAATTGTTTTGAAATTCAGTGATCACTTTTTTGCCACAAATACCAACTTGATTCAAATTAAGGTTTTTGCTAGTAGAGAAAAAGCCGGTGTTGCAAATGACCAATCCACTACATACATATTCTTCATTTCTATTTCCTCAAAGACAACTTCATTTGATTCAATATCCTCGATTTGGCATACACCCATGTTGAATCCAACATTGTAGCCCTTGTCACAGAGTTGATCGATGCTTAGTAAATTGAAGTTTAGTCCTTCAACATATGCAACATCCGCGATTTCTAAACCATTCCTTTTGATGGATCCAATGCTTCTTATTTCACCAGAGCTTCATTTCCTCCAAATATGACTTTGCTCCTTTGACTTCCTTTTTGAATTTTGACAGATTTCTTATTTCCTCGTCATATGTCCGGAATGTACCCACTATCCATGTACCAGTTCCTTGGCACTCACTGCTCAACCCGCAATCAAGGAAATTAGTTTTTGTGTACCCATTCTTGTCCTGGGTCCCGAGGGGTTAGAGTTATAAGATGATCCAACCAACCTATAGCCAAATGATTTGACTCTAAGAGGTTGCCATCTATCGCCCATAATCATAATTAATCCCGCAAATTGCTTGGGATTCTAGGTTCATACAAATTGCCTCTTTTGTCTCGATGCCCCGCATATGTGTTTTAGCAATCGCTTTCTTAGGTAATTGTGGTGTTTTTGAGTGTAGTGCCAGGTGCATATGTGTGTGTCGATGAAAGCTCTCAGTGCTGGAATGGCCTTTGGCGAGTTCTGTGCCTTGCCATCTGTGCCATATTCCATAAGTCTCAGGCCGATAGTTCACATTGTTCCAATCAGCTGCTTGATATCTTCTACCATTCCCATCATATGTATTTTTTTGGATTTTCTTCGGGATTTTTGTAGCTCGCTTCTTCTTTACAGAGTATTTTTGTTTGAGTCCACGAGGAACTCGGGCCAATCTCTTCTCTCACTTCTTTCAAAGACACTCAATCGGCAAGCTTTTCCTTTCCCTTTGTAACCAAGGCCGCTTTGCTTAAGATTGTGCTTTGGAGTGAAAGCTGTGCACATTTAGAGTTTTGGATTTTTTCTTACTCCTTCATGACTTGAAGATCCTTTTTCCAAAATTACTCTTGAGGTTTGACATGGCACAAAGGAATTAAATCCTAAGCCCTCTTGTCTCCACATTCTCTTTTGACTCATAATAAGATCATCCAATGATTTAGATGCCTTAGTGAATGAGGCAATAACATTCTTGAGGTCATTCTCCCTCTTTCTATAGCAAGCAATTTCGCTACTAACTTAGCATTTTCACTTTTAAACTTTCATTTTCAATAAATTATTTTGACTTAGAGCACTCAAATCTTAGTCACTTTCTGAGTTTCACTTTTAAGTAGGCAAGCTTTTCCTCATTCAATAAAGTGTGTGAGATTTAATGTGCTCAAAATCTTTCATCATTTTGCCTAATGAATCATAAAGATCAAGAGGTGATGAAGTGTGTGTGTCACGCCACTATCACTAGTGTCCGAGCTTGTGGAATTAGATCAGTACTCATCTTTCTTGATCTTGTTCTTTGCCATTAAGCCATCGCGCTTCTTCTTCGTAGTCACTGAGTCACCATCAACGCTTCAATCAAATTGCTTTTTTGACTGGGCTGCCTTTCAAAGAAGCTTCGCGTAGCCTATCATCGCTTTTTTCTTTTCTTGTCTTCTTCTCTCAAGACCTTTTCTTTTTCTTCATTCATGTACTTGTTGACCATGTGATATGAGCAATAACGGCATAAATTGACTGTTTACAATTCCAACATAGATATTCAAATTTTTGATCACCTCTTTTTCTACTTTGAGTTGTCACTTTGATACTCAACTTGTTGATGATCCGCTTCTTTGGTTGGCCTATCATCCCTCGATTTGAGGGAGCCGAGTGTCTTCGAAGATTCACCCTTTCTCTATCTCTTCTTGTTAAAGAACTTGTTAAATCTTTTGACCATCAGGGCTATTTTTCCGATCAATCGCTTCTTTGACCTTCACTTCTCTTCCCATCTTTGACACTGTAGAGCAAATTGGGTACAAATTGCCTCTTCCTCGTCTTTTCTTCTCACCAAACTCATGCTTTTGAGGTCCGAGAATAGTTCATGGTCGGACGCCTTTGATAGTCCATGGAATGTCCTCAAACCATGACCTTCATTTCCCATTCAAAAAGACTTTTTAGATCTTCATACACATTTCTTCTCGTATATTCCTTTCCAAGTGTAGCCACCATTTGTGATTTCTATAAACCGAGCCGCCTAGCTTGATCCAGATTCTCCCGAGATCATTTTGAAATTTTCAAACTTCAGACAAACCACCGAGCAATTTGTTTTCTTTGATTTGCTTTCCGAGCCTTCACAAATCAATGTCACTTGTCCTCGCATTTTTAGCCGCTTTGGTATGATTTGACTTTGTTGAATACGGCTTTGTCCAAAGGTTTTGTAGAGGATGTCCTCGCTACATTATCCAGGTTGATCTTTTTTTCATTATCATTTGTCCACTCAGCTTCTTGGTTTTTCAACTACGACCGGGCTAGAGCAACATCTTCTTCTCCTTCACCGAACTCACAGACAAATTGTTCACCTTTTAATATTTGTAGAGGCCTATCTTCTATTACTATCCACATCTCATCATGTAATGTCATAGATGAGCCTCGCGATAATGAATTTTCCAATCATCAAATTCTTTCAATAGTGAACATAGTGGATGCGTGTCAAATTTGCTTCCATGATAATGACTTTTAATAAAAAAGAATTTTGAAAGTTTAAGTACTAAACAAAGATTTTGAAAAGTTTCGAGATCTGGGGCTTGAAGAATGGGCGGCGAGGGTTCAATGAACCAACCGCTCGATACTGCTGTAA